>OX104027.1:8586487-9786487 GCA_944470205.2 Schistosoma margrebowiei
GGTGAATGTAGACTGATTTAGTTTGGACACTGGATGAATCTGTGGTACCAGTAACTATCACATTGAACTCGGAGACACCTGCCATAGTTTGAACACAATCTATCAAGTTGAAATCACACATCAAGGACAGAAGACAATTCCGTATGCATTTCACGTATGTCCACTTATATGCGAAAGAACTAAAAATCCGAGGAACAAACAGTGCAGTTGTAGAATAATTCGTGGGGAAACATTATGGAAGTTTGATGTGCATTGCACAAAAACGAACAGAACCTACAGAAACATCAACATATGTATGTGTCGATATTCGTTGAATAAGAAACGTAAATAGTTTATTGACTTCATTAATAAAATCTTAGCGTTGTTTAATAATACAACAAACGTGTTAACGGTTAACACAAGCAAATGCAACTAGTATTATGGAAGACTAATGGTTTGTCCTACTTTGTGTAGAAGGTACATATTAAAAAAGAAAGAAGACTACATGAAGGCAACTGGATCCAGCTTATGCTATATTCCTCAGAGAAAAAACGCAGGATCATGAAATTAATGCTAGTTTTGCGAAGACTAGTGGTTTGCACTGCGATATTAGATCTCAGAGATCAAAAACCATGGAACTTATTCAAAATAGGAAGTCTAATTGTATGTATACGTAGCTGCAGGGTATTTAAGACATTTGCAAGTCTCTTTTCAGATATAGTATTTTCATGCCAATACCCAAACTGAATCCTCTCATCTTTCATACCTTCACTATATAACCATTACTGACCACTATTATCTGTTGTGACCGACTGGGACAATTTATAACAGCTTTTGTTGCTCTAGTTAAAATGTCTCATTTACTTTTTCTTGTTTCTGTTTGATATTAAATTAATCTTAACTGCATCTGAAATCTTGTGTTGCATTCCGATTTGCTCCACTGTACATGAGCTATTCGATGTGAATATTCAGCATAAAATTCCATAAGTTTTTTTAATGTCCCGAACTCATCAAAGAATTGACTTGAAACCCAATCACCTGAAAATTTGACGTCAAAGACTTATTTCTCAGCATTTCGCTCACAGTTACTATCATTTTTCTTCATTCTGGTCTATGTATATCGATATAAGACTGATTAACCATTTGGCTGTAATAATTAGTGCCACAATTTGCAATCCACTTTTGCCAAGATGTTGACAACATGAATCAATCTTCAGATGCTCTTTATTACACAGGTAAAAATATCGATCGTTTTGCAGTATGTTACCGAGTAAATATTAATCTTATACATCTTTCAACTATAAAAAATAAGTGAAGCTTTATATACTATCAAATCTTACTTCTATCATTTGAAAATAAGGCTTTATGGAATTACAGTCTAGGTCAGTCCTAGAAAACTTAACAATGCTACTAGGATAACAGAGCCATTCCACAGTTGTAGATTTGTCACGCTATGAATACGGACTTCGAAACAAAGTATCTACGGTCAAAGTTGAGAAATACAGATCAAAAACTCGGGAAAACTTCTTCCTCACCAAGTATGCAATAATATGGAACAGTCTTCCCTCCGAAACTCGCATGGCAGATGAATTACATACGTTTGTAAAACTGCTTGATCAAGCCCTCACTTGCACTGATCTTGCACGTACGAACACATCTGCGCCCCACTCAGACATCATAGGCTCTCTCCATGTCTAGACCAAAATGGACTTCAAGTTCAGTTTGCCTTATTTTTCCTACTTTGCAGTTGTATTAATTACTTTTTCTACCCCATTTCTTCACTTGAAGTAGACAGGTAACTCAATGGACCTATCATTACTGTTAAAATAAACTCGGTCGATAAGGGACACTCACTACCACCCTAAAACGTCAAGAGGACCGCACAATCGTCTGCTTACTACCAGTGGTCTTGCATCTATGGAGCCTGTTACCAATCAACTGGTTAGGACAACAGAAAATAACATCAGCACCAAGTTACTGTGAGTCCCTTCCTGTTTATCCTGTATTAACTTTTTACTCTTCAGTACACTATGTTGACTAGCAATTAATATTATTTCTCCATTCGTTCTCATATCCACAACTCATATACTTCTATACTTTTTCAGCCCGCTTAAATAAACAACTATCCTACAATATACCCTTCTTAACGCTTATACTCTGATTGGCAAACTATACTTTATACTATAGTCAACAGAGGCACTGCATCGATGCTTTACCCACAGTCCATAACTTGTAACTGTCTGATTAGCTTGTAAAATGGTACTTATAGAAATAGTGCTTTCCAACAGTTTGTGACACAGAGGATTGTGCGAGGTATGACGTATATACAAGAATAATGCTAAATGAGCCTAACATCACAAAAGGAGGGAGGGTGTAGTTACTGACCAGCAAGCATTGATGGTGAGGGCGATAACTTCAATCCACCCATGTTTGTGGGGACAGAACATTTTGTATGTATCAGGCTCCTCATGACAGAATAATTCAATCAATCTGTGATATAGATTGTTTTCCTACGCTCACCACTCAAACTCATGTTTCCAATATTATGCTGGATTAGCTATTCTACTAAGACAACCCATAACATGCTAACTCGGATTTTTACACTAGGATTGTGTGGCTGGCATCGGAAAAACAAAAAAAGAAAAAAAAGTTAGACAATAAAAGATGTAGTCATTAATATTCTTAACACTTCACCCTCTATATACACACCCTTCTTATAAACAGCTTTCCTAGTAACAGCCTTGACTTCCTTTCCTTCATGTGAGCTTACTCCAAATTGTTAAACATCACAACTCATTGTTCTTTATTAGTACATTCTATAATATGGAGCCTCTGACTTCATTTCACTAACAAGACATAATATGAATTTATTCTAATTTATTATACTTCTGTCCGTTCTACTACACTATGTTAAGCAACGTTTTGCGTTCATATCCAAGTGCCTTGCTGCTCTTCTGTTTCTCTTTTTTCTTCAGAATCTTGCTCTGAGAGCACGGCTATGAAACTTCTGACGTTTGGAACAAACTTGATGTACGCGTCCTCTCAAGGTCATAGTTTACAGCAAGCGCTCTACGATTTCACTTTATAACAACTATAAACTTAATAAGTTGGGAAACATTTTGTGAGCCAACAAATGTTGTAATTTATAGATCATACCTGCAAAAACGGTGTGTACCTGCACATGCAGAAATATTATATATATATATATATATATATGACTGGCTAATATATCCGGGCTTGGGTGAAAATCACGTGATTATCTATACTGGCTCGTTCTATCGTGATGGTCTGTAATTGCTGCACAGATCTCCTAATGAATGCATTCGGTCTAGGCAAAAATTTGTTTATTCAATATGAAGAATAATAAGTTACATACGGTGATCACACTTGTATGGTTCAGACGTGCCACACCAATCAAGTGTTCCTCCTCCCCTGGCCTACATCAAGGTCAATTAATCATTCGTAATCTTAACTATTGAATGAATTAATTTGACTATGACCTTTCGTAGTCAATTGTAATTGTCCCTGTTTTCCTTATTCATAAATCTTTCTGTTATTATTATTATTATTATTCATACTATTGGTTAAACATCATTAATCTCCACTATACATGATTCATTCATTACGCATTCACCCCTCCGTATTACGTCTTACTTATTTGATCGAATTGTAATTGCACTATTATTCCTCTCTCACCCTATTTGACCCATATTTATTTTGATCATGGATCTTAAAATTTTACTTAACATATAAGCTGATTCAAGTTAACATTCTATATAAGTCATATCAACATTAACAATTTTATTGTATTTCGTTTATCACAATCCTAAATTCACATGCTCTAAACGATGTATTGTGCCCCTAACCTGGCCATTTTTTCGGATTATTAATTTGGATATATAATTGTAGAACCTGAAGAGAATTTATCGAAAAGAATATTCGTCGTTCAACTACTAGTCTTTTAAATATGTAAAGGTTTTTACATCTTCCAAATCTTCTCCATCAATTGTGATTGAATTGACGCATGCTGTATTATATCGGAGAGTCTTGCTTTTCCCTTTGTGTATATTGAGACCTACTGCTGCTGAGGCTGCTGCTACACTGGTCGTCTTCTCCTGCATTTGTTGTTGCCTTTGCGATAGAAGAGCCAGATCATCTGTGAAGTCGAGATCGTCCATTTGCATCCTAGATGTGCACTGTATCCAGTGCTTCCCTTCAGGTGTTGACGTCTTCATGATCCAGTCGATCAGCAGGAGAAAGAGAAAGGGTGAGAGTAAGCGACCTTGCCTAACACCGGTCTCTACTTCGAACGAGTTTATCAACTGTCCTCCATGCACGATTTTGCAGTGTAATCCATCATATGAATTCTGTGTGATATTGACTCTCCTGAGGCACGCCGTAGTGTCGAAGAAGCTTTTATGGTGTTGTTCTGTCCACGCTATCAAATGCTTTTTCGTAGTCAATGAAGTTGATGTAGAGTGATGAATTCCTATCAATTGACTGTTCCACAATGATCCGTAGGGTTGAGATTTGGTCGGTACACGATCTATCCTTACGGAATCCTGCCTGTCGGTCACGAAGTTGGGCGTCTACGCAGTCCTTCATTCTGTTTAACAATACTCTGTTGAAGACTATTCCTGGTATTGAGAGAAGAGTGATGCCTTTGTAGTTCTCACAGTTGCTGAGATCGCCTTTCTTTAGTATCTTGATCCAGTCTGTTGGTACTTATTCTTCATCCCAAATCTTGTTGAAGAGAGTGTTGAGTATCCTTGCAGTTACTGCTACGTCTGCTTTCAGTGCCTCCGCTAGTGGTCCCGCTGGTTCGCCGCTCTTGATTTGTCTGGTGGACATGCTGATCTCCTCAATTGTTGGTGGGGCAACATCGTTTGGGAGGTTCGTGGATATCGCTTTGATGTTTGGTGTGTTCAGTGGAGCTGGTCGATTCAAGAACTCCTCAAAGTGCTCTTCCCACCTTTTTCTCTGTTCTTCAATGTTGATGATTACTTTGCCTTCCTTGCTTTTCACTGGTCGTTCTGGTTTACGATAATTTCCAGCCAGCTTCATTGTTGTATCATACGATTGTCTCATGTTTCCTTCTCTCGCGTCCTTTTCCGCCGTCATTGCTAGATCTTCCACATATTTACGTTTGTCAGTTCTGATGCTCCTCTTCACTTGTTTGTTTACTTCTGTGTATTCAGCTTGTGCCTTGGCTTTCTCTTCTCTTGTTCGACTGATATTGATTGCTGCCTTCTTGTTCCTCCTTTCTTGAATCTTATCCAGTGTATCAACAGTGATCCATTTCTTGTGATGGTGGTTCTTGTGACCCAGGACCTCATGACATGTTGAAGTGATCGCCTCTTTTATCCCTCTCCAGTTGTTCTCCATAGTAGTTCCTTCTCCATTGAGTAAATCATGAAAGGCCTGGAAGTTATTGCTGAGGGCTATCTTGAATTTGTTAAGTTTGTCAGTATTCCGAAAAAAGCCGTATTAAACTTTTGTGATATTATCCGCCCGTTTATCCAGTGCTTCTTGAGTTTCAATTTCATCTTGGCGACCAGCAAGTGATGATCTGATGGTATATCATCTCCTCTCTCGGTTCTCACATCATCCGTCGTCCTCCTGAACGTTTTGTTGATGCAGATATGGTCGATTTGGTTTTGCGTTGTGTGATCCAGTGAAGTCTATGTTGTTTTGTGAATGCGTTTATGTGGGAATAAAGTGCCGCCTATGACCAGTTTATTGAAGGCAAATAGGTTTGCAAATTTCTCACCATTTTCGTCCCTTTCTCGAAGTCCATGTCGTCCCATGGTGTCTTCATATCCAGTGTTATCCATTCCAACCTTGACATTTAAATCTCCTACCAGAATGGTCAGGTCCTTTGTTGGGAACTTCTCGACGATTGACTGCAGCCTATCGTAGAATTGATCTTTAGCGTCTTGATTGTAGTCGTTGGTAGGCGCATAGCATTGGATGATATTCATTGTAATGTCCTTCTTTTTTTTGAACGAGACTTTGATGATCTTTGGTCCGTGAGATTCCCATCCTATAAGCGCATTTTGCGCTTGTTTGGACAGCATCAATGCAAATCCATGTGTATGTGGTGCATTTTCTTCTTCATGGCCGGAGTATAACAAAATCTCTCCTGAAGTTAATCGTTGTTGTCCAACTTGCGTCCAATGTGTTTCACTGATCTCAAGCACCTCCAGGTTGTATCTCCTCATTTCTGCAGCAATTTGGAGGAATCTCACGGTCTTCCACATTGTACGAGTATTCCATATACCTAAATAAATTGTTTCTCTGGTTGTTAGAAGGAGCTTTGGCCTCGTGACTTCGGAGGGAACTGGGCTTTCATCATGAGGCGTCATTCTTCTTTTAGTGAAGACCTTCTGACTCGCAGGGCAGAGTTTAAAATGTTTGAATAATTTTTTTCGCTGCCTGTGATTAGCGGCTTTTTGCCACAACAGCTATATCGTAAGTCAGGTTGAACGAAAACATCAGTTGGTTGCGATCGAGGGGAAACAAGTCTAACTGAACTCATTGCCTTTGTAAGCCTGCTTGTGTAGGCTGTTAGATCCATGTTCATTGAAGAAGATGAAGGATCCACTAATTCTCCTGGAAGTCGAAGTGTCGTTCCATAAATGAGTTAAGCTTCGGTGTATCCAGTGTCAGTTTTCACTGCATTGTGAATACCAAGTAAGAGATAAGAGTATCCATTTGAATCTTTTAAAGGTCTTACAAAATCCAGCTTACACAGGAGCGTGCTCACCCCCTCACGTCTTTATTCATAGCAGGCCAGCGAAGCCGTTCTGCTATGAGCTTGATGGTTGCACGAACAACTGGATGAGAAAGTTTATGCAACGTACTGAAGACGCTGCTTCGATAATGTTTCGACACAACTGAACGATGCCTTCCTGTAGATGTGTCGCACAACAAGGTCTCCTCACCTGCCTTCATGTGTTTGATACGCCGTTTTAGGGTTGTTGGAGATAACTTGTGCTGTAGATCAGTGTCTTATTTTTTAAGCCTGGCGGGTTGTAGAAAATCGATTGCTTAGGAACTGTTCAAGGAAGTTATACGAGACAATGAGTCTGCAACCACATTGTTTGCCCCAGAAATGTGTTGTATTACTGAAGTAAACTTGGAAATTTAGTCCAGTTGTCAAAACTCTCGAGGTGAGCGCTTGTCTGAAGATGAGTTTAAAGAGAAGGTAAGAGATTTATGATCAGTGAAAACAGTGAATTATCGGCCTACGATAAAATGTTAAAAGTGCCGTACAACACAATATATAGCCAGAAGTTCCCTACCGAAAGTGCCATACGTCGATTAAGAGTCTAGCAACCGTCTCGAGAAAAAAGCCAAAAAATGCCAAATGTGGTTTATCCATTGTTGCAAGACTCCTCCGATCGCTGAGTCGGGTGCGTCTACTGCGATACTTATGGGTGCTTGTGTGTCCCGGTGTGTAATCATGGCTGGTTTTGAGATAAGTTCTTTAATTGCAGAGAGTGCTTTTCAAGCGGTATCGTTCAAATTGTTAAATTTCGCATTTCCACGAAGTTGATCAGTTAGAGGTTTCATAAGGGACGCTCATTTTGGTATGAACCATCCATAGAAGTTTACTAGTTAGTTAATTGTGCGTGATTGCTTGATTATGGTCGGTTCTAGGTAGTCCAGAATGGCCACCACTTTGTTTGTTAGAGATCGGATGCCTCGATCATCAATAATGTGTACGAGGAAATCTAGGGAGTCAGTTCCAATTTGGCATTTCTGAATGTTTACAGTAATGCCGTGCTTTTGCAGTCGTTCGATGACAGAGTATAGATGCTTCTTAGTCCGGACGTGCAAACAAGCAGTCATCAACGTACGAATGTACGAAGTTGAGACCTCGAAAAACATCATCTATGAACATTTGGAAGGTTTGGGCATCATTTCTTAAACCAAAAGGCATGCGCAAAACTCATAGACGCCGAAAGGTGTGATGATAGCGGTTTAAGGAATGTCGTCAGTGGTCATACAAATTTGGTTATAGGCTTTAACCAAGTCGATTTTCGAATAGATAGCTGTACCTTTCAAGGTTTCTGTCAAATTGTAAATGTGGGGCAACGGGTAATGATCAGGAATGGTTTTCGCATTCAGTCGCCGATAGCAGCCAGTTGGATGCCAATCGTTGCTGTTGTTTTTAGGGATCATATGCAAAGGCGATGCTCATGGGCAATTTGACGGCTGAATGATTCTTAAATCTATCATGTGGTCGAATTCGTTTTTAGCCAACCTCAGCTTTTCAGGAGTCAGTCGACGTGCTTTGGAGAATACAGGTGTCCCGTATTCGTGATGTGCTGTGTAACATTGCTAGATACACACGGTAATTTCGGTTGTCTACGGTATATATCGACTTACTTATCGAGTATTTGTTGGTAGTATGGGTCGATTGTGCGTCTTACTATGACTGGAGATAATCTACGGCCCGAAAAATAAGTTATATCAACAGACAAATCAGTATTTCCGTCTTCTAACCGGTTCGTGAAATCGGTCGTTAAAATCTGTTGGAAGAACACTAACTTCTGCACTAGTGTCGACGAGGTAGCGAACTTTCGTTATCACATCAGTGACACACAACAGACGGCTATGTTCTCCAGCTACGGTTGCCGTGGGAAGTTTCCCGAAAAACAACACTAGCAAGAATGGCAACGAAGACAGCTGTACTGATCAAAAGACTCAATTTCCGATGAATAATTGTTCTGCCAGACTGAAATACAACTATTAAGTAACTTTGAGTTTTCAATATCCATTATTATAAGGAAAGTGTTGCAACGGGGTGAGTAACACCACTTGTGATGAATCAAATCTCTTCCGTACTAATCTTGTACGAGTAGGTAATGGAGTTATTCGCTCTCCCAACTTAGTGGTTTTCGCAGTACGTGCAGTTAATTTCAAAGACGACGTTAAACCAGCTAAAACAAAATCAGAACAATCCTGCCAAGCTACAAATATCCATCGTTCCAACCTAAACGACTCTTCTCGGGAAATGGAATATGTAATGGGAGAAAGATTAAGTTCATTATTTAGTGTTTTTCACTGTATGTCTAAACGTGATACCTCCCGTAATAAAATACCACAAAATAACTCAAATTATGGGTGGAGAAGTCTGGACTTTTGAGTTTTTGATTTCAAGTAAAATGTTAGAATCTCATAAAGCATATGAAATAGATCCATCTTTCCTAATGAAACCGATTTGCACTAGGTCTTCGTAATTAAGTGTTGCTGTACAGAAATTAACTGGTGATTTGGTCGCACAGTCTACTCGCAAGACTGTTCGTTCGGTCAAGAAAGAGCCCAAGCCTCATAAACGCACACTGACCTCCAAACAGCAAGTCATTAAACATGAATCTGCCGTGAAACCTGGTAAATTAACAACAGTTCGTGACGACTCTCTCATTATCATGAACCTCGTTGATAATCCTGACCTTCCTCTCAGTCTGCAGGACAAAAACGACAGGATGCTCTGGGGTGAATTGAACAAGAAGCTAGAACTTCCTAGAATAGAGCCTTTGATGGTCACCCGGCTCTCTAGAGGAAAGGACTCTAAGCATCTAAATCACCCAAGGCTTCTCCGAGTAACACTTAAGGATGCTACCGATGTAGAGGACGTCTTACTAGCAAGTCACTTGCTGAAATCAGATGGTAACGTAAGAATATTGCCCGATATACCGTTCTCTGAGCGCAATATCATACGAAACATCCCTAAAGAATCTCGCGAGAAGTTTTTCCACGGAAGAAACATAATTGTGCAAGGTATACCGGAAAATGCAGACCCTACTCAATCAAATTCTGACATCAGGGAGTGGAAATTCATCAAACAGTCCTTGAGGCTCAAACACATACTGACTCAGCATGTGACGAGGCTAGCCATGAAGGGCGGTGATCTTAGACCCCGTCTAATGAAGATAACCTTCCCATCTTCCCACATGGCGGCTGCAGTTCTGGAAGCATTTCCTGCCAACAGACGTCGATTGCCACCTGGAATCCACATGCACCCGGACAGGCCATATGAAGCCAGGACCAAGCACAAAGGCAAGTTGTAGCTGACCATTCCACTTGTGGATTGTCTAAACGATAAAAAAAGCGTGTAAAGGACAGGGCCTACCACCTCGGTAAACCTCATATAGGTGGGCTCATACAGAAAAACAGGACGAAGCTCACGCGTTCCAAATTGAAAGCATAAACTGCTTATATATGAACGCCTCGAGTCTACCAAACAAACTGGATGAATTACGTGAACTTTGCAACGCTAATAAAGCCCACCTGATAGGAATATCTGAAAACTGGATATCTTCTCAGTTCTCGGACCAAGAGTTATCATTACCAGGGATGACTTTGTTCCGCAACGACAGAACAACAGGAATTGGGGGTGGAGTAGCCATATACATAAGCTCTTGCTTGGAGGTGCACCAAGTTCACAACCTCGAGTTTAACAATCTTGAGGAATCCATATGATGCTCTGTAAGATTGTCTAGCACTTCGAGGTGTCTAGTCTGTGTCATTTACAGGAAGCCAACTGCTGACATCGAGTACGATAGTCGTATGCCGGATGGACTATCCGGCTCTACCCGTCTCGGTTTCACACATATCCTGATTCTAGGGAACTTTAATCTCCCTAGAGTCAACTTCGCGGAACACACGTACACTGGAGGCGACAACTCAATTGAAGCTCGGTTCTTCAACCTCATCGAT
The DNA here is from genome assembly GCA_944470205.2 of Schistosoma margrebowiei. Classification (NCBI taxonomy): domain Eukaryota; kingdom Metazoa; phylum Platyhelminthes; class Trematoda; order Strigeidida; family Schistosomatidae; genus Schistosoma; species Schistosoma margrebowiei. The sequence goes on from OX104027.1 coordinate 8,597,195, forward strand.
GACTTGGGCTTATATGAAAATGTGAGGTCGGCAACTCGTTGGAGAAACAGTCAAACACCATCGCGGTTAGACTGTGTATTCACAAACAAACAATTCCTAGTTGACAACCTCTCAATCCTGGCTCCTCTGGGAAAGAGCGATCATGCCATCATAGCCTTCAGTTTTGTCATCGAAATTGAGCTAAGGTATCCCAACAATAATTTGCGTTGGAATTTTAAACGGCTGAATGTGCCAGCTCTACACGACTATCTACAACAGGTGGTTTGGAATGTTCACCCCCAACTCGATGTGGACGGTCACTGGAACTTCTTACTGCACATGCTCTTATGTCTACGGGATTTGAATCGACCACTGCATCTCTGTGCCAATGTGGTGTGGCAACTCGAACTGATGTACGTACGTACTTACGAAGTTCTAAGTTGTTACTGACTGACTGACTGACAGTATGTCGACTAACGAGTCATAAATGTACATGATTTCGACTGAAACTTGACGGCAGTGACAGAATATATGCCTACTTTACGTGAAAGCAACCACGAAATGTTATCATGCATCATAAAAATAGTACGAAATAATCTAATGAAAATATGAAACTCGCCTGGGTTACACTTGCTTCTATGTAACGAAGATATGAAGTAGACAGTAGTTTGAATCCGGATTATGTAGGAGGTGTGTTGATTAAATTTTCCGATTAACACAGTTTGTAGACTGAATTTGTATAAGTCCAGAATTAATTTAAGTCAAATATATAGCATTGCCTGACGAAAGGTCTAAACAAGATCTAAGATTGCAGAAAATTTTTTAGTTCAAATTCACCTTAAGTTTCTAGCATTCGTATCCTCTCTTTGGCCATGGAACCCGGCAATTTGAAATTAGACAGGCGGTGGTCAAAAAAAGTAAAACATTCTAGTGGATAGTGGTTAAGCAGAAAGATGAATTTACAGTCGACAGTTAATCTTGTCTCGCTTGTACCATTGAATAAGTTACAAACAGATATGCGTTTGTGTTGCCTTGTGGCTGAACTCACGAGTGGTTTATATTTTAACAGACATATTACACAGGAGCAATTACCTGCTGCTTATGCTTGTTAAAGAATCACGATAGCCGATTATAAGCGTAGTTGCTTAGTTAGTTCTATCGATTGAACTAATTATTTAGGTTTAATGCTAATCAACATTGACATGAACCAACGAAATTTCACAGTAATAGATCAACATAGGCGATGATAAAAATGAAAAAGAATAAGTATATATGCAATAATAAAGATTAAAGTGACAAGTTGCGTTATTTGAAGTCTTGCTCAGCAGTTGTATGTGATAGGTTGTATTATTCGAAGTCTTGCTCACCAGTGTAAATCACCACGTCTATGATCTATGTCGAAATCATTGGACGCCTACTCGAGTTAGACGTGAATGGTATGACAAACTAGCTAACGTCGAAGTCACATTTCGTGGTCAGTGCTTTACGTGGACTACCCTATTGACGTATCAAGGTAGTATAGATGCTTTGAAGGCTGTACAACACAGAGGGTGTTATCACAGAAATATATTAGTTAAAGTAGATACAATCGAAAGTAAGACCACTGCCGCAAGGGCCAGTCCATGGCACACGATTAACTGATGCGCGTTGGTATCGATGATTTGTTAGATATTTAATGACCTAACTGCCGGGTGATTTGACTAGTTTCACTGTAACAGTATCGAAAATCATTACGTGTAACTTTACTAATGCAAGTTTGTTTTCCTTATTGCAGGACAACAGAAAGTGAACGTATTAGAAGAAGAAGAACAAAGCCTGCGCAAACTAAACCTGCTGGATGATGAGTAAAACTATTTTGTAATAGACTTCTCTTTTTGTACTAAAACCGCGTAATTCAATTTCAAATATATCTCTGTTGTGCTCGCACGCCGTGTTCTCACTTGAGTGGCATCTGCCAGTCCTGATTGTTGTGTTTCAGATCGCTCCTGCCTGCAAGTAACAATAATAATCCGTGCTACAAGTGGTGATGGAGGTGTCTATGTCAAAACATGAGGAACCCCCAACCATCCCAGGCAAGTTAACAGTCAACACAACCCCTCGCCAACCGCCACTGTTAGGAGTCTCATCAGACTATGATATCTGGAAAATCACAGTAATGACGTGCCTACGTCGAGTTCCAACATCGGAACACTTCGACTATCTTCTGTCTTACTAAGATGACGAAGCAGCCAAACGAGCGACAGCTAACGGCTTTACTGCGGGCAATTCACCACCTCAAAATTGGAAAATTTTAGATGAATGTTTTTCTTTGAAGGTGGACACTCAGCAGACAACCATCCAATTTTTGTCTCGCTACCAGAAACCTCATGAAAGCCCCATCGACTATCTTCACTCATTACAACAGATGGTGACCCAGGCATTCCCTAGCCTGGACATCTTAGGGCGAGAAGAAATCACACGCTCCCGTTTTATTGAAGGACTGTTGCCAGGTGCATTGCGAGAACATCTACTTCGAGTGCCACCGGCTGACACAGCCGACTTGAAACGAACGGCACTTCGATTTTTGACTGCTGAAAGACTGTCAGTTCCAGTGGCGACCTATCGACCAACCGTGATGACTGTCGACGAAGCCACCGAACCTAATCGACAAGATAGCTTTCAAAGTGCCGCGGCTATTAGAGTTCCCTGACCGGAATAATAGACGAGGGCAGCCGACTTCCACATGGAACGGATGGTCGTCACGGGACAACTACCGAGACCAGCAAACAGAATGCTTCTACTGCAGACGTTTCGGCAAAAATGCCAAGAAATGAGGGCACAACCACGTGAAAAACAGAGGTAAGCAGTGTCGTTTGCATATATTATGATTATTATTATGTCTATCGTTAAATCTATCGAAGCGTCCAATAACACGAAACCAAAGTCCATAAAACGACGATTTGTTCAAAAAGTGGTTGCTTATGAGGAATCGACATAAACTAGTTAAAAGCCTCAACTTGGAGGTGTCTGCAGAGATTAGAGCGTCTGTAAGTCGGAAAGAATAAAGCCTTCACGAAGTAATAACAAATAGTATTTATGACATACGATAGTGCAAATGACAACTGATATTTGTGTCTAATCTTGATAACAGTTTATCAACAAGCAAAAATGAAACCAAAAGCAAACAAGTGTTAAGACTGTCACGTTTAAACAAAGATTCAGCAATTATACGAAACTGAGAAAAACTGTCATCAGGGTTAGTATCTAATAAAATCATTTGGGTCTTTCACGCTGTGCTCGTGGAAGTCAACTTCTGTACAGTAGAACCAGTGTAATTGGGACAGAATACCATGAGCTGGAAGACGGGGGTGGCGAATGAGTCCTAATCTTACAGTTTAGGTGTCTGCTCCATCCAGATAAAGATACAATATACAAATAAGCGGAAAAATATCCTAAAACATAAACACAATATCATATTATATAAAACTAAGAAGTGATATATAGTGTTCTAACAGGGAACAGACCAACAGTTCAGGAATTGATGTACAGATCACGTTGGGCTCACGACCAAAGACGCCATGGGTATTCGGGGTTTCGCGACGCTTTTACCAGTAACATCTATATAATTGAAGTATGCCAACTTAGTCAAATCAGAAGTCAGAATGACGATCCATGATATACTTGAAAGGTTATCCATATATCAAGAAGTGTTTAATCGGCTGCAATTAAACGCAACTCAATTTCGTAAATGTGCCTTTCAGCTTAGCAACCAATCAGAATGTGGCGGGAATTATTATATCAGCCATCTTTGTACGTAATGGCGGCCGGCTTTCTTCGTTCTGTGCTTCTTTTAGCTATTTCTTTTGTGTAGCTGTGTAATTAATGTTTCAATGTGCTAAGATGCCGCAGTTAGTGTAGGGTTCTACATGTTGGTGTGAAATTTACTTCGAATCAGCATTGTTTTTTGGGTTTTTGCTGCTTCTACTCTAGTCAATGTATTTCTTCAGTCAAGCTGGTTAGTCTTATGTTTTAAAATGGAAATCGGTTTAGTTTTGACTTGTTTTCAAGATATCAAAAGCCGAAGTTCGTTTTTTCTTAGCTGAAATAACTGTTGCTGCGTCCTGTGACTGACTGTCCGCATGTTCATTCCTAACTGTCCTCTATGATGTTATCGGCAAAATGAAAGGAAACAATTTCCGGTTTTTAATTTTCTTCAGTATTGCGGACAACAATATCCCACCAATGAGTCAAACTAATACTTAGTGCCTAGCCGTAGGGGATGTCAGTATTGTTTTCGAAAAAACTCAGGCTTCCGACAACCATAGACAAATTCACAGATGCTACCAATCTATTGCAGAGGGTTTGTTATGAAAAAATATGCCACATAGCAATAATGGAGGGGTTGTACGCATTACGTAGTGCGTTAAAGCAAGCTTAACATTGAAAAGCCGGAAATCTGCTATCAGTGTGTAGTGTATGTTTGCTGTTTCGGCCACAAAAGGAAGCCGAGGGGTCATGATCAGGGAGTAAAAAGGTAACTAACTGTTATTAAGCTCAGCTTTTTATAGACCATAATTCACCACTCGCAAATTTGTTATTTTTACGGTATGATGTCAACCGTTATCTAATATGTTCACCTTTACGATGAAAAGTACTTGCAAATTCTCAACTTCATATTCGAATTAATTTGTGACAACTGTCTTCCAGTTTGAGTGCTTCGTACGCCCTGGGAGACTAGATTCCTACATTATTCACAGTTCCAGTATAACTTTCTCACACAGTAAGTTCAAAGTAAACACTAGTCTTTCTAAATAAGCATGTTAAGCTAATATCCGTATTCTCTATTTCAGATGATCGATGAAGACATGTACCACGTGCATCTGTTGTATATTGTTATTTTACTCCAATTCTTACTGTTATATCTTCTGAAAAATAAAATTGCTATATGCAGCAAATACAGACTTATTGTTTTGATGGTGGTAGGGGGGTTCATGGGTTTTTTAGCAGGACTGTAGTAATATTCCCACTAAAGAGCTAAGTGAGTGCGTAGACCAATGTAAAGTACCATACAGGGTGCCTTTGAATTACTCGTGTTCCATTAGTGTCGGTAGAAGCATTACTTGCTTATCATATGACATTTGAATAAGGAGCTATGAGATTAGATGCAGGGACGGTTAGGATGTGTAACGCGTGTCCATCCATCAGTTTTCGTGGCAACTCACGGTGGCTAGAATAAGTTGTGAGAGGACCCGAGCCTGTAGGTTTCCTAAGAAAGTGACGGAGATATGCACCAAATCACCTTATGAAGAGCGCCTCCAATCACTTAACCTCTACTCATTAAAGTATAGACGTCTTAGAGGTGACCTATTTACTTACAGGATCCTTAACACTTCTGGACATTTTCTTAAACACCTATTTGAGCTTAGTCCCAGAAACTAGAGACACGACATAGCAGAATGGACTGTAGACGCAACTTCTACTCCTTAAGAGTTGTCGAATGCTGGAATTCGCTGCCCGCCGAACTAGTCCAAGCGACTTCCCAGGAGTCATTTGGGAGGCGACTGGATCTTTTATTGTTAACATACCTAGGTTCCTGCTTGGAGGTTTTGGTGATCCCCTGCTAATAGACACGGAAGCCTGAACACATGAATTAGGTGATGAGAGGCTCGATTATCACAAGTTTCTTGCAACGATTAAGTAGATAAAACAAAGTAGCATTACATTCAAAAATTTACTCGAGAACTTTCATTAAGAATCGAATATGAAACAAAGGTTTAAACCAAGTTCCAGTCTAAAAGTTGCATTTGTAATGTTAAGCTGCAGTTTTTGTTGTTTTTTCCAAACGAAAGGGTAAAAGAAGTAACTCAAAAAGTACTGGAAGTGGTTGTGAGATTAAAATGGACATCCAGCATCCTTTTTATAATCTGCTGTTAGTTGGGTCTCCCGTAAACAGATCCATAGGGCCATAGTTCTAAGGGCGAAACAGTTCTTAACATCTGTGAAGACTCAGTCCTGTTGCATTCTAAATGAGAAAACAGTAATGAATTTAGTCAGAAATGTGGAATAGATAAATAACCAAATTACATGTTTTTTAGCAAAGAATTTATGCAGTTGTGATTTACCTTTAGTTCATGAATATTAGGTCAGGTCAGCTATTTATTGTGCAAAGCATAACATGGACTTAATACCATATCTCAATGCTTTTATTATTTTGCTCTCATTTAAGTATTACCATGTATCTGCATCTAGTTTAACAGGGAGACATACAAGCAGAGTTAGTGTTTGATGAACTAAAAGTCCTAGTTGTCAAAAAGATTCTTAACATTTGTCCACAGCCAACTGCATTTAATTGAAATACAGAACACTCATCTTCTAAGACTGTATACTGCTCTTCTACGGGCAAATAAAAGCTCAGACACTTAGCTATCCTGCTACCGATGTTATTGCTGGGGAAATTGTTTAATGACAGTGATCATGAAATATGGTCAGTGATAGATGTACAATCTAGAAATAAACACCAAACATACTTATCGCTATCTTATAATGTATGACAGCAACAGTACCAAAAGCACTTTTTTCCTATTTTTAATCAGACTGATTTGAATCAGTATACTCATCAGAAACAGGCAACTCTACTTACTAGGCTGATCTGTTTCGTTACAGACTTCAAGCACTATACCATAATTCTTTCAACTAAACTGAATTATACGACAACCAAGAATACTAAACTAAGCAAGTGTCATAGTTATTGTTTCATTTGCACAGGCATATTGCTTAAAGTAGTTAAATGGACATAATTAAGACGATAAAACAAAAACACGAAATATAGGCCAATTGAACTTACCGAACAGAAGACAAAGAATATATATATTGCTTTCCGACTGAAAACAACAGGTAGTTGTTCATAAAAACATAGTTTATAGTACAATAAACCTTTCTACAGTAAAATCATGCACTGACAGTCTATCTGGAAACAATCAACTATGTGAATAAACTCACTATGACTTGAGATATCATCCCAGCATGCAATGGACGTGCAGTGTAACGCAGTCGAACGTGGCGAATAAAAATATAAAAAAAGATCAAAATTAGCTATATAATCTAGTTATTTAATTAAAAATACATTATGAAATGTCAAAATCTGTGGTTACTTGAACGCACAGATGACCGGTACATTAAGTTTACATGGTTGCGTTGGGATAAGGTCATCCTTAATTCACATAGTTGATTGTTTCCAGATAGACTGTTAGTGCATGATTTTACTGAAGAAAGTTTTGTTGTACTGTAAACTATGTTTCTTTGATTAACTGACTGCTGTCTTCAGTCGGAAAGCAATATATGTATTCTTTATCTTCTTTATCTTGAACAACCGCGCGCTATCTAAAAAGGACAGTGGTATTGTTTCTCGTTAAATTAGTAAACTGTTTTGATCGTAAATTACGTATCAAAACTACGATTTACACTTTAATTGAATCTACTCCAGTTAAGGTGATATTTTACTGAGTTTTTTTGGCTTTTGTGTATTTATTACACTCGGAAGCATTCTTGGTCGTTATCAAAGTACTTCAGTTAAGGTTTGACATCTTGCTAGAGTTGTCTTGTCGTTCGTTCATACTGTGATCATATTGGTGTTACACCTTGATCATAATAAAATGGTTGGTAGTACCCACAAATGTGGACAACCAAACTGCTTGTTCCCTGTGGAGGAGGGAATGCAGTGTGACGAATGCAATAAATGGTTCCACAAAATGTGCACCCGTTTAAGTCCCACTGCATATAAAAGATGTTCGAAGCCTAACTCACAATGGGTTTGCATGTTTTGCTGTGCCAACAAGGCATTGCTAATACAGGAGGCTATGAGCCTATTGGCTTTGGCCTGTAAGAAGAATGATGGCAAATGTGCCGACAACACGGGCACTGACAGTGACGAATGTGTCAGTGTTGTTACGCAACGCCTCAAAAAACCGACTCTGAACGACGCAAAAGTGAAATCTCCGTTGATATTAACAGGGGGAGTAGTACCACCTAGTACTGACATTGTTAATCATGCACCTATAGTGGGCACCGACGATCTGGATAAAACAGTCACCGTTCCAAATAGTCCCAGTGTTACTAGGGATGAAAAATGGACTACGGTACGTAGAAAACGAATTGAAAAGAAAAAAGCTGTAAGCAGTACACAGGTAGTTAGTAACTCAATGGTGGACTCAAATTGTGAGCCACAAGTTGCACTACCAAGATCTGATCGTAAGAGTGAAACCCATCCTGGCGTAACTGAGAAGAAAAATCTAATAACATCGAATATTATTGTGAGCAAATTGCGGGAGTCAAGTGACCCTGATCCGAAAGTTAGACACGCGCATGACTTAGAAAAGCTAGGAGAATACATTCGTAGTATTTTACCAGATAACTCCAAAGGAGTTCAGGTTAAAATGTTAGTAAGAATAGGCAAGAGGACCGAGGACAATGTTGAACCCCGTCCATGCAGACTCCTTAAGGTAATCTTAGGATCGGAGAAGCAACGGGATCTCTTGTTAAGTAGCGCTCGTTGTCACGACAATTCTGACATCCGAGTTAGACCTGATATAACTCTCGAAGATAGAATAAAAAGGAAGAAAGCACTAGCTGAACTTGAAACCTGTCGGCAAAACGGCGAGGAAAATCTCCGGTTAGTGGGTTTTCGGATAGTCAGGTCTTGGAAGCGAATGCTACCAAGGCCTGTGTGGATAGGCTGTTCTACTTAGGAGTTTTATATGCCAACGCTCGTAGTCTACGAAATAAGTTCTATGAACTAGAAGCACTAGTGGCCAGAGGTAAGCCACTTATAGTAGCAGTGACAGAATCTTGGTTAGTCGATGTCTTGGACATTACTCAAGATATATCCGTAATCCACAGCATCAGGAGTGACAGACATAGAGGTAGGAAAGGAGGCGGCGGCCTGTTAAACATAGCTTATAACATAAATATCCGCTCCTCTACTAGAGATTCCCATGATAGCGTTACTTGTGAAGTCATAAGCTGTAAGTTGTCTATGGGATGTAGTATATTTATGCTCGGTGTCATCTATCGCAGCCCAATCTGCCTAGCTGATGACTTTGTTTTAGAGCACATTCATCTTTGGAGTGAAAATACCAGATGTTTGATAATAGGAGACTTTAACGCACCTGATATTAGTTGTACTGATATGATCACAGCAGGATCTATAAACTCCTTTGATAGTAAGTTCCTGTTAACAATAATGGAGCATGCACTAGTACAGCATGTATCCCAACCCACACGTTTTGGTATTAACCAGGGTTCTTCTCTGCTGGATTTGGTAATCACTCATGAGACTGAGGATATTGTCGACTTCAATATTCTCCCGCCGTTAGTGAACAGCGACCACGCTGTTTTGTCATTCACGTTTCGTACTAGGGACATGTTATACGATCAGGTTACACCTCGCCCAAATGTATGGAAAGCTAACATATCAGCCATTCAGGAATGTGCTGCTAAGACAAATTGGTTAGTAGATACTAGCATATCAGTTGAAGAAGCATGGTCTGTATTTAAAGGTAAATTTAGACTAGTTACGTCCCCGTTCATACCATACCTGGTACCGCGAAGACCGAATAATAGTCCACCATGGATAACTAAAACGGTCAGGAAACTCCTTAGAAAAAGGAAGAATCACTGGGATATGTTCATTTCTACTGGCTTCGACCAATACAGATCCAGTTATTGTAAGATTAGGAATGCCTGTAAAGCGTTAATAATTAAGACTAGACTATCATACGAAAAACAATTGGTTAGGGATTCTAGATATAGTCCGAAACGGTTATTCTCGTAGATATAAAGGCGAACTAAGAGAAGTGATGAAATGACAGCACTTTTGATACGAGAAAATCCGTTAATCTTATCAGACAATGATGCCGAAAATGCTGAAGCATTATCGAGATACTTTAGTAAAGTGTTTTCTATCCGTAATGAGGAACGACCAATGATTCGTTGCGCCCGTGCCGGCTCGCAGACGGATGCTGTAGTCATTGATAAAGATACTGTTTTAAGGCTACTCCAGCATCTCAAACCTGATAAGTCCAGTGGTCCTGACGATATTCATCCTAGGATTATGAAAGCCATTTCACATGAAATTGCTGAACCATTAGCGATACTATTCGACATGTCTCATAGACAGTCCAAACTGCCTAAATACTGGAAAGACGCCATAATAAGTCCGGTGTATAAGGCTGGGGGTAGGGATTTAGTTAGTAGCTATGGAGCCGTTAGCTTAACTAGTGCAGTTGTAAAACTGATGGAGAAAATCATTCGGATAGCTGTTATAAACTATGTTGAAGGGCAAAATCTTTTCTCCAGGGAACAACATGGTTTTCGGAAAGGCCTATCTTGCTTGACAAATCTTCTCGTGCAATGAGAAGATTGGGCTGCGGCAAAGGATCGGAATGCTCCTGTGGATGTGATTTTCATAGATCTAAGTAAAGCCTTTGATAAGGTTTCCCACTCTGGTCTTAAATTCAAACTGAAACGTGTTTGAAGCCTAATTACAGTCGTCGATTGGATAAGTAACTTTCTCCATGACAGGAGACAAAGGGTAAGGGTTAATGGGACTCTCTCCTCGTGGGTACCTGTAAAAAGTGGGGTTCCCCAAGGTACAATCCTGGGCCCTCTTCTCTTTTTACTTTATGTAAATGAATTGCCAACTGTAGCAAAATCATCCGTCCTACTCTTCGCTGATGACATAAAGATTTGGAGACCCATACATAGTATGTCGGATAGAATAGTATTACAGGACGATCTTAGCTCATTAGTGGCATGGTTAGATAGGTGGTCACTAGAAGTAAATCCTAATAAGTTTGTAGTGATGCAGTTAAATAACTTTGATGAATCGTATGACTATACGCTACGTGGATTCATGCCACCAAAAGTAAGAAACTATAAAGATTTAGGAGTCATATTAAGCAATGATCTCAAAACGACTAGTCACTGTAAGGCTGCTGCTGCGAAAGGCTATAGGTTATTATGGTCAATTCGTAGGTCTTTCCAGTATTTAGATGATGAAATGTTTAGATTACTATACCCGATTTATGTGCGACCACATTTAGAATACGGGATTCAAGCAGCGTGTCCTTGTTTCATATATGAAGCAGATATGCTAGAAAGAGTCCAACGACGAGCTACTAAGATGGTACAAGGTCTATCTGGCCTATCTTATGGAGACAGACTGAGATACCTTAACTTATTTCCGTTATCTTACCGTAGAATAAGGGTTGATCTAATATTGGCCTATCGTATACTGAATGACCTTGGCATTGACATGTCTTACCTTTTGCTTCCGTCTAGAACCGATCATTTGAGAGGACATTCGAAGAAAGTTCAAAAACCGTTTTCGTCTGGAGTTCCGTTTCTCGCACCGAGTAGTGAATTACTGGGATTCTCTACCGGAACAGGTAATATCAGCACCATCTGTTAATATATTCAAAACGAGATTGGACCTCCACAGTATTACAAACTGCAAGGATTAATATAGGTCGACAGACCTCTTTTCCCTATTACTGAAGACTGTAAGGTAGGTTCATATGGCCTATATTTCGTGCTTTGGTTTTATTGGCCTAATTATGTCCATTTAACTACTTTGAGCAACATGTCTGTGCAAATGAAACAATAATTATGGCACTTGCTTAGTTTAGTATTCTTGGTTGTCGTATAATTCAGTTTAGTTGAAAGAATTATGTTATTCTTAAGTATAGTGCTTGAAGGCTGTAACGAAACTGATCAGTTTAGTAAGTAGAGCTGCCTGTTTCTAATGAGTATACTGATTGAAATCAGTCTGATTGAAAATAAGAAAAAAATGCCTTTGGTACTGTTGCTGTCATATATTATAAGATAGCTTTAAGTATGCTTTATGTTTATTTCTAAACTGTACATCTATCACTGACCATATTTGAAGATCACTGTCATTAAACAATTTCCCCAGCAATAACATCGGTAGCAAGATTGCTAAGCGTTTCAGCTTGAAAGACAGCAGTATACAGTCTTAGAAGATAAGTGTTCTGTGTCTCAATTAAATGTAGCTGGCTGTGGATAAATGTTAAGAATCTTTTTGACAACTGGGATTTTTAGTTTATCAGACACTAACTCTGATTGTATGTCTTCCTGTTAAACTAGACACAGATGCATGGGAATACTTAAATGAGAGCAAATTAATAAAACCATTGCAATACGGTACTAAGCCCATGTTATGCTTTGCACAAGTAATAATATCTGGCCTGATCTAATATTCATGAACTCAAGGTAAATCACAACTGCATAAATTCTTTGCTAAAAGCCATGTAATTTATTTATTTGTCTATTTCACATTTCTGACTAAATTCATTACTATTTTCTCATTTAGAATGCAACAGGAGTGAGTCTTCAAAGATTCTAAAAAACTGTTTCACCCTTAGAACTATGGAACTGTTTACGGAAGACCCAACTAACAGCAGATTATAAAAAGGATGCTGGACGTCTATTTTAGTCTCACAAACAACTTCTAGTATTTTTTGACTTCTTTTAGTCTTCCGTTTGGAAAATAAACTGCAGTTTAACATTACCAATACAATTTTTAACATTATCAGTGCGACTTTTGAACGGGAACATGGTTTAAACCTTTGTTTGATATTCGATTCTTAATGAAAATTCTAGAATAAATTTTTGACTGTAATGCTGCTTTGTTTTATTTACTTAATCGTTGCAAAAATCTTGTGATACGCAAGCCTCAGAACCTAGTTCATGTCTTCGAATGGATGTGGACTGAATAGAAGCTTTCGCTTAATAGGCTTCCGTGTCTAGTAGAAGGGGATCATCAAAACCTCCAGGCAGGAACCTAGGTATGTTAACAATAAAAGAAGGAAAAGAAATTGGTAAATCATAGTATGATACTATCCTCAAGAATACATCCAGTTGCCTCTTAAAAAACTCACGGGAAGTCGCTTGGACTAGCTCAGCGGGCATGGAATTCCGGCATTTGACAACTCCTAAGGAGTAGAAGTTGTGTCTACAGTCCGTTCTGCTATGTTGCGTTTTTTGTTTCTGGGTGTTACACCTTAGGTTAGTGTTGAGACTAAGCATTAGTAAGTGGTTAAGAGAATGTCCAGAAGTGTTAAGGATACTGTAAACCATCAGGTCACCTCTAAGACGCTTATACTCTAATGGGTAGAGGTCAAGTGATTGGAGACGCTCTTCATAAGGTGATTTGGTGCATTTTTTTTTTATTTTCTTGGGAAACCTACAGACTAGGGTCCTCTTACAACTTATTCTAGGCACCATGATTTGCCAGGGCAGCTGATGGATGGACACGCGTTACACATCCTAACCGTCCCCGTGTCTAATATCATAGCTTCTCACTCAAATGTCATATTATACGTTATGCTATTTCCCACACTAATGGAACACGTGTAACTCAAAGGCACCCTGTGTGTTAACTTACATTAGTCTACGCACTCGCTTAGCCCTTTAGTGAGAATATTACTACAGGCATGCTAAAAATCCCATGAACCCCCCTATCTCCATCAAAACAAATAAGTCTATATTTACTGCATACATTTTTTTTATTTTTTAAAAGATATAACAGTTAGAATTCGAGTGAAATGGCAATATACAGCAGATGCACGTGGTACATGTTTTCATCGATTAACTGAAATAGAGAATGCGGATATTAGCTTTACAGGCTTATTTAGAAAGACTAGTGTCTAATTTGAACTTACTGTGTGAGAAAGTTATACTGGAACTACGAATAATGTATGAATCTAGTCTCCCAGAGCGTACGAAGCAATCAAACTGGAAGGCAGTTGTCCAAAAATAATTCGAATATGAAGGTGAGAATTTCCAGGTACTTTTCATCGTAAGGGTGAAAATATTAGATACAGGTTGATGTCATACGTAAAAAAACCACAGATTTGCGTGTGGTGAAATATGATCTATAAAATTGTAAGCTTAATAACAGTTAATTACCTTTTTACTCCCTGATCATGACACTTTGGCTTCCTTTTATGACCAAAACAGCAAACATGCACTACACACTGATAGCAGATTTCCGGCTTTTCAATGTTAGGCTTGCTTTAACGCACTACGTAATGAGTACAACTTCTCTATTACTGCTATATGACATATTTTTAATAAAAAACCCTCTTCAATAGATTGGTAGTATCTGTGATTTCGTATATGGTTGTCGGAAGTCTGGGTCCTTCCGAAAACAGTGCTGATATCAACTACTGCTAAGCACTCAGTATTAGTTTGACTCGTTGAGGGGATAGTGTTGTCCATAATACTGAAGAGAATTAAAAACCGTTGATTATTTTCTTTCATTTTGCCGATAACATCATAAAGGACTGTTAGGAACGAACATTCGAACAGTTAGAGTCACAGGCAGCGGCAACAATTATTTTAGCTAGAGAAACGAAATCCGGCTTTGGATATATAAAAAAACAAGTCAAAACAAAACCGATTACCATTATAAAACATAAGACTAGCCAGCTTGGCTGAAGAAATACATTGACTTGATTAGCAGCAGCAAAAACCCAGAAAACAAAGCTAAATCAGAAGAAAATTTCGTTCCAACATTTAGAAAATCACATTAACTTCTGCATTTAAGCACGCTGAAACATTAAATCACATAGCCACACAAAAGAAATAGCTGGAAGAAGCACAGAATGAAGAAGGCCGGCCGCCATTGCCTACAAAGATGGCGGATATAATAATTCCCGCCTCATTCTGATTGGTTGCTAGGCTGAAGGGCACATTTACGAAATTGCGTTGCGTTTAATTGCAGCCGTGAATTAACTCACTATGACTTGGGATAGCATCTCAGCATGCAGTAAACGTATAGTGTAACGCAGTCGAACATGCAGAATAAAAATTAAAAAAGAGCAAAATTAGCTACATAATCTAGTCATTTAATTAAAACTACATTATGAAATAACAAATTCTGTGGTTACTTGAACGCACAAATGACCGTTATTACGTTGGACGATACATTAAGTTTACATGGTTGCGTTGCGGATAAGATCACCCTCATATCTTATAAATTAAAAATCCAACTATGTAATTTACTACAGTGGATATTGTATCATTTGCATCAATTTGATATTGCTTGTAAACTGGCATGCCTCATGTAACAAACTGTTATTTGAGAACATATTATTATAATTATTATCATTATTATTATTATAGAAATTAACCAATGAACCTTTGTAGTCAGGATGTGAAAGTGGACAACAAGAGTGTGGATAGTGGTTGACAACTCATGGAAAGGAGAGGCCAGTTGATGGTTATTAGGAGATCGCCTGTTGGCTGATTGTTCTGTAGTGTGAGTAACGGGCTCAGTTGGGTAATTTTGTAACCCGGAGTAGATTATTAAGCCACTGGAGTTGCATCATTGTAGGTGTCTTGAAAACAAGTTTAAAATATACATCGTAAAATCACTGTCGTACACGCACCACCCATGCACTCGTCAATACTGTACAAAACATTACTCTTAAAGGGTTATTTAAGTACTCAGATGGTATCGAAATGCTCTCTGAAAACCTTAACAGTTCTATGATGTTACTTATGTCTCACAGATTTATTGATAGAAAGCGAAGTGTGATGTGTTTTTATGTATTGGATGATATATATATATATATATATATCCTTCACTTAATTCGGTAAGCCTTCAGACACAATCCCATATTACAAGATCTTATTAATGTTAGGTAATATCGCAGTCGGTTGTAACTGACTTTGTGAGTACATGTGTAAGATCCGTTTTAAATGTTTTTTGTGTGTGAAAATCCCTCCATGTATACACTTGCACTTTGTTCTTATTGATTCCCTTAGTTGTACATTGTTAGTCTCGATTACATTTGAATTGTCAATATTTGTATATTTTATTAGTTTTCATTTTTCTTAGACCTTCACTAAGTTTTTGTGTTTCTTCCAGAACTGCATTTATGTTGTTGTACTTGATACTTGTCCTTGGTGGCAGCCGTTTTGATTTTCTCCTCCTTCTGTGCGTGTTCTATCCAGTCAGGATAGAATAACGTTCATGATTTGTGACTGGTAATTTTCCCGCATCTTTTATCAACTTCTTTATTTATTGTAATTTAGATTTGGTTGGTTCAACAATTATCGGTTGAATAACCGGGTGGTAATATTTGTTTAGGTAACGATGTACATTTAAATTTATGATGAATTATAGAACCGCTATTTACCCGATTACTTGTTTTGATTTTGACGGACAAGGACGCGTTTCTAACCTACCTGAACGGATATTCTTCATTCCGAACCGTAGTTTGGATTCTACAACATGATCTGTTAATTGTAAACCAACCCAAAGCACGGATTAACCTAAAGTTATATAGCTGGAAAAATGCACTTAGTGAAGTGTCCTGTGATACTGTTTCACATTAAGAATCGTTCTTGCGATGATCTTAGATTAAGATCATTGGTCATGCGAAGCTCTAAGGATATAAATGTTATATCTTACATATTCCAGCTATGGAATTGAGGCTGTTTTCAGTCATCGTTTTTTTTTATGATAAAGAAAACCCAATCGCCCATGTATCCCGAACTCTTGACTCAGCTGAGCGATAATATAGTCAGATTGAGAAAGAAGGATTAGTTTTTGCAGTAAAGAAAATTCATAAAACTATTTATGGCCCTCACTTTACACATCCAACAGATCACAAGCCGCTTTTATCTATATTTGGGTTGAAGTCAGGTATTCTTGCATATACAGCAAGTCTTTCGTGCCTATAGGTAACCCTCGTGTTATTGATAGAAGAATCCAGACAATAATTGGATGAATTCTTTATTTCGATCTTAGCGCAGTCACAGTGGAGCGTGGGATTATCTGTTCAGACAAACAAAGGCTTTCAGCATTCAATATAAGATAATAAGGAATATAACGCTTATACAAAATAAGGAAGTGAATGAATACTTGAACAATACTGTTTTGGCATATGCTTGGTTGTTTGGGGTCAACTCTTAACCAACCAACCTATGCTGTTACATTAGCTTCCCCCTAGAATCGACTTCCGTAGGAACGTCGGTTCGATTAACCTATCTATCAAAAACACCTTAGTTCTATTTCTCATTCCAAGGGAAAGTTATCAACTCACTCAATGTTTGACTTACAATAAGTGGCAACTAACGCTGTCAACGGTAGTCCATGGATGTCTCTTCATTTACTAGCTTGTCATCTTATTTAGTAGCATGTGATTTCTTCTACAACTATAGCTGACGGTTTACTGAGTGCTTTCATGAGAAAGAGTGTTAAACTGTGGAATAAGAATATCTGAGGAAGTGCCGCGAGCGGGCTACCCAACACCATGTTGGTGAGGTACGATTTTTCCATGCTCAGACCGGCTATCAGGTGTTTACTCACCTGCCTCTTGAGTCGCCCTCAAGTAAAAAGTAAAGAAGAATCTACTTCAAAGGTAATGGTGAAAACCAATCAAACCTAAAGAACCGCTCCACTGCCTGCATCAAAATAATAAGATACAAAATGGAAATACATAAACATAATTGATAATTGTTCGGTTCCACGTAAGTGATTGGCCTCCAGAACGGATTGGTATTCTGGAAGAAAATAGACATAGTGTAGCCATCTTGTGTACGAAAAGGTATGAAAACAAATAAAATCCTTTTTTATAATGTATAAATGTAAAAGTGTAAACTTGCTAGAAGTTGGACTCATTGTCAAACCCGTTCAAATGTGTGACCTTGGGAATGTGACAACCGCCTTTTCTAACCAGGTACGTAACCAAGGGTGCATAATTTTACTCCATAAAACGGAAGAGAATATACGGTTAAAGAGGGGAGAAAATTGTGTAGAGTATGAGGATCAAGTACAGTTGTGTCAAATACTCTTTTCTGGTTTGATTTAAATATGTATGATATACTGAGGCAATATTTCGTCAATTAATCAAAGTAACGAATTTGTCTGCACCTTAGAAGTGTGTAAGTCCTATTACTCATTAGTATTATGAATGAATAATTGGTAAAAGGAAAGATTGCAGTCACCCCTCGTGGTCTGATGTGGCCTAATGGCTAGGCACGCGGTCTAGCATTCAGAAGGGCTAAGGTTCGAGTGCGTGTGGGTCATGCGTTTTTGTTCATCGAAACCCCCTTCAATACGATGTTTATTGGCCATAAGTTGCTCAGATATGAGAGAAAAATAACAGGAGGACTGGTTGATATATCAGAATGCCATATTGGAACAGTACACGTTCTTTGTTTGGATTACTAATAATACCATAGAAAAAAAAATCTACAAGTTTTGTAATTTCCATTTTACGTTATATTTAAACCGAGAGAAAAAGTATATATATATATATAAGTTACTGACATAACATGTCTTTTTTATAACGCTAGTGTTAAGTTCCAGGGTTTTGTCAGGACCACTAATAATAATTGGTTTAACGTTAACATAGCTATGATAGTCATATCGTTAGTTCAATGTTATGATTACTTAAGAGTTCCTTTATAAGTTGTGTTTAAAATTAGGTATGCGGAATCAATGCGGCTAACATAGTAACCTTACAGTAACGCACTGTACTATATCTCCACGGTTATTGATTCTTAAATGTCAGAATTTTAAAAAAAAATCTGAATATTGCCAATAAAGATGGGTTATATGATCACACTAAAAAGCATGCTGCAGGAAAACTGGTTAAGTCATTATATAAGTTTCCTAAACATGAAAAAAAATGATGAGAACTTTAATAAGTACTTGGCCATGGTTTAATCCAAAATGTTTTGTCTAGAAAACCACTTATTAATAGTAGTATTAATCGTATCAAGCTACTAAACATATCTTCGACCGGAAACTCTTAGAAGTAGTTCATATTGTATATATGTATTGCCAGTCTACGTGAAAAATGTATAAAGATATATAAGGAGTACAGCCAACATAGTTAATTAACCAGAAAAAGAAATTATAAAACTCGCCTGGGTTGCTTTGTGAATTCGTTGTATTTGCCAGTGTTAGTTGTATGAGTTTGATTAAAATCCTCAGCCATCGTTTCGGAATACCTAGCTTATGTGTCCAGTATTTTAAAAAAAATTTAACATAACATTTATATATCAAAGGTAAAAGGTCTAGGGAGTTGTAGGTGAGGCGGAATGAGGGGAAAAATATTTTTGAGTAGATGCAGGGTCTGATTAGCTACGTGGTTAGATTTTATCCTGCAGCCGAAACTGTCAACATCCTTGACTGACTAATTGGATGTGCCCAGCGGACCGTTTTAGTCATTTGTAAAGATTTATCATCTTTACATTTCGATTCCGTAATGGATTTGTCAGTTATACGATCTAACAATACGTATGGTGGTTCATGATCTAGATAAGCCGGTTTTAGCCTATCAATACTTATTGTGTCGATGTTTCCATGTTTTTCTATCACGAAATATTTAGATTTTCTTGAGACGACTTTGAAAGGACCTTCAAATGGAGGACTGAGTGGTGATTTTATTTTATCACATCTTATCCAGACGTGCGTGCAATTGCTTAGGTCTTTAGGTACATATACGGCGCGCGATTGTTCGCGAGTATTAATTGGTTTAAGTTTGGACATATGGTCCCGTAGTTGATCTACGTAATTTTCTAAATTAAGTTTTTGACTGTTAGTATTAGGGTTAATAAATTCACCTGGTAGTCTCAGAGTTGTTCCGAAAACCAGTTCCGCAGCTGAACATTGTGCGTCAGTTTTGACAGATGTTCGTATTCCCAACATAACTAAAGGTAGGAATTCTGTCCACTGATTGGGGTTTGAGTGAGATATAAGGGCGGTTTTTAGCTGACGGTGAAAACGTTCTACCATCCCATTAGCCTGAGGATGATATGCAGTGCAGCGTATCCTATTAGAGCCTAGAAGTTTAGCCAAGTTATTAAATAGTTCGGATTCGAATTGCGCTCCTCTATCCGTCGTTATTGTTATGGGTGTACCAAAAATGGTTACCCAGTTCTGCATGAAAGCTTTGGCTACTGTTTCCGCTGTGATGTCCGCTATCGGGATGGCTATAGGGAATCTGGTAAATCGATCTATGCATGTAAAAAGATAATTAAAACCGTTTGAACGTGGTAAAGGACCTACCAAGTCGATATGCACATGTGCAAAACGTGCATCTGGTTGCGAGAAAACACCTATGGGTGAATTTGTGTGACGATTAATCTTTGATTGTTGGCATGCTGAACACTCTCTAACCCATTTGTGTACATCCTTCTGTAAATTCGGCCATATATATCTGGCATTGATTAGTTTAGTTGAAGCTTTTGCTCCAGGATGAGACAAAGAATGAAAGTTATTATATATCAACTTTCGCATATTTTTGGGAACGAAAGGTCGCGGCATTGCCTTGGTCGTGTCACAGTAAATTAGAATACCATCGATAGGTGATGGGAACTGTTTTAAATTAAGACTTGAATTGTTTGTTTTGAGTAGGTTTTGTAATTCTAGGTCCTGCTCTTGTTCGTGTCTCAACGTCTCGAAGTTTACTGTAGACTGCTGTACCACGTTCATTTCTAGTCTGGATAAAGCATCTGCCGCCTGATTGTCCTGACCTTTGACATGTCGGATATCGCTTGTGAACTGTGATATATAGTCAAGGTGTCGGACTTCTCGAGGTGAGTACTTATCGGCTCTCGCTTTTAATGCATTCGTCAGTGGTTTGTGATCCGTAAAGACTATAAATTCCCTACCTTCTAACATGTGTCGGAAGTGTTTAATAGTCAGGTAGATTGCAAGAAGTTCTCGCCCGAAGGTAGAATACCTTGTCTCAGCTGGAGCGAGTCTTTTCGAGAAGAAAGCAATTGGTTTCCAGGCGTTTTTAACCAGTTGGTTAAGGGTACCGCCTACTGCTTTATCTGAAGCATCCACCATCAAAGCAAGTGGGGAAAGAGAATTCGGATATATCAACGTAGTTGCTTGAGCCAGTTTATCTTTAAGCTGTTTAATAGCTTCGACGGCGTCAGAAGACAGTTTGAATTCTTTTGGTTTTCCTTTAAGTAAATCTGTTAAAGGTTGCATTAATTGTGCACAACCTGGTATGAATCTGCGATAAAAGTTAATTAGACCTAGAAAACTTCTCATTTGTGTTAGAGAGCTAGGTATCGGGTATTGTTTGATGGTATCCACTTCTTTTTTTATAGGTTTAATCCCTTCTGGGCTTATTGTGTGACCAAGAAATTCTAAAGTTTGAACACCGAAAACACACTTACTTTGATGTATGTTTATTCCATGTTCATTCAATCTTTTCAACACTGCTCGTACATGCTCTTCGTGTGATTGCAAATTGGGGCTGGCAATTAACAAGTCGTCTATATACCCCTGCGCAAATGGCATATCTCGAAGTAGGTTATCTATGAATCTTTGAAATGTCTGTGCCGCATTTCTCAGGCCGAATGGCATGCGTACAAACTCGAATAAGCCGAAGGGTGTTGTAATAGCTGTCTTAGGGATATCTTCATCGGCCACCGGGATATTGTGATATGCCCTGACTAAGTCAATTTTGGTGAATATGTTCATACCCTGTAAACCGTTTGTGAAATCTTGTATATGCGGTATTGGGTACCTATCTGGTACGGTTTGACGGTTGAGGGCTCTGTAATCCCCACACGGTCGCCAGTCACCTTCATTCTTCTTTGGGACCATATGCAAAGGGGATGCCCATTGACTATCAGAGGGACGGATAATACCCAGTTGTAGCATATAATCAAACTCGGCTCTAGCGATTTTGAGCTTATCTGGTGCTAGTCTCCTGGGTTTTGCAAACACCGGTGCACCTTCGGTTTTGATAGTGTGACTTACTTTTAGTTTATCTTTGGAAGGCTGTGGGTTTGGTTTAGTTAAGTTTGGAAATTCCGCGAGTATATCTTGGAATTTCGCTGTTGTTACTGGAGGGGTTTGAATCAAGTTAAGAGAGCTGATGTGACTTTCTTTGCCTTTTGTGTAAAACGAAGTTTCTTTTAGTGTTAATCGCCGTTTCTTGGTGTCAACTAGAAATTCGTATCTCTCTAGAAAGTCCATCCCCAGTATTGCCAGATCTAAGTCGGCTACCGTGAAAACCCAAGGGAATTGCCTTCTGAACCCCAAATCTAGGGTTAACGTTTTCTGCCCAAATGTCGCGATTGTAGTTTTATTTGCAGCTTGAAGTGTAATCGGGGATGTTTCTCGACTAATCTCAGTTTTATTTCGAGGGATGATGCTAAGAGCAGCGCCAGTGTCCACCAAGAAATTCAAGCCCGAGTTTCTGTCTCTGACATAAAACAAACGACTGTTTAGGCGCCCCTCCTCAGTTGTCGCGACCTGGGGAGGGGTTACTCGTTTCCCGCTGTCTTGGAATTATGCTTAGGCCAGGCGCATGGTTGCCTGCACTTGGTTGAGTTGACACCAAACTTCCAGTGGTACCAACAAAACTGCCCAGATTGTCTGGACATTTGTGACCTATTTTGTGACTTGGATCGTGATCGTTGTGGTGACCTGTTCCTGTTTGTATGACCCATTTGCATTCTGGTGACAGCCTCAGTGAGACTCTTAACACTCGCAATGAGTCCTTCTATGACGGGGTCTTTTGCTGATTCTACTTTCTGTGTGTGATTTATTGTGCCTGATCCAGTTGGAGGACCTCTTTCCATTATTCTATCAGCTATACGCGCTAAATGAGATAATGAGGTTTCAGGATCTTGTGCATCCAAACAATGTTGGACGTAGCATGGGAGAGCTTGTATCCATCCTTGTTTTAGGACTGCTTCACCCACTGTGTTATCACCCACTAAGACTTGGAGGTGACGTAGAAACTGTGACGGCGACCGATCACCTAGTGTTTCACCCTGAAAAAGTCTTTGGATTCTTTGACTATCTGATAATGATAAACGGTTCATTATCTCTCGTCTTAAGACGGTGTACGGTTGTGGTGATGGTGGATCTAAAATCAAGTCACGGACTTCTTTGGCGACTGAAGGAGGAAGGATAGAACACAAATCTCTATAGCGAATCCCTTCAGATTTGATATTGTGTCTCGTGAAATAATGCTCGAGTTGAGCAAACCACAACTCAGGATCACTACGATCAAATTCTGGAAGTCGAGATTTCGTAGTCATAACAGTGTCTATCTCCACTGGTGACAAATCCTCCAGATTATGGGTTTCTTTTAAGTCTGACATGAGGTATGTGACAAATATAGCAACAAACTTAGCACGAAAAAAAATGGTTTCTATGACACGAATAACTTAAGATAATAAAAAAAATAAACTATTTATATACCCAACTTAGTTTACGGATTATCAGGTCTACTTTTACGATTGAGTAAAAAAAAATAATATTAATAACAAAAATGAGGTTAATTTGTGTTCAAAAAGGGCTCACCAGTTTCGTGCCTATAGGTAACCCTCGTACTATTGATAGAAGAAATTCGAGAAGTTGTGAGTACGACTTTATTTCGATCTTAGCGCAGTCACAGTGGAGCGTGGGATTATCTGTTCAGACAAACAAAGGCTTTCAGCATTCAATATAAGATAATAAGGAATATAACGCTTATACAAAATAAGGAAGTGAATGAATACTTGAACAATACTGTTTTGGCATATGCTTGGTTGTTTGGGGTCAACTCTTAACCAACCAACCTATGCTGTTACACTCTTATGTGCTACAAACCATTCAGCTCCTCGAACGGTTCCCAAAAGCTGTAAGCCACCTACAATAATCAAGAACCGTACCCTTCGCCTGCTAAGCCGTAAAAGGCACTGTCGGGCGGAATACAAACGAACTGACAACGACGGAACGTATAGGCAATTCAAACATATCAGGAACATATGCACGAAGGCTATAAGAGAAGACAGGCTTCATTATCAGACAAAGCTTATGGACAAATTTGCCTCTAACCCTAGAAGCCTATTCCGTTATGCAGCCTCTATTCGTCAAGCCAAAACAGGAGTTTCTCAACTGCTAGGTCTTAACGGCCCGACCAACAACGATGGTGACGCCGCTAACCTTCTGGCGGCACATTACTCTCAAACATTTCAGCCGGCTGACATCAACTCTATTGACGACAGTTTCACCTGCAATTCCACAGGGCTTTCCGAAGTGGACCTAAGCGCTGACTTGGTGTTCCGGAAACTGCAGCACTTAGGACTAGATACTTCTCCTGGCCCGGATATGGTTCATTCTGCCATACTGAAGGAGGCAGCCTCAATCCTGGCAACGCCGCTTAGCGTGATGTTTTCACACTCGCTAAGCCGAGGCAAACTACCGGAAAATTGGAAGTTGGCTCACATCACACCAATTTTCAAAGGGGGTCGACGCAATGAACCCTCAAGTTATCGGCCGGTGGCTCTTCTGTCATTACCTTCAAAACTCATGGAGTCCCTTATATGCGATGGTTTAAACGATTATCTACTGTCCTTAAACTTCTTCTCACCCCAATAGTATGGTTTCAGGAAGGGTTACTCTTGTATAACCAACCTGCTGACTGCGGTGGACAGATGGACAAGCATCCTCGATCGCAAGGGAAAGGTTGATATCATATACCTTGATTTCTCAAAAGCTTTTGATAAAGTTAACCACTTGCGTCTTATCAATAAGCTCAAACGACTAGGTATCAAACCACCTCTAATCGATTGGCTTACTTCATACCTAGAAAATCGACACTTTAAGGTTAGGGTTAATTTCACTTTATCTCAGGCTATGGAATGTCCTAGTGGGGTCCCCCAGGGCTCAGTATTAGGGCCTCTCCTCTTCTTGATCTACATAAACGATCTTCCTCAACAGGTAACGTCAGACTTATTACTTTTTGCCGATGACGTGAAACTTTGGAGAGAGGTACGCAACCAAGACGATACACAGGCACTTCAGGAGGATCTGACTCGACTTCAAAGTTGGGCAGATGATAACGGACTTACTTTTAACACTTCAAAGTGTAAAGTAGTCCATCTGCGACATGTCGCAGACTACAATTATAACTTAAGAAACTCCTCTCTAGTAGTATCCCAAGTCGAAAAAGATTTAGGAGTCCTGGTGCCCCATGATTTAAAGTCTTACGCTAATTGTGACAAAAATGCCTTGCGAGCTAACCTTGCACTGGTAACATTGAAGCGCATTTTTGGCCAGTTTGACGGAAGAACTTTCCATACAATCTTCAATAGTTTTATCCGTCCCCATTTAGAGTACGGAAATATAGTACTCCCCCCTCACTCCAAAAGGACAAGGTCACTTTGGAGCGTATCCAACGGCGAGCCACGAAATCAGTTCGCGGACTCAAATCTAAGCCTTACGAAGAACGCCTCCATTCACTAGACTTTTACCCATTAGAGTATAGGCGTCTTAGAGGTGATTTATTAATTGCTTATAGTATTCTTAACACTTCTGGACATCCTCTTAAACACCTACTCAAGCTTAGTTTGAATACTAACCTAAGGGGTAACACCCAGAAACTGGAAACTCAACATAGCAAGACGGGATGTAGACACAACTTCTACTCCTTAAGAGTTGTCAAAAGCTGGAATTCGCTGCCGGCCGAGCTAGTCCAAGCGACTTCTCAGGAGTCCTTCAAGAGGCAACTTGACCTATACTTAAGGACCAAGGACAGTATCATACTATGATTTACCAATTTCTTTTCCTCTTTTATTGTTAACATACCTAGGTTCCTGCCTGGAGGATTTGGTGATCCCCTGCTACTAGACACGGAAGCCTGTTAAGCGAAAGCTTCTTCTATTCCGTCCACAACCATTTGAATTACATTAGATACCTTATGAAAAACAGTGAACTATATACAGGAGTGAAGTAAAGATTATTTGGATAGCATAATCAGTAAAAATAAGAGTCATTTTCAATATTCTGCATTCAAGGAAAACAAACAGGATTCATACCGGACTGACCAATGGGTGCACTGTTGTTGTAACACCTGTCGGCGCCATCTTCAAACATCCATTTTCGGGTTTTGGTGTTGGTACGTATAACTTTACTTCGTGTCTCGCTAACATTTATTCAGTTAGTATATTTGACGAAAATGAATATCTTGCATACTATAGTATGTGATATTGCTCCAGATATGCTCCGTTCTGTGCCGATTCCAAAGTCTTTTAGAGACATTTTCCGTCTATCATGTAACTTATTAAAATACATTAATCACGTTTGTAGTAAAGGATGTGCTAGCCCTCACTGTTTTCGGCTCATTCAGTGGAGCCATCGGCTATGCTGTATACACTACTGTAATGCTTCATCTTGGAAAACGGAGGATCCTTATCAATAATGATATTCGGAAACATATTACTAAATGTGTTGACGTTGTAGATATTGAGTCCATAACAGATAAAAAGGTGTACTGCCGATGCTGGAGATCATCTAAAGTATGACATCCGATGACGTTTAACTTTTTTCCAGTTTCCTTATTGTGACGGTGCACATAACAAGCATAACGAGGAAACTGGAGACAACGTTGGCCCGCTCATAATTGAGACCAAAAAGTCATCGTAATGAGTCTGGACACAAATTAGTAGTAATTTTCTGACTGCTCCGTAATTGTAGCCGCAATTTCGTAATTACCTCAACTGTGTTTTATTTCCAGTTTTAAGTTGTTTTATTAAACGTAACAGCATTTTGACATAATACCCAGTGAAATACATTGTTAGCAAATGAACTGCTTCTGCTCTTTTTACTAATTGAAGTCAGGTCTTATTATGAAATCCAATTAAGAAAGTTTAAACTATAAATTATCTGGCCGTAACTTCATTAGAATAGAATAACTTTATAATTACCACATCACGTTGAGCAAGTGAATTAAAGGTAGTTGAATGGCGGAAGAAAGCCTACATAGCTCTCGGTTTTCGTCCCTGACCGTTCGATTTTGTGTGGGATGGGATTGGTAACCCCATGCCCAACCTTTATCCGGACTAGAAACTGGCGTTAACCCTAGAGTGGCCCCAAGCGGGGTTGTAATCAGTCACTACGCAAGATTAGTTACTAACATGTACCACCATAATTTCTGTATTGCTGTGTAGAATCTCCCTAGTGTTTACATAACATCTATTTGTAACTTATTGTTACCTGATGCTTCCATTTTAACGTTCATTAAATAATGGAGGTCTAAGTTGCCGTTAAAGATGCACACAAGTCTGTATTTGTAACGTCTATCCGTTTAGTTAATTATATGCAGCTGGCAACGTGGTAAGAAAATATGTATTGGTTCAATTTGCTCAGCAAGATAATTTATTTCAGGCAGTTTTCCACTAAGTAGCTCTCATGACTTAAATAGTTGGACTAGCTTAATAACTTGTGTATTAAACTTGTGGGTTGGTTTCTCATGCTTTGTGTCGTTTTATTGATGAACATCATTATGATCTATACGTTTTCAATAATGTACCATTTCTTGTACTAACTACATGACTATTCGGATAGTAAAACGATACCACCATGTTTTTCATCAATAAAAAGATATCTTAAGATGTAGAAATGAGTCATAGTATTTGAAAAACTTATGAGGTAGTACATCGTGGCACTAATATGAAAAAAAGGCCGAACAAGTTCCTCATAACTGAATGACCTCTTGTCGTATTAACTATGGCCTGCAGGTTAACCGTTACTTTGACGACTCAATAGGTTTAAGGTTACAGACAAATATTATTAGGATGTTCATTTATGTTGGTACAAAATATTTCACACCTATACTTTTATTTCATGCCATTAATATTGATTAGTCTATAAATCAACTCCCCCAAATGCCCTGGTACGGCCGAGAGTGGGGAGAGTCCGCTCTCCCTCTCGAAATACTCTCACACGGCCACGCGTATATAGCCTCTGCCAGGGAAGTCCTACTCACTGCCTTCTCGTGGCGGGGGTGTTGTTTACGAAAATGAGAGGACGAAAAGCGAATATCCGGCGCTTTAACCGGATTCCAAACCAATGGTGCACATGGGCTCCAGTATCCTGCGGGAACAAATGGCGAATGAACCAATTGTTGGTCACCGGCTTCCATGGGACTGCATCTCCTCACGATGCTCCACTGCCTTGTGGATCAGACCTTCAGGTCGAAGGCTCGGGGTGTGGCCCCCTAAGAAAACCACCTGCTTCGGTTTGGGCACCCGGGCAGTATCACAGCCCTCACACATATCGAATGAGATTTGTGTGGCGCATATGTATTTGGTGCCTCTTTGTACCATTATCTATGTGTTGAAATAAAATAAATAAATAAAATAGAACTGAGGTTCTTCGGTCTAAATAACCAACTTTCAGTTTGTAGATAGTATGTTTTAACCTTGCTCTACTGACTGACGTTTAGTCAACCAGTTAGTATCATTAATCTTTAAATGATGAATAAAAAAGCACAGTTTAATATGCAAACATGAAAATATTCCCTAAATCTCGATGCGTGTATTAGTACTTATCAATTCAAATGGTGTTATAGTTGGGAAACACGTTATTTCTAACCGAATAACAGTAGAATATGAAGGAGGAAGATCGATTATTCAGAATGATTTATTGACATGTTACAAATATCTATAGTTTAATGAGGATTTAGCATGCTTCTGTTGATTTTTGTTTTTCCAGAGTAAGTGGCATCCATTTGTTTACTAAATTTCAACAAAATCATTGGACTAGTTTATACTTGAATCTAAATCTTCTTAGCATGTCATTTTTCGAACTACTATTTCCAAGTAGTTGACGATTGTCACTTGGCCAGCTTACAAGATACTCAGGTTATCACATCTGAACGTACAAACTCCCATTGACAGCTTTTCTTTACTACCGTCTGGGCCAAAATGAATAGGTCACTCATATACTGCTGGATATTTGTGGCAGCTAAACAGTCCAAAAGTCCCATATGTACACGATTTGAACAAATACAGGTAGTCATTCATATGGGCTGACATTTTTCAAATAATCTGAAATAGTACGAATGCCAGACAATCCTCCACGTGTTCTCAAAGCGATAGGCTAATTGTAAATAACGCTGTAATTGACAATTTTTTCACCTGTCCAAGTCGTCACATCGTCAAAGTAGGTTATAAATTTGTAAAGGGAGAAATACCAACTTCAGCAAAGAACTAGATAGTAAATGAAATTAAGCAGCGGAAGATAAGTAGGTCGGGATCTCCTGCAAATGTAGAATAATAATTGATCTGACCTTGAAGAGAGGTCCTAGTGTAAGTTAGTTTACACAGGCTATCTTTTTAGGTTAAATAGGGTCTCCATGACTACCTGAACGCCACAAGTAAATTATGATAGTGTGCGAAGTCTGCTGCGTTAGATCCAGATTTCACAGTTTACCAACGAATTCCTACTTCGTGACTCATTGATACCTGATCCCGAATGCATTTCCACCGCACTTCTGATGACTAGATTTGTTGCACAATTGACCGTTAGACTCTCCGTAAACATAACTTTTCAATAACTCTCATCCAACAGTCCCTAATTATCGGTCAATCTTAGTATTTTCCCAAGTTTTGACTCGATTTGACATGTTTTATTACCAAACTGCTATGCATGATTTATGATGTAAATTTGTCCGTCAGTCAAGAGGAATCAGTAAATTACTTAATGTCATATTCCCATCAATGTTAGATCACGCAATTCGAAACCGGAAACATTTCACTAGAAGATTATTAGGGGTTTTATTTAAACACAAATATTGATACAAGGGGCATCAAATATATATGCGCCACACAAATCATTCAATTTGTGTGAGGCTGGGATACTGCTTGGGCGTCCAAAGCAGGTCGTTTTCTTACGGAGCTGCTCCATGAGCCTTTGATCTGAGGTCTGATCCACAAGGCAGTGGAGTAACGTTAGGAGATGAAGTTCTGTGGTCACAGTAATCGGTCTACGATAACTTACCGATGTTGTGTTATTTGATCGCTGGTGCGCACCAAAGTTTGTTAATAATTCTAACGAAGTAAGCGCTAAAATAGTTCACTACAGTTATATACACTTCGAAGAAAATTAACACCTATATCTTGAATGATGAGTGCCAGTGAACAGGAGACCTGAAACTACGCAATATGTATGTCGAGATTAAATGTTTGACTTGGCTACCTAATTTATCTTTCGTTGTTATGTTTATCGTTATGAAGCGTTAAGTATAAAAGTTGTGATGAAACCCTCAACCAGTGGTCTTAGAGTATGCAAAATCGATGGTCAAGATTTATCATTATAAACACTTTAGTAAGATAAAGTATCCAAATCCTTCGATGCGTGTCGGTTATTTAGCGTGTTTAGTTACTTACTAATTAGTAGTTTTAACTAGTCAACTGACCGGACTTGGGTATTAACGTGAGCTCACTTTACCATATAAAGTTTTATAAACTCGCTAATATGTGATTTGATAGGGCATAATCGATAATAAAACAATTAGTTACTCTCATACAAAACTTACATCGCAAAAAGCATATCATTAAGTGTTGAACAGGAAAAGTGGTTTATGACTAGTCAATGGAGCTGGTTTCCATATACTATAACTTGTGCCCTATTAATATATAACGTATTGATACCGCCAATTAGAGAACATTGACTAATCAACCGGACCAACGACGCAAAAACCCGTACGAGCAGTCTAGAGACCTTATCGGTCCTTCTTCCTGCTTAGCCCTGCCTGTTGAGTCCAGAACACCATTCTCAGCCTCTGCGATATGAATCATGTATCTCAAACATATTGGGTTTATATTCCAACCAAAGAGAAAACGACATTTGTAAAAGATCTAAACAAAAGTGACTGTGAATGTGGGACAATTGATAGACTGGGCATACCTCAAGAACGGTAAATCGTATAATAATAGTCTATGGATCAAAATAAAGCTGATGATAAGAGGAACACGAATATTCATAATTTAGCTACTTAACAATTATACAATAAAAATATATGTATCGTATTCGTTCATAAATAGTTCTCAAAAGTTATCATTCATAATTCGCGTCGTGATATAACACCAAATATCAGAGTAGGTTAAAAATTTCTCTTTGAAATACAGCCCATTGAGAGATTAGTAGGTAATAAATTCTTTTGTTTAAATGGCACCCATCAGTTGTCTATACGGCACAAATAAAATGAGACAAGTGTTTTTCATTTTTAAGCTACCAATACGAATAATCAAACCTGGTTCAAGTCAATTGAAATTTCGCTGAACTAGTTTGTAAGCAAATTATCCATGCAGAAAACTGTGAATACAAATGAACAGTTATTGAGCGTCGTGTTTCTAACGAACAAACCTAGAAATACTCAAAATGCAACCACAAGATAAATATAAGCAGAGACGTTGGTGGCTAGCAGTGGAATCCAGGACGCGCATGTTGTTGTATTTGGGACTCGTTAACTGGGTATGCCTGCATCCTCAAGTTGATATTCACTCCGAAACTCGAACAATATATACGATTCATACAGCGGAGGTTGATATTTGTGTTCTGGACTGAACGGGCTGGGATATGCGAGAAGCTAACATACAGAGGATCAATAAGGACTGAAAGTTGACTCTTGGCTGCTCGTGCTAGTTAACGCAATACTGAGTTAGCATATAAGTCAGCTTTCTGATTGGCGATTTGTCACGTGATATTTTGATGGACCATAGGACACAACATACATGTTAGTTCGATCACTTTCATGATGCTCAAACGTCTTTACATTGTGGATCCACCTTGTCTTACTATGGTAGTGATTATTGTAAGGACGTAGTTAATATCTCAATAACTTAGTTGCATTTGTTGGTCATATGTTTTTGATCTCATAAAATCGTAAAGTGTGTTTGTTCATACGTTATCTCATCGATCACTGAATTCTTTTTAATTCTCAGTTCATTTTATTTCCATTTGACTAATGATTAGTATAAGCGAAATACATAAAACTCAGTGTATTTATTATAGTTTTCCAAGCTATTGAGTCATTTGAATGATCGTTCATTTGTTTTATAGATAATAAATATCAAAATAAAAACTAAACAATTAATTGTACAGTATATAAACAAGCAAACATTTTCCAAGATCATTGTGAAAATAGTTAGTAAACATATATTCGGTAAAAAAAAATCTATAGCCTACAATCTCATTATCACTATTCGGTTATATGATATACAAACCAAATTAATTGGATAATCACTTCAGATATATCAATGTACTTATGGTTGTAAACTAGACACAGTGTTAATAATCATTTGGTATTGTTTGTTTGAATCTTCACATTGATGTTGCAATTGATCAGTCTCTTATTGGCATATGTACATACTGTGCGTATTGCCTCGATATAGTCTTAATTCACAAGCAAGTGACTATCAGGACTCCGTAGTTAAGTGGATAACGTGATGGCGTTTAAAGTGAACGTTTCTGAATTCGAGTCCTAGATTGAATATGAACTATGAAATGCAGATACATCCAGCTGATGAGTCCCAAATAGGAACAAAACGCTCTTCCTGGATTCCACTGCTACGCACTATCCATCTTTTCATATAGTTTTAATAATCCTTTTTAAAATTTATAATTCTTATTATTTCATATGGTTCATAAAATTCTATCAGAAAAACCAATGTTATTAAACAACTGCTTACATAGAGAGTGATATTGTGTTAATTAAAACTAAGGTTTCTGTCACGTTTTTCCAAGAATAAAATACTACTGTCAGATCACTGAGATATACATTAGCTGCTGGAATCACGGCTAAACGTCTGACTATATGTTATCTTTTCAAAATACAAGAAGAACCGAGGAGAGAATAGCACGTGTTCGCATTTCTGAACATGTCCCAAGGAAATTGAGGCTGCGAGGGACTAGGGCTCTCAACAGTGCAATTACTGGGCGTTTACTTGACACCGGGCATAACAGTGACACTCCTCATGCTTTTAAAATTGTTAGCAGACAAAGAAATAAGGCTTCTCTCCATTTTGCTGAAGCAATCGCGATAAAAACTTAAACCAGATCTATGTATTCAAAAAGAGACAGTAATAAACTTATTACTACCCTGGTAATCCATATTTTTTGGGTCATTAGTTTTACTTTGTGAATGTTGAGTATGTGGTATATTGCTCTGCCATTACTGAATTCTTAAACTACCCCTTTACTCATACATTTTCACTCACTTGATTTTCTTAAATTATGTGAACTCTTCAAATTCTATTTAGTTATTACATAACTCATCTTATCAGTTTTTAATTCCATAAATCTTATGTAAACCCTTCATTACCTCTATAATTATTAACACCAAATAACCTTTGACCTGTTCTTATATATATATATATATATATATATATATATATATATATATATATATATATATATATATATATATATATATATATATATATATATATATATTCCACTGCTAGCCACTATTCATCATTGCTTACAAAAAGCTTGTCAATTAAGGCTATATCGAGGCATAGGCACAGTATGCACATGTGCCAATAACAGACTGATCAATCGCAGTCTTAAACCTCAATGGGAAGATACAAGCCAAACAATACCAAGTGAATTGACATAAATGAATGTAAAGAATTGGGATGACAAGGGTTACCAATAATAACTATATATAGAAATTCACTTGGTATTGTTTACTTGAAGCTTCCTATTGATGTTTAGGTCTGCAATTGGTCAGTCTCTTATTGGCATATTTGTATACTGTGCATATTGCCTCGATATTGCTTTAAATCACAAGCATTATAATCAAAGATGGATAGTGGCTAGCAGTGGGATCCAGGACGCACGGTTCGTCCTATTTGGGACTCGTCATCTGGATGTATCTGCATCTCAGAATTGGTGTTCACTCTGGGACTCTATACTATATCTTATCTGAACGTAATCTAATATACATTTGGTTGTAAGCAGCTAATGAGAAACCACAAAATATAATGAATTCATATTATTCTGCATCAATGTTTATTCTCAGTCAGTCAGTCAGCTACAACGTAGAACCATGCACTTATGTGCATCGGTCCAGGTTGCCATACCGCATCAGCACAACAAGATGAACACCGGATTCATAACAGTGGTTAGGTAAAAGGTGGTAATATATAAGAGAAAGATTGCATATAGAGATATAGTACAAGAAGAAAGAATTGGTTAGTAGAAAGAAAGATATAAAGCGCTTTTAATCTCTTAGTTTAAGGGAAGAAACCGAGTGTATACACCGACGCCATTGTGATCGATTCTGAGCCATGTCACCAAGAGTCTCCAACCATTGGTTACGATAGTCACGCGGACCCCAACCAAGTAGTCTGCATCTACCAACATGGCTCAGACTAGAAGTTAGTGACTTCAAGCACTGATGCCACGTTTTGGTTTGGCCGCCCCTAACTTTCTTCCAACCATCCCCAACACCGGATAGCATTGCACGTCGTGGTAATCGGTGTTCAGGCATACGTAACACGTGGCCCAACCATCTCAGTCGATGAAGATTCATAACCTCATCAACTGATTTACCAGCATTCCCTAATACCCTGCGTCTAACCTCACTATTACTTACCCGATTATCCCAGCAGACGCCAGCAATATTTCTAAGGCATCTGTGGTCAAATACTAGCAGCTTGCGAGTGTCTTCTACTCTTAATGGCCATGTTTCGCTACCGTAAAGTAAAACAGAACGGACTGCCGCGCAGTATACTCGTCCTTTTATTGATAGACGGATATCTCGCCTTCGCCACAGGTGACGTAAGTTGGCAAAAGCCAAACGAGCTTTTCGAATCCGTGCTGAGATTTCGTCCGATACCAACCCATTAGGGCTGATCAGACTTCCAAGATAAGTGAAGTTGTCAACGCGTTCGACTACTTCACTCCCTATCCTTAGTTCAGGTGTTAACGCAGACCAGTCCTGAAGCAACAACTTGCATTTCGAGGGAGAGAAGCGCATTCCAAACATTCTGGCATTGTTGCTCAGTGCTACCAAAAGACTCTGCATTTTGTCAGCGTCTTCACCAAACAGGACTATGTCATCTGCGTATTCTAAGTCGATAAGTGGACCTCCTGGAAGGAGATCAATACCCGAGAACTCAGTCGACGAGAAAGTTATTTCCATCAGTAGGTCTATGATGAAGTTAAACAAAAATGGGGAAAGTGGACATCCTTGACGGACACCACTTGAGGTTGCAAAAGTAGATGACAGTTCGCCATAAGCTCTCACTCGACTAGTAGTGTTCGAGTAAAGAGCCTTCACAAGGTTTATGTACTTCTGAGGTACGCCTTTCAATGACAGACACTGCCACAGAACCTCGCGGTCTACCGAGTCAAATGCTGCTTTTAAGTCAAGAAAGACCACCATCGTCGGACGCCGATAAGTGTGCCTGTGTTCTAGAAACTGACGAATGGTGAATATGTGGTCGATGCAGCCACGACCAGGTCTGAAACCAGCTTGGTTTTCTCGTGTTTGCAGTTCACGAGTCTTAGTTAGGCGTCTGATAATTATCGAGGCTAGTATTTTAGATATTATATTAGTTAAACTAATCCCTCTGTGGTTGTCACAGGATGATTTTGACCCTTTCTTATATATTGGGACGATAAGTGATTGTGACCAGTCAGATGGAATAACGTCTAACTCCCAGATCTTAGCTAAAATATTAGTCATCCTAATCGCTAAAATTGGACCACCATCTTTAAAGACTTCTGGAACCAGTCCATCTGGTCCAGCTGCCCTTCCTCGTTTCAGATTATCTATAGCCTTTTGAACTTCAGCAAGAGTTGGGGGACCTACTTCAATGTTCCATTCACGCTGTCTGGGAATGGAGGGTAGTTGTAGAGTCGCTGAAGGCCAGCTGAACTGTTCCCTAAAGTGTTCCGCCCATCGTTCTAAACGTCTGGACTGGGAATAGATGAGAGTATCGTCTTTTTCCGATATAATCTCACTTACACTTGACTTATTAATTCCAGTTTCTTTTATTAGTCTGTAAAGTTGTCTTGTGTTCCCTATAGTCGCCGCCTTTTCCATCTCTTTTGCTTTCGTTGCCCACCACTGCTCACGGTCGTTTCTTAAACTTTTTCTTAACCTAGATCTGATTTGTTGTCGCTCTTCTTCATGTTCGGAACCTGATGGGACAAATTTGCGAGAATCCATCAGTGTGATAGACTTTGAAGAAATCCACTGGTTCTTTGAAACTCTGTGGTTTAAGTTGCTAATAGATGTCACTGCTGCTTCCACAGCTGCTTGTATGTCTTTCCAAGCAACATCTGGGTCAGCCTCGTGTTCAGAACTACTTAAGTGTGAACTCAGTTGTTCTTGGAACCTATTTTTGGTTTTCTCGTTGCTCAATTCAGTTCTAATTGGTCTTTTTAATGTGGCTTTTTTGCGTCCGGTGAGGCGCAAGCAGATGCGTGCCCGTATTAGGGCATGATCGGAGTCCAAGCAGGTACTCCAGAATGAGCGACAATCTTCTACCGACCCTCTCCAACGATGACTGATGGCAATATGGTCTATTTGAGTCCATCGTTGGTTTGGTGTAGGGGGTCGCCATGTTAGACGATGTCTCTCCTTATGCTTAAAATTTGTGTTTGCTAAAAATAAGCGATTGTCTGAGCACAGTTGCAGCAGACGATCACCATTATCTGTTCGCTGTGCCGGAATGCTAAAATATCCACCTAAATGCCTTTCTGTTTGGTTTAAGCTACCTATCTGCGCATTAAAGTCACCCCCTACGAGTACTATGTCTGAGCGTTTAGCTTTCTGAAGAAGTTCAGAAAGCTTCCTGTAAAATTCATCCTTCACTTCATCGGAGCTGCAGTCAGTGGGAGCGTAGGCAGAAACGACAAAAAGGCAACGACGTGTGTCCCTATCCTTCCGAGTTCTTACGGAGCCGTTTAGCCGAACAGCACATAGACGACTGTTGATGGGGATCCACTCTAGCAGTGCTTGTTCCGCCCTCATGCTTAGTGCTATGCCTACACCTGCCAGTCCACGAGAACTGGCCATCGGGTCACCAGATACACGTAGGGTGTATCTCGTTGGCTCTCCGTTTTGCCGAGGTGAGGTCAAGTGAATGACCACACTGGAATCCTGTATGCGTGTTTCGGAGACACAGCATACATCGATGGAAAGAGACTCTAGGGTTTTAGCCAAGGAAGCCTGCTGACCGATTTGACATAAAGTGCGTACGTTAAAAGCTCCAATGTGTAGTTTGGAGCGAGGTTTCAGTAGACCTGGGACAGAGTTTTGAGCACTAGAATCGTTGGCTATGGTGACACTTGAGGAAGAAGCCGAAGGAGGAAGTTTAGGGTTCAAAGTCGATGTAGGAGGAATAATAGGAATTGAAGAGGAAGGTTGATTATGAATACAGTGGTCTTGGGTGCTGTTAGAGGTATGAGGGCGGTTATCACTTCCCGGTTGCCCACACCGTGGAAGGGTTCTTCTGGAGGTACCTGAAAAGGAAATTGGATTAGAGGCGGTCTCGGCGACCTGAGAGCGTGACCGCAGTGCCCAAGGGACAACTGCTTGAGGCCGGTCGCGCACGGCCTTTCCGTGGAAGGTTTTTGACATGTTAGCTCCGTTCTTCAAAGGGCCTTACCGCCGGAGACGGAAATCCGTGAGGTAAGGTGAGGTGTGCATTTTTAGGGTCGACCTTTTCTAACCCAACCCCTCCTTGTGGGAAGGCAGCATCGCTGTCATGCTGGTTGTCTGAAGGAAACACCTTACTGCTGTCACACCTCTGTACAGTCAGCAGTACGACTTCGCCTTCGGACCTTAGGTTTGTTGCTTTTAGTCTTACCGCTCTTCAACCGACCTGTCTGACATGGTAGGACCTTGAGGAACGGTTGTTCCAGCCAGTATAGCTCGGTTGCTTCATCACGATAGGCAAGCCCGACCACCACGTCAAGGTAGCAACAACGGTTTTATCTAAAGTGTATTGGGATTGATTAAAATGACTCTTGCTACTAGTCATCATCCCAATTTAACCAGTACAGAAAGATATAAATGTAATTAAGCATGAACTTTTAATACAGTGAAAAAGTTTCTCATTATATAACGCCTAAATAATTTCTCAATACTGTTACCATAAATCTGTAGTAAATGTGTTATTGAATAAGACATTCAAGAATTTCAATCACTGACATTATCAGGTGAATGTTAGTTTGACTTCCTTCATAGATGATTTTGTTAAGCAAATTCATTATTATTATTATTAACAGGCATATTATTGATTATCATTTTGAAAATAAGTGAATATTTGCTTCTTATATGAGTAGAAAAGTTGTATTCCTGACGTTTCGTGACTTAATGTAAGCCACTTTCACTCTGAAGAAATGTTTTACATTAAGTTATGAAACGTTAGGATAACAATTTATTCTACTCATTGGGGTATAATAGAAAATGCATTCATTATTAACTTTCTATCCAATGTTCAATTTATTTAAAACTGTCAAGTCTCACCTTGGCATTGGTATTTACAATGAAATGATTAGTTTTAAAGTGGTTATTATTGATTCTTTTCTGAAAAGTGATGTAAAACGTAAATATTCCACGAGTGATCACTTTTTCTCCAAACTACGAATGTAGGTAACTTACAAAGTACTAGATGTTTTTTTCGAGTGTTTCAATCTCTACCAGGAATTATGAAAGGGCGACATATTACGATTAGGCGGTTCGTGATTTTCGTTTCTATGAGCATCATAATGTTGACGTTATACGCAGCACCTGAGCCTCATATCGAAGCCTCCACTTCTATGGATGAAGAAATGTCAGGAATTCAACTGCTAAATATTACCAACTAACGGACGAACGTGAATCTGGATTCAACGCTAAGTCATGTTGGAGAAGATGGTTAAGTGCTCGCGCGCGAGAATGATAGGCCCTGGGTTCGAATCCCGCGAGGTGGGGTCGTGGATGCGCACTTCTAAGGATTCCCACAATAGGACAAAACAGCCGTCCAGATTTTCCATGGTGGTCTAGTTTCAATTGACTCATGATCTTAACTATTGAAAGTCGAAAAAATCCAATGACAGCGGCAACAACATAGACGAAAATGCCCATGCTAATTAACTGCATGACATGTCTCTTCTTGCTCAGCCACCAAATCAAGCCGTTAAAGAAAGAGCTTGGATTGTTTGCCGTTGCAATGTTGTGTCCCACTCATTTTGTGGTTAGGACCCATAACCGCGATTCCCTGATTATAGTGTAGTGGAAGATATTGCCGTACCAAAACTTGGTATCATAGATAAAACAGTACGTTCATATTTAAGTTACTAACTGAGAATCTAACTTGTTTTCTTTTTTTATGAGGTTTTTGCTGAGGAAATATGGAAATGAAGAGATGGAAAACCGTGTAAGAAGAGAAATGAATGTGGAGTTAGAACCAAGAGACCGAGAGAAAACTTTTTTTAAAGCCATACATAATGTGATTCCAATTTTTATTTTTTAATTCTTTACAAATTACATCAATAAATTGCTTTCATTTGCATTCTATGTATGTTTTCTGTATTTTTGATAACAGTTCAGTTGTCGCTGCATTTAACGTTAATTATCCATGAACTGGTTTTACAGTCGATTCGTATTTTCGCGGTAACAAAATTGAAATCTTTCTTGTGTATTCAAAAAAATCGTAAGGTGAAATTCTGTAACTACGAGAAACCGATTATGTTATATCATAACGAAGAATAAATGAATGATAACTGCTAGTAATTATCTATAGACTATTATTACATATATTCTTATTGGATAACTATAATGTAATTATAATATATGTATATTTACATTCCTTTTATTATAAGCTTTTATTTGACCTATTGACTACTATTATACGATTTACTATTCTTAAGTTATTCCTAATTTACTAGTTAAAGTCTGTCACAATCACAGTCACTTTTGACTTGATTTTGTATAATTGTTACTTCCTACTTTATAGTGTGATGCGGTTTGGTTTGTATATAAACCAAGTATGTCTGAAACATATGATTCATGTAGTGGAAGCGGATATTGGTGTTCTGGACTCAACAGGAATGGCTAGACGATAAGGATCAAAAAGGACTCCAGATTGCTCGTACCGGCCAACGCATCAATGGTTTGGTACAATGCTGAGATCGTATGATTACAGATCTTTTATTATCTGTGTTATGGCTAATTCGTATTGGTATTCATCGGTAAGCAATATCTTAGTATATGCCATTGTGTCAACTATGAATGAAATGAAATAATCATTATACTCTTTATCAGTGCCTGTGAACTCCTTTCCTACGTAAAACAATTCATTCGTTGCTGATAAAAATGTTGTTTGACCATAAAGTGTTTACTAAAACTTAATAAGATTAATCCATTTTGTATTTTAATGGTTGAATTCATGAGTCGATCTAGGTTAAACAACTACAGAAAACTTGAAAGCACTGGATGACCGTTTCGTCCTAGTATGGGGCTCCTCAGCAGTGAGTATTCACGATCCCACTCGCAGGTTTAGAACCCATGACTTTCGGTTCCATATTAAATATGCTACATAATCACTTAAAAATAATAATCATAAAATGATTGTATATAATACATTTTCATGGTTCACCAAAAGTTGATATAATCTAATAAACAATGATCTTTTCAATCAATTTCTCATCAGGTTCTAAAATTATCTCATATCCAAATTGACCAGGTAGAGTACATCATTTGGAAATTGTAACATGTAAATCAAGAATTGTTGTTTGTTACATCAAATCAAATCGTTAATGTTACGGCTGTTTAATATAAAGTGTTAACTTGAATCAGTTTATAAGTGAAATGAAATTGTGAGATAAATAACGATCAGAATAAATATGGTCAATATGGGGTGACAGAGAATAATATGAATTAGGTCAGATATAGTAGATTTAGAGGTAGATACTGAATACATTCCTCAAAAAGGTTATCAAATGTAATGATAATAATGATAATGGCAATGATAAAGATGATAATAATAAGTTTGGGACATCTTTTCATGATCATATTGAAATTAGACTTCATTATAGCTAAATATCAATTTATACAGTTGTTCACATTCGACCAACATAATGAGTATGTCAAACCTAAGCCTGTTCATTAGCACTTAATACAAACTATATTTTAATTACCTGATGAAGATGGTTGCTATTGAAATGTTTAGCTGTTACGGGTTCGATAATAAAAAAACACATTCCTATATTGTTAATTGGTACACAGGATTTATTAGTGTCGCTCTGATATGTTTAAAAACCAAATTAAATCACTTGAGAAATGATTTATGATGTATTTCATAAAAATCTATGAAGTACAGTATATGTTACTAATAAGTTGGTTTACTAAACATTCACCCAGGTTGTCAGCAACAAATACATCAAGCTACCAATAAACTGGTACAAGCACAAACATTAAGAAAATTGACGTAAGACGGGAAAAAAAATCCTGTTACTACCTGATAAATAACAACAT
Source organism: Schistosoma margrebowiei (assembly GCA_944470205.2). Classification (NCBI taxonomy): domain Eukaryota; kingdom Metazoa; phylum Platyhelminthes; class Trematoda; order Strigeidida; family Schistosomatidae; genus Schistosoma; species Schistosoma margrebowiei. The sequence continues at coordinate 8,638,474 of OX104027.1, forward strand.
CCAAAAGCCTCGACAACATGTAACATGCGCGCGAAAACCCGTGGCTTGACAGTTTGCCTCTCCCTCACTTATAAGATAACAGGTTTTGAATTTTCGCGTGAAATTCACTCATCCATTTGGATAAATAGAATTTTGGTATTATAGCTTATATCAGTTCGTGATGCGAACCCGAAATTTGATACTTAACCTTAATTATCAACTGTAAATTATAATTGTTGTGTCTTTGTGACCCGCTAGTTATTACGTAATTTGTTCGCCAATCAAAATACGACTGATTTATTCACTCTTGTTTACTAGTATAGGGGTTGTGGAGATTATTAAGTTTTTGATTGAGATCTTGAACCGACTGATGTTAGGCCACCACCTTTGGAAACCTGGAAGCACTGAACGGCCGTTTAGTCCTATTGTGGGACTCCTCAGCAGTGCGCATCCACGATCCCGCTCGCGGGATTCGAACCCAGGGCCTTCTGTTTCGCGCGTGAACGCTCACTCTTTTGCTGTACTAACCCAATGACGTTCCTCTGGTCTGATCAGCCTAGCATCCTATTGGTTCGCTGCTCGCCTAGCCCGTCCAGCTGAGTCCAGAATACGAATCACAGCCTCCACTATACGAATAATTTATTTCAGATATACTAGGTTTATATATCAACCAAACAGACCGCAACCCACCATAAAATAGGAAATAACATTTACACACAATAAAGCCAAAACGTGGCTGTGAACGTAGACGGTAATCAAATAACTGAGTAGAACTTAACAACGGTAAATCGTACAATAATAAGCTATAGGTCAAAACGAAGCTTATAATAAGGGGGATATAAATAAAGATAATCTAATTGCTGAATAATTATACCATAAGAATACATAGGTAATATAAGTTCATTAATAGTCCTCGGAAGTTACCTGTAATTTAATCTTTGCTAGGATATAACAATAATTATAATTCCTTACACAGGTTTATAATCTTCATTTGATCTTGGTTATTAAATGGTCACTTTCAAGGTCAGTCTAGAGTCATTCAAAGGTCGTCCATAAATTATAATCTCACCCAATTTTTATGTTGAGGAATTCTCGAAATTACGCAACAACTATTTATTTAACTATGGACTATTATACTCAACAATATAATATTTTGTTTATTGTCGATGCCGTTTTCAAAGAGAAACAAAACACATCCATTTTATTAAGAATTACTATTTGTGTTATATCTCGATGAAAATAATGAATGGTAACTTTTGGGATCTATTTCTGGGCTATTCCACTGCTAGCCACCAACGTCTCTGCTTATATTTTTCTTGTGGTCTGCATTTTGAGTATTTCTAGGTTTGTTCGTTAGAAACACGACACTCAATAACTGTTCATTTGTATTCACAGTTTTCTGCATGGATAATTTGCTTACAAACTGGTTCAGCGAAATTTCAATTGACTTGAACCAGGTTTGATTATTCGTATTTGTAGCTTAAAAATGAAAAACACTTGTCTCATTTTATTTGTGCCGTATAGACAACTGATGGGTGCCATTTAAACAAAAGAATTTATTACCTACTAATCTCTCAATGGGCTTTATTTCAAAGAGAAATTTTTAATCTACTCTGATATTTGGTGTTATATCACGACGCGAATTATGAATGATAACTTTTGAGAACTATTTATGAACGAATACGATACATATATTTTTATTGTATAATTGTTAAGTAGCTAAATTATGAATATTCGTATTCCTCTTATCATCAGCTTTATTTTGATCCATAGACTATTATTATACGATTTACCGTTCTTGAGGTATGCCCAGTCTATCAATTGTCCCACATTCACAGCCACAATCGGCCAAATATTGTACAAATGTTGTTTCCTATCCCATCCCCGTCGCCACTGATAAGTCGTGTAGGTTGAACGTTATATACGATTCCTAAGCTATTTCCGAAACTCGCAGACTAGAACTACACAGCGACTTGAACTCCAGAGAGAAGACACAAGTATGAGTGAAAACACTTTATCCCAAGGTTCATTTTTGTACAGAAAATCAAGGGTATTTATAGATGTTGGCGTCTGTTAAATCAACATCATATTTCAGCCAATCCGTTAACAACATATTATGCTACCAACCAATGGTAGAACGCCACGCTGGAATTCTCGAACGTTCCATCATACTCTGATTTTCTAGGACTCTTCGGCTCCTTTTTGGGCCTCTGGAGGCTACGTTGAAGTTCTCCGGAAGCCGACCCAACAGTTACGATGTAGTCTGTTTGGTTTGTATATAAACCCAGTATGTTTGGAATAAATGATTCATATCGCGGAGTCTGAGATTGGTTTTCTGGATTTAACAGACAGGGCTAGGCAGAAATCAGGACCGGTAAAGACTCTAGACTGCTCCTACGACATTTTGCGTCATTGGTCTAGTCAATAATTCATTGTTCTCTAATTGGCGGTATCATTACGATATACGTTGATAGGGACACAAACCCACTAGCTATAACAAGTTGCAAATGTCACACAGACATAAATATTATTTGTTTCTTTCTCTTAAATTATTATTCAGTTAAGAAAGCCTTGACTGTTATACGTTCACCAATCTTCAACGTTTAACGTGAATAATATATACCGTATTAATTATCCTATCACGATGATTTATTCATATGTTTATATGCATATAACGATCACTACAAGCTCAAACGGTATATTAAAATAACTAATGTAAATCAGTTTTCTACTTGATTATTAAAGATTTTATATTATTTCAGCTCCAATAATCATTATTATAGTTACAAGTGTGTGCCATATTCGATCAATTTTATCGTAGTTTACGTTTAATTACATGCATAGTTCAACTCTTGTCATGATAACTGATGACCTTAGTTCCATTAATACGTGATGGATAAGAAATTTTACTCCTGTTTTTTAAAATCTCAATATCTATTCACATTCAATCAAACTAGTTTATGCTAAATTGATTTTACCTAATCAGATTACAAAGATGTACAATTTACAGCCAATCAACAAATTCACTTGGTGTTGTTCTACTTGTATCTTCCCATTGTTATTTAGGAATGTAATTGATCAGTCCCATGTTGGTATATGTGCATCCTGTACGGATTGCCTCGATATAGCCTTAAGTCACAAGCTTTTTAAACAAGGATGAATAGTGTCTAGCAGTGGAATCCAGGATGCGCGTTTCGTCCTATTTATTATTATTATTATTACAGGCAACAAAATGGTTGTTCATTATCATATGAGTGCACACGTTCAAAAACAAGTTAACCAATCACTTGTTTTTAAGTTGTTTTATCATAGCCAAAGAAATTTCATCACAGTTACAATAAGCGTGCAACAATTGTCTGTTTCGAAGATGAATTCATCGAAGAGAACTTCCTCGCTGAACCAATCTTTTTTATTGTCTCGAAAGGAATATTCTGTTCTCTCAAATTTTATTGAACTGCTTTTAAGTATTTTGGCTTGTAGAATCTGTTAGACTCTATTGAGCGATAGTTCAAGTTTTGGACTCAGTTGATTCTGGATGAATTTATTTGTCTTCGGGTTATCCTAGTTTTGTCCTGATTTTGACCTTTCAGATTATTCACCTCTGGTTACCATCCTTTACTTAAATCTATGAAAGAATACTTACCAATCACATAAAACCTTACAAACGAAATGCAGATCATCACAATTAGGAATTGTGAATCATTTTCACATAACAGTAGAATTTTTAAACATCGTTTTTCCATCAGCTGTTGATAGTTTGCTTATGACTAGTCGATGCCTCATGAATTGTGAACATTTACCTTCAAAGGATCCGTATATTATCCCAAAAGTTGTTTCATTTAAAACTTACCTATCTATAAGGGGCAGATTATTCGTTTTAGAGTTATTGTTAAGTCTGTTTTACAATCTGTGCTTATTCACCTCCCTTCGACTCTTTCGTATACTGTTTTATACTACTTATTATTATTCAGTATATAGCTGTATTCCTAGTAATTTCTACGCATATGTTGTAACGCTAGTTTGTCGTGTAATATTCTGAAATATTTACATATACTTATAAGACTTATTGTATTTATCATTATAACTATTCTATCTCAATCATTGTAGCAGTTATTCACAATTTCAAGTATTGGTTTAACCATTGTTTAAACACAGAGGTTTCCATATTGCTTGCTTTTGGTTCGGTTTTTGCTGTTAATAAACTATTACCACGTTTGGACACAACTAACAACTGTCTTTCGCACTATCGTATGTTTTAATTACTCTTGTTATTATTACATGAATTCCTTTTTATTTTAGACTTACGGGCTCGGTAAACGCCACAGACACGTCACAAGTTGAGGTTTGTAACTAATTTTTGTATATGATTCAATAAAGAACCGCTATTTTAGACAAATCGTTGTTTTGCGAACTTCTATTTTGCGCGATAGACTCAACAGTTATGAAGAGCATCTTATGCATCCATTATTCACCACTAGATGTAGTACCCAATTGTTACTCAGTGTTTACACTATATTTTTATAGAATCACTTTGTTATTCTCATCTTCCGGAGTATGTGTGCACTGTTGTTTATTTAATTAATATCGATCCATGATAATGCTATTTTCAGACTGAATTTATTTCTGTTACCCTTTATTATCTACATCAAGATGGTATTGTCAAACAGACAACTAAAATGAATAATTTTTCCCTATGTGAAAATGGACGAAAATCTATACAGTTTTTACCAGCAAGGATAGAGAATGTTCCGGTCGATGTCATGAATGATGGGATTATAATTAACACTTTATCCATTAGATAATGAAGGACTCAGTGGTCTAGAGAAGAAGAGTTCGTGTGCGAGACTGGAGATCTTGGGTTCGAGTCCCGCGTGCGCACTTTCAAGGAGTCTCATACTAGGACGAAATGGCCGGTCAGTGCTTCCTGGTTTTTCAATGTGGTCTAGCTTGAATCAACTCATGAATCCAACTATTAAATTAATGCAATCTCCTCAAACTCATATTCTAAAACTAAATTTCTATTCGAATAAACGCCAGTAAAACTGTTGTAAGACAATTGTACAAGCGAAGAAAAGGACTATCTTTATGTTGAACACATATATAAACTCACTAAGTTCATAATAAAAATTGTGACTACAAACAGGACATTATAGTGAGGTGATATTTAGATAATTATTACTCATGGCAGAAACTTATTAGTGTCTGATATGACTCAGGGTGATAGCTATTAACTTACAGAAGTTTTAAACTACTTTAACACCGAATTCGGTCTATTTAAAATCATCCTTCATAGTAGTTAATAATTCGGCTTCTACAACAATTTGTACCAGTCCGACTTCCACAGGTCCGAAATCCAACTTATCACAAAAATCCAATACTGCGGACACAATTTTACTAGAACAGAATATAAAGCATGAAATAAGAGATCTAGTTCCATCAGTTATGGGCTTTCTAACTGGACTACGGAATACGAATAAGGTACCAAACTAAAAAATACACGAAACATAGAAATTTATTTTAGGTTTTTGCACGATACTGCTTCTAGGTGCTCCAGTAACTACCAATCAATTTGTTATTTTGAATGAATTTCAAACAAATATAAAGGCATATAAACTAGGATAATAGTTTAGTTTTAGCGATCACATCACTCTTGCCGGAAGTTGTCAAGCCATAGGATCTCCTTTTAGAAGACACTTTTGCTAATCTAATAGTAATAATAGTATTTTTCTAACACTGTTATGATCTTATCTTTTTCGAGGTTAGTCGTTTACAATCTGTCAATTTCATAGACGTACTTCTCTGTACAATAATCCTGAAAACTTGAATTGAGCAATATCTCAACTTTCATTGATTTTTTCTTATGAGTTGTAAATACGGATTGATGAAAACGCTCTGCCATAGAGCTGGGAAGTTATACTCACTAGAAAAGCTGGAGAAAGAGCATGCACTGATAAGTGACTACCTTCGAGGAAATCCATACCCTTAATCATTTGTAACGAAGTATGGTACTGAACACTGCAACACAATGAAGACTTTAAAGCTAATGAAGGAACGTATTTCTCTTCATTCATGACTCAAAGATAGGTGAATCATGAATAAAACTGATCAAAGACTAAAGGCAGCTTTGAAGATTACATTTCCTGAGCTAAATTGTTTCCATTGTACACAACGCGATGTTCAATAACTGAAAGAAGGTAGATGATTAGTGCGACCCGTTACCCGACTCCATCTGATCTAATAATATTGATGTTAGTGAGACGTATATAATATTTACTTTGTATATATTCTGTCGACGTATCCCGTCAGTAACAACATAGATGTTGGAAGTCGAATACGAAGGCATTTAAGAAATACGTATTTAAGACATTCCATAATGTAGATGAAAAATAAGAGACGCTAAGAAATGCACGTGAACTAGAATGGCAGAAATAGCCAACTTCGTGAGTAATAGGTAACTCAATCTTTATAATTGTGAGAGATACCAGTGTACAGACTAGCATATACATAGCAGAAACACATACATAAAGTAGGCTCAAGGTTACACGTGGAAAATTGGTAAGGACAAGCATGTGGGTTATAGGACCAATAGAAAGATTAGAATAACTTATAAGTGTAAAGGTATGAAAGAAAACATGTAATCTTGCTACAACAGAGATATATTACAATACTCCCCATATTTTACCTCTGACTCCCTATATTAAATTACACTTACCTGAAAAAGGATGTCCATTAGGACAGAAAGACGGGTATATATATGTCTTTTTTTAAATATACTCTAAAGAAATTACGTTTATGCCGACAAAATTTCTTAGCAGTTTTAAGGCACGACACCTAGCGGAGATGGCAGATAAAGTTGACTCAAAGAAAGCATTTAATGTAATCATCAAACGACCCAACTCCACAATATTAATATTTGCTGTATCTATATGAATTAGAAGGCATAAACCTGATCCTCTTACACAAAACGAGACAGTGGGTAACCCTCGTTTGCCTTGGTGTCCAAAGGGTTTTGACTTCTCTTCTTAATCTCATTTTTCAATCAGTTATGATAACAAGAGAAAGAAACTAACTATCCTGAATTCATTACATTTTGCAATCCGCGTCATTTTCGTTTAATAGATATAATTGTTTTAAAAACCCCAAACTGGCATTCTGTTTTTACTGTAGAACGTTCCTAACCAATATGGTGGACTAGCCGAGCTGAATGTTAAATAAACTTAACAAAAACTTAAAAATTATAGTAGCTAGAGTTTGAGGCCTAAGTGAATTTGCTACTCATCGTTTCCAGAATTCCTGTAGACTAAATGATGAACACCGACCAACAAACTCATCGACTTTTCGATCAAACTAGAAGGCAAACGTTGGTGAGTACTAGATTGCAGCCCAATTAAGTCTGGCGGGAGACCAGTTTAATTATTCCACAATCTTGTCGATTGTTCGTAACTTTTCTATCCCATTGGTAGTCGCAAAGATTGTTCTTTGAAAACTTTTCGCTTTACGATATCTAAGTAGGCTATGATTACTTTTTAATACCATGACTCTTTTTTTTTCTGACAAAGACAACCAAGCATGATCAAAGCAACCAAAATGGAATAATGTAATGTTTTTGAGATAACAAAAAAGCCTAATTGTACGTCAAGTGAGCACTGATTATGCTAATTACAAAGGCAATCAAAGGTTACCAGTCCAGTCATATAGCTAAGAAAACATAACACTATCAAAATCCTTAGCCAGTATGCATCTAAACTAAATACCATTTTCACTGCATTAAAAACTTCGTGAAGCTTTTGTTCGTCAACATATGTGAACAGCTTAGAACCTAACCGCTTGTTTTGTCACTTTTCAGCTTACATTTACTGTCCGTACTCCTACAATCTACCGTCATTAGGTTGCTTAACATTTAGTGATATATAGATATCTAAGCATAAGTAATAGAAAATCCGAAACACCACTTAATTCTATAGAATTTAACTAATCATTCATATGTCACTGTAAACTGTTTCAATTAATGGTACAAAAAGATTCGTAAATGTCTACCAAAATCCCACTCAAATGTTCTAGTTTTATTGTTACAAAATCTGATTTATCTACTGATATGGCTGTAATGTACAAAGCCACTAATTTACATGTTACAACAATTTAGTTACAACAATCAAATCTAACCATGATTCACTATTAGAACTTAAAACGGTTGAGATCAAAAAAATAGACAATTGGATCAAAAGTTCTGTTTATCAAAAACGGTTCAATTCACATACTGTAGATTAGGTAGTATTTTTGTATATGGATGTATGGACATCTTCATTTCTTAAATATATGAACCATCTAATGCGTCCAACATCATTACTTTCTTTTCGTAAAAATGATTATAGTACATATGACTTCTGTGATAAGTGGTATTACAATTGTAAAACCAAATATATACCAAAGCTGACCAACACTCCAATGATCAATGATCAGAAATGCACAAAATAAACATCCAAGCAAATGTGTAAAGATGCCTGAGAAAAGCATTTATAGTTAAGTGAAATTAACATGATTCTAGAATGTCATTCGAAACTTACTGCATCATCAGATGAAATAGGTTAGTTTGTCAACAGTGTCAAGTAACATCACTGACACTTTGAATTATCATTGAGATTAGGTTATCAAAGTAGAAAAAAGCCTAATTTTGATCCATAGAATGTAGTACGTTAATCTATAACCTTTTTTCATTTATTTCAGATGTGCAATACTAAAAATACTGATACTCTAGACAAAGACTTTCATGTTTTATTAGCTTAGTAAAATAATAAGTGTCAAAGTAATAAGGGTTTATTTAATAATTTATATTAATTTATGAAGTTTTCAGCCTTATTCAGACATTATCAACCTGGACGTTTAAGAAAAAGCGATTTGGTCCGTATGCGGGAATTCATGGTAAATTATCAGAACGACTCAGACTTTTGTAGTGAAATAGAGTAAATGCGTGAACGCCATATTTAAAAGAAATCGAAGGGTTTTTAACGAATTTCAGCATCATTCATATGTAGCCATTGCATTATTCCGACATTAAACAAAATTTTCGGTCAACAGGACCTGTAGAATTTGGCGAAGTTTTATCATAAAACTTAAAATTTAAGGCAACGACTTTAATAATAGCATTACTTTATATTTTTATTCACCTTTAACGAACTGTAGTCAGATTAAATGAATTGTTGCTAACAAGAGAACCAAGAATGCACCTTTCGTCCTATTTAGGACTTGTAGAGATGGCTAATTTACGCATGATTCGTGAATAATTTTTATCATTCTTCACATTTTTCATAATCACACGTCGTTTACAAATATCTTTTCTTCAGCTAAAATAAGTTTAAGCGGATATAAAATTCCCATGTTTTTTCTTCTGCATGGTACATTGATTTATCACACATTGTTATTATTCAAACTCCCCTCATATAACTAGGTTTCCAACATACCTGTTGCTTAGTTTTAAACTTGGTGATTTTGCTCGCTGTCATGGTCGATTGTCTGTCATAATATCGAAGTGTATTCAGTATTTTAGATTTGTCAATTTTTTATCATAGGTGTGCGGCTATTTTTGAATCTATTGGACGCAAAACTGTTTATTATCCACCAGTAACTTTCAATAACTTGTTTGTACTTTCCTTTTATATTGCTAAATAATGTTTTGTACGTTCTTTTGAGTAAAACTATTATTATTCTCATGCTTACAACTTTGGTTCAACATAGACTCCTAACTTGGATATACATGCATTCTGATTTTAATGTTCGTGTTGGAAACCGAACCTAGTACTTCTCGATTTAAATAACCAGTGGTAAAAATGAACCGGTGAGTATATTTGAGTCCCTGATACTACTCTACGCTGAAAATGTAGAAATTTAGAGGGAAATAATAGGAGACGCAGTTGCATGTGCATTGAAGGCGCACTTAAATGTTCTGATTAGATTGCCTAAAACATTTCTGATGCCATTCAATGTCTACATGAATATTGAGGATACAACGACAAATAGCTACAGCATTACGGAAGAGTCAGTACCCGTAGTCTTGACCCACAACCTCAAGACTACGGCCCACTGCCATGAAGTTGCATGAAGGGGGACCGAAAACCTATGGAGTTCAAGACGGACATTTAGCAAGTTGCTTACTAGTATGCTCGCTACAGCATGCACAACTTTAGTGAGATTCAAACTTGGGAACTGAGTTTAATCTGTAAGCCCCTGTTTAAAAGGTGACTCCTAATTCTTGGGAAAATAATAGAGGGCAGATACCAGTGTAAATGAAGAATTCAAAGGTTTACCACACATAGAGCTGCTTGAGAAGCTAGGCATCTTAACTCTGTCCTACCGCTGGATAAAAGATGGCTTGGTTTTGGTGTATAAAGTACTAAAAAATGGTATCGGACCTGAAATATCCTTTTTCTTCTTCCTAAATTAGGACAACTCAAAAGACACATCAGGAGAGTTCAAAAACCAGGAAAGGACGAAATATCGATGGCGTACAGACTTTCACATCGAGCTCCCAACACTTGGGACCCGTTACCCGAAAAAATGGTATCCGCACCTTTAATCGGCTCAATCAAGAAAATACTATACACTCTCACCTTACTAGAGGAGAATTAACTCAGACCGTAGGTATTCCTGTTTAAATACACGAATCTGAATCTGATGTAAGCATTTATGAGATACATTCAAAATCACCCACAAACCACCCAATCCCCAAATTTCGGGAATATTTATCCGTTTTGAGGACGATTGCGGAACTTTTGGGGAAATGGCACAAAACTTCCAAATATTCCACCAAAATTGTGAGATTGGCAATTTTCCGTATTTATCATGAAGTATTTGTGTCAAAATATGCAAAAATAAACTAAAATACCACGCAACTAGTTAAAAATATCAAGATTTTAGGTGGAAACTCACTTATGTAGAGAAATATACCAGCGTATACGCTGACACACAAAATACAGTAAAGGATACAAAAAATGTTTTGGATAAGACAACTTCCGACCGTAGCGACGACACAAATGAGTGTCTCGAGTAACAGAAGTGCTAATGAAATCCCGGATGGCAGAAAGTACCTGTGTTCATATTAATTTAAAGTATTTATATTACATTGAATCCATCCTGTTAGATTGAGGCGACAGATAAGGATTCTAAGTTAAATCAAACCATCTTAATTCAGCTCACCGGATTGCAAACTACTACAGAAAGTAAGATTATTTGGAAGAAAGTGACCATGAATCTCGTTTCTAAGATCATGACTCTTAATTCATTTGCGAGCCATGAAATGTAATAGAAATTAGTGAGCATTTAGAAAATAAAACAAAATTTATATTTCGCAAGATAGAAAAGCCAGAATCTCTGTTAATTAAAACTTCTGTAGCCACAAAGGTATTTGAACTACTGAGAAGCAAAACGTACTTATTCTCTGTACGCTTTTATTGAGAATGTTACAAGCACGAATTGAAATTTACGCGCGTGTTTTAAAAAGGGACATTGAGTTACGTTTAATTGCGGCCATTTCGTACTAGTTATGGACTAACTTTGCTTTGATGCATCCATTGTATCAAAGCATACTTGTTTGACTTTGACTTGATTTATTTCCTTGAAGTCTTTGAATTTTTAAAAATCCGACCAGCAAAAACGTTTATATAATCCAGACTATTAATATAGGTACTGATAACGAAGAATGTGTTAGTGTAGTAGGTGCTGTTACGGGACGAGCCCGAGCACGAGCGCATCATACTATAAGAGAATCTCTTTTAAACCAATTAAAGAGTAGAATACCAGTGGATATTCGTAGTCACAATTGTACTTTAGTATCCAAAGACCTGGATTTAAAAGTTACTATCATCAGTAGTCCCGATGTGAATGATCTGACTGACGGGAAATCGAAAGTAGTGTCGAAATAAAGAGGAGCAAGAAACATAACTACAAACTGCGCCCGTTTTATCGACAAACCTTTAGTAGACTCACATTCCACATCACAGACTACCTCGTCAAAGTCCCGAAGGGAGACAATATTTAACCCTAGCGTACTCGGAAAGTTTGATCTCATTGAATGTATCGTCAGTAATTTTTTCGAATCAGGTAACTCGGATCCAAAAACAACCAAAGAAAAACTCTTAGTAGTTGACATACGCGAAATAGCAACACTGTCAAAAACCACGAACGCGACTTTCAAAGCAGCCAAATCCGTTCTTAATTTAGTGATTTTGGATCTGGAGGAATCGAAAGAAAATGACCCTGCTAAAATCATGCAGACAATTTGGATATGGTTAAATATGACATCATAAATATACTGCCAGAAGAGGTCCAGGAGTCCATATCACTAACGTATTAATACTTGGTAAGTGGGGTGGATGTGTAGTGGCATTGAAGCATAACCACACAATCCTCAAAGCTGAATACGAGATTACCCGAAAAATAGATATTCAATATGATTTTTTGTACTTAACATGTATATGTTTCCTAGCTTCTTTTGCCATATATTTGTAAGTGTCCCTAGGCTAAATGCAGTAACTTCTTATGGAATGTTTATAACGCGTCATAATCCTGCCTGAAGTTTCACAAGCAGTCTTAACTTTAAAATTGTTTTTCTGGTCATGGTTATTATTTTAAACTTTTCATATACGTCAACAACCTGCATGTTAACTTGGCCCGTACATGCGTTGCACTATATCTTCATGTCTTCTAAATTTAGAAATCATTTGAATCACCTTTAACATTCATCAGTAAACCCATCATAGTCGTTGTTGCTAATCGTATTTGGGTTGATGGATTGGTTTATCATATTAGCAGCCTAAAATACGGACATAGTCAAATAATAAAATTACAAATTTAGAGACTATCAAGTACACTTGTAAAATAACTAAAATCTCAGGTAGTTTTTGGTTATATAGATGTTTAACATCAGAACTCCCGAGCCTACTAGAATTAACATTAAACAAATATTTCTGAATTGAAATTTATAATTAAATTAGGCGTCTCGGATTCTTTAACGTTATAAATTTCTGATAATTTTGAATCACCTAAAACAACAATGCCTATTTTTCCACTCGCCAATCTTCAATCAACACTATAACTAATTAAACATAATAGTTTCAGGATATCTTCATAAAGCATTGTCATGACTTGACAATCACGTAATATGATTGATAAAATTAATGAAACTATTAACAAAATAGGTCAGCAAATTGACTTATGATTATCACTAGTGTCGTTTTCTTTTATCTTCATTCACTACAGATGATTACAGTATGTTTCTCTATCAGTTGCTCATTCAGTAAATATCTCGAAACCTTGTCAGTCTAATTGATGGTTTAGCGACACAATCATGCATGCAAATAATCAGCATGAGCAGTCGAGCAAATCTCCTGCAAACTGAAAACATCAATGTCGAATTTACCCCAACACTGACTAAGGTTCAAGCCATTATCATGGACGTCAGTTGGGAGTGTACTCCCCTTGGTTACAACTTATGTTCTCCCTGTTGATCACATGAGCATCACTCACTATTAATCATCTTATAAAAAATTATTTAGCCAAATACATCTTGCAGCACCACATCACTTAGTAATATGACACATAGGTTTAACTAATTTCAATAACGTATAACCACTATATCTCAATTAAATCGTGTTCCGCCTTATGATAAACTGCATACTTTCAACTAACTTGTATACCCGATCAGCCGGCAAGTATAGATATAAATAAATAGTCTGCCGCAGATCAGAACATTGAGTCTAGAGCATGTCTCTTACAAATACACTCATGTTTAACGATTTGTTCCTAGCTATCTGTCCAAAATTCACATAATTATCACTCACGTATTTAAATTTTGTTTTGGTAACCATTCATGTGTATTAGTAGTATTACTAAATTCTATCACGGTCAGGTAAACATGGGGTTGAGAAAATCTTCCCGTAACTAAATAAACCGTATCAAACTAACTGGAACACTAGTTGGAATTCTTCTCCACGGTAATACTTTTGTTCCTTCAGTTAGCCTACTAATACAGATGCAATTGGAAATCAACTCATATGGACAACTTACCGGCATAATCGTTATTCGATTTCATAACTTAGACTAAAAGTAGTGCTAATATTAAAATTTCTACAATATTCATAACTTTAATATTTCTAAACACAAAATAATTACTACCTATACGTTAAGTTATTAACTAATGGCTACTAACACGCATCGTTTTATTATTATTATTGTAATCCCAATTTTTATAGCTCAAATAATCTTCACCCAAATTTTCGTTTTAAGCGTGTTAAGCATGAAGGCAGATATTTTAAAATTATTACATGTATTCCCCGACCAGATGCTGCCGACTTCTTTTTGATTTATCTTTCAGCTTGTCATCACCCAGGGGATTCTTACTAGTCTTGGTAACCTTCGGCACACTACAGTCCCATCCAATTTGGTATCAAACCAACACCACGTTGATTCTGGTGGGAGAGTAGTGTAGTGGCATTGGACCATAACCACACAATCCTCAAGGCTGAATACGAAATTACTCGGAAAATAGATATTCAATATTTAACGCGAATAAATACCTAACGATGGAGAAGGCGCGAATAATGAACTGAATGAGTTAGAGTTGATCGAATGGCATGGCTCGGCCATGCAGGCGTGGTCCCTGCTGAATGTTATCTTATATCTTCTATTCATATTAAATACATTGTTATTTCTCTGGCTTAACTTCGTTCTACATCATGTATTGGTAATTGATACGATACAGTGAGTTGGCGTAGTCGATGGTGTGACTTCCACGTAAGATCTTATAGATTAGGCAGTTATATCATGATAAATCTACAATTTAGGATTAGGTCTATTATTAGAGCAGCACTAATATTACAGTAGACCATAGTTCTACAGATGAATTAAGTGCAAAGAAAACTGTCTTATTAGAAACGTAGCTCTAATCACTGCAAGTTACGTCTGCGTTGCAAGTGATAGCGTTAAAAATCACAAAAAAGAAGGCATAATACTACATGTTGGAAATCACTTTTGTGCAACATTTGGGGTAACTTGTTGTAAAACTAAATCTAGACTCTGTTTAGTGAATTTAGGAGGAATGTACTGTAGCCCATGTTCTTTAACTGACGACTTGATCTCAAGTCATATTTGTTCTTAGAGTAATGCCGAATATTGTCACATCGATATTTTAGTTCGCCGCATATCAAGTGGATAGAGCTTACAACTTCGGATGTATGTTTCGATAACAACCTGATATCAATCATTATTTGATGTGAGCTTGTAAAATGTGTTATAAAATCGATACGTGTTGGTTTGAACACCGACCGTCATTGCTGAGCCTTGTCTTTACACGCCTTTATAACAATGTCATCGACAATTAGCACCTTCTCCCACTAGAAACTATTGACTACGTTCTATTGCACTTTGGGCTTTGGACAAGCAATATGCATTATTAATATGCTCAACCCTGTCCCAATATCTGATGAACTAACATTCCGGCAATCGGAGACTCTGTAACAACTTAGGTTGACTAGTTAAGAGTTGACCTCAAACAACCAAGTATATGTCAAAAAATAGAGCTCAAGTACTTATTCACTTCCTTATTTCGTATAGGCACTATGTTTCCTATTATCTTATATAGAATGTCGAAAAGCTTTGTTTGTTTGAACAGGTAATTTTCCTGTCCTCTGGCACTGTCTCGCGATCTTAATAGAGATCTATTTGCTATTAGTCTGATCTCTTCTATCAACAGAACGAAGGTTACCTATAAGCACGAAAGCTATGCTATCTGGACGTGTTGATGGATCAGTGCACATTGATTTATCAGAGACGTGTGGAATAAGTTCAAAGTTACACTCTAGTCCATAACATTACCGTACATCACATGGTCAACATTTAGGCTACCACGTTGCGTTCCATGAATCGACAAAGTTACCCAAACCCTGCTGAGGCGTAGGAAACACCTCTGGGATTATTCTTGTCAATAACACACGAATCACTTAGGTGTGAGTACCGAAAAGTCTGAAATATGTGTAAGAAGACCACAGCTAGATGTCGTAACATTTACTTACGACAGTTGGCACATGTTAGCCGTACCTGTCCAAAATGTTTGTTTTTATGCATTAAACGAAGAACAGAACGTAGGGATGGTATTCCTCCATTTTTGTTGCACGAAAATTCAGATATGCCAGCTGAATCAGACCTGGCAGAAGCCAAAACTTTATCAAACTATCTCCAAGAAATCTACTCTGCACGTATTGATAACGATACTTGTCACAACCACAACACATATACTATCTTTAAGACCTGTACATGTGACTGAGGAAGTTGTTCTTCAGTTGGTCATTAACCTCAGATATAGTAAGATGCCGTGGTCTTGATAAGTTACGTTCACGATTGCATTTATGCCTCATCGACCTCACTTCAAAGCCAATCACGATTCCCTTCAACAAGTCTTTTTCCCACCCCAAGGTACCATGTTAGGTCCTCTACTTTTCTTTCCCTACGTCATTGAATTAGTGTTATTGTTCAAGTCATCGACATCGAAATCTGGAGAATAATAAAGGGTGAGGCTGATCATTTTCGTTTCCAGGCTGACCTAGACGAACTAGTGAGGTTGTCCCAAGTTTGGGGCTTAGCAACGAATTCCAAAAAGTGCACTCACGCACATGCAAGGTAATAGTTACCAGTGAACTGTCAACGGTACATAGCCTCCATACGTACAGGAACACAGAAAGTTAGGGAAAAATTTTACATCCCGATTTGAAAACAACTACGCATTGCAACGCATTAGCCACCGAAATTTTTCGAGCGTAATAGTTAATTCGCCGCGCATTTAAATTCTTTAACGAGATGTTTCAAAATTTATATTCCACCTAGGTAAGATCACATTTACAGTAATGCAATCAAACAACCTGACCATGTTTTATTAAAGATAGTAACTTGTGTCAGCGTATTCAGCATGTATAAGCAAAATTAGTGAAAAACCTTCCCAGACATTCTCACAAAGAGCTCTTAGCACACCTCAACCCTCCCACCTTATCGTGTCGTAGAATGCGATGTGACCTCGTTTTGGCATTTTGTAACTTTAATCACGAATTGTGCGTTAATGTGTTTTATCATTTTGGTCAAAACAGAACTGATAATCTTCTGGGCCACAACAAGAAGGTTCATAAACCGCAATCCAATAAACTCGGAGTGAAGGCCCGTTCTTCTCATTTAGTGATCAATGAGTGAAACGCCTTACACGAACAAGTAGTGTACAATTCCAGGGAGAAGCTGGATCTTCACTGGAAAACAAACAGTGAGGTCCACTTACCAAAGGAGGGAGGGTGGAGTTACTGACCAACAAGCATTGATGGTGAGGGCGATAACTTCAATACAACCGTGTTTATGGGGGCAGAACATTTTGTATGTATCAGACAATGTATAAACGTGAAAATTATCAACAAAGTTATTAAAGATCAATAGTGATATTAATATATACCAGTTAATTGTTACAAATACAATAAAAAATTGTGATGTTACTTAAGTTCATCAAATTGATGCGTGTTCAGCTTTAGTTTGGTACAGTAAATCCACAATTGTAAATGCTTTGTAATTCTAATCGGGTTGACGAACTCTCCAGTAGTGTAATCCAACGTAAGGTGTGGTATATTCTCACTCACATCCTATAAATGTAGGTAATATTTGACTTAGATTTCATTTACCTCAATCACAAACGAAAATAGAAGGAGGGCAATGTGTGTAGCAATGTATTTGTTAACAAGCCGCAGTATGTCACGCTATGTAGTTACACAACGGAAAGTGTGCTCAAGGTCATTCACATAAACAACACGTACAGTCATTTAATGATAGATAAACATACAGTGAAAAACTGAGAAAATAAATACAAATAACATTAAAATCATCTACAAAATAAGCTTGTCAGGCATGTCTCCACATAGCTCCCACCAGAGTGTCCGGAGGTAACATTGGTTATAATAACAAAAAAATGTAAGAATATGATATATACATGTATGCAAAAATAATATTTACAATAATAACCAACAAAAATATGGAGATGTGTATGACATGTACGTTAGTAACATACAGTGTGTTATTGTGTGAAAATAGCAGAGATGTAGCATAGCATAATAAACACACACAAAAATGAGAATACTTTCACTTAAAGTCGTGGTTTGCTAACAATGATAGTAATGTGCAGAACTGTTGATAAACCCACAAGAAAAAATCGACATGCTTATTTTTGTGTACAAAATGAATAAATAATTAAATATAGTTTACTCGTTTATTATTGTGACAAAAAATATTTAAAAACTGTGACAAAACGAGTCATTGTGGAAAATTGTGATTAATTATGTACACTGTGAAAAGCGAAGAAAAATTATAGATTTTGTTGGAAAAATCGGGTGAATTTAATAGTATAGTACATCGATAATTGTCTGTTTCGATTTTTTTTTATTCGGTGAAATGTACATAGCGTTTGGGTTTTTTTGCAGCTCTGCCTGAACGTGTTAAACAAGTAGGTGTGTTACTCGGTTTTTCTTCCTTGTCTGATCTAGTGATGGTTGCTGGGAGGGGTTGGTTAAGTGCAGTAGTATCTTCTTTGTCGTGCTGCGCTTCGTAGAACACAGGCTTTATTCTGTCTATGGAAGTTGTCTCCTTGTTCCCTTTTTTGTTGATAACGAAGTATTTGCTCGTTCGTTTGATTATTTGGTATGGTCCTTCGTATGGTTGTTTCAATGGTTTTTAAACTGCATCAACACGGACGAAAAAAAACTTGCATGTTTTCAGGCTTTTGTCAAGTTGCACTCGGTTGTTACGTTCCCGAGGCGGTGTGGCTTTGATTCGGTCCATGGTTTGCAGTAATTGGCTGGCGAAACGACTTGGGTCTGTCGATGTCGATGGATTTGAGTCTATGAGTTGTCCTGGTAATATGAGAGTTGTGCCATAAACTGACTCAGCAGCTATACACCCTATGTCTTCTTTGATGGTTGAACGGATACCTAGGAGTACAAGAGGTAATTCATCGCTCCATTTTGATATGTCGTTTTGTGCCATCAGCGAGCTTTTTAGTTGGCGGTGAAATCTTTCGACCAAGCCATTAGCTGATGGGTGACTAGCTGTGGTTTTAATGTGTTTGACCCCTAGAAGTTTAGTGAACTCCTGGAAAAGGATAGATTGAAATTGGGGACCACGATCTGTTGTGATTATTGATGGTACTCCATAGTTAGATATCCAGCGGTCGGGGAAGACTGAAGCGACTGTTTCTGCTGAAGTGTCTTTTATGGGTCAGGCTATGGCCCATCTAGTAGACCTGTCTACTGCAGTAAGGATGTACGTGATGGTGACAGGGGCCCCACTAAATCTAAATGCACGTGCTGGAAGCGTTTGTCAGGGATGGGGAACTTCCCAATTGGACTGGAGGTGTGTCTCTGCGTCTTACTGCGTTGGCACTGGAGACAGCTACATGTCCAACGTTTAGCATCCGAGTTGATTTTTGGCCACACAAAACGTTCGTTAATGATCTTTGTCGTTGCTCTGGTGCCTGGGTGTGAAAGACCGTGCAAGTGCTGAAATATTTTTCGTCGACAAGCGTGTGGGACAAACGGACGATTGTCGCCTGTTGAGGTGTCACAGATTTACTATGGCTTCGACTTTTTCTGAAAGTGGTTTAATACCATGCGAATCGATGTCTCCATGTCTCCACATATTCAATCAAGGACGTGGTAGCCTTAATTTTAGAAAATAATCGGAAAATGTAGGGTTTCACCCATAATAAAAATATACCGTTTACTACGCTTAATGATGTTTAAGTATACGAATAGTTAACCGCGGTATTACAGTTGTTAACGTTGCACATCTATGTCTCGCTCAACAAAAGAAGATTGGGTTTGTAGTGATCCAAAGTAAGATTGCCAACCTTCACAAATAAGCTTTCAGATGTAAAAATGTGAATTTTGCTAAAAGGGACAAGTGCAACCGTTGTGACAAGCCTAGGAAATTTGTGGCTTCAGGTAATGCTGGTTTAGAGGTCGGGAAACAGCTAGCTGAAAAAAGCAAAGGTCTTTTCAGTCCAGATGATTGGATTTGTAAGACGTAAGTGCGCGATGAAAATCTTTAATGATTTCGAGTGCAGTCACATGCTATAGTTCAGTGTCACCCAAGTGGCTACTCACTATAAATCGTTACTTTGCCTTAAATAAGTTAGTGTCTTCTCCACAGCAAGATCGTTAAGGATGTCCCATGATACGTCTCCATTCTGCAATGGGTTCAAATCTTAATACACTTGTGGACACGAATTTCAGTTATTTATTTTTATTCTCTTTTTATGGGTGATACCATAGTATAAAAACAAGCTTGTGCTATCCCAAGAGTGAATTTGCATAAATTATTTAGATAAAGTCGGGAATTGAGGTTATCACTCAGGATCAGTGTCACGACGTTTACCACGAACTGAATCCAGTCATAATACAACACTATGACTATTTAAATTTTGAGCACGAATTCGATACGTACTTCCTAAAAGCTGATTGGTTCGTCCCCATAGCTAACCGTCTTATGCTCGAAGCTAGAATTCTGCTGCTCAGAATGGGATCACGGGCGAAGTTCATGTAAATTAATCTTGCATGTATATCCAACTCAATGTAACATCGGTCAAGCCTAGTATTAACAGCGAGATCATAGTTTATGGACAACCCAATGAAATTAAGGAAAAAAGGCCCTGAATTTAGGCACGAAATTAATTTATTCTCATATTTAAATAGCATTTTGGGATTATAGCTGATGTCTGGTGGACACGGAGAGTCCACCTAGGAGAGTTGGAAAACCCTGATTCCAATGCAATGTTGCACATAGGCTCCAGTATCCTAAAGGAACAAATAGCGTACGAACCAACTTTTGGTCTTCGGCTACCATGGGCCTGCATCTCCTGATGTTGATCCACTGCTTTGTGGGTTAGAAATTTGAGTCAATGGTTTCGGGTGTGACCCTCTAAGAAAACCACCTGCTTCGGTTTGGGCATCCAGGCGTTATCCCGGCCCTCACACGAATCGAATGATCTATGTAGTACATATCTGTTTGATGCCTCCTTGTAACAATGTTTGTGTTTAAATAAAATAAATAATAGCTGATGTCAGTTTGTAGTGAAAACCTTTACTTTGATTCGTAATCTTAAATTCTAACTCTAAATTCTAATTCCTGATTAATTTACACTTTTTTGCTATTGGTGAGTAGATGAGTTACTTTGAGGTCACTTAATCGTTCCTCAAAGGTCGTCTACAAATTATGGCCCCACCACACTAACGTTGGATTCTTTCTGAAGACTAATACCCAGTTCACTTCATTCATCCATTAAAAACTTAGAATGTGAAATACCTTATACTTACTTAGCTTGTACATGTTGGTCTAAAAAGCGTAATTTGCTCCATAGCTTCTATCCTTTTCCTCTTTAAATATTGCTTTCTATTCTAAGTACTCATATAATTATTTTGATATATTTTACGCATCAGCAGTTCAATTAACCGGATTAGTTTCTTTTTCGAGCCCCTTTCTCTGAATGTCTTGACAGCGTTCTAATCCTTACTCCTCCGAAGTTTGGAGTGTAGGATTTTACAAATCATCTTTAATTGTTTTAAACAGTAGGTAAATAATGACTTATTTCACGTCTTCATTGTTTATTCTCACTTTGTTTCTTAAACATTGTATATAGATGTGGAAATATCAATTGGGCACGTCGAAGTACTTGTAACGTGTGCAATGGATCAAAGGTCGACATACAAGGCGAAAGAACAGGTTATGGTGGAGGGTTTATGGAGCGCGATGAAGTAGTAGAATACCGAGAACGCAGAGACTCAGATGATGAGTTTGATGAATTCGGTCGTAAAAAGAAAGGCTTTCGAAAAAATCAGAGTGAACAATCTAGCAACCATGACTCGTCCAATTTGGGTAACAATTCTGTTACACGAGTTCATGATAAAGATGATGAAGACGAAAATGGCAATAATAAAGGTGATGATAGTGAAGATGAAGATTCTGGTGATGATGCTGATCTCTCAAAGTATGATATTTGGGGGGCAGAAAACAACGATTCGGATGATGAGTTATCGAATCAACGAAAACCTGCATCTTCACAAGAAGCTGCAAAAAATAAGTCACGAAGTCATAGCCACTCATCTTCCTCGGATTCAGACTCTGATTCTTCCTCATCTTCTAGCCAGACCTCACATTCATCACACTCTGATTCATCATCAAGGTATTTTGAATTTTAAATATTTTATTATTACAGAAGTCAATTTATGTACTCAGGTTGATATATTTTGGCCGATTAAGTTTCTATCATTTTATTCTTTGGTATTTTTACTATGTATGAATCGGAGAGCTTTGGATATTTTTCAAAGGCTGTTTACTGATATCGTATAATATATATAGTTTTCATAAGATAGTTTTAGATGTTAATAACCAAGTAGAAAAAACCACAGGGTTTTAGTGACTTAGTTAACAATTATTAAACAACTCATGTAAGTATTAACGTAAGCAACCGAAAAGCAGGTTACCAGAGCCATCTCAGTAGCTATGACTGATGTTAGTAATGGATTCAGTGAGGTTGAAAATATATTTGCAATCCCATGGTGTTCAGTGTCCTTACAAGAGTAGTAATCTACTAAACGATCATGAAAAGTAAAGAGCACTATTTTATTTATATACATAAGTTGGTCCACCGTGGTGTTGGGAACATGTGTGGTTGCGCCAAAGGATTGAGCTATACTATTAAGATTGTAATGTAAAAGCCCTATATGGTAAATGCTCTTTACTCGGACACTAATAGGCGAGTCAGAGCTTATAACGAACTGTCATTTGATTTCGTAACCTCAGGTGGTGTCCGACAAGACTGTTCGCTATCTCCATTTCTGTTCAATTTCATCATAGACCTAGTGCTGGAAATAACGTTCTCGTCGACTGCATTTTCAGAAATTGATCTCCTACCATGAGGTCACTTATCGACTTGGAATATTCAGGTGATATAGTCCTGTTTGGTGAAGACGCTGATAAAATTCAGTCTTTTGATAGCACTGAGCAACAATACCAAGATGTTTGGGATGCGTTTCTCCCCCTCTAAATGCAAGTTGTTGCTTCAGGGCTGGCCTGCGTCAACACCTGAACTAAGGATAGAGAGTGAAGTAGTCGAACGCGTCGACAACTTCACTTATATTGGAAGTCTGATCAGCCCCACTGGGTTGGTATATGACGAAATCTGTGCACGGATTTAGAAAGCTCGTTCGGCTTTCGTCAACTTACGTCACCTATGGCAAAGGCGAAATATCCGTCTGTCAATAAAGGGACGAGTATGATGCGCATGTTCGTTCTGTTCTAATTTACAGCTGCGAAACGTGGCCATTAGGAGTAGAAGGTACTCGTATTTGATCACAGATGTCCTAGAAATATCGCTCGCATCTGTTGGGATCACCGGGTGAGGCTAGACGCAGGGTATTAGGGAATGATGGTAAATCAGTTGATGAGGTTGTAAATCTTCATCGACTGAGATGGTTGGGCCACCTGTTACGTATGCCTAAACACCGATTATCGCGACGCGCATGCTGACTAGTGTTGGGAATGGTTGGAAGAAAGTTAGGGGTGACCAAATTAAAATGTGGTGTCAGTCCTTGAATTGACTAACTTCTAGCCTGAGCGATGTTGGTAGATGCAGACTACTTGGTTGGAGTCCGCGCGACTATCGTAACCTATGGTTGGAGACTAGATGATATGGCTGAGAATCGATCACAACGGCGTAGGTGTACACACTCTCTTTCTTCCCTTAAAACGTGAGATTAAAATTGCTTTATACCTTTATTTGTACAAATTAATTCTTCCTGTATTATATGCTTATACACAATCTTTCTTTTATATATTACTATCATTGAAGTAACTACTTCTATGAATTTGGTGTTCATCTTGTTGTGTTAATGAGATGTGGCAACTTGAAATGATGCATATATGTGCCTGGTCCTACGTTGTGACTAGCTGATTAAGATACATGAATATCGGTACAAGGGGGCACCAAGATAATTATGTGCAATGCAATAAGGAAATGAGATTATGAAGCGATATAGGAAGGAGGATAAACATAATCTAAAACAAAGTCAGTAGATGTATAGACATAAATGAAAGTTTAAAAAAATTATGAGGGAAGCAGTTCTTTTGAGAAAAATACAACCAGCAAAAATCGTCTGTTACTGGAGCTTCTCTCACTTTTATAAAAGCCACTGCTAGCTTCTAAGTCATACCTAATAATGTCTCAAGTTACTGTGTTGCAATATCTGTAAGACCCAGCCAGGAAACTATGGAGGGCTGACAGAGTCCATTCGTGTCCAGCTTTCATATCACAGTATCATTCGTATACTGACTACCTCTTCACTTTTTCCAACCAGTCCCTGCGTCGGCAAATAATGTACGAGGTGGAATTTGCTGGGACTACACTCGTAGCTTATGTCTATGCCGCCAAAGTCTATGTTTAAAATTGGTGAAACTAACCGAATTATCGTCACTATTCTCAAACACACGTTCTCAAGTCGCTGCATCACTAATATGCTATTGCCACTGAACGTCACCAATCTTTTGATAACGTTAACCAAACACATAGTTTTCTAACACCCCCAATGATTAGAGGTCAGGTTTCACAAGCATATAGCAAGATTGCTCTCACCGACACGTTTTCAACTCAACCTTTAACAACCAAACTAACATCACGAAAGCATCAAAGATAGCCCAGATTGACACAGGCTTCTCTAGCTTTCACTTTACTTAAACCAATCTCATCAGTTACGCCACCTCCAGTAATTATACAACTACAGATATATGGACGTTTTGACTACTAATTGTTCACTAACAGGACCGAGTTCATGCACAAGTTTCTGTCAATTTTGTAAAGACACTTTGCATTTGGAGAGTGCAAAGCACATGCCATACCTATGGACATTGGTTACCAACTGACTAAGAGCGATTTGCAGGGTTTGACTCATCGCACAGTAAAACAATATCACCATCATACTAAAGGTCGAAAAGTCTTTCTTTAGGTAATGAGTCCGCACCCTCATTATCTACTTCCATCAGAGATGTTTCCAGAACGTCACCGATGGCAAAGTTAAAGAAGAATGGCAAGATTGGAGAAACCTGTCTAACCCCAATGCTTGAGTGGATCAGTAGTGAGGTGGTTGCATGCCATCATTTTGCCTGAGGTGTTTGTATACAGAGCCCTCAAGATGTTAACACACTTTATGTACACCCTTCTTCAACAGACAGTTCGATAGAATAGTTCAACAAATCGTAGTAATCATTAGTCTATAGTGGTTAGACTGTTAATACAACTTGCGTAAGGCTAGAGAACTAGTGCAGCTAATATCAACCATTTTTTAAGTATTCAAAGTTAATATTTGGGTTTTCCGAGCTAGATAGTTTGAGCGTTTATTATTTATTTATTTACTTATTTGAACACATAAATATTGGTACAAAGGAGCACCAAATACATATGCGCTCATATTGTTAGCGACTGTTTTGCTTAGCATTATTAGTCTACATTTCCTTCATAATTTGGTAGATTTGTTTGATAATGATATCAACGTTCTGTTCTATCACATATAATCATCATCCGGCTTAATTTTACCTTGTGATCTTGTAATTTTGTGCCCTGTGCCTAATATTTAAACAGTAATTTATGATCTATTAGCTCTCAAGTAATTATTAAAATATTAGATTCTTGATTGTGTTGTACTCAAAATGTCTTATACCTTATATATTATAATTTTAGTTCCCACAGTGAAGCATCTTCCAAACTCGAAAATCAATCCAATAGCAAACGATCTCATCCTAACAACGGGAATGCAGACAATGATAGTGACAACTCAACTCGTGTAAACCACAAACGAAAAAAACAATAATGAACAGCAGCAGCACGATCGGTTGATGTCGGGTACAGAGAGAAGTGCTAATCTCTAATATAATCTCTACGCTCCGTGTCGGTTATATATATATATATATATATATATATATATATATATATATATATATATATATATATATATATATATGCATTATACTTTGCGTAATAGTTACTTCGTTAGCGATCTTTTTTAAATTAATTTACCCTAAACAAATCTGTAAGCTCCAATCTAGGTGTAATCGATATGGGTCTATGAAAATCTTAGAAACTAGTATTGAAGCGTTTATGTACACAAAAATAAATATAGTTCACAATAAAATGATCGGAAAAGCAGTCAGATTTCCACTTTGGAAGCACCAATCAAAAACTTATTGTTTACTACCCATTCCTCAACCCCCCCCCCAAAAAAAACTTGAATAGTAATAAACTTCACGATCTGTTAACAAGTTGTATTTTTGGTAAATATTGACTCTGTAAATTTTTTAGGTTAGACTTCATAATCACCATCAGTTTGTCGAAATATTGGAGAAATTCATAGCTCTTTTGGTATTGTGCAGTCATTAACATCAAAACTTCAGTTTCATATAATATCAACTATAATCTTCATATGTCCATCATCCATAGAATTTTGTAGAGTGACCCATTCATATTATAGTTGGATATCTTACACAAATAATCTTAACTTTCAAACATTTATTTACTTGGTCGTTATTAGTTTTCCAGTAATTCTATATTCTCATTAGCTTGAAGAGGGGAGTCAGTTTTGTTCAACAACCTTACTCATATCAGTATGAAAACTAGTTCTAACACAAATTTGTCCCAGTCTCTACGTTCATTATGGCTAACTGAACAGTCTTTTTATTAAATCATTTTGATTTCCATCAAGTTAATCTTTATATTTATTCCCATTGTTTATATTAATATAATGTTTACTGTAATCGTTTATCCATTTATTCAACTGTCAGATACACACAATATCCAATATAAAACTTTAAATTAAAACCTCATATAGCAGAATACCGGTGATGAAATTTCGTTGTTTGTTTAGCACAACAGTAAGATAACTGTAAATATATTAATAAGTCAATTTATATTGCAAGAATTTCGTAGCATACCATGATGAGAAAAGTCGAGAAAAATGTAATTTCATTTGGATTAGTAAAGGATATGAAGTAAAAAGTAGTTAATTATGCAAGACTATGAGCTAAACAGTGTGGTTATACAACTACGCAGAACAGTTTCAAGTCGCATTTTCGGCTACTAATAACATTCTAGGTCATTGTTCATCTTACTAAGAAGTATGGATAAAATTCATTCATTCGCTGACCTAAACGTTTTTATCTCATCGACCTAATGCCAGTCACTACTTAGACATGTAATATGAATCAACCATATCAATCACTACAGGTCCATAACCTAATAAGTAAAAACGCGTACTAGGCATCGAAAATTCAATTGTCACTACATCGTTCATTTCTTCCTTGCATAATATCGCCTTAGTGATCCTTTAGACAGCAGTAAACCAGCTATGCGCCATACTCCTATATGTTCTTTTAATAAACAGGGAAACTGTTTATTGTTGGACAGTGTGTACCATTCATCTCTACCAAATCTTTCCCCCAATCAATAGCATCAATGTGCAATAGTGAAATCTTGAAGTTGTTTGATTACTTTGTTTTCCAATATCAAACTGGGTATGAGCATCCTGACAACTAGAAAGTCATCTATTATGGTAATTTCCTAACTCCTATTAATTAATAGATCTTATATTTAATTTACAAGTACCTTGTATTTTGATTTAGACAGTGATTTTATACGGCTCAATGAAGCTACTCCCTCATTTCCATCACTACAAGGAGTTTTACTCATTACGAAATTTCATTTTATAAATATCCAATTAATTAATTTTTCATGTATCTTAGTTCTTTTAAGTTGACTGATGGCTGATTATTTTTCCCTGTTTCTTCTTCATTGCTCCGAATTCATGTATCATTGTGTTCATCTTCGGGAAATGCGATCATCATGCCTCATTTTTTCACAACCTATTCTGTTGGCATTCAAATCATAAATATTAACCTATCAGGCCACTCCTGTAAAGCAACAGTTATTCAGGACAGCAATTTTTTTCTATCTCCTTTACCTACAAAATAATTAAATTGCAGTATAAAGATGTCATTGTATATTGTTCATCATTCCTATGTCAGCTTCAATGTCATCTTCACCTTTTTGCAACTCTATCCCTCTTTTTGTATGTGTGTGTGGTTATGTCATTGGGATTTATTTCCTGTCTTTCTCTTAAAATAGGGATCATATAAAGGATCTGAATATAATTCTTCTGCTCTCTTCTTATTATAATTATTCGTAACATTAGTTAATTTACATCCATTCTACTTATGTGTATATGTACAGTGTTCATATTGTGCTTTATATATAACATCTTTTATTGACATCAGCATTGTTCTCTTTACTCATATGGACTTCCACAGTTTTGTATTAAAACTCAGTGATTTATTTGAGAAGACATCATTAGTTTACTAAATAGTTTACTTGCGTCAAATATCCACTAACTGTTAGCTATTTGAATAAACACTTTCTCATAAAACGATTAGTATTTATTTATTGTAGAATTGCTAAACACTTGTACGACAGGTGTGTTTTGCAGTGCTTTTACTCAACAGTGAACTCTGTAGACATAATATTACATGGAGTAACTGGGAGTGAATTTAATTTCAACTTGCCGGCTGCACTACTAACCTCTGGCGCGAGAGAAAATGTTTGTTTCACTCAATAACACATTAACGTCTGTATGTCAATCAGGTCTGTACATCAATTGAAAGAAAACCAGTCTGGAAATCCATAAGGTATTAGTCTGGATCTTATAAACAGTCCAATTTTAACGAATTTTATAGATCTATGTATATAACCATTATCTAACGTGAAATGAAATGAAATTGCTTGTCTCTTGTTTCCTCAAATCTATGAAAACTGACGCTTAGGTTATATTTTCTGGCGGTTTCATTTCTCTTCGAGGATGAATTCGCAGTACCTATGACATACGTTTGACCGTGAATCCTACGTTGTAGCTAACTGACTGTGAAACCTAGTACAGCTTCACAAGAATGGTAAAGTGAAATTTCTATTGAATAGACTGATCGTAGAGAATAAATATCGGGTGGATAAAAAATTTCAATTAGTCTTCGTAACTAAAGACTTTTGAACCAAGATATACCAAGAAGCATCCTCTTTTCTTTAGGTATTATGCATCAATCTTTTAACGTGAATATTGCCTGCAATCAAAGTTTCACGTAGTCTACTTTGTAATAAGCGAATAGTAGATTGTTACAAAAAGTGATACTTTTCATCATAGACTGACTGTAATTCAAGGTTAACTATAGCTTGAATCCAACCAAAAGAATTATTCTACGCTTATAAAGAGATCTGTGGGGAGAAATTTAGTTCTAGTATTGAATAGTGCAGAAATTTAGTAGTATTCATCTTCCTAGTTAGCGTAGAATTGCTGGCTGACTCGTGTTGCTGTCGAAAGCACGTTCCAAACAAAGAAATCAGACCCCTGAAACTATTGCCTCGTATATTCCACCTCTAACTGAGTCTATATTTGAGGTGTACATAAATTATATGTTAGAGTGACTGCAGGCCATACTGACTGTCAAATAAACTGAAACCTTGTAAACAAGTTTGCGAAGTCAATAAACCCACGATACTTCAAATCACAAAAATAAAACAATAAGAGTAAATATTTTCAGAAATAAATGTTCTGTTTTTGTTAGATGTGGACGAATAAATGGAATAGCCCAAACTTTGAAAAATACTTCGTATATATGTTGATTGGTAGATAAAACCGAATGTCTCGTAACTGTAAATACATATCTACTTAAATAAATAAGTCTCCAGGGTTCTGACTCGGAATATTTTTGTTGTGGATGCGAAGGATAGACCAATAATTATCATGTTAAGTCCAATGGTGTCCTTGGACTTTAAATGGACATTTCCTATTGGTCGATATCTGTTCACTTGTTGAATATGGTACAAATTGTTGTTTTCTATTTTTATGGTACGATGTGGTATGTTTGGTTAGTATATAAATAGAGTATGTCTGAAATACAATGATTCATATCTCAGAGGCTGTGACTTGCGTTCTGGACTCAACTGGCTGGGATAGACAGGGAATCGGGACCAATCGTAACTCTAGGTCGTCCATTACGTTCGTACTTATATACGTGTCACTGTAACCGATCAATAAAACCTGCAGTCTCACTCGTCACAACAATTTTGATAATCCATTTAACCAAAACTTATAAGAAAGTAGAAGTCCCATACATGCACGCTACATTGTGGTATCGTGGTTATTAATACATACAGAATATTTTCACTATATATTCATGAGATTGGTGGAAACGTTTGTCTCTCAGAGGGTATAACAATTGAGTAGACTGTTAACAAAGTGATATTGTGTAATCTAATTTCGATAATGAATTAGTTGATTTCTCAACTGGATTATAACCTTGATTTCATTTGTACAAGAATCTGGTTTCGGGGTGTTCATGCCTTTGTTGGTTAGTTATCTACCTAGATATGTATTCAAACAGTTTGATCTCCCTAGTTCAAATAAATCAAGACAAAAGTTGTAGGAACAGCCAAGTCAATCAGAAAATGGATATTGTTTTTTAGCCATATGTACAATCGATCTCGGTCGACACAGTGTTCTCACTAATTCAATTCAGTCTGAATATGATTATGTAATGTATGCTCCTTCACTGACTGCGTCTGGAATTTACTGAATGCAACCAGTTGCATACCACTAAAGCATTTATTATGTACCTCGAACTGGAATATTTCTGTAGGTTGTTTTCAGTGTGCTAACCTATCCCTGAGGATGAATCTGCATGGTATATAAGAACTATAGAGTAATATAGGTAGGTGTCTTAGAGTTAAACTTCCTGAATTCATAGTAAGACGCCTTATTCAACATAGTAATATTACTTGATTTCGGTACTTTTGAAAAGGGACTTTCCACACCGGAACTCGAGCGGTTTTATTAGTGTATACGGAACCAATAGAATCCAAGCAGGAATGTTGAACGAATGGAATTAGTTTTATCACACTTAACATTTATGAGTTTAACCAACTCAGCTCATCTGATAATAACTACCCTATGGTACACTGAGAAATCTAGGTGTACCTATAAAGTAAGATGGTGGTTAGAGGTAGTCAACAGGAAATCATGGACCCGGGTTCCGTGTTACTTGGCACTCGTCAGCAAGGTGTACCTGTAATCTTGAGGGAACTGGCGCTCCCTGATGGATCTGGTCCCGTGTCACCCAGTTTCAGTCAGAGAAGTCACCACTGGGCTATTCGGGCAGCGACCGGCCTCTTCTAGGACTGAAATGTAGTCAAAACTGACTGATCACTGGGTGGTGATCAATGTCACATGTGTAAAGTCATTCTTAGTGCAGATCAAATGCAATGTTGAGTCACCTAGACTAGTGACCACATTGCAACTTGGTCGATAGCATTTGATCTGCACTAAGAAGGACTTGACACATGTGACATTAATCACCACCCAGTGATCAATAAATTCTGACCTATAAAGTACCAAGTGCTCTGCATAATTAGATTAATGCTCTACAATTAGATTCAAATCTCATCATTTATTGTTTTAATGTAAAAGTAATAACCGCTTAAAGTAGATCCATCAGTGCAACGACCATTCTGATACCATCTAATAAGAAATCTATGAGGAAAATAATAATCAATACTCTTGACTTTGAAGGTTAATGTATAAGTAAGTTAGCATTTAAAATGTCACTTTCGAAGAATACAACATACTGTTTCGTTTGAATGTCTTATAAAAGCTGATGTTCAGAAACCATGAATTATTGTAATTTCAAGATATTTAAAACCTAAACTAAGATACTTTTTGTCATCTGACTATCACTTTTTAAAAGAAATGATAGTTTCTTTTTATAGAGGACTTAACTTTGACCAGATTGTTTCTACAGTTCAAATTTGATAACTTTCCCATCGATCTACAAAATATCACTGTTATTCTAGTATCATTATTACTCATTTAATGCCCATTATTGTTTATGATTGTTGCTTTAGTGAGAAGAAAAACAACTTTTGTCTGTAACATCACTAGTTTATAAATTCGGTGTTTTTATTTTGAACTTCATGTCTTTTGACTGCGACAAAACACCTATTAGTTTATTGATTTTCTCTGATTAGTAGATTCCTATCAGTGTTAAACAATAAAAGAATTAACATTCGTTGGAGATTTCTGTGTCCAAGTAATGTGGAGAAAATGAAAGTTTTAATAAATTTCATTCTCGTTTTTACTCATTTATTTAGTCTATTTAATAAATAAGAGAACCGTTATGCTCTAATATCTTGAGGTTTATAGTGGAAATCGGGGAAAAAACTAGAAAAATTTGTGAAATTAAGAGGATTATTTATAGAAACACCCTTTTTCAAATAAAGATCAACCACTTCAACTTGGGAAAAAAGTGTTCCGTATTTTCTGATCACAAATCCACTTTCTGGATGTTTGTTGATTGTTTGAATATTGGTAAAGTCTTTATGCACCTGATTCTATCAAACATGAAACTACGAGATGAAGAAAACATGTTTTGAACAGCGGGACAAAGATAGAACAACTGTGTTATCATATATAGCGAGTATTTTGAAGGTAATATAAATTAATGTATTGTCGGTTCATGTAATTGTTGGACAGACTATAGATTCTTTTTAAAAAGTTTATAAACTACAGAAATTAGAATTAACTGTACAATCAGTAGTTTTCACATTAGGTGATTTTTGTTCAATCAACAAATTAAACGTCCACAGCAGTTAACAGTCCTTCAATACTGATTTCGATTCATCATCAAAGAATCCATCTACTACTTTTATGAGTTTTTTTAAGATTCGATAGTCTTTTCTTTATATTTTCCATTAAGTTGTGCTCTTCATCTAGTATCATTGAAGACAAATGATTAAATTCACCAATTTTGGCCTAATTATCAACGACTAATTCATTTCTTGCATAAAATTTGTAGAAAATTTAAATGCTATTTCGGCTGTAGATTTTTATTTTCATTCGGTATACAGATGAAGTTGATACGAATTTAGGTCTCTGGATTAACTCTTAACTTAGCTTCTATGCTTAGATACTATAACACCTTTTGAATAACCAAGTCTACTACAAAAGACAATCTCATAAGGAAGATTTGTTTGTAGGCTCCAAAGAAGTTTGATTCTACCGAATAACACCCACGTATAAATACATTTACAACAACCTAAGTAAAAGGGTGAAAAATCAATACACTAGAAGATCCGCTAGTCAATAAGAAAACAGCATCTTTTTTTGAGGTAACGATGAAAGTTGGATCCGTTGGAAAACTTGCGACGAAGAAACAAGAACTCAAACTCGTAAATTAAAGGTGACAAGTTACTCAGTAAATATCTTGAGGATGTAACAATTCCAACAAGAGTATGAGTCTTAATAGTTGAATTCATGAGTCGATCTAAGCTAAATCTTCAGTGAAAACCTCCAAGCACTGGACGGCCTTTACGTTCAAGGATGGAACTCCGGCATCCAACAGTGTTAATGTCTAACTTCAATCGATCCATGATATTGTGCTACCATTCATCGATTGTCTCAGATAGATACCTGATACGGATTGAACTCCACTGGTCACGGCTTCCAGTCTAGCTTAAAATCACTACAATCTCCAAAGACCCCATTCTTATCAAGAGTATAAGGGTTGAATTTTGAGAAAGTTCTATCAGCTAAATTCAGATAAAAATAGTTAAGTACTATTTGTGTTGTTTAGTAGTATGACTCAACTTTCAATCAGAATTCGGTGAAGGCGAAATATTTCACTAAATAGTTTCCTTGTTATCTTGTATATTACATGAATGAATATTTGGAAAATGCAGAAAATTTGTATTTTCATTGTTTTTCCTCAGGTATAGGCTCATGGGTTGTTTTCCTAGTTTACATTAAACTACGTGCATTAATACGAATCCGATCATCAAAAAATATTTTCCCGGGTTATCTTCACCATAAGTGAACGACATTGAACTAATAATCCATGATTAGTCAGACATTACTCAACAATGAAACTGAGGTAAAGTTTAAAATCAAGTGTATCTTGTATTAATCGAAAGCTTGTCACCAAACTAATAGACAAATAATCATTTCTTATGGTCGTTGTGATAAGCATGAAATGTTCATTAGATAAGATATACAATACTTGTAATTAATGATCTGTTTGTAATTTTAAATTTTATCCAAGTACTTACTATTTAAGAAAAAAAGATCAATCAGAATCACTTGAAACAGTCATTATTAATATATATGACTGAATTATGATACAATAAGTTAATGTTAACTGCACCCTACTATAAGGATAACCGCAGGTATTTATTGGGTATCTGTATATATTCCTTTCGTTTGACTTATTAGCTATTGTGATCTAATTTACCATTCTTAACTTATTCCCGATGTATTAGTTACAATATCCCACACTCAAAGCCACTTTTGGCTTAATCTTGTATAATTGTTAATTTCTGTTTTATGGCGTGATGAGGTGTGCTTTGCCTGTATATTAACTGCGCATGTCTGAAATGCATGATTTATAAAGTACAGGCTGAGATTATGTTCTGAACTCAATGGGCAGTGTTAGGCAAGAACAACTAATAAAAGGACTCAACGTTAACGCATTACTAATTTAGTATAGGGACATGGTCATACAATTCAACTTTCTGATTAGCAATTCTTTACGTGATAATTGATGGGCTATAGGACGTAATAAAGATCAAGTCATTAAAACTTACGGGATAGGTTATTCTCTGAGACTTTTCTGTTATGTTTACGTAAAGTGTGAAAACGGAATGCTAAGATATTTATGGTTGGGTTGTGATGCTGCACTGAATACTAGATTCTCAATATATGACTTAGTAACTGATCATTATATCGGTAGAACTAAACATTAAATCAGTGAATTCAATAGTACACGATACTTGGTTCCATGATAAACTTGAATCAATTATCCAATAACCTATCAGGATCCAGATATAAATCAGAACCGCAACGTATCATGATACAAACTGAAAGCGGTTGACATTTGGGGATCGGTTTTACATAAATGATGGTCTCTTATATTTAATGTAATCAGGTATGTCTATCTTTGCTCATTGACCATTGACGGCTTGACTTGACTGATATATCAAAAACTAACAGTTAGTCTAAGAACAAGAAGGTATTATGACTCTTATTCAGCTCTGTCTTAATGAAATGGCTATGCAGTATCAATCCACCTTCAAATTCCTCAAACTTAAACAATAATCCGTTAATATAAATTATGCGATTATTCGAGTTGACTAGTCATTTGTCTGCACATTGCAGACTGTACTTAAAACTTTCAATCAGTAAGAAAAATCTAAACGATTTTAATTTTATTAACAATCAAAAATGAGAATAAACTGACTATTCAATCGTCAGTATCTTTTATTCATTTCAAATAAATATATCCGATGAAATAGATGAAAGGGAGAGGTAAATTTTACTGAAAATAATGCACTTATAAGTAACTTGTTCTAAAGTGTAACTGAGTGGGGGGAGGGGGTGATCAGTTAACGAAAAGCAAAATCAATATATGATTGCATTTGTAATTTGTTGACCTATTAGTGTCGCTTAACATTATGATCCATTCAACTAATTGTTATTAAAATATCTATTATATTATAAGTTGCAGTTATTTTAAATAATAACGTTTACATACATCAATTTACTTCTTAACAGAAGTGTATTAATCAATATTCGCTACGGCATATATATACTGTTATAAAATAGTCATTCTCATTTTAGAAATGTATAAAACAATGCCATCTTTATTGGTGGTGGTCAATAAGCTTAGAGTTAATTAGTTACTTATTCAATACATAAAACTATGTTTATAAAGACACTAGAAAAACTAGTGAATAGAACAAAACAATAACAATATTGTTATTCTATAGATCTGATTTCCAATCATTTCTATCCATTTAACTTTTCGGTTGATGATAAATTTTGATTGGTTCTCAAAGAGCTAAAAGACTACTTGATAGTGATTGGTTAATGCTTAGCCATGTCAAATTGACCAATCAGCAAACAGTTTAAATATATATATATATATATATTCACCCAATCATTGAATAGGAATAAAGAATTTATACATTTTTTGTTTGTTTGCAAAATAATGTTTCTTATCTGTAAACTATCATAGTCTGAGTACTTAAGATAATAAGAAATTCTGATAGGATAAACAGTAGATTATTATAATGAAGGATAATCTAGATTAACTCTAAAAGAATAAACAGTACTTCAGTAAGTATTCAACAAAGAATTAATAGTAGTAGGAATACAATTCGAAGATTATATTTTCAGTCATCGTTATCACTGTAGTGAATTGTAACCACATTTGTTTTACGAACTGGAGAAACAATATGATTAGGATGTTTAAATTGATTCATTTGAGTTTGATCTGATTCATAATTATGTGATGAATATGCTCCCAATGTACTTGAATTAGATAATCCAGAAATAGAAATATTATTCGGGTTAGTAGATAATTTACTATTATTCTCATTCCGTTTAGATACATAAATGATTCGAGGACTTTGTGGATTTGCCGTTCGCTCGTTATTATTATTATTATTATTATTATTATTATTATTATTACTATTATTACTAACAGTGTGTTTTTGTGACTGGTCAACTGACACTGTTTTCCAACCATCTTTATTAGTATCAACCACCCGATTTTGATAAGAGTTAGAACTTTGTACAGTTCTTGAATAACCTGTGTATGATAGTTTACTTTGTTCATCTATATGGATGACGGATATTTCTGATGATGATTTTCTTGATGAATCAACTAATGTTTCTGTACTGCCAGTTGGAGTGCGTTCTGAATTGGATGAACGGTATTGTGCTGAGTTTTTCTTGTTGAAATCAATACCATTAGGATTATGTTTTGAATTAAGTTTTAATTGATTAGGGTGATACATGAATCCAGACTGATGAATTTCAGATTTATGACGATCAATCTGCAGTTAAAGATTTTGTTTAGAAAACATCGTAAAATTATGTTCAGTGACCATTATTTTTTCGTATTGTGTATTTAAGTTTGTCGTTAATAGGAGATCGTGAAACTAAAAATTTATCACTCCTGAGTGAATGGATCATCAAGCGAACGCGTGGGAATTAGCATCACGATCAATAAACATAAAATCGAGTACTATAAGACACAACTAGCACATTGCGAAATGATTGGATAAATCTCAGTAGTCGATTTTATATTCTCTCTTTGTCGTCGCTTGCGAAAATGATAAAGTCATAATAAATCTCAGAACCTATGTCTTATTGTTTGATAGTTAAATAATTGTTGTAGACAACATTCTATATACATCGAAGGAGTCAATGTACCAAAAGAGACTATTCTAATGTGGCTCTGAATATCGACAACGGAACAATACTCCTATCAATCTTAACATCGCAAACAAAAGAATAAAGCACTAGCGATTAAGACAATTAAAGTTGTTTTGAGTGTCAAAGCAATCATCAACACCGGGATTCAGATACATGTTGAATAGAATGAGACGAGTTTCCAGTATTTCACAGCTATCTATCTATTTAGATTGTTTCCTGTTTGTAAGAGGATCTGTAACAACCGTCATTATTAGCCTTTCGGTAAGTGACATGCATTTTAAGATATAAATAAATAATTCCTATCACTTTTGTCCTAACCATTCTGATTTTTATGATCTGTCACACGTAAAACTCCATCAAAATACAAATAAAATAAGGGAAAAGTCACTTAAATTTTCAAGTGAATGTTTTTATGAGAAATAGTAAATTATTTTTATTACCGCACTATTCATAAATGGCTAACAGGAAAAGTTTGAAACGTCATAATCACATTTTCGTTTCCTGTCTTCCAACCTCGTAATACCTACAAATTAGTCAGCTTAGAGAATTTTATTGACAAGCATCTCATGGTAGATTTATCATCTTATTCCATGATACGTTAATAATCTGTTTATAGTGTGAATGGTTCAGTAGCATTGGACGTCTATTTCTTGCTACTATTGAAATCTACTTCAATATCAGGATAAAACATATGTCCAATGCTCATTGGCTTTCAATAAATGTTAAATTAAGATCAGTCCGTGCTGTGAGCTATAAGATCAGTAGTTGCAACGAACCTTCTATACTACAAAAACAATTTCACCAGGTAGAAAGCACTGTAAACTAAGTAATATCTCAATGATCAAGATATTTTTATTTAGAATCTCTTCAGAGTACACTCTTTAAAAAAGTAATTGGGACTATAGTCCTATTAGATTCACTGATAATTTCTGTTCATACTTAATCTTCAACTTTCGTTCTTCAAAGCTCTAAGTAATAAATAATTAAACGTTAGTCGTTTGCTCAAATGATGAGTTACTCATTTACACCCAACGATAACATTTGAAAAAAGAACTATACTACTTTAAAAGCGTTAAATAGTATGTTCACTATAAAATAAATTGATTACCTTGATAATTGTTCCTTTTCGTTCATTTAGAATATTTCTTGAATGATTTAATTCATTTTTCCGAATATTTTTATAGAAGTAATCATCTCCATAATTTGGTACAGTCAATATATCATGTACATCACTTGAATATGAATCATTTGGTGACAGTTTCAGAGTATCTAGACGTGGTAATTCTTCATAGACATATTGTTCATTGTATTGTTCATGGATTTCTCGATGTTCATCATCATCATTATTGTCATCATCATCATCGTTATTGCTACCATCATCAACGCCATCCAATTCCTGATCTAATATCAGTGTAAGATTGCCTCTTTTCAAATCTCTATGTTTTCTACCAAATGCGTTCAAATAGGATAGACGTTTTATGGCAGGTTTAATTTTATGCATTTTAAAATTATGATGGTGATGGTGGTGTTCTTGGCGATTATTCATTGATGAACACGAAAGCGGACTACAACTGACTAGCTCAATACCTGGATCATCAAAATTCTTTTTACGTATTAACGGTGATGGTTCATAATTAGCTGGATAGGAGGCTAATGATGATGATGATGATGGACTGATAGTTCGAGGAAATGATGGCGACCTACGGCTAACTGTGGAATAATTACTTGGTTCAGAATCAAAATCTAAGACTCTTGATGTGCGATATCGATCCGGCGCTGCAACTTGGTCAAGAAACAAAACGCTTCTATGACCACGACCTAAATGATTATCATTTTCACTATCTGATTGGTCACTACCATTTAAATGTGATAATCGATTTGTTGGATGGAATCTACGCCTGACTTCCGAAGGTGAAGATCGTAGATTAACCAGAGACACACTAGTTGCAGTATCTGAATCAAAAGTTTTATCTTCTAACGAATTCAGATTGGGATTAACACGAGAACTTGATCGAAGAATTGACTTTTTTGGTGCACGAATCCCATAGGTCTGTTAATTCGAGAAATAAATCACAGAAATCAAATTTAGAAAATTCAATAAAGATGATCCTGAGAAAATCCTGTTATGACTAAGACGGACTTACTGTTATTCATGCTCAGAATGGACTTAAGTGGACGTAGACATTAACTAATTAAATGAATACAGGAGAACATACATGCTCTTTTTAGTAAATAACTGACATTCATGGTGTTTTTGATTACTAATTTCCTACCGGAGGAAGAAATGTGTGCAAAATGCATGAAAAAGAATTATGTAACCCCGACGAGTGACTGTGACATCACGAAAATGCATCTGAACATTCGGAAATGATTGTCAACAGGTTTCTGGGTCGTAGTTCATTCACCACACCAGATCATCTGACCTTACTCATCAGGATCAACAGGATGTAGATTGTGTTTTTTGCCATATATTAAACAGCATCATTGCAACAACATACAAAAGATAAAATATGAGATGAAGAGGCAGTTGACAATATTGATTTTTAGGAATCTCCCGGAATAACTTGCATAATTAAAACAGAGATGTAACAAGTATATTACTACAAATTATGAGTGCTTTTAAAGGGATACTACTGAGGTCTCCCCCACAACTCATAAAATAAAGTTTCAACGTGTAGTTAACTTCAGATTTTACTTTAATCTTTGAATTGGACAAATGAATACTTTATTTGATTTTTTCACAATTTTAGAGAAGTCAAATAGCCAAATGTTCTCATGCCATTATCTACATGCTTCAATAAATTCTCCCTAAATATTTCCAGTGTAATCTACATGGATGCAACTTAGGTACTGAACACAATGTGATGTAATGTAAGTCGCGTATATATATTTCAACCAATAAATGTTATTCTCAAAGTACGTACATACGCATAACTTTAAATATTTAATAAATTTTAATCATCGGGCCAAGCAAAAGAGTCATGAAGCTGTACAATAACTTGTAACTTGATCAAAAATCCCAAATGAAATCTAAGCAGATAATAACATTTTTTTCTAAAATCACTTGAATAACATGATAAAAGGAATTTGAACTTCGCTGATAAATTTTTCTCACTAAACTTTAAGAATGACCTCACAACAAGTTTAAAATCCTCAGCTTGGGTTAGAAATATTCATCGACAACTTGAAATTTGGGTTCAAACGAGAACGAATCTATTTGAAATAAATAGATATCAAAGATTCGTAACATGATGGAATAATACGTTCGTTAAATTTCTTCTGTACACCTACTCATTAGATTATCTAGGTCCACTTTAGGAGTCCTTGTAATCCGAAGAAGCAGAAAAATACATTGTTTTCAATAAGAATCTTGTCATCATAGGTATACATGATGAATTAAATAAACTTGTTATAAACCATTAGAAAGCGATAACACTGTATCTCATTACACTGAGTCCTAAGGGCTCGATTCTCCTTGATACAAACAATGAAATTCAATAAGCTCCACCATTCTCCTATACTCGTAATAATAATGTGCTCACTTGTGACTAAATTGGAGAAATCATTCATGGAGTTTCATTAGAATTCATTACTAGTGGAGTTCATTCATGTTGGGTGTGAGGCAGTCTTTACCCAATAATAACTGTAACAGATGACTGTGTGATGTCGTGACTTTATTAAAACAAAACATGTAAACCAGTGGAGCTCAACTCAGTGGTCTAGAAGTCAAGATCTCGCCAAGAAGTCTGAAGGTCCTAGGATAGATTCTCCAACGGCTCTTGGTCACTGCTGAGGAGTTCCATGCCATGACCAAACATCTATCAAGTGCTTTCTGGTTCCCAACAGTTATCTGATGAACATCTATTCATGATCCAACCTATAGAATAATGTTCCCGAACCCTGTTATTCTATACATTTTTAATAAATCACCGCCTCTTTCACTCTGTTAAAGTCATACTTTAAATCAGTTAATCCACAATGATACGATCTTTTTTAGTTTATATTTTATCTTCAAATTGAATTTATAGATTTTACACAATACGTTATCAAATTCATGGATGCTTTATGGAGTTGCTTCAATACTCAAGATCATAAAATTTCTAGAATCTGATCACTAATGTATTAATAAATGTGAAATTTTCATTTATGCCGTA
The DNA here is from genome assembly GCA_944470205.2 of Schistosoma margrebowiei. Taxonomy (NCBI): domain Eukaryota; kingdom Metazoa; phylum Platyhelminthes; class Trematoda; order Strigeidida; family Schistosomatidae; genus Schistosoma; species Schistosoma margrebowiei. Next base: position 8,680,025 of record OX104027.1, read on the forward strand.
TTGAAGCCTTTTTAGTAAACAATGAATACTGTGTTTCTTAAGCACCATAAGCATAACTGGTAATACATGAGAATCCTATTTATAACAGTCCGTTATATTTAAACGACGAACTATATCAACCATTCACATTGAACCATCTAAATATGATGTCATTATTGATTTTCATATTGCTTTTTTAGATCAAAAATATAATAGAAACATAGAAACAAATTGTTGTCTCGATAGCAATAGACATTATCGTTTATATGTTTATTATTAAGAACGAAATCACTATCACCTTATGTGTGTACATTTTGAAATATGAATTGTTTCATAATTGTTTCAGATTTACTTAATTTCTTCCCTACATAAAAAATTGTACATGAAATAACAATAGAATAAACTCTGTTTATTTGAAGATATACATTAAGGTTTCTGGGTGGGGGTTCGGTAATAAATCCGTTATCAATAACAATTTTGATTGGAGAAACATTTTCAGTTTTAAAAAAAATTAATGGTTTTTAAATCACGTATAAAGTATGATCTGTCTAACGTACTAGAAAACTATAAAACTACTTCATATATTGACTAAATGTTCTACAAAAATTCATATATATTCAAGACATGTGTAATGGAAACCTTAAACATTTACATAAGTTTCAGATAATTAAATCAAAAATGTCGCCATTGCTAACATTAATGAGCTTGACTGTTGTGTCAGGAGAATAGGTCAATTTTGGCCTGTTCGTGCTGTGCATAATTGATTCACGCGATCATTGATCGTAATAACTATACATGTGACGTGAATGTGTATATGAATTATGTGAATGGTTCACCAGGCTGCTTGATACCTGTGTGGTTGTTCCACAGGATTGAGCTGTACTATTCAGATTGTAGCGTTAAAGCCTATACGGCGTCTAGTTCTCCTGTGAAGCGGGATTGAGCTGTATTGCTCAGGTTATAAAACTTAAGCCTGGATGGTGTCTGGTTCTCCTGAAAACCAATGTAAACTTACCCTGGCTAACAATGGTATATTATATAACTAACTATGAAGAAAGAATTTCAATAATTTCGGATTAATTTTGATAGACTTTTGTTCTCTGAGCTGGATGGTTTGTTCATGGAGCATAAACCTGAAGTTTGTGTTGATGATTTCATTCAGATCCACGATCAAATCATCCAGCTCAGGGAACAAAAGTCTATCAAAATCATCCACATGAGCTACAAATCTTCTCCACGATCTCAATTTCGGACTAATTTTCAGTGATTCAGATATATCGCATTCAATGCATCTCCAATCGGATAAATTTGATCACTAAAAATTAAATCGAAAAAACATTCTGAATCACTTGACTCAGAACAAAACCTGAAAATTCAGGATTCGATCTATTGAGAGGTCGTTGGTTTGCGCTGCTGAGGAGTCCCATACCAGTAGGAAACAACAGTCCAGTATTCCATGATTTTAATGATATTCCAACTAGGATTAATCAGAGACGATTTACAAACTAAGATGATTTCATTAAAACCACTTATTCTAATATAATTCAATTCATCAAAGTATATGTAATCACATATATTATTAATATTTTAAACCGAGAAAATAAACCGATTAGTGTATCTTCATTGGTTTCTTGAAAATAATAACTAACCTATTACATAAGCATTTATCATTGTCAACCCTAATTGAAGGAATCATTTCATTTTCACAATTAATACATTCAGAGTAATATAGGTGTGTTAGTTATTAAACTGTAACCTATTAGAAATATGAGGAATAGCGAGATTTTAAAAGGCAGAATGTTTTATTATTGAACACTACGTTTCGCTTAATTCTTAAATAAAATTCAACTTATCTCATAGATTTAGTTAGTTGTCATAATACCGTACAGACAGTTAAGTGAATTAAGAGATAGAAATCGTGTGATAAAATCAATTTTTCGCCATTGTATTAGATAATTGGTGTAAAATGCGATTTACAATTGTTGAGAATTGGAATTATTTCGAATGAAAATAAGAAACGTCAGTAAGATTAAGTATTGATTGGGATCATGAGGCGATCAATGATAGACAACCATTGAAAACCTGAAAGCACTGGACGGTCGTTTCGTCCAAGCAAGTACCCAGGACCCTCAGCCTGGCGCGCAAACTCTCAACCTAAAGACGATTGAACCGGCACCCAACAGTGTTGATGTTTAACGTCAACCAATCCACAGTATTGCGCAACCTCTATAACCCTATACTGACAATCGTCACCAGTGACTAGTTTCGAGAGGTAATTCTCGGAATTCTAATGAGAAGCTGTGAGGCAGTTGCCTACTGAAGATAATGGAAGATGGTTGCACAATAACGTGGATTGGTTGACGTTATATATTAATGCTGTTGGACGCCAGCTCAATCGTCTGTAGGTTGGGCGTCCGCGCTCGAGTTCAAAGGTCCTAGTTTCGAGTCCAGCTTGCGGGATCGTGGATGCATACTTTTGAGGAGTCCCATACTGAAATGAAACGGCTGTCTAGTACTTTTAGGTTTTCATTAGTAATATTACCTCGATTAGTTCATGATTTCGAAAAAATTTAACAATCTTTACATCCCCTTACTGACCAAGAATTAATTCTGTTGCTTTGAGATTAATAATTTATGCTACTAATAAACCAAACAACAGTTTTACAGATTACCAACCAGAGAATTCACATCCAAAACTTCAAGTTCATTTATTCTTAAAAATTATTTCACTAGTCGAAATCATGAGTCAATTGAAGCTAAACCACCATCGAAAACCTTGAAGCACTGGACGGCCGTTTCGTTCTAGTATGAGACTCCTCAGCAGTGTGTATCCACGATCCCACCTCACGAGGTTCGAACCCAAGATCTATCGGTCTCACGCGCGAGCGCTTAACTATTAGACTACTGGGCTGGCCGGCATCCAACGGTGTTCATGTCTAACTTCAGCCAATCCACGAAATTGCGCCACCGTACACCATTGCCTTCAGTGAACTGATATCTCACAACAGACCTTATTGAACTCCACTTGGTAACTGCTTCTCACTAGAACTCCAGGAAATGTCTCTTGAAGTCAGTCACTAGTGAGCAGATGATTATTATCAGAATTGAGGTTTGTGGAGAATTTAGAAATCTCACTAGTTGAAATCATGAGTCAATAAATAACAAAAGGGTAATTTATTTTAAATTTCAAAAGCTTTACATTCATTTGAAAATTGATCATTTTAAACAAAATCATGTTCAAGGTTCTATTTTAGAATGATGAATATTCATTTTAATAATAATAATAATAATAATAATAATAATAATAATAATAATAAGGATAATCTTGTCATTCATTTCTTCTTATATACACATATAATATACCATTAATCTCTGCATGAATAAAATGGTTGAACTAAATTAGGTCATACATATTAGTCATTTTGTAAAAGTAAACCTATACAGATAATGATATACATATATATCGATTACTTTTCATGAAGAAAATCGATAATTCTATTCATGAAGTATTGAATACAGTCTCGGTAAAATCTATTCATTATTATCATATTAAAATATTTACATCTATTGTAACGGTATTAAAAATCATTACATATGACGTTGTTAATGTGAGTTTGTTTTTTCTTATTGCAGGGGGGGGCAGCAAAGAGTGAACGTATTGGAAGAAGAGGAACAAACTCTACGTAAGCTGAACCTTCAGAACAATGAATAAAACCATTTTGTAATAAGTTTCCTTTTTTTTGTACTCGAAATGTGTCTTTCAATTTTTAAAATATATCTGTTGTGCCAGTACGCCACATTTTTACTTCAGAGGCATTTACCGGTCTTAACTGTTGTGTTGTTGTTTCAGATGACTCCTACTTTCAGGTAAACGCTAATATAACGTGTTACACTACAAGAATTTAATTTTCACTCTTATTATTTCTCTGATTAATTTAAACATAATGTTTATACAGTTATAATTGAATGAATTTCCATACAACCTATAATTGATTACATAATCTAAGATTCTAATAGAATAGCATGAATAGGTTCTCGAGAACCTACGAAATAAAATGAATTCATGCTATTCTACTAGAATCTTTGTTCTTGCTCTATTCAAAATGACAAAGTGAACTATGTGCATGAAAATGCATAGTCTAAGTTTGAAATTGTATAAGCCTCAAAATAACATAACAAAATATGGTTAGTTAATGAGTTGCATTTATTTTATGATTATTCAATGACAGAACAATCAGTATTTGTTAATTGATGTCTTCAGTAATAAGGATAGTAGGTTAGTGAACCTGTGTTAATCCTGACAGATTGCCTTCCAGTGAAGGTCTAGCTTCTCCTTGAAAATATTCACTGATGGGGCTGATACCACTTGTTCAGATAAGCCTTTCCAGTCGTGGACTACTCGATGAGAAAAATGGGACCCCACTTTAAATTTATTAGATCAAAGTTTGTGAACTTTCTTGCTATGACTTCATCGATTATTAGTGCTGGGGGGAGCAAACAGATAAGACATATTAACACCCAAATCATAATTAGAGGTATGAGGTATAAGTAAGTAAGTAAATATAAGGTCACCTCACGTCTTGCGGTATGACAAGGGAAAATGTATGGGCGTTTTAAGCGGTCATCGTAAGGGAGTTTAGAAAGACCCTTCATTTATTTTGTTCCCACACACTGAACATGCTCAAATGAGTTAGTATCCTTTAGCGGACATGGGCTAGCTGCTTAAATACAGTAATCTATGTGTTGTCTTACATAAATGGGATATAAAATTCGAAATATTTCCTCATCAAAGCATTTGAATGCTTGGCGAAGTGACCATAACTTACGAAAACCTGTGACAGCAGCTGCGTTGCAATGCGTAGTTGTTTTCGAGTCATGACTTATTATTACTCTTGAGTCTTTATGTACTTAAACGTGTGGAAGAGACGAACCATCAATAGAATAATTATAACTATTACCGTTTCTGATGGGCATCGACACACTCTTCCTAGAATCAACTAGGCCCTAACCTGTAGCTCATATAGCTAATTCATCTAAGTCAGCTTGGAGTTCCAGGTGGTCAGCCACACTTTTTATTGTTCTCCGGATTTTCACATCATCCCCAAACAATAGTGTCGACGACTTAAGCAACGGCAGTACTTCATTAACGTCGAGAAGGAAAAGTAGAGAACCTAAGATGGTGCCTTGAGGTACACCACTTTTGATAAGTTGATAGGAATTATTCTTATATGTAGACATGATCCGAGCAATTTGTACTATTTAATAGTTGAAACTGTGAGTTGACTGAAGCTAGACCATCATAGAAAGCCTGGGAGAACTAGACAACCATTTTATCCTGTTGTGGGACTCCTCAGTAGTGCGCATCCGCGATCCCACCCCGCGGGATTCGAATCCAGGTTTTCCATGGTGGTCTAGCTTCAACTGACTCATGATCTCAACTATTAATTTACTGTACTATCCACAAAACCATTTTCTGATAGTCATTTGTATTAGTTTGCTTATTCATTGCTTTAAAGTTTAATGAGATCGTTTACTTTAGCTGAGACTATTTGAAGTCAACATAGTAGTTATATTATAATTACAAATTTCATGGTATATTCAAATGAAATGGGTTCTCTTTTAAAGTTTATATAGATGATTATGATATATTAGCCTATTCAGCTTCTAACTTATTTGTCAACCGTATATATCATTATCCTGATTAGTGTTGTTTACTTAAATATCGAAGACTGAACTATGGAATTATGATCAGCAGTTGTCTCCTGAAGTATCATATATTCCTTCGTTTAGCTTATTTGTTAAATTAGATAATTTTTAAAGTTAGAATTGATATAATCGAGAGAAAAAAATCCGAGAAATATTGAATAATTATCTTTTCCCTAGTTTGGAACCATTGAGCAATGCACACAGGAGATCGAATCAGGAATCTTCTTATCTTTCTAAAAGTGTAACATTTAGGATTTATTGAGTCAAAAATTTTGAATAAAAGTTATTTTATTAAATGAGCTTGCTTGCATGGTTTTAAAAAAAGATTAGATTAAATTCTCACTCTGATAAAGTTGAAGCAAGTTCCCTCAAAACTGTAGTTACTTTTTACTAACGAATACCACCTTGTACAAAATCTAGATCAAGCAGGGATTTCTGCCTACTACATTCAACTAACTATAATCGAAACATACTGAGTGGGATATTGAAAAACTCAAACTGGTCAACAGCCGCACTACAAGCTGGTTGGCAAAATTTAACCAATACTAAAGGGCAAGATAAATATGACATTACAAAAGAAATTGCATACAATAATGACGTTTATTATCTTAGTTAAAATGAGTATTGTATCTACAGTAATTCACATTTATTAACTCTCTCCTCACTTTCTAAATTCTATTATCTTGGGAATTAATATTTAATGAAAGTGTTATGTCCCGATAAGCATACTATATGACACAACGGACCAATAGCGTTTAAGATTCCCCAAGTGGGAAATACGACATGAAAGTGAAAAGAGCGCTTTTGGAGCGAAAACAAAGAAATTAAAAGTTGGATATGTGTCAGTGCTGAAAAATTCAATACTGAAACGAGACAACTTTCCGCTACTTCATGGTTATCAATTATACCTCAACTGAGCTTCATACAGTTGTGTACAAATTCCAACCTTCATTAAACAAATGAACAGGACAAATAATATTCTTTTTTATTAAATCCTTATCAACATCTACAGCTAAATATTTTAATTAATGTTACAAACAAGAGGGTTAAGTTTCAGGTAAATAAATCTTTTTAAATTAGAGTATTTTCTGTTCAATTAATACAGTTATTTGTGATCTACATGACAAAACTCTTTTCTACTCCATACAAATACTCTGACACATGAAGCCTTCTTAACAAATTATTACAATTAAACTGGTTATTACCTTCCTCTAACTCTTCATATATCTGTTTTCCTATCCAATAAACCTTAATGGTTCCAGTATTCGGAATAAATATTTTTACTTGTAATTGTAAAGTTTGATAAAAAATCACCAGTGGAGTTCAACTAGGTCTGTTGTGAGATATTAGTTCACTGAAGGCAATGGTGTACGGTGGCGCAGCTTCGTGGATTGGTTGAAGTTGGACATTAACACCATTTAATGCCGGTTACCTCAGTGGTGTAGTGGTTAGACGCTCGCGCGCGAGACCAGTAGGTCCTGGGTTCGAATCTCACAAGGAGTCCCGCCGTCCAGCTCTCCCAGGTTTTCCATGGTGGTCTAGCTTCAAATGACTCATGATCTCAACCATTGAAAAATATACATTTGTTTAATTAATATGTAACCCAGTCATCGAAACTTAAAATATTTTCATTTTAAATAATTCATATTTGATAGTAGAGATCATGATTTAATTAAAGTTAGACCACCATGGAAACCTGGAAGAACTGGACAACCATTTCGTCCTGTTGTGGGACAACTCATCAGTGGGTATCCACAATTCTGCCCGGCGGGACTCGAACCCAGGACCTATCGGTCTTGCGCGCGTTCAACCGGGTCTGTTGTGAGGTATTAACTCACTGCAGACGATGGTGGATGTGTCGCTCAATTTCTTGGATTGGTTGAAGTTAGACATTAACACTGTTGAATACAGGTCAGCTCATTGGTTTAGAAGTTGAGCGTTCGCGCGCGAGACCGATAGGTTCTGATTTCGAATCCATAGTGGTCTGGCTTCAATTGACTCATGATCTCAACTATTAAGTTATTACAATATCCACAAAAACCGCTTTCTGATATTAATTCATATTTATTACCAATTGATATGATTTTTGAGAGAACTATTAAAAATTGGATGGCACTGAGTGATCATTTGTTCCCAGAAATAAACTTTTTCATAATGTGCACAATAACAATAATTACAGATTGAAAGTGAGACCTTTAGACCATTACGGTCGAATCTAATAGCCTTAATTTTTAATTTCAATAGACTAGAGATATTACTCAATGAAACCACTGTTCACTGGTCTCTAATATTCAGCCGTGCTCCATTTAACGTCAGTTAATAATACAAAGTATTTTTCATACAATTATTTCTTAAAAATTCCTTTTTCTTATAACGACCTAGTGACCTGTTTCGAAAAGAATTTTCAAAGTTTGATATGAGGTGGTAACTGGCTGAAGTTCATCCAAGTAGGGAAGTAGTTGATCACACAGTTGGATCAAAAATTTAGATCGATTGAACCTATTTCAGCTGTTTACAATGTAAACAAGTCCAAAAGTTTGGTTTTGACCCATCGGAAGGCGTTTGTAGTTAATACTGTATCGTAGTTGGGAACGGTAAAAGTGTAAAAACGAGCTTGAGCAGTTCTCATGGGCGCATGGTCTTAAAGCCATTTTTTACCCAATTAAAAAACATTCTATATAGGTCAGAAGTATTTTGTAACTAGAGTAATGAAACATATCAGAGTTTAGTGACATTAAAATATTTATTGATTTTTCAAGGCTTATTACTATTTTTGAAATTTTCAGACATTCAACACTTATTTTATTTCCATGATAGCAAGAAAACTACGCCTGGAGCTCTTCTAGAATTACTGCTAGCCCAGGTCAGTCAGTCAGCTACAACGTAGGACCAGGCACATATATGCATCAGTCTAAGTTGCCACACCCCATTAACACAACAAGATGAACGAATTCATAGTAGTTACTTCGACGATAGTAATATATATATGTATATACTTTTGAGGTACACCTCTCAATGACCAGGTGAAGAAGGGGGTTGAGAATGGGTTCACCAAGTACATTCCGTAGAATACCACCTTTCGAAAATCGCATATCGGAATAAACATTTTAAACAAATTAAATTCCTCCCTCCAAGTTGAAGGGTTTTCATTCAGAAGAATTATGCCGCCTCATAGTGAAAGCCGATATTCTTCGGAAGTCACGAGGTCGATGTCCCTTTTGAAAACAAGAGCAACAATTAATGTAGATACGTGGAATTTCACACAATGTGGGAGACAGGGAGGATCAACCAAATAGCTTTGAATCAGTGAAACTTATTGGACCCAATTTGGACAGAAAAGGGTAGATTCTGGGGAGATGCTGTTGTACTCGGGTCACAAAGAAGAAAATGCTCTTAACGCTCATAGATTTGTTCTGATGCTGTCCAAAGAATCACGTAAAGCACTTATAGGATGTGAGTCTCACGGATCCAGAATCATCAAAGCATCCTTCAGAGAAAAGAAGGAGGTAATCACAATGAATGTTATCGAATGTGATGCACCCACCAATGATAACAACGAAGACGATAAAAATCATCTATACGGGAATGCTGCGACCAATCAGGACGAAGTACCCATGAAAGAACCTGACCATCTAATTGGAAGATCTAAACGGTAAAGTCAGAACTAACAACCATGGGTATGAAGTATCATGAGATGACATGCACTGACAGGGGGGAAGGGAAGAGAATTTGATAGATCTGCAAGTTTGTGTGTATTCAACAAAATGGTTATAAGTGGCACAATATTCCCCCAAAAATTCATACACAAAGTTATTTAGGTATCACCGGTTCACACTATACAGAACCAGATCGATCATATTCGCATCAGTTAAAAAATCAGAAGGACAATGGAAGATGTGAGAACTAGGAGAGGAGCTTACATAGCTTCAGATCACCACCTGGTGGTTGCCAAGATGAAACTGAAGCTAAAAAGCACTGGACAACTAGAGAAACAGCACTTCAAAGGTTCAATACAGCTTTCCTTAGAGATACTGACAAACTCAACGAATTCAAGATAGCTCTCAACAACAGGTTCCAAGCCTTACAAGATCTCAAAGAAGAAGAAATTACTATGGACGATAGTTGAAAAGGAATCAAAGAAGCACCACCTTCAACGTGTCAGTAGGTTCTGTGTTTCAAGAAGCATCATCATGATGAATGGATCTCTATGGGAATCCTGAACGAGATGTGTGAAAGGAAGAAGAAGAAGACAGCAATTAACAATAGTCGAACAAGTGCAGAGAAAGTTATTGCACAAGTTGAATGTGCCGAAGTAAATGAACAAGTGAAGAGGAGCATCAGAGACACAAGGCAGACATGCATAGAGGATCTAGTAATGACAGCGGAAAAAGCTGTAAGAGAAGGAAATATCAAACAACTATATAACACCGCGAAGAAACTAGAAGGGAAATATTACAACCCAGAGCGCCCAGTCAAGGATAAGGAAGGCAAGCCAATCACTGCGATTCAAGAACGATGGAACAGGAGGGTAGAGCACTTTGAAGAACTCTTGAACATACCAGCCCCACTAAACCCACCGGAAATCGAGGCAACAGCTAAAGACATGCCTATAGATGTCACCTGACGAACGATCAAAGAAATCAGCATGTTCATCAGAAAAATCAAGAGTGAGAAGGCAGGAGCACCTGGCAATACACTGGCTGAAGTACTGAAGTCAGATACAGAAATATTTGCATACATGCTCCACGTCCTATTCTTGAAGATTTAAGAAGAGGAACGAGTGCTGACTGACTAGATAGAAAGATTCGTCATTACGATTCCAAAGAAATATCTGAGTAAATGTGCGAACTACAGAGGAATCACACTACTATCGGTACCAGGAAAGGTTTTCAACAGAGTGTTGGTAAATCGGATGAAAGATTCAGTAGATAACCAGCATCGAGATCATAGGGCCGGATTTCGTGAGGATCGGTCGCTCACAGACCAAACCGTGACACTACGGAGCATCGTTGAATAATCAATCGAATGGAATTAGTCACTATACATCAACTTCGTTGACTATGAGAAGGTGTTTGATAGTGTAGATAGAACATCATGGAACGTTTTTCAAGGAAATCGTCAACATAATCCGGAATTCACACGACGAACTTAAATGCAAGGTCGTGCATGGAGGACAGCTGACAGACTCATTCCAAGTAAGAACCGGTGTCAGACAAGACTGCTTACTGTCTCCCTTTCTCTCTTCTGGTCCTCGATTTGATTATGAATACCTCCACGTGCCAGGGGAAGTACAGAATGCAGTGGACAGTTTAGATGCAACTTAACAATTTGGACTTCTCAGATGACGGACAAATACAGGTGAAGACAACCAGTGTAGCAGAAGCCTCTGCAACAGTAGACCTTAACATAAACAAGGGAAAAAGCATGAACCTCAATTACAAAACGGAATACATCAACACAATCACAGTTAATGAGGAAACCTTGAAAGATGTGGAAACTTTCATGTACCTGGACAGTATCATCTATAAACAAGGAGGAAGGATTCATCGCTGGATCAATTAGTATTCTAGTATTATTAAAAAGTCCAAAAATATTATTTGCCACAATCTGTTACGGACCAAAAAACGCTTTAAAGTGTTTTAGCTAATCTATATTAAATAGGGACTTTCACAAGCACCTAGAAATATGAAAGATTTTATGTCACATTTTGGTTAGATAACTATCTATGTCGTTGCCAAATTTAGTATGTTTCCGGAAGTTTCTAAAAAACTCAAGGTCATTTGGAACTCTGTGAATATAACGAATTTTTTGTACACAACTAACCTTAGAGTAACATTCTTACTCACATTTCTCACTTTTTTTTGTCTAATGTTTAAGGAATCTAAAATTATAGAAAGAAGTTATGAATTCAATAATAAACGTTCTAGTAACAAACTTATAAAGTATACCATTGATTAATGTTTTCTTTCAATTAACATTAGATTTACTTATTTAATAAAACAAAACAAAAGATACCGATTCACTAGAAAGAATTTTTACATATTAATCATTAAAACTTTTTTTTTCTTCTGTAAACAATTCAATCCAGTTCATCATCAGTTGTGTGTTTTTGATTTGTTTATTTATTTATTTATTATTTTTCATCATACATGAAACTTATAGTGTATGCATTGACTATTATTGAATGTTGTTTCGCTCTGTTGTTTGTCTATTAGTTTTTACAATGTGATCTATAATAAATAATAAAATCCACAATTTTGTTGTTATTGTTAACCACATTTGTTGTTGTTGTTGTTGTTGTTGTTCTTTTATCATGCGAATGTAGGTTTCTTTAAAAAAAATCGATATCACTATGAAACGTGTTTATCAATCATTATCGATATCATTAGAATATGATCAATTATTTTGTTAAACTAGTTCAATAACTGATCTGCATATTTTAATTTATATTACAATTCTATACACTTTTTTTCGTTAATGTATCCTAACAGTTGTAAAATTTAGTTTAATACATAATAGATGTATCAGTCAGTTAATGTACTATAGTCAATATAGAACTATGACGACGGACCACGGGTGAACTCGAGGAAGCTGTAGGATACTCAGAAGGAGACGAAGAAATTCTATCCAATCACCTTTTAGAAGAATATTCTCGAATTCCTACCTGTGGCTTCCGGATTGGACAATGCTAATGACCCCCTGTATGAGGATTGGAGGACTGTAATGATGATTTCGTTCTTACTAAAAACTATAAATATCTGACAATTTTGTACTACAATTGACACTGTCTGGGAGTAATATTCCTTGCATTAGTTTTCTGTTTTTTCATTGCGACTTGGAAGGGTTCTGGCGTTCTGGTTCTCACGTTAAACGCGGTATATCAAGAACAACCTTCTAAATATAACAAGAACCTTATCCAATTATGCATTGCCCCAGGTTATCATCCTATTTAATTATGACGAGAGGAAATTAACAAGATGAATAGCAAATGAATTGAAATTATGCAATGGCAATAATACTGCGAAAGGCTAAATGTTTCGAGTGTAGTTTGAAAAGAAGGAATAAAAAGATGTGCATGAAGAAACACGGAAGATTAAGATCTAGAAGAAGATAAAGAATGGATCCATGTGCATACCGTGACTGATTTTAACCCATATCACTCAGAGTTTTTGACTACTGCTAGCTAATATTGAGTGAACTCCAACCATGTAGTCTGAACATCCAGCCTTAATTCATAGGTCAATGATTTCGAGTTTTGATTTTTTTCGCCCCTAGATTTCTTCTAGCTTACTCCTATGCCAGTTAATATCACTCGTTGAGGTAGATGGTGGTTAGGCATAAGCAACACATGACTGATTGGTCTCTTGATAATATCTTAGTTGATGAATAAATATATTTGTTATCAAATGAGTTGTTTTTAGTTGTGTTATTGATGCAATACATTGACTGACCGGTACTACTCTTAACAACTCACGATCAGCATACCTCAGTTGTAACTTCTATGATTACAACACTGAATGATGTGGCTGCTAATCGGTTCTTGTTGGTGGCTTCCATCCACATAACATCACGATAGAATTAAATTATTTAATAGACAAAACTAAATTCACATTTTTTAAAGCTTTATAGAGGCTGATGGTAGAACCCAGAACATACGTTCCATTCTACCTGGAACTAGTCGACAGGATATACCTGCACCCCATTGTTGCTGTTCACAGTGAGACTAGAATCTAATACCGTTCACTCCAAACGTCAATGCATTATTCACTGAGCCATTAAGTTCAGATAGTAGTTTGTGCACTACTAGTCACTGTTCAACATGACTAAAAACTTTTGTCTGAACAGCAATATCAAGGCAACACACTTAGGATATATCCCAAAAACTGATCATATGAAATCCTTAACACTAACAATGCAAATTACAATCCCGTACAAGTAAAGTTCAATTCACTTAAGAAATAAAGAAATTTTCTACGTTATTTATTATCAACGAAGGTTAATTTTGCTAATAGCTTGAAAACATTCATTAAAACTGTGGATTATTTTCTTGTATGACCATTATTTTTCCAAAGATTGAATGCAAACACTAAACATTACCTAAGTGTGCGAATCACAGTATATTCTTTGAACTATCATTCCTATCCTTATATGTGTTTATTTGTATTGACTCCCTTGTAGCCCTTAACCATGTACATTTTAAAATTTACATAAGGAAGTCGTGAATGGTAAATATTTTATTTCACTATCTTATCTAGATTACATCCCATCTAAATAACAAGACGAGAATAGCAACTTTTTTCAGCAACGATGGATAGTGGCTAGGAAGTGGAATCCAGGATACGCGTTTCGTCCTATTTGGGACTCGTCAGATGGATGTACCCGCATCTTAGAGTTGATGTTCACTCTGGGACTAGAATCCAGTACCGTTCGCTTCAAACGCCATCACTTTATACACTTAGCTACTGATTCCTGATAGCCACCTGCTTGTGCAATGGGGTGAAGTTTAAATTTACTTGATGATGTTTTACTTGTATCTTCCCTTTGTTATGTAGGACTGCAATTGATCAGTCTCATGTCGGCATATGTGCATAAGGCTATATCGAGGCAATCTGCACAGGATGCACATATGCCAACATGAGACTGATCAATTGCAGTCCTACATAACAAAGGGAAGATACAAGTAAAACAACACCAAGTATAAAACTAATTTTCTATCTTATTGGTTATTCCCTTTTCTCAATTGAAATCATTATATTTCCTCTTTCATCTTGATCTGCCTTTTCTATTGAATTTAAACCATCTTATAATTGATCATTGACTATGTATTACAAATGACTTAGTTATGATCATTTAATTCTTTGTATTCTGATAAATAATAATGAACTAATATATAATAATCTAATTAGTTAAAGATTCTGAATCTTTATGATTTAAAATTCTAAAAAAATACGCTTGACATTAATCTATTTTTACTCCTGAAGGTTAATTCACCAGTTTTTTTCTTTCTAGAAAAATAACAGAGAAATCTCTTTCAAATTGTATCATTTACTGATGACAATACATCACTACTCTTACCATACTACTTACATACACGTGAATGATTTCACATGATGACATAAAAAGAAAAATTAATAGTCAGTTTATAGTAATACTTTTTTCTCACAAATAACGTTTATACATAAAGGGGATTAGAGATAGACTATTTTCATCAATAAAGCATGCCAAGTTCAAGAAACCAGTTCATTATTATTGTTCTTAAAGTTTGAATGACAAACTAATCTTAATTAGAGCACCACTAGAAACCTAGAGGTGTCGGATGGCCGTTTCACTCCAGTATGGCGCTCCTGACCAGTACAAACCTATAACTCTGAACACAGGAGTCAAACCCGAGGCATTTGGTCTCAAACATGAACGCTTAACCTCTAGACCACTGCGCCGAGATTCAACGGTGTTAATGTTTAACTTCAACCAATTCAGCATATTGCGCAACCCTAGTCCGTTATCTGGTGTGGAGTTCTATTCTAGGAATAAATGACTGTCCAATACATCCAGGTCTTAAGTAATCGTTTATATAAGATCAGTTTGTCGTTTTAATTGAAAGTCCTACAATCTGAACAAATACCCTACTCTAATACCGATCTCTGAGTAGTCTAATCTCTTTGTGTTGTTCGGATTCTATCAATCGATAGCCTGGCATCGAGAATATCCAATCATCTAGCATCGGGAAAGAGTTCATGTAATGTCGAGTCACCCAGAACAACGACCACATTGCAACCTGATCGATAAAAGTCGGTCGGCATTGAAAGATTAGATAAAAATGATTTTAGTCATCATTCTGCTGTCAACCAATTCTAACCAACCAGTTAGCTTTAGATATACAAAAATTTAACTATTACACCGATTCGGATTCACGGGAAAAGCTTGTTTACTATAATAAAAACGCGATCATGTTAAAAGTATAATCGAAAATTACCTATGAGAACTAGGAAGTATGCAACAGCTATTTCGTTTGTAGTTTAGAACTTCTTGCCATTGTTCATCTACAACTACATATTTTATTTTATTTCAACACATAGATAATGGTACAAAGAGGCACCAAATACATATGCGCCACACAAATCTCATTCGATATGTGTGAGGGCTGTGATACTGCCCGGGTGCCCAAACCGAAGAAGGTGGTTTTCTTAGGGGGCCACACCCCGAGCCTTCGACCTGAAGGTCTGATCCACAAGGCAGTGCAGCATCGTAAGGAGATGAAGTCCCATGGAAGCCGGTGACCGAGAATTGGTTCATTCGCCATTAGTTCCCGCAGGATACTGGAGCCCATGTGCACCACACAACTACATATATGGGGGAATTCAATGCATTAATATCTTACAGGTAGATTGATACCTCTAAAAAAGTTCAACTATATCCATTTTTTGAATTCTCTACAATGTGAACAAAGCAAGAACGTCAAATATTGCAGAATGCGATAAATTCACCGTATTTCGTTTCCTTTTCTAAGATCCCAAAGCTTCCATGCGAACACTTATCCTTCAGAGTCATGATCCGGTCCTGCACAAGCCTAACTTCGGGCATATTACGCGACCATCTTCTATTGTTTTCGGTGGATAACTGCCTCACACCTGACACGGCTTAGCTCCCATAATCACGGCTCCTCTCCTATTTAGCTTTTGTTCCAATATTGTTAATTCGTCACTGATGGATAACCAATACCATATCTGTCTATTCCTTATTGTTAATCAAACTCTGTCAAACAAGTCTTAATGTAGCTACTAGTCTAGGTAACTTGACCTCTGATGTAGTTTTTATATTGTGAACAGATGGAGGTTGTCAACCCTGGACCTAGTTGGCACTTACCAACAAAGCATATCTAGAATATTGTAGGAACTGACACTCCCCATAAAATTCCATCAAGCGATCAATCCATTGTGGACTTCTTCGTCTTATAAGAGATCAGTTGAGGTCTGAATAAGTCAGTGGTAGCCTCCCAGACTGTGAATCTAATGGAACAAGTTTGAACCCCATAATATACACAATTTTCCTCAAGAATGTTTTCGTGCATTATTTGTGATTGTCAACCAGCATGAAACGTATATATAATATGTGTTATTAACTAGTTTTAATGGCATGAAAGTTAAAACTACATCTATCTATCGATGTCGAACAATTATTCATAGTTAAACATAAAATTCATAAGAATCTCTAGTGATATAACTTACTAATAACAATATGAATTTAATCTAATAGAATTCTATCAAATATGACAGTTGAACAAGAACACATTATTTTAATAGTTGAATTCATGAGTCAATTGAAGCTAAACCACCATAAAAAACCTGGAAACACTGGATGGTCGTTTCTTCGTAGTATGGGATTTTAGTTGCATCTGAACAATATTGAGTTTAATTTCTTAGGTTTTTTCACAAGTAATTAAATAATCTAAAAACTATATGTGCCGATAACAGATAGCAAGGGAATTGATGATATGCATTTTATCTTTTCTTAGGGGCTTATCAGTTGGATTTCTCTAGATCTTAGTGGTAATGTTTATGCCAAGAGTAGAGTCTAGTGTTCATTAAGTTGTGTCATAACAGTTTATCCAATTTTATATGATACCCAATAAATTCATCAGTAGATAGAATGTTTATTATTCATAATAATAGTAACTGTAATAATCAACTTATGATTAAAGGTTTTGTTTAGGAATCTAGTCAAATGGTTTATGTGGTAATAGAGACTGATAAAGTTCAGTCCAAAATGCTTACACTTACAAACAATCACAAATATGAATATTGTTAAACTTTCTCAAAGTCTGAATAAAAAAAAAACACTGAAACAATAACTAAACCTAAAATGAAATAGTAATATTTAATTAAGAGATAAGGCTGTCAGTAATTAATGTTAAAAAGTATTGATGTTTAGTAAATAAATGCTACCATAATATTTACAGACTAATAAGCCTAATATGTTGTGAACTCATTCAACACTGTACAAATCTGTTTACTTTTTTGATTCTGTGCAAGAAGAAATAAACATATGAAAATTTGTTGTTGTTATTTTTTAAAGAAAACAATATGAATCAAACTATTAAACGTTTATTCACGGTATTCGACTGTTTATTGAATATTATTGCCTGTGACTATGGACTTAAATGTTGTTTTCTTCTATGTAGAAATAATGGGCTTCAGAATGAAGAGTTTGAAAAGTCATGTCTAAGTGTACATATGCTTAAGATGTAATCTCTTCACTTACTTACTTACGCCTGTTACTCCTCGTAAAGGAGCATAGGCTGCTCACCAGCATTCTCCATCCAACCCTGTCCTGGGAAATCTCTTCAATTATATGTTAAGATTCTGAACATGTCATTATCGCGAAAACTTAAGGGTGTAAAACTATGATTAGTTTTGTAATGACAAAGGAAGTATCATGATGAAATACTATATCACTTCTTGAGTAGTATCTTATAAGTTTTAAGGGTTTAGAATGATTAACACTTCATTTACCATTACAAATTTTAAGTATAGGAAATATACAATAGATCTTCAACGCATGATCAATTAATTTCTATCATGAAATATTAGTTGTGGATTAAATTATATTATGAGTTGATTATACTAAGAATAGCTAAATTATAAAACAATGTTTATAATTTACTAAAGGTTTATAAACTCCTTGATAAAGAAAATGTTTTTTTTCAATCCCAGCATCATTGTCAGTTACAACGATGTTATTGTACTCTATATTTTATAACAACATATCAACAATCAACCTGAGGTTGTACATTTTATTAAGTTTTTGTATAAACTAATCGTTAGATAAGAAGTAATTTCATTGGTAAACCATCAAGAAAGGGCCAACAGTTGGTTGAGCCAATTTTCTCAATATTCGACTAAGCGAATTAATACTGTGACACTGCATATTTCATGAAAAATAATTAGTATAACCTCCAGTTGCTAAAGATTCTTATGACAGATCACGACAAAAATGAGAAACAAATCATTTCAATGAATAGTAAAATAAAATAAAGCTAAGATATAACAATCATATTTGAAATAGTCCTAACAACTAAAATTTGAATAAAAATGATTCGAGTCTCATGGTGATTAGTTTTTTTTTTAACTGTTTGTTCAGATTTTGATGAATGTTTACTCAAAACACCATAGAGTTGAGAAATCAATCATATAAAAAAAGACTGACAAAATGTGATAGACAGAAGTAAATAGCATAAATTACAGGCTCTCTATTTATTTTATTTCAATCAACTGGTTGATTCTGTTAGTTTGAAATAAGTGTTGTTATCAATTCCCTAGTTAGTACATGACTCTCCTTGTGAAAATTAAAACAACATATAAGTAAACAAATTGATTGTCATCAGGCTTTACTCTAATATACATGATTATTATCATTATTATTATTAATAGGATGGAAAAGTGAGCTCTCTAATTCTGACTTGAAGGTATATAAATGTGTCATATTCACCACGAAATTTTTAACGTCTCATTAAGATCCCTGAAATGGTTGTAGTGATATAATAAATGATTACTACTGATTAGTCCTAGATTAGAACGTATTAACTACTAAGTGCTCCCTAGTTTCAGTGGTTTTCAAGACAACATTATTCTAAAATGAAAACCTTAAATCTAACAATTTTTAAAAACATCTTATTTTACTGATATCAATGTAGTTCTATCTTTACTAACGAATGACTAACTTCAAGATGGCTCCTCAAAGTTTTAATGAATTGGTGATCTTTAACCAAAACGAACATTTATTTTAATGAAGTCAATTATAGGAAACTATTCCATAAGTTAATCAAATAACCAAAATTTATATTTAATTCAGATTTTACAACTAACAACACATTACCCATTATAGATATTCATTAATAATGATGAGCTAAATTTTATATTTAGTTCATAGTAATTATTTTAACTTAAAATTTTCAATCCATTGAATTCAGGTCATATTGTAATTGATTGATCACTAGGTGATGATCAATGTCATGTTTATTAGGTCTTTTTTAGTACAGATCGAATCCTATCAACCAAGTTGTAATGTGGTCACTAGTCTAAGTAACTCGACATTGTATGCACTATATTGAGATAAGATGATGGTTGGAGTTAGTCAACAGGAAATCGTAGATACGCAATTTATTTAAATCTAATTCATTTCAACTGTTAACAGTGTAATACTTTACTTAATATAATATCACATTTAAATTGAGAATGTTCATGTAGTTTAACTAAAATTCTAACAACCTATTAGAATCTTAGGAAACTATACTATTCAGTATTGTATGTAATGAAGGATCATTGTAGGTCAATATCCAATAAATTAGTTGAAAAACTTCACACTCTTGAATTCACAACATGTAAACATTGTTAGGAGAACAGTAAACAAGCTAAAACTTAGAATCCAATCCAAGTTTTATGGATTAACTTTGTACAACTCGTCTGTTTGAAAGACTAGGATTAAATATGTATCACTCCAATTTGGTAACAATTATTTATTTAGTTGATGGTTTACTGCCTATTAAAGAACATTATTTTTTAATCATTTTTATCAATCATCAATGACCAACATTAAAATTTATGTTAATGAATACTGAAACTAAACAATTCATTTCAAATTGTAATGATTTTAAATATCTCATTTTCAATATTTTGACCTTATTTGGTATATGTAAATCCTCTATGTGATCACCTATGTATCCATTATATCACAAGTTTATTTAAAATAAATGGAATCTAGCTAGCAATGTAATCGATTATGGTCGTTTTGTCCCATTTGTAACTCATCATCTGGATGTATCTGAATCCCAGAGTTAATGTTCATACTGGAAAAGCACGGTCGGCGTTTGAAGAGTAAGTTACTGGGTTAAAATCTCAAATCTGGAGTTCAAGTACATCCAGTCGACGAATATGAAGTAGAATGAAATATATGTTCTCAATTACATTGCTAGTCAGATCTCATTTATTCTATATGAACAATTCATATTTTAAGACTAAATTAGTCTGTAAGTTTAATTATTGTTGACAGATTATTTGCAATTGCAAACTAGACACACTTATTTCTTCGGTAGAATAGTTCTGGTGAACATGTTTAGCTTGATGGAAAGATTTCTACTAGCCAGAACGATAAGAACAATTTGACAATCAACATTTTAAATTTGTCACAAAATTTTCTCATTCTTTAAATCAAGGTAATTTTTTCCCGTAGGATATGAATAGTATTTTACGGCAGAACAATTTCCTTTACAAATAATCACTTACTGACATTTCGAAATTTCACAATAGTTGATCAAATGAAAATTTGTTCCGAAATATATTTGAGGGTAATTCAGATTATAGCTAGTAAGAGATTCCAGAACTAATGTTTCGTCCTTCTTAGGACTCGTCACTTGGATTCTAATCACAGCCACAATCCAAAACACATAAGTAACTTGTAACTATAAGACAACATCTAGGGACTCGTTAATGCAGTTTATTTATTAACAGTGGTTCAATGAGTTCCATTTTTAAATAGCAACAATGTAAAAACACAGACCATGTGAACAATCATATTTGAAACTGATTTTCGTCATGGGTCGATATTAACTGATGAGCTATTGAAGTATTCGACAGCCGTCAATCACATTGTCCCTTAAGATAGTTCATTATTGAAGCTAACTTCAAACTGAAGTAATCTCCACAAATCAACCAGATATCAAATAATATTCCAGATGCTAGGTGACAGAATACAGTTAGTATGAAAATCCGTGTGACACTGGTTTCGTCCTGGTCTATACTGGTCAGAAAAGTATACCTACATTCTTAAAAAGTCTAATACTCCCAGTGAGATTCAAATCCACTCCACCCTATTCTCCAGTCTAAGATGCTACCAATCAACTATTTTTATTCCGGTTGACTTGTACGGTTTAAATACTCATAGAGATTGGCTACTACTGAGTGATCAGTCACAGTAACTAAACTTTACATTTGATACTCATAAAATTGTATGACTCACCTCATATTGATCATATTTTTTTTTACTGTGCCGATGAAACCAACGCATGTTTTTACTGTCTTTATATTATTCCTTTTGATATCCTCACTCAGTTAAACACAATGAGAGAAGTTGAAAGAGTAGTGAGTCAAATTAGATCCCGTTCGAAAAAACCAACACAAACAGAAATGCACATACAGGTAGAATCACTGAAGAATTCTATGAATTGTCAAACTATTGTCAAGTATCAACTTCAATATATGATACCAAAAAAAATTGATGTGATTGTTTCTAGAAACCTAACAAAATATCACTTAATGTTTGTTTTTTTATCTTTTCAAGATTCTTCCATGAAATAATTTTTGAATGAAGTCAATTCAGTGTTTAAATCCAAATTCTTCAACACTTAATTATGTGTATACATAATGCATTTTCACACTTTTGGAATATCAAGAATATAATTTGTAAACTTGGTCGAGTTGTGTCCAGTGAATAAATAGTAATACCATTTTTTTGTTTGAATGAGCTAACCAATTTTTTCAGTAATTTATCAGTAATATTGTTGTGTTATTCTGTGTATTAAGATAATTAATATGATAGACTCAGCATTCTTTTGTAATAGAGATAAATTTCAAACCATCTCAATTGTGTATGAATGGTTGGCATTGTATAAATCATTTACATTGAAGAAACTATTCTCATTGAAATGCACAATGCCATATAGATGTGTGTGTGTTTGTGTGTGCGTATACACGTTGGTGTTTGCGTGAGTGAGTGACTGAGTGAGTGGGCGGGTTGATAGTTTGTTTTAAATTGGGTATTCTAATTTAAGGAATTAAAATATAAACAATTCGTTAAAGATTGAAAGTCTCTGTTTATTGTTAATCTTCATATATATAAAACAAAAGTGCACACTACATTCTATATTCATTTATAGTTTTGCATCATTTTCATTTGTGTTGTCATGCAACTCATTATCGTTATCTATTTGTACATGTATGAGTTTTATACCACAACCAACTGACTAACTGACTGACTACAAACAATTTATCATTGGTTTAAAATTTCTCATTCAAATCGATTTTAATTCTTTTCTTTTTTATTGTGCGACCGAGAACGTTCTAATAAGAGCTAGTTTGATTAAACAAACTGTTATCTAATGTTGAAAAAAAAATGTATTGACTATATCCAGAGTAATAATTTATATTGGATAAATAATGCTCATTTGATAATCGGTGAAATATGATAGAGTAATTCAAGAGTAGATATTTATCAGTGGTAGTGTCTACGACTTCGATACTGGATGGCATCGACCTATGCACCACAGAAGTCAATGAAGATTGTAGAAATTTCTTGTTAAAGCTTGCCAACTAGCATAGAAATTAGATCGGCCAGAACTACCTACCGATTACTTTGAATCACAAATACTTCCCAGATTTTTTAGTGGTTACACTCATTTGTCTATGAAAAATGTATCAATCAGATGTGATCTTATTATTCTACACTGGTCCTATGGTTTTATATTACCATTCTTTTTTCACGAAACAATCAGTCAGTACGTGGATTTATTGAAGAAACTAAACTATTCATTAGGATATCGAAATTTACATAATAATAGACAAAACTAATGACTTTCTTGTAAATTTTTCAGAGGCATTTACTCCTTTGACTACTTAGAAAATTAATATTTAGAATTTACAGTCCACACAATTCATTAACATAGAGTTATCTATTCAGATTTTAACAATTGTCAATTCACAGCTATCCACTATCGCCTCTATTCTATGTTTTATATCCATTCACATTTCAGACCTATCTTTCTCACTGGTTTATCAGTTAAAGTTAGTCAGTTCAAGAAAAGAATTATCTGCAAGTTAATCAATTCCCTTGTTGTCCCTATTTGTTATTTTTAGGAACTCTAAACCCATATTTAAATATTAATAGTATAGGAATGAGCCTAAAAAGAATAAACTGTCAGAACTATCCTGCCTGGAATCAGTGTTAATATTTTTATCGTATAATTATCAAGTACTTAAATTACCGTATTCTTATATTTCTTTGAATATTACCATTCGCTTGACTTATAAACTGTTGTTATATGTCGCACATTCTTGGAATCATACTAGATTCTGATTGAGACAATGAATCGATCAATGTTCGACCTCCACTGAAAACCTGGAAGTACTGGACGGCTGTTTTATCCAAGTTTGGGACTCCTCAGCAGTGCGCACCTACGACTCCGTACCAGGATTCGAACTCAGGACCTTCGGCCTTGCTCATGAACGCTCAACTTCTGAACTAAATTGGTTACGGACTTATACTCGGTTTCTATTCACTTATATTTGTGTTGATATGTGATTAATAACTGATCTATACAGTCCCATGAGTGCATGACTTATGGGGACAACAGATAAACAATAGAAAGTTACTGTGTTTGTCACTTCAATTTTCTGTTTAGACACTGGGTTCAAATGAGTTTATATGCAGACAAAGGTTACGATTCTTCTATTATTCATAGCCACTGAGCTATTAGTTGACAGAAGGTCAATAAACCTACAGCGGATCAAATAATTCAACAACTCCTATGATTAGACGGTTTGATCACACGGACGGAATGTGACATAATAATTCATTGCTTTTGCAAACAATAACAATTTGGATTTTTGTCAAACTAAATTTAAAACAATGTATGAGTTTACACTGACAGATTACTTAGTAGTAGCCTACACCATATTTGTCTAGTCCCTTTGTATTGATCGAGTCCTCTTAAACAAGTTGCAATATGGACACGAATCTAAGTGAATCAACATCAGGTGGACTATATTGACCTGGGTTCCACATAGGTTGACGTTCTTCAGTATGGCACACTTTCAATCTTAGGGGAATTGATGGACCCTTATCAGTTTGCTTAATTTTCATTTATGAGACTTATTTCGTTTTTGACTATGCCTAAATAAAGCCTGGATCAGCTAAGTTTTCATAAATAACGGAAGTACTCAACTTATTGTTAACTATATAAATGCATAGTTCCCAACATTCCCACTGAATATGCCTAAGCTATATTTCAACAATTCTAAATAGATATACACTATCCTCGTTTTGCTTAAATCATAAAAGAGAAATTCTCTAACCAACCGTCATTCACTAGCCGAAAATTTATAATAATTGAATACTTTTACCATATGCTTGAAATAACCAGGTAGAAGTGTCTGATTCAAGGTCTGATTAAATAATTTGAAAGAATTTAACCATTAGTTAATTATCAGAAATTTGAATTTTTTACTGATTAGAAAAAGCAAAACAAAAGAAATTGTCTTTACTAACTTTTTACTATTTAATGCTAATAACTTCATTACATTAAAGGTAAGAGTTTACAAAAATACCACCTTCCTCGAGTATTTCTATTGGACCACGGAGAGTCAGTCAGTCAGTTAGCTGCAATGTAGGACCGGACACATATATGCATCGGTCCAAGTTGACATACCTCATTAACACAACAAGATGAACACCAAACTCATAGAAGTAGTTAACTCAATGGTATAATATATAGAGGAAAGATTACATATAAGGACATAGTACAGGAAGAAAGATTTAGTACGTAGAAAGAAAGGTATGAAGCGATTTTAATCTCTTAGTTTAAAGGAAGAAAGAGAGTGTATACACCCACACTATTGTGATCGATTCTGAGCCATGTCACACACAGTCTTCAACCATTGGTTACGATAGTCACGCGGACCCCAACCAAGTAGTCTACATCTACCAACATGGCTCAAACTAGAAGTTAGTCACTTCAAGGACTGACACCACATTTTAGTTTGGCCGCCCCTAACTTTTCTCCAACCATCCCCAACACTAGTCAGCATTGCTTGTCGTAGTAATCGGTGTTCAGGTATATGTAACACGTGGCTCAACCATCTCAGTAGATGAAGATTTACAACCTCATCAACTGATTTACCATCATTCCCTAGTACCCTGCGTCTAACCCCACCGAGAAATTAAATAGAAATAAAAAATATCAAAAAAATCCCGTTTACACTCAAGAACACAGTTAGGGAATTCGAGCGGGCGAAGTTTTGCTATTTTGTCATTCGTCATTCCCAATTTCATTGCAATCATAAGTTTGTATACAGTAATATGAAAGCTTACAGGAGAAATCCCAACAGCCCCAAAGTAAAGGATACGTGTAAAAATTTTATAATGCCATTTAGTCCAGAATTCCATCTAAATCCAGTTGTTTGGCATTTATATTTTCCAAATAGATGGACGGATATTGAAGTGTAGTTGATGAGAACATGAAGCACTACCAGGAAAGCAATTATTTGGCTTATCACAATAGTTCATGGGTGAGGAGGCTAACATAACCAGAGTTCTAATCTATCAGGCGTCTGCTGATTCTATATGATTATTGTGAATAGCGCCTGTTTCCACGTATACAAGATGAGGTTTTAGTAAATTCCAGTTTACTGTTAATTTAATGAAGTTATCAACCTTAAGTAGTATAGGCTTATTTTAAAAAAATACAAATTTCTACGGATAATAATTTAATAAGAATTGTATCGTGGTCAAATAGTTTCTTTCAGTACACTCAAAATAGCACATTTTCGATGAACAAATTGTTGAAGATAGATCATTTTTCATGACAATTTATTCATCATTACTCCAATTAACATGAACTTATTCAATACACCAAATATACTTCTCAAAACTTTTAGGTCAAGTATAGCTTCCTGTCAATCGTAAGATTCTACTTATGGAACATTATAAGTTCAGCTACAAAGTTCGTGATGTTACTTTCTCTAATCTGGATGGTTTCTAAGTAAATAGAATTGACCTGTTTAAAATTATATTTAAAATGCTGAAACAATCCTTTCTACTGACCTTGTTTGTGATTGGTTGCTTTCATAACCTTTGTTCTACATTCTCATTGATTATTCTTTTCTAGGTTGACCTTTGATTGATTGACCTCATCTACATAAGTTGGTAGACTGAATCTTAGTCAATCTGCTTATTGATTGCAGGTTGATCTAAATGTTGCTTTTAGAAGTTCACTGGGATTATAAGTTTCCTTATACCATTTCACTTCTACTTTGAAGTAAGCTCCGAAAAACAGAAAAAGGTTTTTCGTTAGAGAATGTAAAATTGTTATAAAAACTATTCACCTGACTTATAAATATTAATGACTACTGAAATATTTTGATCTGAATCTCCAAATCACAATTATTCCATAAAAAAAATCAATGACTATACATATTTTTGTTAGTCAGCTGATTAAATCAAAAAAGATCCTTATGATGATCACGATGCGTCATTTATTTTCAAAAGGATCTTGATGAAATTACCATTAATTTTATTCTATAAATTATTCATTCATTTAATCCTTTATTTTCACAGTATATTCAAATGAAAATTTTCTTCATGGAAAATAGATAACTTTATTTGTTTTGACATTTTGAAACTAACGGTACTGGGTTCGAGTCCCGGAGTGAACATCAACACTGTGTTGCAGGTATATCCAGATGACGAACCCCGAATGGGGCGAAACGCGTGTCCTGGATTTCACCGTTAGCCATTATCCATCTTTGCTTATAATGCTTGTGAATTAAGGCAATATCGAGTCAATCCACACAGTATGTACATATAGCAATAACAGACTAGTCAATTGCAATCTTAAACATCAGTGAGAAGATTCAAGTAAACAATACCAAGTGAATGTGTACCAAGAAGTTTTTTTATGTTATGTCGAATTCTAGCCTGGCTATCATCCCGAAAAAGTGAAAGAACTATATATATTATCTCACTATCATTATCTAATTTGATAGCAGAAAGTCGTTGGCACTAGATAGACACTGTAAGCGAATTATTTAATGCCCATACCAGATCAATGCAATTGCTTTCTTGAGCCACTTTTCGACCACACAGGTTCCAAAAATAACTCACAAGATCAGAAACAACCTTCCAAATTATTTTGATGAATTTATGAAGTTTTATAGCCACATAGCCTGTATCTGACACGAAGTCAGTAACCATTTGAGTTAGACATACAAATCTTTGAATTCCGACTCAGAGGACTAAGGGTTAAGGGCTTGTCTCAAAACTTGAAGGACCTCAATCTGATTCTCAGTAGGATTATGGATACTCACTGTTGAGGAGTGCCATACTACGATAAGACAGTTGTCACTAGTTGCCCTAGTTTTAACTGGTTGCAAGAATAAGAACTGGTCGTGACACAAATTATCAATCACCGTTCTTTGGGTAGATCATACTTTATTTCAGAAGCAAAACAGCAAACTTTTAACTAACAATACATACTGGGATACAACAAAAACATACTTTTTTACAGATTTAGTAAGCTAGGATTTTTTTCATACACATATGACCATTTCATTTCTTTAGAGTTGATCTTATGGGGAAAATCTTCCAGAAAACGATTGCTAATAATAAGATGCCGTAATGTTTTGATGTTAATAAAATATAAGCTAATATGATTAGTATGGATCCAGTTAGTAATCTAAGTTATCAGAGATATATTCTACAATATAGAGCACCATAGGTAAAGCATCTAGATGAAACTCCAATTGAATCATCCTAAAATTTATTCTAAAGTCAAGTTACTGCTTAGACTCTTTGGATGAGTCTGACACAACAATATCTGAAGAAGAGGTACTGTCCTCAGCGTGATCACATGATGAAATGATATTTTCAATCATTTAAGTTCTGCATATATTGTGAAGTATAGGTCAATATGGTCTCAGAGCGAAGTGATATAGATGTCTTTTGAGGAAACAGGCCAGGGAGTGCTTGAGGCCTTGTATAAAGAAAAATGGGACTGAGAAGATCTCGGATGTCCCGCGACATTTTCAAGAGAGTATTTCCAGTCGGCAATTATAGTGGATAATATTGCAGACAAAACTCAGTAGAATTGTCCAAAACCACTAACAATCATGTCTTAAATTGGTTCTTAATCTCCCTAGGTAAGTCTTACACACCAAGTATTCGAAATTTGAATACCATGTCTTATGATTGTAGTGTACATTTAGTAACAGTTTTAGCTAAGTTTTATTGACTAAATTATAATGTGTAAAAAAGTAACAGTCTGTTAAGACACTGATCAGTTGCAGTCCTTAACGTCAATGGGAAGATTCAAACAACCAATAAATACGAATCAAACTTCATCCTATTGCGCAAGTTGGTAGGTGCCTGGACTCAGTAGCTATGTAGGAGACACTATGGCATTTGAAGTGGACGATGACGGGTTTGGGTACCTGAATAAACATCAACACTGGAATGCAAATACATCTAGCTGACTAGTCCGAAATAGGAGGAAACGTGCATCTTAGATTCCATTGCTAGCAACCAATCATCTCTGCTTATAATGTTGTTTCATTTGTTGTCGGATATGGAAGTTTCCAGTGACTTGTCCTTTCTTCTTTGAAAAACAAAGTGATTAAGAAAGTGATTGAACTCAAATTAATAGTCGGATTTTACATAATATAAAATCAAAACAATATATACTTAACCATAAAATGTTTGTACGTGTCTTTTTTCATTTGTTCAGTGTTTTAGTGATCAGAACAAATGTTATAAATGGTTTATAATGAGTTTGCTAATCAAGATGGACTGTATTTTAGTAAATTATTCACTAACTGAATTGTAGTTGCTAATTCTTTGAAAATAAAATTCACAGAAAACACTGATAAGATATTTTTTGACAACAAATTTCTTATCACTTTCATCATCCGTTGTATAATCCTTTTATATCCAAGTGACAAACTGATTAGATCGGCCATTACTATGTGTATTCACAAATTGAACTTTTTATATGGGCACATCAACATTTACAGCAGATCCTGATAATTAGTTTGAGTAAACAGACGATAAGTTTAAAATATCAAAAGCCCAGTGAGGACATACATAGTTCTGCATTCACCATTATAGATAAAGTGTCAATAAATCTTTTGCAGTGTCCGCCTGGAGCCCCTATGGGGCTACTGCCGGTCCCAAGCCCGGGTAAAGAATAAAAGTTGGGAATGGAGTTAGCGACCTCATCCCGTAGAAAGATAACTCGCTAACAAAAGGCTAACCAGAAGAATTATTCAAACCTTTTAAACTCTACCCTGGGAGTCAGAAGGTCTTCATTTAGAAGATTTATGACGCCTCATGATGAAAGCCGAGTTCCTTCGGAAGTCACAAGGCCGATGCCCCTTCTGACAACCAGAGCGACCATTTATTTAGGTATATGGAATACTTGTACAATGTGGAAGACCGGGAGAGTCTTCCAAATTGCTGCAGAAATGAGGAGATACAACCTAGATGTGCTTGGGATCAGTAAAACACATTGGACGAAAGTTGGACAACAACGACTAACTTCAGGAGAGCTTCTGTTATACTCCGGCCATGAAGAAGTAAATGCCCCACATACACAAGGAGTTGCATTGATGCTGTCCAAACAAGCACAAAATGCACCTATAGGATGGGAATCTCATGGACCAAGGATCATCAAAGCCTCCTTTAAAACAAACAAAAAGGACATTTCAATGAACATCATCCAATGCTATGCACCTACCAACGATTACAATGAAGACGCTAAAGATCAATTCTACGATAGGCTGCAGTCAATCGTCGAGAAGTTCCCAACAAAGGACCTGACCATTCTGGTAGGAGATTTAAATGTCAAGGTTGGAATGGATAACACTGGATATGAAGACACCATGGGACGACATGGACTTCGAGAAAGGGACGAAAATGGTGAGAAATTTGCAAACCTATTTGCCTTCAATAAACTGGTCATAGGCGGCACTTTATTCCCACATAAACGCATTCACAAAACAACATAGACTTCACTGGATCACACAACGCAAAACCAAATCGACCATATCTGCATCAACAAAACGTTCAGGAAGACGACGGATGATGTGAGAACCAAGAGAGGAGATGATATACCATCAGATCATCACTTGCTGGTCGCCAAGATGAAATTGAAACTCAAGAAGCACTGGATAAACGGGCGGACAATATCACAAAAGTTTAATACGGCTTTTTTTCGGAATACTGACAAACTTAACAAATTCAAGATAGCCCTCAGCAATAACTTTCAGGCCTTTCATGATTTACTCAATGGAGAAGGAACTACTATGGAGAACAACTGGAGAGATATAAAAGAGGCAATCACATCAGCATGTCATGAGGTTCTGTGTCACAAGAACCACCATCACTGTTGATACACTGGATAATATTCAAGAAAGGAGGAACAAGAAGGCAGCAATCAATATCAGTCGAACAAGAGAAGAGAAAGCCAAGGCACAAGCTGAATACACAGAAGTAAACAAACAAGTGAAGAAGAGCATCAGAACTGACAAACGTAAATATGTGGAAGATCTAGCAATGACGGCGGAAAAGGACGGGAGAGAAGGAAACATGAGACATTTGTATGATACAACAAAGAAGCTGGCTGGAAATTATCGTAAACCAGAACGACCAGTGAAAAACAAGCAAGGCAAGGTAATCATCAACATTGAAGAACAGAGAAAAAGGTGGGAAGAGTACTTTAAGGAATTCTTGAATCGACCAGCTCCACTGAACACACCAAACATCAAAGCGATATACACGAACCTCCCAAACGATGTTGCCCCACCAACAATTGAGGAGATCAGCATGTCCACCAGACAAATCAAGAGCGGCAAACCAGCGGGACCACTAGCGGAGGCACTGAAAGCAGACGTAGCAGTAACTGCAAGGATACTCAACACTCTCTTCAACAAGATTTGGGATGAAGAATAAGTACCAACAGACTGGATCAAGATACCAAAGAAAGGCGATCTCTGCAACTGTGAGAACTACAAAGGCATCACTCTTCTCTCAATATCAGGAAAAGTCTTCAACGGGGTATTGGTAAACAGAATGAAAGACTCCACAGACACCCAATATCGAGATCAACATGTTAGATTCCGTATGGATCAATCGTGTACAGACCAAAACTCAACACCATGAATCACTGCGTAACAATCAACAGAAATGGAATTCATCACTGTACATCAAATTCGTTGACTTAGAGAAAGCATTTGATAGTGTGGACAGAACAACACTATGGAAGCTTCTTCGACACTACGGCCTGCCTGAGAAGATAGCAATGTTATACGAAATTCCTTTGATGGATTTTGTTCGCAAAATACTTGGGATCCGTTGACCAGACACTATCAGCAATAACCTACTGTGGGAGGGAACAAATCAGAAAGAAGCGCTGTAAGTGGATAGGACACACATTGAGGAAAGCACCTAACTACGTGACAATGCAAGACCTCACATGGAATCCCCAAGGCCAAAGGAAAAGAGCAAGACCAAAGAACACATTACGCCGGGAAATGGAGACAGAGATGAGAAAAATGAACAAGAATTGGATAGAACTAGAAAAGAAGGACCAGAACAGAGTTGGTTGGAGAATTATGGTTGGCCGCCTATGATCCATTGGGGGTGACGGGCGCAAGATAGTTTCCAGACTTCTATTAAGTACGAAACAAAGTCCACTGTTCAACCTTGTGTTTCCAAATACTGATTAGTCACCAAATAGTTACAAATCTCACCGATATCTAGGCTTTCGTGCTGATTGCTTCATATCGACCATGTTGCAATGTAGCCACATTTAAAAGGACTTGATTTAGTATATTCTATACTTGAATGTTAATTGGGTGAATGAAATTGGTAGGAGTATTTTCGCTAAAAACAAATGTTCTATGTTGCGGGATCGTGGATGCGCACTGCTGAAGAGTCCCATACTAGGACGAAACGGCCGTCCAGTGCTTCCAGGTTTTCAATGGTGGTCTAGCTTCAACTGACTCATGATTTAAATCTGTGAAAATTTCTAAAATCTCCACAAACCCCTTCTGAAAATGTTCTGTGTTTGGTGGTAACTACATAATTAAATATGATGAATTTTGAAAAAGTTGGTTCACAATACATACTACTGACTGACGTAAGTAGTAGAAAATTACTTTTTCAATTTGTAGAGTTCCGTAATCAAATATGAATGAGGCAAACAATGGACATCCATTCAACTTGTTTCCTATAAACCAAGTTGTTTTAATCCGATGACCAAAATGAAATTTCCACCAGTATATGAGGTACTGACTCATTAAATGAACGGAAAAATGTTAGATAATGCCTTTTACTGAACATTGGTTTTCATCAGTAATGTTGGGGTCATTTAAAAAAAATTTGACTATCCTCACTTTTTAGTAAAGATTACACTCAAACATCTCCATCACTTACTGGCCAAATGAAATGAAAACTACTTAAAGTCCTTGGAACAACACACACACATTGAACATTCAACATGTGACGAGTAACCGCAACTCATGAACTTGTCAGATGACAAATATCCTTGATTGGTTTCAGTCACCATTGTATTTATCAGGATATTTTTGTAGATGAATTGATAAATAATATGAAGGGATGAACTTAGAGATAACTAGTAGAAATTTCATCACTATATACACTATATATAAAGGGTTAGTTACTAAAATTTTGATGTATGTTAATCAATGAGAAGCAATCAGTGAAATGACATGATGTTAGGCTTCAAGCTAGATGCAGTCGATCACTAACATGTGTCTGCAACTAAGGAACCGATAGGCATCATGAATTTCAAAATTATATCATATCCAACCACCTAATAGGCCAGTGAGCATTTTCACGTAAAGCTGAAATTTTTGTACTTAACAGTATCTGAATAGAACTTGATTAACACTAAGGATCAGAAACATGATATTAGTTTCTCACTGATCGATTGAGCTGTTATGAATAAATTAACCATTTATATCTCGAAACCACCACGTATCGTTTTCATCTATTACACTTTGCTCTATTATATCATTTTAAAAGCTAACAAGAATCATCTTGAAAAATAGGTGAAAAAATAACTGTAACGTTTTGACTGAACAACATTATAAATTTCTCCATTATTTATCTTGCCTAGATCTTATTTACTCAAAGTTAACTTTTGACTACCGCATATTTGATATCTGTGTGATATAACCGTGTAATGTATCGCTAAGGAAAACAAGTGTTCTCTTTGGTAGACTGGTAATTTGTTGAGAGCCTCTGAAAGTTTCTCGAAAGTATTTAGAAGGTAGGAAAAGGCTGAAAAGCAGTTTTTTGAGTCACTGTCTAATGGAAATCTCCAAGATATCTTTAAGTATTTTACCGTTAGAGTTGGTGCGTTTCCAGAACCTATAAATGCCCTTGTTTTTGTGTCCAAAAACTATTCTAGTACCAAAGTTTTTGTTCTTAATTCTCTTTACCTTTAGGAGCTTAAGTGAAGAATAATTCCAAGGAACTAGTAAGGGGTTATAGAGTCATTCGACTACCAAACATGTAACTATGAACATGAAGTATATGGAATAGTCATTATTTTGACAAGTCTCATTGTAGTTTCTATTCAAAGGTTTACAAAAGCATACACGACTACAAACAAGTGGAAAGTAAGAGACAGACAATTGTAGATATATTTTACTCAAAACGTACCTCAGAAACTGATTTCATCAAATTATTTCGAAGAAATGAAAGCCTTAAGTTCAGTCACTGGTGGGATCGTGGACGCCCACTATTGACGAGTTTCGTATTAGAATTAAACGGCTGTCTAGTGCTTCCTGATTTTCAATGGTTATTTCATTAACTTCAATCTGCAATGGAAAATATTCGAAACTGATTTTATTGATTCATGTCTACATTGATTATTAGTCAGATTTTGAACATAAAGTTGAGTGCATAGAATTCATCAATAATTAATCAATAACTTAACGTATGAAATCCAATTAACAAATGTTGCCAAAGTAGAAATGTCCGAATTAGCAAAATAAATTGATTACTGAGAATAGTCTTATATTTAACACTATGAAATAGATAGCTATTTTCTTTTATTTCTCCTTATCACTCATCAAACCATCTAAGTCATTATAAAATTTCTGGATTGAATTCAATATATAAAACAACCGATAAATTTTTATTTTCAACTAATTTATTTCCAGAATCTGTACAATCATAATCATAGTTGAGAAAGTATTCATCAATATGATTCTTAGTCGAATTCGTTAAGTTCGTCTCTTAATCATTGAAAATTCATTATCTGTATCTAATTGGATAGCAATAAATTATAGATCTATTTAATAATTCAATTTTGTGCAAAAATATAGATAAACTACCAGACTATGTTGTATCACGGTTTAAAAATCTGGGATATTTTTGATGTAAAATTGATTAATTCATTTTCAACCTGGTAAAATAAAGAAAAAAAAAAATTGACGAGTCTTAATCGAGCATACATACAATTGATTGATCACTGAATAATGGTGAATGCCATGATTTATTTAGTTCCTCAGTATTGATTGAATTCTATCGTTCAAGTTGTAATGCGGTCATCGGTTTATGTAACTCGGCAACTTGTGCAATACAGTTAGATGTTGGATAATTGGAGGTAGTCGACTAGAAGCTCTGAACTGATGCTTTATGTTGTTTGGCACTCGTCAACAAAACATTCCAGGAGTAATAATGCTTCCAGGTGGATTCAAACCTGAACAACTTGATAGATAGAATCTAATGTGTGTCCGGTCATATTAAACTAATTGATGCTGACAGAAATCTATGTGTATTTTGTTATGTATTTTATAACCTTGGTAATTATAATATACATACTGGTTAGGCAGATAATGTGTTCTTAGGTGACTTGATGCCAAATCCACAAGGGAACAACAAACAAGGTTTCGTGTATTCCCGACCATTTTTACAAAGTGTGATGTTCGTTCAGTAGTAATTTAATCTGTATTCGCTAGAAGAGCGGACGTAAATCATATAAGAAATCTTTGAGGAAGATATAGAACACAGTGATAAGAAAATCTCAAACAAATTTGTTAGGCGTCAGTTCTCTCATTATTATTTACCTCCTATGTCTAAAGATCAATCAGGTGAACGGTAAGCTTGATACAATGAAATCTGACGAGCCTGATATTAATATCCCAATGTACCGTGAACTAATAACTCAAATATACATCGTTGATCGTTGATAAGAAACGAGACACTGTTGGTTGGGGGTGACCTATTAGTTTGAGTATAAAAAGAATTTTGGTTTAAGAAAGTAATCACAGTGTTTGATCTCTTACACTAAAAGTTAGATTTATAATTGTGAAATATGAATAAACACTTCGATCGGCCTACGATAATTTTCTAATTACAAACGATTGGGATTCGTTTTATATGACTGGAAGCCAATAAGGACTCGAGAGTACAGCGACTTAAGCACAAAAGTAAGATGATGGTGATATGAAAATATGAATTAGAAAAGTGCTATTGTGGTTATCTTTACATGAAGAATTTTACATTTATTGATAAAAACTACTCACTTCAATGTCTTAAGAACAATTAAAAACTATAGTAACGGAATTAAGTGTTCAGTAATTATCAAACTACTCATTTCATGACATTGTTCAATGCTACATGGAATAATGATATTATGATGATAGTAAGGATAAGTAGATAATATATTGATGAGTATTATTCAAAACAATTGTTCTACTAGTGTACAAACAGATAGAGATTTGAAAACTTCACGGTACTACATGGTGTCATCTACTTTAAAAGTTTTTTGTTCACAAAAGTAGAAATCTTTTCACTACAGTGTTTGTTGCATTGAGACCAACTCAGCATATGAAATATTTTCACTTGATTCATGAAATTATAATATCAGTAAGACAATTCAACCCTTTCCAGAAACGATTATGTTCTGTGAGTAAAGATAAACTTTATTTGACTGTTTCAATAATTCCTAACATATGATTCATTTCACCGTTTATGACATAATGATAGACTTTATATCGTATTATACTGCACAGATGGTAGCATAATCCATCTGTTCTTTGTTAATAGTTGTTGTGAATCTACACAAGGTGGTATTTAGTACTTTAAGTTAGATGGCTTGATTGAGAAACTTTTATTGACATCCTGGATAACATCTTCAGCGAACTTTTCAATTGTTCTACAAGTGTTATTTCACTTCATTCCGATTACTTGTTTGTGATTAGCTGCCTTAGCAGGTTTTGTTGTCCTCATTTATCTTTGGCTGTCTTTATTTGTTGACCTTTTTCGTATGGGTCCGTGAATTATGGCCATTTCACTGTGTCTATTGATTGATAATTGAACTGAATGTCATGCTTGAAGAAATTCTCTCCAATTGAATTACTGCCTGTGACTGTTTCTATTTATTAATATCAGGATAACATATGATCTCACCTCATCGTTAATCTATGTTTATGTATACTTAGATAAAGAGGGGGGAATTCTCTTTACCCACTATTTCTCATGGTTGATCTAACTTAATTTGTAGGTGATGCTGGATTTGTCTAAATTTTATCGCTGCATCCTTCAGTATACATAGGATGAAATAAAGTGAATGCGTTAGTTTGAAGGAGACGTTGATTCTAAAAGGCTTCAACACCCTTGCAATGGTTTCAGGGACATTTCTCACATACAATGGTCTGCTTCTTGGTTTCCGAGGTTGGTTTTTTGACGGTATGATGATTGTTTAGACACTTTTTGATGAATTCGTTGGAATAGTTATTTTTACGGAAGATGAACTGTATATGAGGTCACTCCATTTTCCGTTGAGTGGTAATGCTACAGAAGGTTTTAGTTCTTCTGAATAGTGTCTGGGATGTTACTAAAGTAGTTTAATATTTGATTCATGTGACTCAGTTTTCCATATATTATTTTCCAAAGTTTCTGTGTTGATCAAGTACGAGAATTATTTCACTGTTGATTCACTAATAAACTTGATACAGTCAAAAATGTTGTAAATCAGTTTATGAGCATTTTCAAGTTCGTTTCTAAAGAATATTGAATGTATCATCAATAACAATAACATATCCAAATATTTGATTTGATCAGTGGTAGAGCGGTAGTCTAGAATCTTAGAATCAAAGCTTCTAAACTTAGTCCTATGGTTTTTTTGAGCAAAGATTGATAGTGGCTAGGCAGTGTAATCCATTACACGTGTTTCATCCTATTTGGGATTCGTCAGCTGGATGTACCTCCATCTCAGAGTTGATGCACATATGCCAACATGAGACTGATCATTCGCAGTCCTAAATAACAATAGGAAAATACACGTAAAACAACACCAAGTGAATTTAATTGTATGATTGTCTAGATTTCTCAAATTAAAATGAATTTATTTTGATTAACAGGTTCTATCATTTTTATCTTATTTAGAATCTTTCATATATAATTTAGATCATTTAATCTAAATAAAATAACCTTAAATCCATGTTATATATATGATGTTGTTTAAGGTCAAATCTAATCGATTTATTTATTATAACCTTGAAAGGTCACATGAATCTTTTATGTGTTATCAACAAATAAATTCAAGTAAATTTTTGAGTCACGTTATATCTACAGTTGTGTTAAAATCAATTTTTTATAACCCTTTACTAATCGATTAAACTACTATTCATATCATTGAGATGAAACCTAGAATTAAATTATTTTGCTTTCTTTTAATGTGTAACTATGTATATTTATGCATCTATTTTAATATGTATTAAATAGAAATAAATTAATGAAAGTATGTTACTTAGGAATGGATTAGATTCAGTATTCATTTCATCATTGTATTTTGCTCTTTTTCAATCATTGATATTTTTAAACCATATTTATTGTACATGTTAAAATTGAATTCGTTAATTAGGCTAGTAAGAGGAAATCTGAATATGTAAAATCCACTGTACTAAATAAGTATAATAATTTCGATAACCCTATAATGATAATTACCATATGCTCACTAGTGACTAATTTCGTGTAGGAATTCTCGGAGTTCTAGTGAGAAGTCGTGATTAGTGGAGCTAATCCGTGTCGGGTAGAGATAGTTATCTACCTCAGTAAAATGGAAGATGATCACGAAATTTCGTGGATTGGTTGAGGTTAGATATTAACTCCATTGGATGTCGGCTCAGTGATCCAGTAGGTTAAGCGTTAGTATGCGAAACTGAAGGCCCTGGGTTTGGATCCCACGAGTGGGGTCGTGGATGCGCATAGCCGAGGAGTCTCACAATGGAACGAAACGGCCATCCAGTGCTTCCAGGTTTTCAATGGTGGTCTAACATCAATCGATTCATGATCTCAATAAAAAACTTAATAATCTCCACAACCCTATACTGATATGTATCATAAAACAACCACTAAATTTATCCCATGTTGGGTTATTCAGATAAATAAAAATTGAATAATTTCCAGTCGAAATAAGCTATTTCATGTTTCAACGCAGTTATTAAAGTATTACATATACATAATCTATCAAACAAATCGAGACATAATAAAACACCATCTAGAAAGTCAAAAATAAGTGTTGAAAAACAAAAAAAATAATTATTCAATTTATCGAGTTACATTGATTTAAGCTTATACTCAGTCTTTATATCAATTGTCCCAAGATTTGGATTGAGTATACATACCAAAGTCCCAATACAATTTAACTAGGAAAATAGACAAGAAGATGAGTGAATAAAGTTAAGGAATCTGCATCATCCTTTCCGTACTCTAATACTTTTTGTTCATCCATTGTGAACGCTTTGTGTTCTACTAGTTTCAATAAGCAGTTTCGAATACTATCTATTCATGATGAAAGTCATTTCTAATGAGTATTTAGTAAGCAGTTGCTTTGTTACTATTTTTCCTAATTTTTTTATCCTCTTTTTTCTTATTAATTAATGTTGTTTTCATTTACCTGGTGAAAAATAGCAGCCCCCCAATGGTACAGCCGAGAGTGGGGAGAGTCAGCCCTCCCTCTCAAAATACTCTCACATGGTCATGTGCATACAACCACTCCAAGGAAAGTCCTACCCACTGCTTTCTCGTGGCAGGGATGTTATTTACGAAATTGAGAGGACAAAAAGCGAATGTCCGGCGCTCTAACCGGGTTGGTGAATATGGGGGATCTACCTAGGGGAGTTGGAAAACCCTGATCCCAAACCACTTGTGCATATGGGCTCCAGGATCCTGAGGGAACAAATGGCGTATGAACCAATTGTTGGTCACCGGCTGCCATGGGACTACATCTCCTTACGATGCTCCACTGCATTGTAGATCAGATCTTTAGGTCGAAGGCCCGGTGTGTGGTCTCCCAAGGAAACTACGTGCTTCGGTTTGGACACCCGGGCATTATCCCAGCCCTCACACAAATCGAATGATTTATGTGGCGCATATCTATTTAATGCCTCCTTGTACCAGTGTTTAAATAAACAAATTAGTTAAATTAAAAACGCGTTAGGACCAGACACCATCTAGTGTCTTGACAACCTGAACATCACAGCTCAGTCATTTGATGCAACCGTGCAAGTACCATGAATCCTGGTGGACTAAAAAAGATATAGGACAGTTCTCGATTTTGTATATCACCCTTGAGCAGGGGCTATTCGTATCTTTGTGTCATTCCAATTTTAGCACGTCTAACGCTGAAGCAAACTGTGATTTACTACTCTGCTTGTTTTATTGTATGATTAATGGAATGGAGTAATGAAACTACTTACGGTCATTCATCAGACCTATTACTCAGGTAACTCGAGTTTTCGGTAATCTGGGATTAATTAATTGTATGTAAAAATGCAACAATCGAAGTTTATGTCAATGAATGACTTTATCTTTGTGTCCGGTACTAAATCTAATACTATCTATTCCATCTATCAACTGTTCAAGGAAAATTTCCGCATTACTAAATTACCGATCAGAACACATGAAAGATTTGCCAAGAACGTCGTGAATCTTGTATTACTGTAAATTTCAGACTTGAAAATCTGCATATTTCTAAACATAAATTGTAAAACCACGAGGCAATACAATAATTTTTCATAGATACATGAATCAAAATTTTGTAGTTCGAAACCTAGTAACAGATATATATAATGAGTTACCTGAAATTTATGAACAATATAAAATATATCAGAAGTGAATAAGTCCAATAGAAAGCTTGTAGTATATGCAATAAAATCCCATAAACCATTTGTTTCGTTAATACTATTCATTCGAATTAGTTTCCCAAGTCTTACAACTCTCCTCTAGCTCTACTGCCTAAAACATTGGAGAGTTATTCCAACTTAATATGGCACTTCTCAACAATACATACCCATTAACCAATCAAAGAAGGACTTAAAAATTTAAGGTTTAACAGCAAAGATTTAACCTTTAATTCACTGTGTTGAAATCTAATTGTTCATATTTCTAATTTCAATCAATTCTCAAGATTACGTGGTCATTATTGACTGTGATGGGTGATGCATGATACCTGCAATATCTGTGTTTGACATTATTTTGTATTCTTTAAGAGTAAATCCAAGGAGTCCCACATTAAGAAGAAATAACTTTTCAGAGCTTCATGGTATTCATAGCTGAGGAGTCTCACAATGGAACGAAACGGCCATCCAGTGCTTCGAGGTTTTCAATTATGGTCTAACATCAATCGATTCATGATCTCAACTATTGTAATATAAAACTGTTCGTTCATATTTGAAGGAAGGTTCTTATAAGTCAATGTTATTCTTAAAGAAAAATATTTT
Organism: Schistosoma margrebowiei; assembly: GCA_944470205.2. Lineage (NCBI taxonomy): Eukaryota > Metazoa > Platyhelminthes > Trematoda > Strigeidida > Schistosomatidae > Schistosoma > Schistosoma margrebowiei. Next base: position 8,721,289 of record OX104027.1, read on the forward strand.
CATTACGTGGTTTTTCAGTTTTACAATTAAACGGTTAGTCTAATAACGGAAGTGTTGTATTTTTACTTACATAAATTGTATTACATTTAACAGTTGATTAAATTGAGCTTACTTTACAACGGAATTTCTTCTGATCTTCACTTGTTTTTTTTTCTTTATGAATCTAACAATAATTATCTTCAATATAAGTTTCCAAACAAAATACTTGGCAATAGTTAGTATGTTTTTTGTATAGTAAACTTGGTATTTAGCTATCAGTGGAATGAAGGACTAATATTTTCACTTATTTTGAACTCTATAGCTGTAGGTACCTAGATGAGACTATAATCTAGGATCTTTCACTCAAAGTGTTAACGTATTATCCACTGAGATAATAAGATGAAAAAACTATAAGTTTTTCAACAGATATGAAAGTATTTGTAAGGGTTTTTAATGTCTTACTGTTGATATTCAGGACTGTAATTGGCCAGTCTTAGTAGCAATATGTGCACTGTCGTTATTGTGCACTTTTTATTCATAATTTGACATAAAAGATATTTAGTTGTAGAGTATTCTAGAGTTTGGCTCCAACCATAAGAACAGATGTGGCTAGAGTGGAATTCGGGATACGATTTTGTCCTATTCGGGACTCATTATCTGGATGTACTCGAATTCCAGATTTGATATCCGCTACGGTCTGAAGGTGGATCCAACTGGGACAAAACATTCCACATTCCGTCTGTTTTAGGTTAGTTTGTATCATAGTGGCTATATCGATATGATTCACATAGGTTGTACACATCCTAGTTAAGACTGACCAAATTTCAGTCAAATTATCAATAACGGAGTAATCCAAATTATTAGAAATTACAGATGATATCATACAGTTGTAGTAAGTGGTGAATGGCAAAATTAATGAGATTGATCCTGAACAAAATAAATACCACGTGATAGATGGATATGGATTGATGTTGAATTCAAAAATCGAAGTCACATAAATTTGCACATGGTTTCTGGAAGATCAAGGAATATATATATATATATATATATATATATATATATATATATATATTATATATATATATATATATATATTAAATATTTGTTGGGTTATCATTTCATTATATTTCTCGATAATTGCAAGAGATCCTAGAATATTTCTCTGACTTCATGGATTTCATGCATATAATTGATGCTCCTATAGCTTGACAACATTCACTTTTTACTTGTTTTATAGCTGATCTCACACTTGTGAAGTTTATGAAAGATATTGAAACAATATTTGTTATAAATCTGCTTGGGGAGGGGAGTGGATGTAAAACTACAGTTTTGTTCCAATACATTACCAAAGCATTTTATTTAAATTTTCTTTAATTTCAAGTACTTTGGATAAATAATTGTCCGATCTTTGAAAAACGTGGGACCAAAATGAGTATTCTGTTTAAATGTGTATAAATTAGACAGTCAGAGTTTCTTACAAACACAACTATTGCAAAAATATACATGGGTGGATTTCATATTGAACGAAGATAAAGTTAGCAACGATTTACAAACTTCTTTTAGCAAAAGTAATTTGAGAAAATATTTGCTCTACGTCTATATGGCTTACATTACCTCGGATCCTACATTTATCGAGCGACCAGAGATACAATGAAGGTTTGCATTGTGAACGAAAGTCATTTATCACGAAACCAAGGTTAAAGAGGGCTATCCGATTTTAAAACATAAGGTCACTTAACTAAAAGAAACGAATATATGGATAAACTAGTTGATGATAACTGAAAACTCGGAATTTTGTGTTAGCCAACAAGTACAGGTTGTGACAAGTTGCCTTACTCATTACTTGTTCAGAATATTTTTTCATGGGATCCTATATTCCGTAAGTCTTTATTGGCAATTTATGAATCAATAACGCTCACTTGACTATCTGTCCATAACCCACTACCTAGTTATTTAACTATCATGTGCAGTGGACTCTTCATGTTTGTAACACACTAAGATTTCATTGTAAACAGAATAACATTTTTAGACGGTGCATCTACTTCCACAACGCTTAAAGCTAGCATAGTTAGGTCATCTGAAATTGTAGTGATGGTGTATCAGATTTCTTAATTTAAGTGCATTTCCGATTGGTCTCAAGTTGGTTGAAACCTGGTGATTTTTGGGAACGAATTCTCTGGTTTTCGAATCAAAGCAATCGATTAGAAACTAAGACATTGGTAATAACTAGTAAATCGCTCCTCCACACTAAGTATGAAGTTTAAGATTATTCAGCCTCGGATTAGACTGAAATTCCACCAAGCCTTCTGCTAAGATTACTATCGAGAAAATTCTGTCGTCCCTTATATGAAGTTCATTTCACACTAAGACAGTATCTATAGTCTCGATTTGTAACATGGGATTTAGGTTCCTAGAGGATAACCAGATGAAGTTATGATTGAACCATGACTAATCTCAAATTAAAATGGATGTAGTTCGAAATCCCAATGTTCATGTGTTCAAGCCATAATTCCCTACATCGCACTCAAGATTCCATTTTGGGAACCTGTGCGTATCAGTACATGATTCGTAATTTCTACTATAAGATGCAAGCGTGGGGAAGCATTACTCTCTCCACACCTTACACGTCATCGTCCATGATATGCAATATGTTAATGCACGTTCCTACCTTAGTTTTATTCTTCAATGTAAAGACAAATAATGAAAGATTATTACATCCACAAGATTCTTCATCTTCCAAGTTAGATTATATCTTAGAATTTTATTCAATAGAATACTCCCATTAATCTGAGATGCAGGTACATCCAGCTGACGAGCCCCGAAAAGGACGAAACGCGCGTCCTGGATTCCACTGCTAACCAATATCCATCTTTGCTTATAATGCTTGTAAATTAAGGCAATATCGAGGCATACGCACAGTATGCACATATGCCAATAAGTGACTGATCAATTTCAGTCTTAAAAACATCAATGGGAAGATTCAAGTAAAACAATATAAAGTGAATTAACCTAGTCTTCAGTTTATATTTTCTCTTCTCTCTTAAAGTGGTACACCAGAATTGTATACAGCGACGTTTTGAACAACACAATCATAACAATTCATTAAGCCAAACTATTTATACATATTATCACAGGAGTGATTTTTATTTTAAGCCATAAAAATTGCTTTGCTTATCTATAAAACCAGTTCTTCCAAATACAGTATAATCGAGTTAATACCGGAATAGGCATATGTATTTTAAGATACATTTGATTCACATTGAATTTTTGATAAACAAACATGTAATATTGACGAATTAGAAATCAATGGAAAAAGCTTATACGATTTAAGTTAGGGGAGAAAATGTTTAACATTAGAAGTACAATGACATATCCTAACAAATACATTGACCAATGAACCAATCGAAATAATTGTCCAGAAAGACAACTTATTAGATTAACCTATCACAAGACGAATTTTGTAAATAATTCGTTTATTTAGCCTAACTTGATGTTTATTGGCTAATCGTAGACCGGTCGATACTCTCTGCCTTGAAGTAAAATAACGAAGTTGAATTAGTGTTTTAATGCCTCAGTCTCATGGTCCGATTCGTCGGGTCTGTATTCACCTTGTGCCCGTCAATTTTCAGGCCGCCCGCTCCTGTCGACCGCCTTGTGCCGAGCTGTCACGCGCCAAGGTAACAAAGTAAGCATTTTGACTTTGTGCTGGCCTTGTGTTTATTGACAAGTTTATAAGTCTCGTGCTTATTGAGGCACAAGAGACCTAGGCCATTGTTTTTGATTTATATTGGATATTTTGTATTTTTGCAATTTACTATCAATGTATGCGAAAAGAATATTCATGTGTACTGGATATGCTAGTTTAATTTTCAAATTTATCATGGTTTGGATGGTTATGTATTCGGTGTATATACCAGCTGAACTATAATCCGTATATTTTCACTCAACTGATTGAGTCGGAATATTCATCGTGAGTGATTTCAAAACAAGATTTATTCTACCTACCAATTGATGCGGAAAGTATATGTAAACGACTCGTCGCTGTAAAAACCAGTGTCCCAACAAATTGCCGGTGCAGCGTAATATTCGCGAAATTTTTTTACGTAATCATGGATACTGTATGTCACAGCTCACATCAAAATTTAACAGATAAACAATTTGTGGCCATCGGATGTTAGTTTATATTTTATGCGGAGATATCATGTGACCTCTGTTGATACTATAAACCGTGTATGCAGTATGCATCTCACGCAGCTGTTTGTATCCAAGATAATATATGCTGAAGTGGTGGAGAGGATTTGAGGTTTGTGCTGATGATGTCGTTCAGAAGAACGATGAAAGCTCCACGACCAAACCATCCAGCTCAGAGAACAAAACTCTACCAAAATATGCTGAAGTTTTTGAAATTCGGGGAATTATTCAAATTTGGAAATCCTACCTTCCTTTTTAACTGTGACTGCTTCCCACTGAACATTTGATTTGTCCTACTTCTTAATTGATTGAAAATATAGGTAGCGAAATAAACTTCATTTGCTACATAGTGTCCCATTAATTGCTACCACCACAACAATATTGTGTTAGCCGTCATGTACTATATATTTTAGTAAATCTTCGCTTATTTAATTGTTGGTGACCTTCGATCATTGCATTCCTATCCGTATGCTTTTCAAGTAATGCAACCTACTTAGGCCCGTTGTCTTCTATTTTCTTAGTTCACCAGGGGTTTTTATAGAGTGAAGTAAGAGTCAGGTCTAGCCAATTACTGAACGCCACAGTACACTTGCTCGAACGAAGAGTCTAAAAACAGAATTATAGTCCATACAGTAATCTTGTTCGCGTTCACCTAGATATACTCACGACTATGATTAAATGTTCTGCTCTAATGTACCTAGTTGGTGTTCGCCAGATAGTTTTGAAAATGGCGTAATTAATTATTGTATGAGTTATCTCATGTAATCCTTTTTATTACATTTTGTCTTTGCGTTCTTGGTTTTTATTAACTGACAGTTTTGTTTTCACTTCGAAAGCAACAAGTGTCTGACTTTGTACATTTAGCTACCTTGCCATACAGGTATTCAGCTCCTGCCTGAATCCATACTCTTTACGTGTACTTATTCTACTTCCTGGTGTAAAATGAATCAACTTTGACCCAAAAACCAGTAGGTGCTTCACATTTTATTGAACGATTGAGGCATATGAATTTAGAACGGTTTCTGTTAGGTTTCCCACTTTTCTGATAGCTTTTGAATAATATGGGACAATGTAAGCTGCCCTTGTAGGATTATCTTACGTTCGAAAGTCGTCAAACATGCCACACAATGTTTTAATTACAGGTTAAGTTAACAGTGCTACATAGTTTCCCAAATTGTTAACCCTTGTGTGAATGGTTACTTGGGGAGGTGTGAAGATGTGTTGTGGTTCGTAAAGTTATGTCATAGTTCGTTAGTTGTCGGAAGTAAGTGCTCCAGTGGCTAGTTATTAACATAATGGACATTGAAGCAGTGGATCGTAAACTTGTTTTACTCCGGTTTGTGTATCCAAATAATATTACTGACCCTCACATTACCCACTCCTGAAAACGGGTAACGCTAGCCACATGGTCACCGACGCACTGCAGTTGTTAAATTTACGACCAATCATGTGGATGTGAAGTATCACAATTTGGTTATTTAATCTGAATAAGCTTGAAAACACTAATGTCCACTATTCTCATGACATGTGTGTAAAGTCAAACAAATAATTCTCGGAAAAACTTTCCAATAAAGACGAATGGGAATATTATCCAATTTTTAAGACACTGAAGATATCCATGTTTCATCCTACAGAACATGATTTTTTTCCCACAATGTAAATTTTGATATACCAGACAGTTGATTAGCTTATTTTAATCAAGAATAAAAATACTGTTACAACTCATTCAAAGTAAGAATAACGCATTTGAGCAATCTTACTCTACGCACTATACAGCATAAGATGCAATACTGACTATTTATCTAAGATGCAAACAGTAGGTTGAAAATCGCTTTTCACAACTTAAAGAACAGAGAGACGCCAATATCTCATTCTGTTGTTCTGGACCACATTGCATGTCGGTCTTTTTAACATGGCATAAGGCGTAAGTGACGAAACAATGTTTGCGAAGCGGGACTCAGATGTGGCCCAAACCACTTAGTTCCCAAGTTAATTTGCTAGTTTACTGATGTGTTATAACGAGAACGGGTGGAGTACATCCATACAGTTGGTCTCTTTGTAATCAGGTGATATAATATACATCGTATTTTGCAATACGTAGATAGTTGAAGTATACCTAAATTGTAGTACAGTACGATAAACTACTAATTAGATTTAACATTTTGGTAATGTCTGCTTCCGTCCAGAAATTACGACACCGAGTGATGGTTACCGATCAAACTACTAGTTTTGCGTATTTTTAAAATCATGAGTGTCACAGGTTCTCTTTTTCTGTACATTAGCTCCAAAAATTAAGTCTTCTATGTTGTGTTTTCTAGCCACTCCGTAAATTTGATTCAGATAAGGTACTAAAATGTTGGTTTATATCAGGTTTTTTTTTACCAATGTGTTCCGAATCGTTACTTGTAAACCTATGAACCCCACAAAATTATTGGTCTGTAGGTCAGAGGCAGACAAACGTACTTGTTAAACGACCACTGTACCCCTATGTTAAGTCCAAAATTTGCTATGGATAATTTATTAATGAAATCAGCATTCGCTGTCGTAATCAACGTTAACATTATTTAATTTCGCAACCTTTAGTGGTGTCCGACAAGACTGTTCGCTATCTCCATTTCTGTTCAATTTCATCATAGACCTAGTGCTGGAAATAACGTTCTCGTCGACTGCATTTTCAGAAATTGATCTCCTACCAGGAGGTCACTTATCGACTTGGAATACTTAGATGATATAGTCCTGTTTGGTGAAGACGCTGATAAAATGCAGTCTTTTGGTAGCACTGAGCAACAATACCAAGATGTTTGGGATGCGTTTCTCCCCCTCTAAATGCAAGTTGTTGCTTCAGGGCTGGCCTGCGTCAACACTTGAACTAAGGATAGAGAATGAGGTAGTCGAACACGTCGACAACTTCACTTATCTTGGAAGTCTGATCAACCCCACTGGGTTGGTATCTGACGAAATCTGTGCACGGATTTAGAAAGTTGGTTTAGCCTTTGCCAACTTGTGTCACCTATGGCGAAGGCTGCGCAGCTGTTCGTTCTGTTCTAATTTACAGCTGCGAAACGTGGCCATTAGGAGTAGAAGGTACTCGTATTTGATCACAGATGTCCTAGAAATATTGCGCGCATCTGTTGGGATCACCAGGTGAGGCTAGACGCAGGGTATTAGGAAATGATGGTAAATCAGTTGGTGAGGTTGTGAATCTTCATCGACTGAGATGGTTGGGCCACGTGTTACGTATGCCTGAACACCGATTATCGCGACGCGCAATGCTGACTAGTGTTGGGAATGGTTGGAAGAAAGTTAGGGGTGACCAAATTAAAATGTGATGTCAGTCCTTGAAGTGACTAACTTCTGGTCTGAGCGATGTTGGTAGATGCAGACTACTTGGTTGGGGTCCGCGCGACTATCGTAACCAATGGTTGGAGACTGTGGGTGATATGACAGAATCGATCACAATAGCGTAGGTGTACAGACTCTTCGTGTTCCCTTAAAGCATGAGATTATAATTGCTTTGTGACTTCTACGAACTAATTCTTCCCGTATTATATACTTATGCACAATCTTTCTTTTATATATTACCACCATTAAAGTAACTACTATGAATTTGGTGTTCATCTTGTGTTAATGAAGTCTGGCAACTTGGACTGATGCATATACGTGCCTGGTCCTACGTTGTAACCGACTCACTAACACCACGTAAATCATTGCAACTGTGCACACAATCGTGTTATCATGAGCAGTTGTTTTACAATTAATTTGAATCTAGATTTCATTTCATACGTGTAAATACTTGTCCACAAACGTAAGTTAACCTTAAATAAGCAAACACGTTGTGAATCATATCCCATGTCAAGATTTAGTGTGACTCAATGTTGTATTGTTATCGAGTTCATTCGAGCTGTTGTCAGCCAGAAAGTAAATTTTTAACCTAAAGATTATTATTGGCTGTCGACAAAACGAAACAGCCACCAAAATAAACTTTGGTCGAAACGTTTTTAAATCCTCAACATGAGATAATTCATCATTAAACAGTAAGAGTTGATGACTTCTCAGATAGAGTTTTGGAGTTTCGCCAATGTACCTTATGTCGGGAATTAAGTGTTTCCGGACACAATTCTCCGTGAATTTAGTTTAGTATGTGGTATTGCTAATGCAGTTGTTAGGAAACGGGTACTAGGTAAGGATGACAAATCAATTGATGACGCGGTGAAACTTCAGTTGAGATGGCTAGGACACGTGTTACGTATGCCCAACCACCGACTGCCTCGACGTGCGATGTTCAGTGGTATAGGAGCAGATTGGAAGAAAGCTAGGGGCGGCCAGACCAAAACATGGCACAAGTCCATGAAGTCACTGACAAGTGGTCTGAGTTATGTCGGTAGGTGTAGACTACCTGGTTGGGAACCGCGAGATGATAGCAACCGATGGTTAGAGACCCTGAATGACATGGCTCGAAATCGTTTACAATGGCGCAGGTGCATCTACTCTTTGTGTTCTCCCAAATTTTGATCTCCTTATTCCTCCTTGTCTCTTTTTTTTCTCTTCCCAAATTTATTTCACTGTATTATACTCTTTAAGTAACATCTCCAAACATTAATTTTCCCGATTACTGCTTATACTCTTATTACCTCTACCACCACGGGATTTGAATCAACAACTTCATCTCTGTGCTAATGTGGTGTGGCAACTCCAACTGATGTACGTACGTACGAAATTCTACGTTGATACTGACTGACTGACTGACTGATTGCTAAAATTATCCCAAATTATCTCTTCTGCATGTTTTTAAGTATATTTAACAATGATCTTACATCGTACATGGAGTTCGATGGCAAATAGTTCTCGTATCTCTGCTATAAGTCATATTTTTGGTGTTTGTTGCATTTATAGTCTATACTTTCTGAAGCTGTTTGCTAGTTATATTTTGTAGATGCCTTCAAGCAATCTTTCACGCTTTAATGTTATATTTTGGCAGCGTGAAAGCGAGGTTTTGTTTTCGGCTGGTTGTGCTTGGGCTTCAGCGTCGTTCAGAGTGAAAATATCGTATTTTAGGATCTGGTATGGCTACTTGTCATAGTTGAACAAAAATTGTTATGGATTTATGTATCAGAGAAGATAAGATAGTAGATGAAAACTATATCATACATCAATAGTGGGTTCACTACAGATCAACCGCTGATCGACAAGTGTACAAGTACTATGCTATTTACTTGTCTAGTTAATAGTTAAATATGAGTATATGTAACTGGGATATCGTTGACGTCCATTAATCAATAGCTTAATTCATGTATATAATTCTCAGCGTTAATAAATTACTGAGTCCTTTATTCTGTTTCTAGCAGTTCTCAGTTTTAAACTTCCACACGTTGCTCTTCACAATTGAGAACTATGAACTATTTAACCCACTCGTACCCCATTAAACGATGGTCGTTTATGATGTATTGAGTGCTAACCAGTGATTAGTGCCGAGTCGTTTTTTACGTTCTTAAGTGATGCTAAATTCCTTGAGTAGACGCTATTCATAAATTTACGGCGATACATATTTGTTAATGAGTTTATTCGTGTTTGGTAGGCTCTTCGACAATCATTCCATCTTTTAGATCTTGTTTAAAAAAGAAGTCGATTCAGTGATCCAATTCAACAGTATCCAACTTTTGTTTAGCCAATGTCAGATGGTTTTTTCCGGTTCAACTGCTAAATCCACTTGTTAAAAATTTTCATTAGTGCTGTAATTGTTTTCATAACTAATTTCTCGGTCATGTATGTCATGGGCTAACATTGTTCAGAATGTCATATGATGACACATTAAAGTGGATTCTATTTTTATAAAGGTAGGGATAAGAGTAAATGAATAAGCTATTGTCAAATTTTCCAGTGATATACAACATTTCGAATGATTTGCTGGCTTATGATACCAATATTTTTGAGCATATAATTAAGAAGAGCAGAAGAACTGTGAACATTCTTATCAACTTTGAACGGATAATCAATACTTGTCTCATCGGGGATCTTGAATTGTCACAAAATAACTATGGAGTTCGAAGATCACTAAATGAGTCGTTACATGACTACTGGATTGTATCGTTTTTACCTGTTTGTTTACTGAGCAATAATCTGCTCTGCTTTGCTCTACGGCTGTGAAATATGTCCAATTAAGGTTGAAAAAATACGTAGTATATGCTCATCGGTGTCTTTGAAGCACATCGTCGAAAAGCCGAGTAGGAAACGTTATGGTAACATCTAGGGAGGTGATAAGTCTATTGATAGCACTGCTGACCTTCACCAGTCGAGTTGGTTGTGGGTGCTTCATGTCTACTCATCTGTCGCTTATTTAGACGTGGTAGCATACAAGTGGGTTGAAACTGGTTAGGTGTAACAAAATAACATCATGTGCAGGGAGTCTTCTTTTAAGAAATTTAAAGCAATTAGTCCCTTTGATAAATTTCGATAGTCCAATAAGAAGACGAAAATTATCTGAACTATGTGATAACATCAGTTTATGAAGTCGTTGTTTGTTGAATTCAACTTGTATCCATTGATGTATTTTGAACTACCTTATTTAATGGTAACCGGGAATATGAAGTTTAGCAAAGTCATCTCACTATAGCGAGTTTATTTCACTTGTTTCTAACATCCTGCGATATAAATGACAAATTGATGATCTTGCCAAATAGTTCTTTGCTATATAGTCGTTGATAACCAAACACCCATCTATTGCTTTAAAGACTCGTAAATAAGTAACTGATCTCGGGAATTATTTTTGCACCTTGCAATGATTCATACTTATAATTGAACTTAGAAATCACATACATATAAACCCAGTGAGAACCAGAGTTGTATTCGGAAGTCCAACTAATTGGAAAGGCAATTAATAATAAAATCTATAAAATGTACACTAATATATGTACAACCAGTATTAATTATAGCAATATGTATTAAAATAGTTGATATGCTAACATTCAGTTGTCTTACATGTTTCTGATTTTTCGTAGTCTTAACGTGTTCAAACTGGTTTCGTAATTTTATCATGATTTTTTCTTGTTAATTAGATAGCCTACAATTATTTACTGCTAAATCAGCTTAAATGTTTTAATGACAGCAATTATGAACATCTATAACTACATGGTATATACCAGTTTGGTATTGTAGTGATGAACTGCGAAATCATAGTATTTACTTTTCAGTATACAGACCTTTTAAGTCATTACTTGGTATTTGTGATGTTTATAATATATATTTGAATCGCAGGGAAATCTTGAAAAAGCAATTCAGAAAGAAGTTTTACCTCTAAGTTGTATTATGACAGTTAAAACATTTAATATCTCTACAATTTCATTAGCAAACTGTTGTATAATCTGAATGGCATCTACACTAATTAAGTTTAAGCCATATTTCAATTGGTTGTAAAGCTGTGGAAATGTATTTGTATCAAACACACATAACAGTGTAATTAGATTTAGTATTTGGTGTGTTCAATCATTTGAATTGACTTAGAACTAACTGTAACACTGAATACACATTATTAGATTTCATGATAATACACATTGATTCATTTAAAATTCATCATGATTGAGATGTGTAAAGAAATCAATATCGAAGTATTGGAAGTAGAGAGGAAGCAAGTATAAGTAAAGTAGTATGCTTGGGTAACATTATGAAAATCAAGTACCAAGATCGTTTATCCATAGCTAAGTAATCATCAATCTGTTTCCCTATATGTATTATTAAAGTATTTGTGTATAACATTGAATAGCCGGTTTAAATCTCAGTCCCTGTCGTTCGATCAACTTGGATGATGTCACCAAACTTCAGACAAAATATTTGTAGCCCAAAGTCAGATACACAGATGACTCTGATTCTACTGATTAAGCGTTCGCCATGTGACTTCAATTTCTAGGGTTCGCTCCTTGATCTGGTTGCTGTGGTTGAGAAGTATGTATATTGAATCGATTTGATCAATTATTCTTCAAGTATTGTGTGTAATACTTAATTCGTTTTATGTCTTTTTTAATTTTTTTATTTTCATATCAGTTTTGTGCATCGAAATGGATATAAGTTTGTCAGATAATATAATGACGTCAGAATTAGATGACCAACTAGTCAGCATTTCTAATCGTCATTCTCATTCCAACAGTACAGTATCTACACATGTCAGTAATTGCAATGATTTCACCGGAACAACATATTTTACTACTAATGTTTTAGGTAATGTTATCACACACAACTTACAACATGTAGCTAATTTACAAAGTGATTGTAACAATAGTGTTTTACTCGATGAGCAAGATGTTGATAATAATATTGGCATCGGTAGTGATAATGATGTTGTTGGTGACGACAATGACGATAATTTATTTGATGATTTATCCGCTGCAATCGAGGCAATCAATGAAGCGAATCGTTTAAACTCTGCGTGTGATAATGATATTGATGAAATTGATGGAGTTTGCTGTGATGATTATGAGAGAGGAGTTGTAGTCTCCAATGTTATGTCATCATCATCAGTAGTACAACAGTTACAATCACTGAGAAATAATGTCCCAGCTATCACAACTTTCCACTCAATGTCGTCATCATCATCACCATGCCATTTTGTAACACATCCATTATTTGCGAATATTCCTATCACCACTACAACCGCAATTGGTACTACCACTACAAATCAATTGACTTTGTTTAAATGTGATACTGCCGATCAAAAAGTTGAAGAGGATCAATATATACATGAAAATGAAAATCTGGTTGAAAAACCAGATCCAACTGAGTTGGGATCTAATAATTGTATAAGTCATATACCGTCGTTAATGACAGCTTCATCATCACGTTCCATAAGTTCAGTTCAATCAAGTTGGCGTTTATTGTTACGTCCAATATTTGAGAAAGCTTTAATCGAACGGTTATGGACTAGTGGGGAATTGGGGTCGTCAAATCCACACTCTTTATTATTATCAATGTGGTTTTATATTTCACGTCATTTCGGTATTGGATGTCGTACAGATCATGCTAAACTTGCATATGGCAATATCGTAATAGGCGTGAATTCAACAACTGGTGAACGTCATTTACAGTTTACTAGGTAAGTGTAGTAATATAAACACAAACATCTTTATATATATATATATATATATATATATATATATATATATATATATATATATATATATATATATATATATATATATATATATATACCAAATGGCATTATTGTCATCATTAGTTTACATATTTTAGGATTGAGTAGTGAACATTCAGTGGGATATACTGTTATTTCTTTCCAGTATTCTGTTTATTTGAGTTACTGATTTGTAAATACTGAAATAACTGGCAAGGCTATACTTATAATTTGTTCAAAGGACTGATCTTCAGATTTCAACATGACAAATTTCAGAGAACAGTACCATTAATCAATTGACTGAATAACAGATTGTACACCGTTTGGTTAATAATTGATTAAGCACGGATGAGGTTTAAAAAAATAGTCATTTTTTTTACCTTGTATTCTCGATTGTGAGATAATTTTTGATAACATTACGTTCGTACGTTCCTGTTACTTCGTTCAACAGAGTTGTATTACCAGGTAAAATACAGCATGTTAATAATCTTAATCTTAGATACGACTAGGGATTTACAATTATATCCTCTATCTCAAGATGGCTTGGACCTCTATATACACTGTTAATGAGGAACGCATATCATCGTTGATAATCACATTGAAGATCGTTTTTATTTCAGTAAAAGAAACCTAATGAGTCATTAAATAAGATGAAGAAATTCCATCACAGAAAATTCTCTTTTCGACGACATCATTTTATTAGAGCTGTACACCCGTGTTTATAATTATTTTTACATGTAGTGGTCTATTAAAATAGCGATCTATTGTGTGATTAATTAAGGTTCTAAAAGTCGATCAAAATTTGATGCTACTTAATGGTCCATGGGACATATGAAACGAGATATGGAAAACTATCCATGTGACGATTAAAAAGAAAGTAAAATTAGGAACAAAAGTATATCAAAATGAAATGTATAACAGGGATATAAGCGATAATTGTCCACTTGAAGAATGTAAGAAGATGAAAAGAAAACAAACATGTGTCAAGAAATAACTGACGAAATGCTAAGATATGTTAGAACCATGGTAAACTAAAGGGTTAGACATACCGGTTCTGAACACAAACATTTGGCTTAAGCTGATAGATCACCAAAGTCTCCATTACGCACAAACTTCTTATCTAGCTTCTTTTAGAACTAGTTCGTCTTACTTAGTGAATGATTTTGAATGATGATTTCGGTGGAAATAAATGACAAATATTAACTAAATGTTCAACAATCGAGTTATTAAATTCACCTTTCGATAATCATGCTGGATGTTGCTCGAAAATGCGTTTAAAACGAGCACGCTTTATAAGAACGGTTATTATAGCAAACCCCACAAGAGTAAATTAAAAGGTAGATATACCTTTTTGTTGTCTAAAGTAGTGGTTTATTCTTGTCACATCGTTGAATCTGGTATCCGCTGTAGAATACAATTCGTAGTTCAGTTGGATGAAAGGTCTTATTCAAGGATTCTGATAATCGATTTCGGCGAGAGCGCAATTTTTTTCTGTTCATTTTAGTTTCATCTCACTTTCTGAATATCGTATATGGAAACTCAGTTAAACACATTATTTGTACTTAATCGCACTATGATTATGACTGACTGACTGACTGAAATACTTGTGTTTTGTTGTACATACATATTGAATAAGTAACTTAACATTTCATAATCCTCATTATTTGTATAATTAACTTGATCTATTTTCATACTTAGAAATCCTTACTAACTACTTGTGGTTACTAGTATTAATGCATTTTTATGTTTTAGCCTCCCACATGGAGCTGTTTCAGTGGGAACATTAAGAAAAGTATCAAAAAGTACTAAAGAGTTTGCACCACCGGTGAAACCACGTCAACCAGATACTCTTCTTCCTGAATGTCTCACCAAACCTGATCGTTGTCCAGTTCGTTTATTTGAAGCTTTCTGTTCACATCGTCCATGCTCATCAAACTCTGTTGAATCTCCATTTTATTTACAACCCGAACGATGTAATTCCATAATTCATGCATCAATGAATAATCCAACTTGGTTTACATCAAATGCTCTTGGTAAAAATAAAATTGGTTCAATGTTGAATGGTGCATTACAAAATATCGGCATGCCTGTTGGTCGGCAAGTAAATTTAGGCCGATTTTGTGATTCGTTAATCGCTGCAGCATTTTCACATTCCGGTGGTGGTAATGTCGGTGAAGCATTACGTAGTTTATTGTTTTTAAATTGTCGACCAAATCATCATATACCAGAATCATTATTACCAAGCATTACATCGTATGCAGAGAATATTGTACAAATGTCAACAACACCGAATTCACCAGTCTATACATATTTAACTAAGATATGTTCAACGAAAGCTGTGAAAAATGTTAAAAAAACTAGTTTAAAACTAGCAAACAGTTCGTCGAAACTATCGTATTCCGTAAGCGTTAATCATAAAAGTAATAACCATGATGTTAATGATAATGATGACGATGATGGTAGTAATCATTCAACAAATGTCCCTAGTAATTTACCTGTAACTTCTACGACAAATCATAATTGTATTGATAGAGTCGGTGTGAATAATTTGAATCCATTATCAACTACTCCTACTGAAGGAAATGTTTGTATTAATTCGAAACAGACAACTATTCGTTACAAGTATGTATTGGCGATGTTTTTGCATGTCTATGTATAATAATACGTAGTTGTTTTACTGCTATTTTGGTGTGGACATACTCGAAAGCAGAGAAATTCTACATCAAATCATAAATTCATCTCACTGATTATATTAATCTGAACTGTAGGAAAGAAATAACATGTAAATTATAAACCAAACAACAGTTAGAATCTGTCTAAAATCATTAGTTTTTCATCATGGCTCCTTCTTTATTTACCAAATGGCAAAATGGGAATTTTCACTATATTAAAATCATTAGTGTTGAGATCTCATACATTCTCTCTGTCATTTGGTTCTTTTGAGTCTCGAACTTGGTGTCAATACAATTTTTTTCATTCCTTCTTTTGAATCGGTAGCTCAATGGTAAAATATTTGTCTTCTGGACGCTTACACTAAGGTTTGATCCTCACTTCATCGACTTTATTTTGGACAACTGTATAGCACTCATACTTAGTGTGACTCATACCCAAGTACCTGGTGAATGAGTTAATCTACATATTTCATATATGTCCTGGTATGGCCGAGAGTGGAGTGGGCCCACCCTCCCTCCCGAAATGCTCTCACACGGCCACACGGATACAGCCTCTGCCAGGGAAGTCGTACTCACTGCCTTCTCGTGGCGGGGGTGTTGTTTACGAAAATGAGAGGACGAAAAGCGAATGTCCGGCGCTTTAAGCGGATGTCAAACCGATGGTGCACATGGGCTCCAGTATTCTGAGTGAACGAATGGCGTATGAACCAATCATTGGTCACCGGCTGCCATGGGACTACATCTCCTCACGATGCTCCACTGCCTTGTGGATCAGACCTTTAGGTCAAAGGCTCGGGGTGTAGCCCCCTAAGGAAACCACCTGCTTCGGTCTGGGCACTCGGACAGTATCACAGCCCACACACACAAATATGGTGTGGCGCATATATATTTGGTGCCCTCTTGTACCAATATTTATGTGTTGAAATAAATAAATAAATTTCATATTTTTAAACTACATGTCATTTAAATTTACTTGGTATTGTTTACTTGAATCTTCCCATTGATTTTTAGGGTTGCAATTGATCAATCATTATCCATCTTTGCTTATGATATATGTCATTTGTTTAGCTTTTCATTTTATTTCATATTATTATCATTGTTTCCGCTTGTGCAACATCTCCACTTCATTAATTTTTTCTCATAATGCTGGTGAGACGTTGGATAATTACCAGGTCCTGATTTCTCTATGACTGACTGAAATTTTATTCATTATAGAGATGTGGTATTCCAGTTCATGAAGTCATTGACTATTATATTGAGTTTTGTTGATAGGTTCAGATTACCTGGTTAAGGCCTATCCGTACACCTTAACTAATGGTTTCAGACTTCGGGTGACAGTTCAGAATCGGTTACAATGGCGCAGATGCATTCACTCTTTGTCTTTTTTTAGATTTCGAGTTCCAAAAATTATCTGATATTTTTTCTTTCACTAATTCATCCTTACTTCTCGAATAATGTTATCTAAACCTAGATTTTTCTACTGTCACTGATATTGTTGCTAATTATATTACTCGTGAATCTCTGTCTTATGATGTGATAGCTTGGATCAATGCACATGTCTGACAGGTTCTACGTTTCCATTCGCTTATAGACTTACCAGTTTACTAAATTGTCTAAATCTATGTAGGACGTGGCACATATGTGGAGTTCAATGGACAAACAGTCTTGAATCTAGTTTACATATTATTCTGATATATGGAGTTATGACTCATAGGTTTTCAAGTAGAATTAATACACTGTCAACAATCGTACTTTACGTACTCAAAGTCCACTTAATATATTTCATTACGGGTATTATATTTAAGACCTACACAATAAACGTGTTTTTTGTCTAAGAATTTACTAAACATGACAATATCGAATCCGAAAATTTTAAATAATTGATTCATCTTATATTTCAAATTGTTATTATTAACGTTGACTATACAATTGAATAATTTACTATTGAATATTGCCAATGAAATCCAGATATATGCGATGACCAAGCTATGTGACTCCTCATCAGTATTTATCCACGACTCAGCATCTGGGAAATAAACTCGGGACCTTAGGTATTCTGAGTGAATGGTAGATCTCTAGACAACGGAGTCGACCGGATAATATCATTAGCCCTCACACTTAAAGTGTGACTGATAATCAACTACCTGATGAATGAGTCAATTAAATTAAATAATTTAATTAGATAAGCAAGTATTAGGGTACAATGTGATTTTCCTGATCTACTTATTTCCTTCTATGTTGTTATATCACAATATCGTTTTCCTTTTTGTTCAGATCAATTTTCGTAAAAAAATCAAGTTTTGGGGATTTCTTTTAATTCATTGTTTTTTTTCAAGTGGGATTTTGGATTTCATTCTTTATCCTCAGATCCATATCATAAAACTACTTATTAGATTGAAGATCGGTTTTTTAGTATTTTCTCTATGTACTAACCATTTAGCGTTTACATCCAGTGTTTTTTTGACGACATAAGAAGAAAACTACTTTTAAATTCATTAATCCATCAGAAATGGTTTTGAGTTAGTGGAATTCAACTTTTAACTATTAAGTCACAGGTTCGAACTCAGCTCCACCCACATCGGTTTCAACAACCGGGTAATAACATTAGCCCTCACACTTAATGTGACTCAAAGTCAAGTGTACGAATCTGCACCTGGTTGATGGTTGCGTTGTTACAAAGCGACTCGCTGTCAAACAACATGTAGTCTTGTATGCCATTAAGAATTTTTCTCCCTCCCCCTTATAAAGTACGATCGTGAACAATTGTTCTCTATTATTCCCAGTGGATTTGTTATTCAGCAATTAGAAATAGGTGTGGATTTTCTTTAAATCTACTCAAGTTACGTAGATCTTCCGTAAAAACACAAACATGTTTTAATCAGAAAGGGGTTTTGTGGAGATTGTGGTACTTTAACAGTTGAATTCATGAGCCAAATAAAACTAGACCACCATGGAAAACCTGGCCGTCCGGTGCTTCCAGGTTTTCCATGGTGGTCTAGCTTTAACTGACTCATGGATTCAACTATTAAATTTTTTGTTTTAATTTTTCTGTTGTCTTTTTACTAGTCGAGTTCATTAATCGATCTAAGCTAGACCACAATTTATAAACAACATCCATACCTCTTTTTATGATAGTGCAAATGATTTATAGCTCAGTTGGATGATTTGGGCGGTGTTCTGTTGGAGTTTCATTGGGTGGTATAACTCAGGCAACTAAACAATACCAAAAAGTTTTTATCACTCTACTATTAATAATCAGAAAGTCAGTACATTGTATGAGTCACATCAAATCTTTCTGGTTTATGAAATGACCTTTATTATTTTGTTCAATCTTCCTCCATCCTGCTCCTCTCTCTTGTATTTTATACTTTTCTTGTAAATTTGTCTTTCAACTAATTAGACTTAATACACAATGTCTAGACTCTCATCGCTTTCCCATAGTTATAAATTTATTTTTAATTGAAAGAAATATGATGTGAAGATCGTCTTTATTGAATCCTTCTTTTCATATTTCAAAAGTTTAATTCTGTCTGATTTTGAACTATCTTAATGTTTAACGAGTGAAAAGTTTACGACTTATTTGTCTGTCTTTTAAAATAGTAGCAGTGAGATAGAAGGAGAACTGATTGATTTACTGACTGGTTGTTAAAAAGAATATGTCAAATGTAATTATTCACACCTTTAAAATGAAAACGAAATTGGGGATTGTTCGCTTCATAGAATAACTTCTAATATAAGAAATACCATTAAAATCCGCAAGCCAACCCAGTTGTAAAACACTAATAACCGAAGAGTATTCTTGTCACGCTTAATCAGACAGACCATGTAATACTGAAAAGTACTATAGTGTGGTTATCATATGTTTGATTGCTTTGTTTGCTCAAACGTCATTCGATGAATATATTTTTAGGCAGAGAACTTGTCAATCCTTAGATCACAGATTTACAGTTACTCTAACATCACTGTTCAAAATTATCTTGTAGCGCTGTAAAGTATGGTACGTCGTGTTTTTATGAGTTGATCAGAATTTAGGTCTAGAGATCCCATTTATGAATTATGTTATAATTATGGTTTTTTAGTGGTTACTTCATCAACGATGTGTGATCTTTTGAAACTGTCATATGTAGATGTTTTTCATATCACTAGCGCTCAAACACACAAGAAGATTTGTGATAATTTAGTGACCACTGGATATTTAAATATACTGAAAGAATTGAAGCTGTTGTTTGTTAAATGTGAATAGCAATAAAGTTCATATGAGGATAATAATCCTTTTTCAATGTTGAATAAAAGTGAAATATCTAGTTTTCTTTCGAGCATTTTCCTGGTAATTTAATGGATATCTATTGCATATAATAGGGTAATATTCATTCCGGATTTCATTTCTGCTTATATATTTTGCGAACACGTTACTGTAGCACATCCTAACTTTCCAGATGAAAGAAGCAAATAAACTATAAGTTAGAGCTTGAAATGGAATCTTCAGTGAAAATTATGCTTTTTTTTTTACAACATTCACTCACTAAATATGAACGGAAAAGTGTGAGATAGTGGAAACATATTAAACATTGAAAATCGGATGTGTTACAAGTTCATAGACACGTAACCTGTCCCATGAATTTCACACGAAATATTCACTATTGACTATTCACTTCATTTTCGTGTCGATTTTGCTTTTTGGACCATACTCACCTCGAAGTGACATTATTTTATTATTTTTATGAGATGATTCATACGTTAAAAGTACATAATCTGCATATGATTATTTACATTTGTATGCTTGTTTATACCTAATAGTTGTTTTCCAATAGTCACAAGTAACTTTAATTTAAAATTTTCATTGTGTCCAAATTTACTGAGTGTGGTTTGGTGAATTGTTCAAGTTTCTCAAACTGGATTGAATATCTGTCTTACAAAAATGTTCTCAGTGATTATCTTCTTGCCGTGGTTATCCTGAACATCTTCAGTGTCCAATGCGTGCGTTACATCCAGTAGTTAGGTCACTCTACCATCCATTTATTTAGTTATTTCTGTATATCGGAGCTTCATTTCAACCAAAGATTTCATTTCAAACGTTTAGAGTCATTTATGATTGTAGCCTGTGATACAACCCAATATACTTAATGAAAGACATAAAAATGGTGAAAGTCAGACCTTTTAATAAAATCTTTTAGGAAAATAAAACACGTGATGTGTAATGCCTACCCGATGAATAAATTAAAAAAATAGCCGAGATTTCTAGGTACAACATATTCATTGAATATTGAGAACGTTGCAAATAAATTCAGTGACTGATAAAGACAATTTGTTGTCCAGGTGAACGCTTTTAGTGGTGCTAAGTTTCCCCGAGCTAGATAGTTTAATTGTGGAGATTTCATTGCCAATCTGGATAACATCTTCAGCTTCTACTTGATGTAGGAGGTGATATAGTGAGCAATGACTTTATCAATTGCACTGTGAATGACAGATGAAATTAATTACATAGATGCTTAGTTGTATGATATGGTAAATATGTGTTCACGCAATGGGTGATGGAATAATTAATCTTACATATTATTCAATCCAAATTATACAAATCTGACTGTAAATAAATCGTCTAAAAAGTAGTACATTCATATATCGTTATGATTTATTTCTGCAGTTAAATAAATTCATATAATCAATTTTTGTGTTCTCACTATGCTTAGTCGTTTCAGGGTGCATGATAGAGATTCTTTTCGAGTTCTAATCCGAATATCAGTACATTAGAATTTTCGGATCATTCACGTGATGTAACACTTGTAAGATTGATAGGTGCAGGTTACCTTATTGGAGTCTACATGATAATTTTGGTCACTAGTTGAAGATGTTGGATAGCGTGAGTCAGAATGGGTCACATTTTCGCATGTAGATTCATTCTTTAACTCCCCCTCGTATCTTAAGTTGCAGTATTTCTTCATACATACCTCTTTATTCCGTCAGTGACCAATGAATAGTAAATTCCCTCAATCTTATAGAGGAGGTTAATCGCGGACAGAATAGCTCATTGTTAACGTCTCAGATTGTGAAGCCGAGTGGTGTGATATCGAATTCGTCAAGGAGAACCAACCCCATCAAAATTACAGGTACTTCTTGTGAAACCTCTTGGTCCATGGTTTCCTACTCACTACACAAAAATATTTTGTTCAAAGCGGAGTACATAAGTAAACACTTAGTTGCCTTATTAAATTAAATACAAGTTTGTATTGTTGGATATCTCATTTATTTTTTTTAAAGTCAGTATGAAATTAATAATGAATTGAAATTACATTCGTCAACGTGTGTAAAAAAGTCCAAATAAACTAATAAATTTACATGTAAAACGTGTGTATATCATCGGAAAGTCGATCAATTCATTCACATATGTTTGTCTAAATTTTGTGTAGTTTAGTTGTATCTATTGATTTCTTGAATTAGTTCAAATTTCGATTATTTTTCTCGTCATCATCGTCTTGAACTAATACCGTTAACGTTTTTGTTGACTACATGTTTATTGCGTATTCAATTTATTTTGAACATTTATTATTTCAATGGCGTGTAATGTTTGGAAATGTCATTCTCAATAATTTTATGTTTTCTGTATCAGAGTTGATGATAAATTGTAGAATTAGTCGATGTTTTGAAAAACGTTTTCTTAACTAGAGAAGGTTTTATTCTATAGACAGACTCTAGTTCAGATAGCCTTGGTTAGGGTTATATATTGTGGACGGATCGATAATATTTTGAAATAACTTCATCATTCAACGTTCAATCCATGGGATCTAGTGAGTACTACTTCCATTTACTGTGGATTACTGTCAACTAATAGATGATACCACCTGGTTTTCCCAAGTTTTACTTCTTATTAACTACTGAAGAAATCTTTAATTGTATATTGAATCAACGACTTAGATTTAACTAAAAAACATACTGTTTTATATTTATTCAGGGACAAAGATTGAATTCAATCAAAAAATATCTTGTTTACAGGAGGATTTATAACGACAATCTCTCTGTAGCCTTTTTTATTCAAAAAATCAGGGTGTAAAACTCAACTATTAATCATGTATTAATTCTTTTCCAGTCACTGAATGTTTTCACTGATAACAGTGTAAATGCAGCCCTGACTGGCAATTCCCAACTCACTGATTCAGATAAGATTACATTTCCTTTGTCAGTTTTTTAAAAGGGCAGTTAAATTCAATATAAGAATAAGTGTCTGTTTGTGACTCTAGTTTCGCAACCCCATGTTTCTTGATAGAAATTAATTTCACTTACTGTAGGTTTGTTAAATTATTTTTTCTATTATATCTGCTTTGCACTAAACTTAGTGACCATCACTCTTTGGATGATGAAGATGACGATGTAGACGACGTAGCGATTGATTCATTTGATTTGGACAATTCCAATTCATCAATTAATAATCCCACTACTGACGGGCTACATTCAGTACATCAACAGTTACAGGATAGTCATGTCAGAACTGGAATTGGCACAATCAACAGTAACAATAACGGCAACAGTGATAATGATGAATTATTAAATTGTTTACCTAAAGTCAAATTATCTTCAAGTCAAGAAAATTTGAATGTGGACGTTTCACAAACATATCCTTTCGGTAATTTATCTCTATAAAAATAGATTGAATTGTTTCGTGTATATTTGAATACCACTTCACTGTGTTTTAGATAATGTGAATATTTTGAATTGTTAGAGATAAGGTGAAATCTGACTCAATCACTATTTCCTTCATGATGATCCTTCGGTTAAAACGATTGACTTTCAACTGATAGGCTTCAGTTTTTGGAGTCCTGTTTTATCTAAGTAAGTTTAAGCTATTGAACAGTATCGTTAGACCTGAGATACAAATAGTGTAGGTAAAAGCTGAGCACAAAAATGTTTAACTAATAAATAAGTTACATGAACAGTTGTCATGTTGTTCGCCGGTTGGTAAGTTTGAAAATATGATCTATGTATTACTTATTGGACTGCTACTTACTTCAACATGTGATATTGCTTGATAATGATCAAATCGGGGTACGATACTTGTATACAATAGGTTTTTCAATTGTTATTCTGACTTCTATGTGTTATTTATCACAACTTGTTAACGTGGTTAACTTATTAAACTATAGTTTACTTCAAAATGATGCAGTAGGTGAAGTCGATATTTAGAGTATGAGAAAGGTACACAGTTATTATACTAAACCACAAAATTCCTGATAATCCGATTCTTAATGAGGTGGTATGTGGAGTACTCTATTGATAGTGAGTATGTATGCACGTGAATTAATTAGTTTTGCTTCTTTATAAGGTTATTATTTTGAACATTAGAGTTGAATTTGAGGTTGAGTACTGAACATGCTCAATACCAATCTACTTATCAAGTTTTATGGAATAAGTTAATACTAACTAGTGATGGGATTCAGGACTTGTGTTTCGTCCTGTATGGATGTACCTGAATGCTGGTGTTACCTTTAAATCCACTACCTTTCTCTTCAAATACCAAGTTATGCCTCAAGTGGATACTGCGTCTAGCTAGCCCATAACTTTTTCAACAGGTATTATGTTTGTATCAAAATTAGTAAAGATTTTGAAGTATTCCTGTGTTAACATCTAACGAGTCTCAACTAAAATGAAACAGGTGTTCCGGGCTTTATTAATGGTCACTCATTTCATAGACTAATGCTAATCTTTGTTTGAACACCTCTTGTTTTCTTTCAACCTACTCATGCATTAACAGACATTGGTCGTGAAGGTGGGAATTTGTTCGATATATATAATACGTACTCTAACCACTTTAGCCGATGAAGACCCACTACCTCAACGACCAATTTGTTTTATTTATCCAGTGCCGTTCTTCTATTTTCAAAGGTCACATTTCACAGCCACAATTTAAATTAAAATAAACTATTGCGTTGTAATAATCTTCAATAATCTTTTTTTCATGTTGCCATTTTTATTGTAGGCAATATTATTCAGGCACAGGGTGGTAGTGGACAGACATTATTTGATATAAATGGTAGTCAACTGTTACATTCACAACATCAACTCCAATATTCTAATTTTCCACAACAACAACAGTTGAATAATCCGACGGAATTTCTTTTTACACCTTTATCATATCCTCCTAATACCAATGTAAATATTTCTTCATTCTCTCCTGCTGTAATATTTGTACCGGCTTCGTATACAACAGCGATCGGTCATAATCGTATGGAATTTGTAGCTGGTCCCGGTGGCACTGCCGTTGATACATCTGATTCATCTGTTGTTGCCTCTTCTTCATCAACAATACCACCTAATTTAGGTATTTGTTCATCGATATCTGCTGCATTGCCATTAGATGAGAATATGATTGATATATGTAAGTTAGTACATGTAAAGTTCTGTTCACACATCTGTAATGTTATGGTATTTAACAAGCTATTCTCAGATGTTATTTTTCATGATCACCTTTCTACATTGTAGTTATGGTCTTGGTTATTTTATAATGCATAGATTTGTTAATAGTAAAAATAAGTGACAGAACTGTTCGATTTTTGATCTGCCATCATTTGTAGGCTGTGATAATCCAACAACAACGGTTCATTCGTAAGATTTTCTATATTTTTCATAGTTTACATCACGAACTGACCATAGTTATTCAATTATTGAAAACGGGAAACTATTGAACAGATGTTTCATCCTAGTATGGGGATCCTTGTGTGTGAACGTCCACCCCCCATAGGGGACTGAACCCAGGAACTATAGGTCTCGCTTCGAGCGCTTAACCCTCTAGACCGCTTATTCGGCACTTGTTGGATGGGACCATGAATGGGCAGTACTGAGAATTTCTATACTAGGTTGAGTCAACTGTCCAGTACTTCCTCGTTTTCAGTGGTTGTGTAATTGAAGTCACTTCATGATGTAGACTTTGTAATTCAACAATCTGCATAAACCCGTTGCAAATAAATCTCGGGAAGTCTCGAACAGATTAAGCAAAATATGATTGATGTTTGATTCACGCTACCTGATTAATTTATCAAGAAGAATTGTTTTGAGAAAAATTCTCGCACATAGATTTATAGTTACAGTCTTTTATCAACCTTGGTTAAGTGAAAATCACCACCAGTGACGGATTGATGCTCTTGGGAACAGACATTTTTGATTTAGTGACAGTCCACAATAACCATGCATTGGTAAAAAAGTAACAGGATATTCCAGTCAATCATTCATAAGCGAAGTAGAATCTTGCACATATCTCCTTCGGTTCAAGTTACCACAATATATGAGCACACCAAATTGAAATGATCATAACCAATATCAGAGTAGTAGAAGTAGCAGAAATATTATCGGTAGTAGAAACGATTAGGTATGAACATTACGTTTCTTGAGGAAAGAATGAATACATGAAAATTCTTAGAGTTAAGATATAACGAAAAATAAAAAGTAAATAAATCCTCAACATCACGACCGATTCTGACTCATGCTACGTATCATTGGTTACAAACATCGAGGGAACACCCAACCAGATAGTTTGTATATAGCGACATGACCCAGTTCAACACTCAGTGACTTCATGGACCGAAGGCTCGTCTTTAAACCTATTCGTACACTAGCAAACATCGTGTTTTGAGGTAAACGATTGTTGAACGCACGTACTAAATATTTCAACCACTTTATTCGATAGAGATTCACTATCCGAACAACTAGTTTTTTATCTTTAGCTGGCACCTTGGATCAGGTTTCAACATTTTTCATCTAATAGCTCTAACGTAATCAAGCAGATCTGTTGTCGTATTTTGTTTCGTTTCTGGTGTTCAGAGGTGTTTTTTGTTTTAATTATTTATGTGTATGGTTTTGTTTTCTTCATTAAAACGTACACTGGAAATTATCAATCGATGAACTACTGTTTCGTTTCGCTGTTATAATCTCATAACTTCAGTTATTATTAAATAATTTATAATACATAAAACTCAGATCTTTTCCTCAACTCACCTCATTCCTTTAATATTCTATATTTATTCAAGCTCGTCTTGGTGGTATCGAAAATATAATCCCTACAACTATGATTTCATCAAGTACACCAATTAAACAATCGTCACCGGAAGTTACTGTGTCACATTGTTCACAACCAGAACTGGCTAAAAAATCTAATTTATCGTCTAGTCGAAATGATACAATAATTCGTTGTCAACCTAATGATGATATACGTATTGATCTGCGTAAAACTGGTGGTGGTTCCGGTCGTTCGGTTAAATTGGAATTACGTGAATTATTAGATCTTGTATTAGCAGCTGCAGCTCGTACACCGAATTGTTTAGTTTTAGCAGATAGTGGTAAGATTTATTCTCCACTTCCTGGTACATCACAACGTCCTCCAGTTGGTCTAGTTACTCAATTACTTTGGCGTGCTCGTGCTCTAGACGATCGTGGACCATGGATTTTAACTTTTTCTATGTGGTGGTTAATGCAACACTATTTCGGTATTGGTAGTCGAATGCATCATGTGCGGTTACGCTGGGGGCATTTAAGATTGGTATCTAATGTTATTGATCCTCTTACCGGAGAGTTATGTGAAGCAATTGAATATGTTGGTCCTTCAGCATTCACTACAGTTAAAGCATGTGCCCTACTTGAATCTAATTCATCTTCAAAAGATCAACCTGTTCGTCGTGTTTATCCTTCTTCAGGTTGGGGAGAAGCTGAGATTGCAGTTGCTTCAGCATTGGCTTCTGAACACAGCGCTAATCGTCCAAGGGTTCGTCCTCTTGAAATTGATCCAACTGTACCACCGATTCCTGCTCGTTCTGGTCCTGATTTTGTATCTTTGTATAAATCATTTGCTAGACATAGGCAACAAGCATCGTTACTTCCAGAAGCACCATTTTATGTCCAACCTTTACAGGTTAGTGCTTATGTGTGAGTACTATTTTGTTCTTTGATGTATGTCAACTTTCAAGGTCAACTTCATAAGTTTGCTGAATTATTGAGAATTTATTTGGAACCCTAAACTGCGATATAATAGTCGTTTTGACAGTGATTAATCAAACATTAGAGTTTACTTGCTGTTACATTCAGCGTCACTGACTCGAAAAAGTGAACTTTTATTGATTATTAATATCTTTTGCGATATTACTATTGTCAAGTGATTACATGACTTTCTTCAAAGGTTGACGAGATAATGACTCGTTTTTAGGTGGATTTGTGTAGTGGCGAGTAATGGAATCAAACACACGTGTTTCGTTCTTTTTAACGGTTCTTCGGTTGGATGTCGACTTTCACAGTCAGAGTCGAACCACGTACCTTTAGCTTCAAACACCCAACTCAGTATTCACTTAGCTAGTGAGTCCAGAAAACCACTGGCTTGTGCAACGGGGGGATTTCTAATGTATGTATAAAAGTTGTTTGAATCCTCCTGTTGATAGATTAAGGACTGAAATTGATCAGCCTCTTTTGGGGTATGTGCATACTGTGCGGATTGCTTCGATATTACCATTAAGTCTCGGGGACTTTAATGTTGTTGGGATTATTCTAACAGAGACAATTGTGTAGTTCTGCTTACTATTATATAGATCCGAATTTGCATATATTATGATTGAATGGTGGAAATTAGTACATTGCTACACTGAATGCTTCATTCTTGTTACTTAAGTACCTAGACAAATAGGGCGTATTATTATCGATTCATTCGGTCATGAATTAATTTCAGTTATGAAATTAAATTTAAAAAATTTGCTCATTCAGTTCTATTGTTCGTCCATTTGTCTTCAAGTCACACAAAATATGAAGGGTAGCGATATCACTCGATTGATCGGATCGAAATAGTTGGAAGTATTTTTAAACCGTAAATTTGGTGGCTAAAAATCGAATGCCTTACCTCTGAGCCACTGCTCTACGTATGATTAATGGAATTTAAACCCTACTACATTTTCAGAAGTACTGGTTTGATATAGTTCTTTCGCCTAGTTGTGATAATTATTTCTTAATATGATCCATTTCCAACATTACCGCAATTTACAAAACATTTTCAGTTGACCATTTTTGCACTTACATTGCACTTATATATTACTTATCTCTACCAACTGGTGATCATCTCAACAACATTGTATTTCTTCTATCTTGTATTCATCATCTAATCTATCTATTACAGAGTTCAACTTCAGCTCTTCAATCAAAATCTGCAATTGCTTGGTTCAGTGTTGGTGCATTAGGCAAAAATCGTATTGGTGCATTAATGCGTAATATTGTTGATAAAGTTGTTCGTCCAGATATGCAACGAATTGCAACAGCTGCTCTGTCAGCGGCAACTACTGCGTGTGTTATAGCGGCGGATAGAGCTGCATTAGCTTTAAATCAACGTGAGAAATTTAATTGTGTTATGGCTAATCGTTGTGCTACTACTACCACTACTACAATTATTGCTAATCATAATACTATTAGTAGTAACAGTAATAATGACAATAATTATACTCCAGATTTAAATTATCGTCAACAGTCATTAGTCGATAAATTATCCTGTTTACTAGGCACTAATATGTCTGGTATGACTAATGCAAGTAATGATATTTTGCTTACATCATCATCACCTACGATTATAAATAACACGACTATTACTCGAACAATTAGTACTGGTAGCAACAATACTACTACTATCGGTAATAATAATAATCCCAACATAATGGTGCTTTCACGTTTAGATAACCCTGAAACCACAAGTATACTTCTTTCATCAACACCAACACTACTACATTCATCACGTACAGAAGAGATGTGCAATTCAAATAATCAATTTTTATTAAAACTACCGAAATTAATGCAACAATCAGTATCATCATTACCATCATCAATTGTATCATCTTGTAGTAGTAATTCATTGATGAATACAAATAATAATAACATATCTCTATCATCTATGATTACTCCACTATCCGGTAAATTATCACCACCACCACCTCCACCCCCAGTACAAACATCGTCATCAACATTAGCTGATTTTCGTAACCAAATTTTATACGAAACCTCACCAGTTCAACAACAACAGCAAAACTTTGTTCATGATAATGATCGAATTATTATTAATCCAACCACTCAATTGAGTGCAAATAGTTTTATCCTATTAACCACTGTAGATGGGCATACATTTTTAGCGCCTAGTAGTAGTATTTATCCACCAACCTCAACAGCAACGACAACAATAGCGACTAATCAATCGAATAGTTATATCTTGACACCTAATTCAACATCATCCACATCCACTGGAACTAATACTGCATTTAATACAACTAATATATCTTTACAACAATCGGAACAGTTCGATCCTATACAACTTCAATCTCATCAAGCTAATCTCAATTCATTGCAACAAAGTACATTTATCTTGTCCAGTTCAAGCAATCCAACTTTAAAAACACAAAATTCGGTAAGTTTTATGTGTATTTTTCTTTAAATATTACACGTTTGTTATACTGTTCTATTTTAAATTTCATTCTTGTAAAGATTTTCTGTGAAATACTCTTCAAATTTTCTGTGATCACTTTAATGAGACAATTACTTCAGAGAGACAATAAGGAATCGGAAATCGGAAAGAAATTATAATAAAACACCGTTTATACCACTAATTATTGAATTTTAATAAACCTTTAATTGTAGTCGAGGGCGATTGTGTTCGGACTTCTTAGAACGATCATCGCATTCAACATAGTTCTGTATTTTCAAATGTCAATGACTACATTCTATTCAGTGGAGCTAATCTCTGTTATCGTTAGTCTGTTAGTCATAAGTAACGTAGAACATAGTACTTGTATTCCTTGGCATCCATATTCAGGTTCAAAACCAGCCGAATTTTCCTGTATTTTGCTATTCACGAACCCCAATTAAGCGATGGATGGTTATTAAAGTGAATGTTTTAGACAATATATGGGTCAAATTGATTCCTCTATGGTTATCTTTAGAGGATTTTCACCTTTCCTTATAAATACATGTGTTCTGCGGCCGGGACCCATGCGTTGGTATTACGCACAGTTCCCAGATTTAGTTTAATCACTTTCCTTAAATATTTCTAGGGTCAATCCATCATGAGCTTTTGTTCTCCTTCGTTTTGTCTAACTATAGTTTTTTCCACCACACTGGAAGTCGAGGACGGAAGCTTTTACTATTTCCTATTCTGATTGTTTTGGAATAGTGGGTAATTGATGGGTAACTGGAGACTATTATCGTCTTCCAACATGTGCTCATATGGATCCAACTATTATCGTTTCAAATTTGTTGCTTTATTATCATGGTGAATGCTTTTTTTGCCTGCTTTAAAATCCAAATTTTTGTATAATTGTTTTCTATAAAAATGTTTACTTGTTTTCCGTACAAATTATCATCTTAGTTGACAACGACAAAAATCAATCCCACGGCATCTTCACCAGCGACAACTACATCACGAGCATTTAATCAACCTGTGGCATGTCATCTAATATCACATCCAAGTAGTAATAATAATAATAGCACTAATGCAGTACCGGTGAATTTAATTCTCTTATCTACCTCAACTTCGCCTGGTTTTTGTTCTGCTCCAATTGTATTGAATACAACTTTACAACCTCAAATTCAACAACACCAAGAGCAGTCACAATATTGTAATTTACAAACAATTTATCAGTCAGACAAGCGTCAGTGTGATTTTGATTTCAATCTACACTCTGATAGTAGAGATAGTGGCGCTTTCATGGATTCACTTCAACCGTTAATTATTCAAAGAAATGATTCCAACATAGCTACAATTGTTTTGAATACAAATAATGATGATACACCTGTTCGTCGAACAATCACTTTGATGAATTCAACGAATCCGACAAATAGGACCAACAGTAGTAATAGTAATAATAATATTAATGATAATTGTCGAATGAAATTATCCCAAGTAAGCACCAGTTCGGCACCTACCACAACCACCACCACAACTTGTATTACTACTACTACTACCACCATGCTTCCAGCCTGTAATCAAATATTTCATGGTCGCAATTCATTACAATATCAACAATTACAATCTCCACTTCAAGGTTATGAAATATCAGACCACCAAAATTTGACATCCTCTTCAAATGTTGGAGGTACAACTACAACCTCAGCTTTAATTCAAGTTAGTCCATTGAAATCAGATTATAATGCACAGAATGGTAGTATTGTTCAAGCTCTTTCATATACTGCTGATAGACAACCGATAACCATTACACAACCTGATAATGTCGTCGGTGACATTGGTCACAATGGCGTTACACAATCACAGTTTTCAACATTAATTGAAGCGAAATTGGAACCATCAACAATTAATTCTCACAGCCTTCTACAACAAAATAATCATGTGAGTTAAAACAGAATATGTTTATTCGTTTCACGTGGTCTTGAGTGCTGTTAGAGGTATGAGGGTGGTTATCACTTCCCAGCTGCCCACACTGTGGAAGGGTTCTTCTGGAGGGAATTGGATTAAAGGTGGTCTTAGTGACCTGAGAGCGTGACCGCAGTACCCAAGGGAAACTGCTTGAGGTCGGTCACACACGACCTTTTTGTGGGTAATTTTCGTGTTAGCTCCGTACTTGTTGAGACCTTATCACCATAGACGGATATCTGTGGGATAAGGCGAGATGTGCATTTTTATGATCGACCTTTTCTAACCCTATCCCTCCTTGTGGGAGGTAGTATCATTGTTATGCTGGTTGTCTGAATTAAAAATCTGTCCAGTCAGCAATACGACTTCGCCCTCAGACCTTGAGTTTTCTTCTTTTTGTCTTACCGCTCTTCAATCGACCTGTCTGGCATGTTAGGGCCTCGAGGAACGATTTTTCCAGCCAGTATAACTCGATTGATTCATCACGATAGGCAAGCCTGACCACCACGTCGTCAAGGTAGCAACAATAGTTGGGTGTACATACTCTCTGTCTTCCGTTAAACTATGAGACTAAAATTATTTCAAATCTTTCTTTCTACGAACTAATTCTTTCTTCCCTTACTTATGTCTTTATATGCAATCTTTCTTTTATATATTACCACCACCGAATTAAGTACTTCTATGAATCCGGTGTTAATCTTGCTGTGGTAATGGGGTATGGCAACTTGGACCGATGAATATATGTGCCTGGTCCTACGTTGTAGCTGACTGACTGACTTTTAAATATAATACCCATAATGAAATATATTAAGTGGACTTTGAGTACGTAAGGTACGATTGTTGACAGTGTAATTATTCTACTTAAAAACGTGTATATATATATATATATATATATATATATATATATATATATATATATATATATATATATATATATATATATAACTAAAATATTTAGAATGGGTTTTAGTTACTAGTTTGTAGGTTCCATCTCTTTCATTTCCCTCAAACCATCTGTCCAGTTGTCATTGGTCGTCAGTTAAACCTGGATGGATTCAATCGAATACTTACTAATTTCCATAAATTTTCTTATACTATTTCAATGTTTTGTTTTTGTCCTTAGCTTGTGACTTCATCGAATTCAATGCATAATCAACCGATAATCACTTTTCTTCCATTAAATAATGATTATTTATTCAATAACTCTAGTAATAATTTTACTTCTACAACTACGACAACTGGTACTACTACTTCTACTATTGCTCATGAAATCGGTTCAACAACGTCTAGAACTACAACTATAAATAATAACAATAAACCGGATATTTATTTTGAAATTCCCCTTAGCAATAGAGATTTGTCTAGCTCAGTTCAAACAGTTTATCGTTTGTTATATACTGACAATTCTGGTCGGACGATAATCA
The DNA here is from genome assembly GCA_944470205.2 of Schistosoma margrebowiei. NCBI lineage: Eukaryota > Metazoa > Platyhelminthes > Trematoda > Strigeidida > Schistosomatidae > Schistosoma > Schistosoma margrebowiei. The sequence continues at coordinate 8,755,030 of OX104027.1, forward strand.
CCAATGAGTCAGCGTTGATTAATGAAGCCGGTCATGTTATTATCACTAATGATAGCATTAATAATAACAATAATAACCATGGTGTCAGTAGTGAGAATAACAGTAATGTGTTGAATGCAATGAGTATACTTGGGTCTGAGTACTCACCCTACCATTCTTCTTCCTGTGCTTCTTCATCAACTGATCACTATACTATTGACCATCTTCCGAATATTATTAATCGCCAACGTCAGTCGATTTCTTGTCCCTATGTAGGATTTTCACAAGTATCGTCAACATCAACGTTAACAACGGCGTCAACTTCATCAGTGCCATTATTGTCTATCGGCAATACGTTTGCATTATCATCAACAGCGTTGAAACTACAACAATCTAAACATTCATCAGTTACTACATCGAATGTGACAAATCGATTACAAACATCAAACCAACATATTAATCATAATATTAATAATAATCTTGATGAAATCCATGTTGATTTTATGAATGGCATGTCCAATACTGGTACTACTACTACTACCACTAATACTACTACAACCACTGCTGCCAGAAATGCTACAAATATCAGTTTTGATAGTGGTAATCAGTTGATATCAGGCTATCATCATCAAATTAAAATGGACGATAGTTGTTATTCATCATCTTCTGTTGTGACGACTGCAGCAAATCCGATGATGTCTAAAGGACATTATCATAATATGCATAATAATAACAATAGTACTACTACTACTAATAATAATATTCGAAATAACTCATTACTAACTCTTCCTTCTTTGTCAAGTATGACATGTCATTTAACCCCAGTGGAGCCGAAACCTGATCAATTGAGAACTTTACAGTCTGTGAGTTCTATTTATTACGTGTTATCCAGGTTTTCTGAATATGTTTATGATTAATGTTTTCGTATACGGATCTTATTTATTAAATATTAGAAATTGTCGTACCATCATGTTACTTCCTGTGGCTCAAATGTTGACCTGGCTAGCATTAGATCAATAAACTGGTTGTTTTTAAAAAAATAATCATTCAACTTAAACTATGAATACATATTAGTTATTGTTTGTGGTTTTTCTTTGTTGGTTTACATTGATGAACTCGGTAGCTCAGTGGGTAATGGGTCTGGTATTTTTGATGAAAAGTACTGGGTTCGAGTCTCTCGGCATGAATTTCAACATGGGTGTAAGTATATCTGGATCTAAATTCAACCGAAACGTATGACTCGATTTCACTGCTATCCATATACCTAGTTTGAAGCATTTTCACAGTGTTATCCAAGATCTACACTAGCTATATGGCTTATATGTCAACGTGTGCCGAAGAGATCACCTCTCATGTTGTTTAACGAAAATATTAAGAAAACAATTTATTTATTCATTTTATTGTTAAATTTTTTCACTTTTAGGTTATTAATTCTGCCAGTGCCTTTCAATGTTCAGATTTTCCTGCCTATGTTGAACAGTTATTCCGTAAAGGTATACTGAGTGGTCGAAGACCATGGTGTTTAAATTTTACTGCATGGTTTATCAATACGTTAGTTTTTGAAGTGGAAAATCGTACAGAACATGTCAGTCTACGTTGGGGTGATTTTCGTCTGTGTCAAACTGCAGATGGACAAACAGAATATATTTATTTTATTAATCGAATTACAAATAAACGTTATTATTTAGCTGGATCACCAACATCATGTTGTGCATTGGGTTACAAAAAAAGTGAATTTGATATGAAGTCAATACATGAACCACCTGTTCGATGTCCTTGTCCTGTAGCTATATTCAAGGAATTAAGAGATAGGCGACCTAGTGGTTGTTTGGATCCTTATTCAAAATTTTACTTACAAGTGTGTTCAATTTTTCTTTTCATTATTATGATTATTAATGTCATTTCCTTGAATTGTATGTTCCAATCATTTGGATCATGAGTTTCAACTAACTTCATTTGGTTTACTTATAAGTTTAAACCATTCTGAATAGTTAGTATTTGTGCTTCTGTACGACTTCTGATATTATACATCCTTTTCAATAATTCTTTGTGTATGGATAATGATGAATTGTATAAGGGTTTAGGAAATTGGATTTACAATCAACTGTTATGTTAAACGCCAAGAAATCGATGAATCTAACAACTGTTAATTTGAATGAAGCAGGACCTTTGGAGGACAGTTTATTCACTGTTTAAAAATAGTCATTAAAATAGACGATAGCCACTGTCGAAGATGTAACAAAATTCATTTGACATCTTTACACTCTGTAGTTTCTGAATCTGTTTGTTTTTATTAATTATTTTCTACATTTTGGTAGCCATTACATCACTCGCAAATGAGTGACTGGCTTTGGGTTTATTTACTACTGTGGTAAAATTTCCTTACCTAAAGTTTCCATAATTTCCACTGAACACCAATTTTTTCAATTGACAGTAATCATTTCACGATATTAGTCAGTTAGTCTTTATCAATGTAGGATCTGGGATGAATTTGTATTGGTCAGAGTTACCACATGTGGTAATATCAATCTGATGAAACAAGGAATTAAGATGATAGGAAAGAAAGCAACGTAATCGTTATCATAGCTTAAATTTGAGAAATACTGTCTGATAGAAGGATATGAGATTGAACAATGAACTAAAAGTTTAGAAATAATAGTGGGAAAGAAACTGAATGCAACAGCAGTAGTGATACCTTTTTTTGCCATTTCACTGATAGATACTATCTCACAATCACTGATAAATTCGTTTGTTAAACACATTGAACACGGTCAGATCACCAAAACAAAATCAAACGTGAAGCAGACCAAGTGTGGTTTTGACTATATAATGGATGTTTTGAGTCCTATACTTTACTGAAATACCGGCCTAGTGCCTCTTGGTTATTTTATTTTATTTCAATACATAGATATTGATACAAAGAGGTACCAAATACATATGCGCCACACAAATCTCATTCGATATGTGTGAGGGCTGTGATACTGCCCGGGTGCCCAGACCGAAGCAGGTGGTTTTCTTAAGAGGCCACACTCCGAGCCTTCGACCTGAGGGTCTGGTCCACAAGGCAGTGGAGCATTGTAAGGAGATACAGTCACATGGAAGCCGGTGACCAACAATTGGTTCATACGCCATTTGTTCCCGCGGGATACTGGAGCCCATGTGCACCATTGGTTTGGAATCCGGTTAAAGCGCCAGACATTCGCTTTTCGTCCTCTCATTTTCGTAAACAACACCCCCGCCACGAGGAGGCAGTGAGTACGACTTCCCTGGCAGAGACTATATACGCGTGGCCGTGTGAGAGCATTTCGAGAGGGAGAGCAAACTCTCCCCACTCTCAGCCGTACCAGGGCATTTGGGGGCTCTTGGTTATATATAGCTTAATAATGGATTCGTTAGATAGTGATCTCTCCGCTGAATTTCGTGTTTGTAATAGTTGTTCAACTATGATTAATTTGATTAATTCATTTTATATTATTGGTTTGAATCTTCCCATTGATGTTCACGACTACAATTTACCAATCTCTTATTGGCATATGTATATACTGTGCAGATTGCCTCGACATTGCTTAGGCAACAAGTATCATAAACTGAGATAATGGCGGCTAGCAGTGGAATCCAGGACACGCGCTTCACCCTACTTGAGACTCGTCAACTGGATGTATCTGCATCCCAGTGTTGATGTTCACTCTAAGACTCGAGCCCAGTACCGTTCACTTCGAAAGCCATCACATTATACACTTGCCTCTGATATGCAAGTTCATCAAGCTGACGAGTTTTAAATAAGACGAAACGCGCGTCACGAGTTCCAATGCTAGACACCGTCCATCTTTGCTTGTAATATTAATGTAATTGGTTATTTCTACTTTTAGTTGAATGACTGAATAGCTTTTGGTTTTTCTATATGTTTATTTTTCCTATTCTTTCCTGACTCGAATAACAAAACGTAATTATATAGCCTCGTAATGTTGAATGCCCCGATGCGAATGATATTGAAGAAATACACGATAAAGTTCAAAAATGTCATTTATTACCAGCTAATAGTAATTGGTTCACGGAACATGCATGGGGTAAAAATAAACTTGGTGGTCTATTCGCTGAAGCATCAAAACTTGCTGGTTTACCAACAATTTGGTTACGTAAACATAGATCAAGAAATTTTTTCCCCGGTGGTGGAGGTTCCGGTATCGGTGCACTAGGCAATCTTCATCATCATAATCAATATTTTCCTAAAACTGACAACAATATTGATAGTGATACGAATCTGTACAAATCTAATACTAGCACTATGGAAGACGATGCAGAACATGCGATTATTACATCTAAGGAGAATAAAGAAATGATTAATAGTACGCATACAGAGAATAAACGTAGACGATTAATGAATTCATTTAAAGATGTAGTTTCAATAACGACTTCGAACACAACAACTACATCGACGACAGCGATGGTGTCAACAACAGCGACAACGATTATTGGAACAATGAATGCAACGATGACTGTTGATCAAAAGGCAAGTAATTCACATTGGTTTGATCAATGTAAATTTATCTGTATTGTTCAAAAAGGTGGAAAGAAACCCATTACTTCAACAAACAGTATCATTTTAGAGGGATCTCAGTGATGACAACATACTTCTTGCCGTTGTCACTTAAACTGTACAGTCGCATTTATAAATTAGTTTGATATGTGGTAGTCCATCACAGAATAGTCGGATGTTGTGTTATTAGACAAAGTTATCAAAGAAAGTTCGAAGGACTGGCTTAAGGATAGTTTTGATCAAATATTTATGTATGATTTAAGCCATAGCAATTGATCAATTCATTTGAAACTAGAATACTACTACTTATTCGTAATTAAATAGTTAAAACAATTAGGTACAAATGTTTTACAAGGTTGCTTACCAAAGTAATTCAGATTATAGGAATAATATTCATCTACAGTAATTAGCATGAAAATCGATTGAGGATTTCCACATTACATCACTCATTAAGAAATTCAGATACATTGGATCAAAATAATTTTAATGATTTTTTGCTCATACACACAGTTCATGAGTGTGAACATTATTCATTTACAGTTAATGCAATAAACTGATCTAGTACGTTAACTGTTAGAGAAAGTGATTCAATTGTTTACGGTAGAACGGATAATATGTATTGAAAGTGTGAATAATTTTAATATGTAAAAGTTTATTAACCTCTAATTGATGAATTTTTTGTTTGTTGAAATAATTTGTACTCCTCAAATAAGTCTATATTTTTCGTAGTAAGAAGATAGATAGCAAACAGTAGTAATGAAAGATTACTTGTTTACCGAGTTAAATTGATATGTTTGTATATATCATAACAATATGAGCTTCTGTTAGAAATATGAAAACTGGTACTTAAAACAAGAAAATATCCAGTTGTAACGTGATCACTTATTTGTATGTCGTTCTAATACACGCGCATATACCATCCCATGGAATCTTTGGGGTTCCTTGTTCACCGAAGATGATTGTACATTTGGAACTCTGAACTGTTGTTTATTACACTTCACATTTTTCTAATTTAATAGACTTTTAATTTGGAGACATTAGAGATTATGACATGATACTACTATCAGATTTAACAATCTTTCCAGCTGCTGTATATTTTACTTGTGGCTGGTTAGTTTTCATTATGCCTTTCCCAAGTGATTTGTAGCGATTCGAAATGTTAGAAGTGGCTGAACAGTTGTTATGTTTTTAAAAAGTGAATAAAATCTGCATCTGTAAATAAATTTTTGGATTTCTCTTTTACACTATTCAAAACTAATACAAAGAGTAATTAAACTTCACCGCATTGTACGAGCTATCGGCTATCTGGACTCAGTAGCTAAGTTCAAAACACAATAGCATTCGAAATGAACGGTACTGGGTTCGAGTTTCGGAGTAAACACCAACACTGAGATGAAGGTACATCCGGCTGACGACTCCCAAAAAGGACGAAACGTGCTTCTATTGCTAGCCATCCTTATCTCTGCTTATAACAATTTCTCCTATTTCGAATCTCGTTTCCAAAGTTACAACAGTGTTATTAATTGATTACTTTATATCTGTTTTCTGTTTGACTTTTTCTCAAAATTATTTTTACAGGATCCTAATATTGTCAATAGTGTAAATATACTACCTAGTTCAATGACTATATTGAAGGCGAAAGAAGTATTGTATACTTCAACTATCAGTTAACAGTTCCAGCTTAATGGACAGTCAGTATACATATACATGTACCTACTCCAGATATTTTCTGACCACCTCTTACATATTTCATTCATTCCACATACACACAAATATTTATTTGTTTAGCTTATTTAAGTTTCAATCATTCATTTGATATCTCTGATTTTCAGAATTGCACTTATCTAGATATATGGAACTCTACTAATTCTGTTTATGTACATTTGGTTTAATGAATTGATTATAATAAGCAGACCAAGAGAGAGAGGGAGAGAGAGAGAGGAGATGAAGCAATACAACATGCATATCGTCACCTTTTGTTTTCTTATACAAACTGCTTTGCAATAATGATTATTTCGTATAGTCTAACTGTTCTATGTTTTGTATACAGTGATAGGGTATTGTAGTACTTATAGTGGTAATATTAGTAGTAGTATTAATAGTAGTACAATATTGATGGCTTTTCCTGTTGTTTTTTTCATATGAATGCAGTATTTTCTTTTTGCTTAAACATGATTAATTTTATGATCTTTCTTTATATCCATAAGACAACTAGAAGCAATAGTCATAATTTAGTGTTAAAATTATTACATCTACATGAATTATTTTCATTATAATTATATTTACTATTATTATTATTATTATCATTATTATTATTACTATTATTATTGTTGTATATATGGTTTTACACTTTAGAGATTATATCTATGTTCTATGTACTTCACTGTATTGATCGCTTATTTTAACTATTAACTTATTGTGGTTGTGTGTGTGTGTTTCCCCCTATTTCCATATGTATGTTATCATACTACTGACTTGTCCAAATTGCTTTTAATATACTAAAATACACAGAAATAACAATATACCTCAATTTATGGATATTGTTTTAAGTGATTTTCTAGAGAACCATTGATTTTTCTTCATTTTAGTTGTCATTTTAATAATGATGAGGGTGTGATGATGATAATTTTTGCCACAGTTATTGTATACTATCTATTTCTTGTTGCATTATGCATTTCAACTTGTCAATATATACAATACACATCCACAATCCTGTGTTCTTCTACTTGTAGTCCATATATATATATATATATATATATATATATATATATATATATATATATATATATATATATATATATATATATATCACTGTGTACACATAGGTTGTTACTTTTAACTAAATACGCTCTTGTTCACCTGTCGCTCCTAATCGGTGTACACATTAATTCACTTTTTGAATAATCCATAAAATGTAAATGTCCGTAAATAATATGAAGTGGATTTATATGTGCAGTGTATTCTGGTTTGTTACTCTCTCCTGTTGGGCACTCAGTGAAATTCCTTCTACATATATACACACACACACACACTCAATACTACATATTTCCATTCAATAGTCATTTCTATATTCATATATTCAATTTCTTCATGTGCATATATACATGTATATTCAATATTGTTATCTTAATTATTTTTTATATGAACACAAGAAACTTTATCACATTATTACGATTACCTATAACCACTTGTTACTATCTATTACATTATAATTCTATACATAATTTGATTGTGCTTTCGTTTTAGTAATTAAACAGCATTTTCTTTTCATATTACAGAGCATATATTCCCTTCTCATTATATTAATTAATGCGTTAATGACAATGTTGTTGTTCATTGATTATTGTCATCTATGAATGTTTGTTTGCATTATTATTTGTTTACAACGATGTTTTCATACACTTCTATTCTTTTTGTTTGTTTGTTTGTTTTTCTAATTGTTGTGTAAAAGGTTTTTTTGTTTCTTTCATCGAAAGTCTGTTACAAATTATGTTTATTATTATTATTATTACTTCTAGTAATCATTTTGTTTTACACATTATCATTATTATAATTATAATTGGTTATTATTTATATCATAAAGTTGAACCATTGAACCATTTTTTTTAAAGAAAAAAATTTGACGATTGAATGTTTCTTTAATGTTCAGATACTAGGAGAAATTAGTTATTTGTCATTTCTATTCTTAAAAAGAAGATTCAAGTAAACAATATCAAGTGAATTTAAACTTCACACCATTGCACAACTAAGTCGATATCAAGATTGAGTAACGTTTAAAGCGAACAGTACTGGATTCGAGTCCCAGAGTGAACATCCATTCTGAGATTCAGGTACATCCAGCTAAGGCATCCCAAATAGGACAAAACGCATGTCGTGGATCCCACTGCTAGCCACTATCTATCTTTGTTTACGATTCTTACTTCACGTTTTTATCATAAAGTTTTCTGATAACACAATGAACTAAAATATTCGTGAAGTTAAACAAAGCAAATGCTTTATGAAAATATTATTACACATTTGTATATCGTGACACCATTAGTATCCGAGATGTATGTATCCATTTATGTAGAACAACAAATGCTCATTATGAGCTTTCAAATATTTTTTTTTAAAAGAGCTAACTAGATATAAAACCACCATTAAGAAGATCATTAGATCTGTAATTAGTGGATGTTTACATTTCATAAATTTGAAATGATAGTAAAAGGTATCCAATCTCTTTCTTTATATATTTCTTAAATAAAGGTCTGATATTTCCTAACATTCTGGTAAATAACTAACTAGAAAAATATAATCAATATCAATAGTAAACAAAAGTCATAGAATCATAACGTATCAAAATATCATAAATTTACTTTTAACTACATAATTGATATGTAAAAGAGTGTGAAGGAGTGGATTTTTGAAAATGAAAAATGAGATCATAATTACATTTCTCATTAGGTACACTCTTAGTTTGATCAAGATGTGAAAAAAATATACATTCAATTTGTTATGGTCATTTAGTATTGCAGTTGGTTTATTCCGATTCTAAAATAAAAATTCTCAAATAGTTAATATTTTAAGCACTATGAATGATGACTGACAATACTTGGAAAGTTCTTGACATTAGTGTGTTGTTCTTGTTTTTTCTGGTTAGCTTTTTTTGTAGGAAGGTTGTTTTCTATGGGATGGGGATGCTGACCCCACGCCCAACCCTCCTCCCCTACCCGGGGTCGAGATTGGCGGTAGCCCTTGAGTAGCTTAAGGCGGAAATAATAGTGTGTTATACAGAATGTCAAATTTAAAGTTGTTATAATGTTATTTGATTAGAATTACCTAACTACTTATAGTTTGTCAGTAGTTTGTTGTTAAATGTATCAATATAGTGAACTGATGTCAAATTTATTTAAAATCAAATGATATTTTAATTATTCACGTGTTATTCAATAATAGAAATCAGATTTTTAAAGTTAGCATTTACTGTAGTTGAGTATTGTATTCATCTGGATCGTTATTTTTTGGTTTTCTTATATAACACGCGAAGGGACGTTATTTTAAAGAAGTTGTGATCATAAGTATGGAGTCATTTTCATAGTTTGCATCACGTACTGATCTCAGTTAAACTCCTGTTGAGAAGCAATAAGTAGTGGATAACTGTTTCACCCTAGTATGACACTTCTCAGTAGTAAGTATCCACGATCCGCCGTTCGGAAATCCAACCTAGTATTTTCGGTCTCACGCGTGGATTTTCAACCTCTGAATTAATATTCGAGCTAGCTCTAGAAAATTAAGGTTTGAAACTTTCACGATTCATGCGAAGTCTCGGTGCTATTTTGAAATAGGGATTATCATAGAATAAATGAACTGGAATAAGAATTGACAATTTATTCTGCTAGAAACTTATTACCATAATACAAATTCGGGAGTTAATTATTTAGTTTCATACAGATTGCTTAGTAGCAACATATAGACGTCTTCAAAAAAGAAATTAACAACAACTCTAGGGTGCAGATACATCCAGCTTATGAGTCTCAAATAAGATGAGACGCGCGTTCTAGATTCCACAGCTAGCCGCCATCTCTGATTATAATAAAGCATATTATTTATTTATTTTAAAACATAGATAATGGTACAGGGAGGCACCAAAAACATATGCGCCACACAAATCTCATTTGATATGTGTGAGGGCTGTGATACTGCTCGGGTGCCCAAACCGAAGCAGGAATAAAGCATATTGTTATAAGTTAATATTTTACTGAAATCAATAGCCATCATAACAAGTCTGTTCTTTACTATATTCAAAGTGGTACAATACTGTCGTAAACTAATGAATACTAGAACTCTTCTGAATACATATTTTTGTTTATAAGGTGCTACACTTAAGATACTATTAGTGTTGACAAGTTTTAGTGCTGGAGAAGTTTTATAAGACTATATTGTATATGAAACATATATCTGAACAAACAATAGTTTGTTCAGTTATCAAGTGAATGTATATTAATCTACTTTTATGATACTGTTTAAACTTATAATTGTCATTAAAATTAAAACACATTATTCACTATTTGATGATAAGGTTTCATGCAGATATATTGTTGATAGTAAATTCTATTATAGTATAAGACAAATATTCTCGGTGAGACAATAATTTATGGACGACCTTTGAGAATGTCTACCTAATAATCAGGACCAAATGAGAGTTATAAACCAGTGTGAGGAATTAGAATTGTGATTTACAGTTGATGGTTAAGGTTAGGAATTAGATTTAGGGTTTTCATCACGAACTAACATCAACTATAATGCCATGAATCTATTTAGCCAAATGCATGAATAAATTTCGCTCGAGATTTAGATGGTGGTTGGAGGTAGTGAACAGGAAACCCTGGACCCGGATTTCATGCTATTTGGCACTCGTCAGCATGGTGAACCTGTAATCTCGAAGGTATTGGTGCTCCCTGACGGATTCGATCTCGTGTCACCCAGCTTCACAGTCAGAGTTGTTACCACTGAGCTATCCGGGCCGCGGTCGACTTTCTGTAGGACTGAGATGAATTCACAATTGATTGATCATCACTCAATAATCAATCAATTGTGAATCATTTTCTGTTTATGACCAATTAATTAATTAGTTCTTAATCAATAGTCTAATATGTGTGTATCATTAGTAAAATCAATAAATAAACTGACTTAACTGAGAAACATAATTTATCACTGAATTATCTATTTATTTTCTTGTTTATAACACATAGTAACTATTTTCTTCTTTTTTGTTGTTGAAAATTTCATTCACCTGATGGATATTTTTTCATGTTGAACTTGTCTATTTTGTTCATCATAGAAAAATTGATCATAATCTCATAAAATTGTTCTCAATTAGATACAACGTCGTAGAGTATATCTGGTAAACAAGACAAGTCTTTAAAAAAAAATAATTGGATTTATTTCATTTACTTTAAATTCTACAACCACTGTTATTTCAACATCTTGATTGCGCAACACATTGTCTTATTTCTAGATACATGCAAAAATGTAGATATTTGTAAAGGCCTCATGAAATGTAGTGAATTCACGTTATTACACTTCAACTTATATGCTTCCTTTTTATCACTTCATTATCGAAAAAAATTATGGGAAAGTTGTAATAAAGACAACTACTACCATCACCAGTGAATATGGACTACTAAAGAATATCAATAGTGTCTCGTTGGTAATAATTTAAATATGATCACCTAATCAATGTGATCACAGTACAAGTTAGACATTAAAACCGTTGGATGCTGGCCGGTTCAGTGGTCTAGTGGTTAGGCGTCCGGGTGAGAGACCGAAGGTCCTGGGTTCGAACATTAACTCTGAAATGCAGGTACATCCAAATAAAAAGAAATGCACGTCATGGATTCCACTGCTATTCATTATCCATCTTTGCATATTATGCTTGTGAATTAAGGTTATATTTAGGCAATACGCACAATATACACATATGTTAATCACAGACTGATTGATTGCAGCCTTAAACATCAATGAGAATATTGAAGTAAGCAATACCAAATGAATTTAATTATTCTATTTGTTACATTGATGTTTCTAAATGTGATAAACTATCACTACCGATTCACTTCGTCCAAACAACAAAATATCAGATCTGTTAGTTAGAGTATAGACTTGCTTAATAAAGCACTCCTTGATTGTCTACACACAATATGCATAACAATTTAATCAAAGTCAATCACTAGTAAGCTTCAAAATGATTTTGTAAACAAAATAATACTCTATTTACAAAGTTAATGATTTCACAATAAGTCTTCATATTATCATATGTGTGTAATGAAGACAATGCTGAACGAAATATACTTAACAAAAGTAATATTAATCGACTTATAAGTCAATAAATTTGATTTTTGTTAGCTCGTAGCATACGATGCTAAGACAAACACTGAGATTTTGTATGAATAGGATGAAGCTGATAATAGTCGTGTGGGAAATGTAACCATTGTATTCATTGGCGCTGTTTATCATTTTTTCCAGAATGAGATTTGTACTTCCCTCATACTAAGGAAAATTGGAGTAAAGACCCTGAGTAGGTTCTTTTCGATGAGTTTACAATTAGTTGATTATTAACTAACGTCTCATTCCTATAGGAGTTCAATCTTCCCTTGAATCTCTCAGTGGTAATGTCTCAGCTTCTGAAGCTGGATAACGCTGATTCGAATCTGGAGGAATACCTATTTCTTGAGTGCCAGCTAACATGAAACATAGGTTTTCGTATTGAATACCTAGACTAGGGTCACACTGCAACTTGATAGATAGGATTTGATCAGCACTAAAGGACTAAACAAATATGACATTGCTCGCTACTTACTTATTAAACGTAATGCTAAGTATGTTGAAAAAGGTTGAATTCAAGAATATTGTGTCTATAAAAGTTATGGAGAAAACAAAAAACCTACAATATCATATCAACATGTTTGAACTAGATTCATATAATTGACAAACATTAAAATCTGATTAAATTTGTCAACTCCAAATGTCTAATTACTCTTATTTATTTTCCTATTATTCAAGTGGTTCATTTGAGTATGCTTACATTTTAACATCTTTTCCTTCCTAATCACCTGTTGAACTCGTGGCCGTCTGTTGAGTTTCAACATAAATGGTTCCATAAATTAAGTGTTATGATGGGCATGATAAGAAATTGTGTGACTTAAGTAAATAATGTTTTAAAATTGCCTATGATATATTTAAGTTTATTTTTTAGTTGATAATTTATATATTTTCATGTTAATTTATCGGGAAAATACGTCTTCCACGGGGAATATATCTTGTGAGATGGTGGAGAAGATTTGTAGCTCAGGTGGATGATTTTGGTGAAGTTTTGTTCTCTGAGCTGGATGGTTATATCACTACAGGTGAACAACTGCGGACACTCATTCGATTGGAAATATGTGGAAATCTTAGACAACAATCAACAAGCATATTGAAATCAACCCAATTTATAAACCAATCAGGAAAATCATGCACAAATATAGGAACAAAATTCAAACCAATGGGAGACATAACCAAAACAAAGAAGTAAACAATGACAAATTTAAGGTCAATAAGAATCAATCAACATCGAGGTGCACAGAACAAGCTGTGAAACACAAATGGAGAAATTTGAACACTTCACTTCTATCTGAAGTTTGTGGTGATCATGTCGTTCAGAAGAACGATGAAAGCTCCACGATCGAACCATCCAGCTCAGAGAACAAACTCTACTAAAATATATATTGTCATTTAATAATAGTTCATTGAATGATTTATGTCGATAATTCGGTCTCATTAGTTGCTATCACTCAGTCGAACTGTATAGTAGCATATCAACTATCGATTATTATTGTTCTTTCTATTAGTTCAACAATCAAAACTTTGCTAATCAAATCATAAGATCCTACTCCATAACCATGGAGACAGGGTTTAGTGTATTTCATCAATTTATTCAATCATCTCTAAACGTCTTTTCATAACCGATTATAAAAGGCTAATTTATAATGGTTATGACGTGAATATTTTTATTTCATATTTGTTTACACCCTATATTAAATGTATCATTAATTTTTTTAGACATTTCTTCATGTAACTTATTTAGACTAACTATGATGGTCAAAATTAAAAACGTTAAGTTTAGCGATATTTGTAACCAATTCTTCATTATTCAGTTAAACTGTCTTTAACGCCCTATTGTTTAGCTTTAATTTGTTGTTTTTTGTGTGTGCATATTATAGTAATTTTTAATAGTTGAGATCACGAGTTATCATGATCTCAACTATTAATATCCACAAAAACACCCCTTCTGATATTAATCAACACATGCACACTAGTGACTGGCTTCAAGATGTATTTCTTAAAGTTCTAGTGAGAAGCAATGACCAATGGAGTTCAACCGAGTCTGTTGTGAGATATCAACTCACTGAAGACAATAGTGGATTGGTTGAACTTAGACATTAACACCGTTAGATACTGTCCGGCTCAGTGATCTAATGGTTAAGTGCTCGCGAGCGAGACTGATAGGTCCTGGATTCGGATCTCGTGGGGGGCGGGATCATGAGTGCACACTATTGAGGAGTCCCACAATAGAACGAAACGTCCGTCCAGTGCTTCCAGGTTGTCCATGGTGTTCTAGCTTCAATTGACTTATGATCTCAACCATAAAAAATTTAAGGTAGTTATTAAAAGCCACAACCTTTATATGTAGTCAGAAAAAAAGAAGTACATTAAATGAATGCCATAACGAATATGTGACTTCTTTTATAGTATTTGTCGATAATATTCATTAGTTTGACCCGAATTTTTCGAAGTATTTTTGTTGTTGTTGACTTTTCACATTATTTCTTCGTAAATTTTATCCATACATGGTGTAGATCGAAATGCTAAGCGACTTAACTCAGATGTTCTGGTTTTAAACTCAGCAAAAAATCTACAAATCGACATAAACTGTTTTATCAGAATGGGTTTTGTGGAGATTTTAGAAATTTCACAGATTGAAATCATGAATCAGTTGAAGCTAGACCACCGTTGAAAACCTGGAAGCACTGGACGGCCGTCTCATCCTAGTATGGGACTCCTCAGCAGTACGCATCCACGATCCCGCACCACGCGGGGCTCGAACCCAGGACCTACTGGCTTCGCGCGCGAGCACTTAACCACTAGACCACTGAGCCGGAATCCAACGGTGTTAATGTCTAACTTCAACCAATCCACGAAGTTGCGCCACCATACACCATTGTCTTCAGTGAGTTCCTATCTCACAACAGACCTGGTTGAACTCCACTGGTAACGGCTTCTGTTTCATTCGTGTAGAACTGTGGAGATTGTTGAGTTTCGATTGAGATCATGATCATTGTTAGACCACTGTTAAAAACCTGTTTTCATAAGGATCATAATAAATTCTCTGGAAATGATTTCAAGCAAATAATTTTTGGAAGTCATAATAATAATAGTTTGAATTTCATTATATTTTATCGGCCACTTCATTTATAATATGATGACCAATGGGTAAAATATAATGCAAGCAGCCGATTAGAAATAAACATCAGATAACAAGTGAAATAATTTATTAATTTTAATAATCCACAAGCAGATATATTGAGAAAACCGGTAAGACTATGGACGAATCAATCAGATTTAAGACAACAGGTCTTGGATTTTACCGCGACATTCATTCATCTTTTTGGTTGAAAAGCGTTTTGAAATTTTAGCTGTTGTCAGTTCGTTATGAAAACTTTAAATCTAATTTCTAACCTTAACCATCAACTGTACATCATGATCCTTATTCTTCAAACTGCTTTATAATCCTCATTCACCCCTAGTAAGTAGGTAGACACTCTCATGATCACTTTAGCGTCGTTCAAAGGTCGTCCATAAAATAGAGTCTAACCAAAACAACCTTAAAAAAAAACAATAGATTTCTATTGTTTCATAGCATTTGTAGGATGATTCTAGTGTTATACAACGGACGCAGTGAGTGAGTGAGTTCCCTGTTAAATAGTCTACTGTAGTCATAAAGATAGGGGAGAGAGAGAATAAAATATGAAATAACAAATTAAAAAACATGTCTAAGTTGCTTGTGTTTAGTCATAAATGCTTTAGAGCATTAATTACATATGTGAGAAATAGAGAATGAGTAGTGTTGATGTAAAACCCAATCTTTTGGTTAGGGATAGTAGTTAATTTGATTGTGTTACTAATACTCGTCGAATAATATGTCTTAGATACATTTGAAGTCCTTGATTCGAAAAATTTTAAGCGTAACTATGTGGTCAATGCAAATATTTACTTATCGATTCAGTCGTACAAAGTTTCAAAAGTTTTTTTTAATTAAAAATAGCTCGATAATAATTACTTCTATTTGGAAAGATGATCGGTGACATGTTTCGATATCAGTATGTTTATTTACTTGAGAATTATCTACCTCGGAAGTTTAAGGATGGGTTTTTACTTCTTATTTCAGTTTTTATCAGTATGGGGTTATGGAGATTCTCATATTCTTGATTGAGATCATGAACCGATTAATACTAGACCACCATTGAAAACCTGGAAGCACTGAATGGCCGTTTCGTCCTATTGTCGGACACTTTAGCAGTGCGTATCCACGATCCCGTACGCAGAGTTCTCGAATCTATTTATTTGTCTTAAAAAATTGTATACACAAAATTATTCACTTTATTTTGATGGTATTTCAACCAATATAATAATTTTAATTATAGTAATTTCGATTTAACTACATATTCACTATATCCTATGCTACTTATTATAAGCGGACCTTTTCTTGTTAAATTATTTTCTAGAAACTTCCAATCATTCTTGTGGCATAGAAACTATAAAAATATTTTAAATTATAGCTCATATATCTTTTTTTTCATTGGTTAAATCATTAAATATTAATAGCCAATCAAATTGCAGCATGTTTAGTGTGTAACCAATAACCAATCAAATTATTTATTCAAATATAAAATACTTTATTTAATATTTTAAAAGTTTGATCATACAACTATGGTTTTGCTATTTCTTTTGTTGGGTAAGAATATCAGTCTTTTTTTGGGGGGAGGGGTATTTTTTAAACTTTATTTATATCTTTACTTAATATTGTTTTATTTGTATCTTCGCATTGTTATTTAAGACAGCAACTGATTAGTCTCATGTTGGCATATGTATATCCTGTGCAGATTGCCTCGATAGTGCCTTAAGTTACAAGCTTTTTAAGCAAAGATGGATAGTGGCTAGCAGGTACGTCCAGCTGACGAGTTCCAAATAGGGTGAAACGCACGTCCAGAATTCCACTACTAGTCACTATCCATCTTTGCTTAAAAAGTTTATTTATATCTTGTTTTAATTGTATGTCCGTTTAAATATTTAGCCTATGATAAATAAGGATAATCGTTTGAAGATTAAAGACTAATATTTGAAAGAAGAATATTCTTTTCAATAAATTCTCTTCAGGTTCTACAACTATATATATCCAAATTAATAATCCGAAAACTTGGACAGGTTAAGCGTAGAGTGCATCGTTTAAAGCATGTGAATTTGGGGTTGTGATAAACAAAATTCAATAAAATTGTTAATGTTGATATGACGCCGACAGAGTGTCAACTTGAATCTGCTTATATGTTAGGTGAAAATATAAGATCCATGATCAGAATAAATATGGGTCAGATTGGGTGTGGGAAATAACGGTGCAATTACAGTTCGACCAAATGTTTTGTGAAAAACGTTATTGTGTGAAATATTAGTAAGACGTAATAAGGAGGGATGTATGCGAAGTGAATGAATCATGTATAGATGAGATTAATAATGATGTTTAACCAACAGTAATGATAATAATACAAATATTTGTGCATAAAGATAACAGAGACAATTACAACTGGCTACGAAAGGTCGTAGTCAAATTAGGTCATTCAATAGCTAAGATTACTATTGGTTAATAAGCCTTGAGAATGGCCAGGTGAGGAGGAGTGGTTGAAGATATTTCTTCTGTAGGCATAGCTCCGGTTTCTTCATTCGGATGGATACTGCTCCAGCCATTTGAAGGATTTGAAGTCTGACAAGCTTTGGCAAAAATTTACTGACCCGATAAACAATTGAAAAAGACTAGTTTATACTGGCACTATGACCGGTTCGCACTAAATGGGCCAATATTCTGAGGAAATATTTTCAATATTTTGAAAAGACTGACTATTGAATTTTTTTAAAACTTCTTTTCGATATACTTGGCATTGTTTGTTTAGGACTGCAATTAATCAGTCTGTAATTGGCATACGTGCATACTGTGCGTATTGCCTCGATATAACCTTAATCGACAAGCATAATATGCAACGATGGATAATGGATAGCAGTGGAATCCATAACGCTCGTTTCATCTTACTTGAGACTCGTCATCTGGATGTACCTGCATCTCAGAGTTGATGTTGATTCATGGACTCGAATTCAATACCGTTCACTTCAAAAGCCATCACATTATCTACTTAGCTACTGAGTCTCGATATCCACTTTTCGATTCTTTCCTACTATGGAAAAGTGTCAACACTATTCATCTTGCATCCTTATTAGTTAAAGCACTGATAAATATTCTTGTTTTTCCGAATGTCACTTTTATTCAGTATCGTACTCAAAGCATTGCTGAAAGGAAAAATTTTGAAATGACAAATAAGATGTTAATAACAATGTAAAGAAGCTACCAGATAAATACTGTACGTTAAATGTTAGATTGAGCATCAACTAAATGTTCGAATGAATTTACAATTAACAATGATTGATATTTACGTCTCGGTATCCTGTTTGAAATATCTTTTGAACTACTGTAAAGCTGTCTCATTTTGTAAAAGATTTTGGATATTGGAAATGATTTGAAATGTATAAGTCAATATAATTTATACTGCAAATGCTTGATATTCTATTATATTTATGATTTTAGGCATTTTACAAGGATATGCTCATTCGTCTGCCAAAACACCAAGTAAACATTCACTCTTCAATTACTTGTAATATATTTGCTATACAATTACTTGTAAGTCCTAAAGATGTACAATTGAAAAAGAACCACAAGTTTGCTTTCCCTTGAAACTGAAAAAAAACATCTGCAGCTTGATAAACCTATGGATATCATTAGGACATAACACTTGTACATATTATGGATGTTCTTATACGTACCTATATTTTTACATTTTGAAGTATATTTTGAAATTTGATTTACCTTACTGGTCTTAAGTCATTTTGTAGTTAAAATAAGCGTTGTAGTAACCAGTTTGAGCATGTTATGATTTGATAACGACAAGTAATCATTTGAAACAACTGCGATAAGATTCGATGCCAATTATGATATAACATTTGAGGCAATTTATTAACTTGAAAGCAATTCTGAACTTTACTGAATTTTCTAATATTTCTGAGTTATTAAGATCTATTTTTACTATTCCAAGGTTGACATTTTCAAATGACAACATATGGATACAGCTGTTCTTTATCTTTTAGTTATATCACAAGTTTGTACTCAGTTTAGAAAAGTCGATCATAAAAGTTGTAACACCTTAACAATGAGATTATAAGCCTGTACAACAGTTCAGTTGTAGAAAATTTTGCAGGCGATTTCTCATGAGTCGATGGAGTACATTAAAATTTTTTGTCTCGAACAAACGTATTTATCAAATTCGATTTCATGTAGATCATGCATTTGTGTTTTAGGTCCTAAGGCCCTCATAAATATGAGTGATAGTAAGTCAAATATCTAATATTCACTATATTCAATATATTATTTACATTTAAATCAATGTCAGAAAGGGGTTTGTGAAGATTTTAGTAATTCCAATAATTGAAATCATGAGTCAATTGAATCTAGAACACCATGGAAGACCTGGAAACACTAGATGGCCGTTTCGTCTTATTGTGGGACTCTTCAGCAGTGCGCATCCACAATCCCGCCTCCCTTGAGATTCGAACCTAGGACCTACCAGTCTCGCGCGCGAGCGCCAGTGCTTCCAGGTGATCTAGCTTCAATTGACTCATGATTTCAACTGTTAAATCAATTTTCCAGAAATTTCACGAATAATACAGTTAATCTAAAACTTGAATTACTTCAATTTATTTGTTGTCAATCATTTCATTTTATGTTTACAATAGGCTCATATTCAGCGTAAGTACAGTAAGGATTGATTTATTGGAAGCTCTTTTGTCACAATATTTCAGATTTTTCACTTTATTAATAGGCCTGATAATAATAAAACCATCAGTATAGGGTTGTGGAGATTATTATGTTATTGATTGAGATCTTGAACCGATTGATGTTAGACTACCATTGAAAACCTACAAGCACTGGATGTGCACTGCTGAGGAGCCCAACAATAGGACAAAACGGCCGTCTGGTGCTTTCAGGTTTTCAATGGTTGTCTAACATCAATTGGTTCAAGATCTCAATCAATAATGAAACTGTTTCGAATAGTATTTTTACTCATTCTCTAATAGATCACTTTTAACTATTAAAATCACCCAGTGGATATCTAAAAACTTTCGCTATGATAGAAATTATCATTTAGTTGGCTGAGGTCACTTTAGAAGTTCATATATTTTGGAAGTATATATTCGAAAGCAGCTTACATAACTGGTCAGTTAAACATAGGAATTTACATGAAATATATAAATCTTGCATCATAAAAATACAGTTTTGTAAGAACTATATAAGGTATTTCTATTTATGTACTAAAAGATTTTATGCAAAGCCAATTCATGTGGCTTCGTAATAGCCAACATTGGAGGTATTTATACGGTGGCAGTAAAACTTTGCAGACTACTTCACGTCATCTTGATATATTAAGGTCGAATTCCTCTACCAGAGTCCATGGAGGAACCCCTATAAATAACAGATTTATGGTACTGTCCATACAGTTGAAAGCAACTATACATCATCTGTGTATACTGTGGTGGGTTGAAGTATATCTGCCGTACGATCAAGAACCTTTATAACATGTCTTTACTTGAGTTCTCTATGTTAAATTCAAAACATCTACTACAGTTAAATAAAATAGCTCCTTAGATATCCTTCTTTTACTTTTGCGCTCCTAACATACTTCCGTTAAGTATGACAAATTCATCGGTTTCAACTTTTTTGGACACAATCAAGTATTCAGAATTTCAGTAACAATCTTTCTGAACTATATTCGTAACCAGAATGCCACACTCTTCTAAACCAATAGTCATTTTTACCTTCATTATCTGTCAACCAATACATGACGAACAACATTGTATATTTCAGTGTCAGCGTCGAAAGATGGAAAATGAGCAACGTTCAATAGGTTTCTTGATTTAACGTTTATTATACTGAGACATGAATTAAACTAGATTACCATTATGTATATACAGAGCCATTTCAGTGTTTCAATAATAAACCATTGTTCTTTTTACCAAACCACCGATTTTCAAATATGTTAAGACCTTTCTTGAAATTATTCATTGCAAAATCAACAACCGTTTGTTTCATCAGTGACCCAGTGATCTAAATCGAATTACTAGAAAGTCTTGAGTTTATTCACTTTAGGTTACTCAGCGCACAGTGTTAAAAGTTTTGAAACTATGCTTGAACAATTATCCACTGTTCCCTATTTTGGGTTAAATGTTTGCGTACTATACACTGGTTGAATTTCATTCTTTGGTTGTAAGCATTCGTCTATGACTATGAATTTGTGAAATCAATATCCGAATTATATGCTAATTATACCCCAAATGTATGAATTAATAGAAAGGAAGACGGAGCTTCAAAATATTTGCCAGTGAAATGTATGTGCTGTTGTAAAAAGAAACGTTTAGTGATATCGTAGAAATAATGAACAAATCTAACAATATTAAACGACCGCCAATACAGTTATATGGTGATTAAAGTATTGGTCTTTTACATAATGTTATTATAATCACTAGATATTGTACTATACGTCAGTAAACTCTAAAAACATGTGAGATCATGATTACTTCAGTTCAAACTGAAGTAGTGCTAACTCATGATAACTGTTTTTGCTAATCACCTATCCAGTACATGTGAGTACTTTTATCTCTACAACATTTAAATTACTATATTATATATGTATATGTACAAATTATAATCATTGTTATGTAAGCGATTAATTCATCATTAGCTAAGACTACTGGGTTAATATTAATTCAATGTACATGCACTCATTTATTTATTTAAATATATAAACATTGATACAAGGAGGTACCAAATAGATATGCGCCACATAAATCATCCACTTTGTGTGAGGGCTGACATATTGCCCAGGTGCCCGGACCGAAGCAGGTGGTTTTCTAAGAGGGCCATACATCGAGCCTTCGACATGAAGGTCTGATTCACAAGGCACTGGAGCATCATGAGGAGATACAATCCTATGGTAGCCGATGGCCAGTAATTGGTTCATACACGATTTGTTTTCTTAGGATCCTGGAACCCATCATTGGTTCGGAATCATGGTTTCCCAACTCTCTTAGGTGAACACTTGTGTTCACCAACCCGGTTTAATCGCCGGACATTCGCTTTTCATCCTCTCAATTTCATAAACAACACCCCCACTATGACGAGTTAGTGAGTAGGACTTCCCTGGTAGTGGTTGTATGAGCGTGACCATGTGATGAGATTTCGAGAGGAAGAGCGGGCTCTCTCCACTCTCGGTTGCACCAGAGCATTTGAGGGTCATAAAGAATATTGAAAGAGATATATCACATCTGTTTGTTCAACGATCAGGTAATAATAACCTAAGCCTAACAACATATGATGTCGAAAATCGGATTTATGTAAAAATCTAATTACTTAACACAGAAGTTTAATAAGTGTATAACGCATTTGATGATGATGGTTTCATTAAGAAATTATAGTTAAATTATAAATGTTCACTATATGTGTATATAATAGCTACATTTTAACAATATTCAAACGTAAAGAAATAATGTTTACTGGAGTTTATTAACTGGTATTTTATTCAATAATGGAATTTCAGCTGTAGTTACACCTACTGAGAGTCCAGGGTAAGTGAACTATGACCTTGACTTCATGTAACGTTTTGTATTACATGATTATAATTACTCAGTCCTACATCAATACATGAGACGATATTGGTATTATACTAATAGTACTGTTTTGACTATTATAACCTCTAATAACAGCCTATTATTGACCGTTTGATTATGTATCAATGATTTTACATAAGTCAAATGAATTAAATACAACGAATACGTTAAGAATATTTTGAGCGAGCAACTATTAAAGGTATATCGACTGTAAATAACTGGTATTTTCTTTTACTTATTATTTGATTAGGTCTTGTAAGTGCTTGTATTTGTATTCAATTAAATCTAACATTGTAAATATATCTATGAAATAATAACTATTAATAGTTGAGATCATTAGTCAAGTGAAGCTTGACCATCATGGAATACCTGGAAGCACTGGACGGCCGTTACATCCTATTATTAATTAAGTTATGAGACAGTTGTGATTTGTTTAGTACAGATTGTGTTAACCTATCAATATAGTTTCGATTGTATTATCTTCACTGGAATAAAAGTTTGTATGAAGTAAAAGATGAAAAACAAAACACCTTTTGATACTGAATTCTGTGTTAGTAGATCTTCATGTCATGTGAAGATAAACCCCTTGAAAGTAGTATCTATTTTATCAATAACAAGCAAACACATTTTCATTTTTTGATAGTAATGATAAGTTTTGTGATGATTTATACTATTCAGCAAGTGAATGATCTTTGATCTGTCAGATTGTTTTTATATTCATCGAATTATGAATTGTAATATTTTAAAGAGGTTAAACATACACTTGTGTATGAAAGTAGGTAAACGTTCACAATGTACACATCACAATTAGAACTCTGTTGAGGCATGAAATAGCCCATATTTATTGGCTTTACTAAAGCCTGATTTACACTATAATCCAGAGATGTTAATGAACTATAGTTGAACTGAACAAAATAAATAATTATTACTTAAAATTAATTATTTTTGATACAGGGACTACCAGACTTCGTGACTGGTTCATTTATTTGCTTAGTAAGTTCGACTGTTCAGTTTATGTAGACAAGTTGTAAAATACTTTGTAACTATTATTTATATCAGATAGGTTTTGTGGAGATTGTAGTAATTTCAATGGTTAAGATCATGAGGCAGTTGAAGCTAGACCACCATGGAAAACTTGGAAGCACTGGACGGCCGTTTCGTCCTATTGTGAGACTCCTCAGTAAGTGAGAAGTAGTGACCTGTGGAGTTCAACCAGGTCTGTTGTGAGATAGTAACTCACTGAAGATAATGGTGAGTGTGTCGCTCAATTTCGTGGATTAGTTGAAGTTAGACATTAGCAACTTTGGATGCCAGCCAGCTCAATAGTCTAGTGGTTAAGTGTTCGCGCGCAAAACCAGTAGGTCCTGGGTTCGAATCTCGCAAAGGGCGAGGTCGTGGATGCGCACTGCTGAGGTGTCCTACACCGGGACGAAAAGGCCGTCCAGTGCTCTCAGGTTTTCCATGGTGGTCTAGCTTCAATTGACTCATGATCTTAATCATTGATATTATTTTTATGAAAATCTAATTCGAAACGATGTCAGGACTCAATTTGTAGTGTTATTTTGTTCAATCACATTAATCAAACAACCATTTTAAACTATCCAGTGCAAGAAAGCTAATTCATCTTAGTATAGAACTATTGAGCACTATATGTTCACTACTCTTTTGTATTATTTTGTTTAAAGTCAGATGGTTGAGAAAGAAATTCATGGCGCCAAATGTTTGTACGACAGAATTACTAAATACATAAAACATTCTTTCATTTTAAGAAGTTTCATAATTTCATCTGGATGATTATTTTGTATGTTAAATCAATTATAGAAACTTATATTATTACAGTGTTCCAAATAATTGGCGACTAAGAAAATATCTGAGAACAAACCTAAATTTTAACTTATCACATTTCAAAATAGTCAATATTAAACTATTAACACCATTGTATGCCGGCTCAATGGTTTAAAAGTTAAGCATTCACACGCGAGACCAAAGGTCCTTGGTTCGAATCCCTCATACGGTGTCGTGGACGCCCACTTATGGGGAATCTCACACTAGGATGAAACAGTCGTCCAGTGCTTGAAAGTTTTCGGTGATAGTCTAACATTGATTTGTTCATGATCTCAATAAAAAACGCAACATTCTCCACAACCCCCATTCCGATGATTAAAACGAACAGTTTACAGATCATTATCGTTGAAAGATTATTATCTGACAAAACAGGAGTTTGTTGAAATTATAACTAGGCTTTTTAGATTATTATCTTATTCAAGATTACTATTACTAAATTACTTGACTCTTTAGAAGTAGTTTGCTAATATACTGTTGGTGAATTTTACTTATGCAAAGTATTTTATCTTTTATTATTATTAATTGTATGAGCAAATCGTTAACTGAATGCTATAGTTAAAATGAATAAATAAGACTTTCACTGTTGCATTCCTTCCTTTAATCTAAATAATAAAATAATGCTCTATGTATTTTGTTCTGTTGCATTGTCTTTTAGGTCTGCTAACAAAAGTTTTCGGTTCTCACAGTAAGAAAGATTAGTATTAATCATTGACTGTTCTTTGAATAAACGGTAGTGTTTCAATCTACCAGTACCGTCTCAGTCAGTTCAAAATAAAATCTTTAAATATGTATTATGCTTATAAGAAACCGCTGTAGTCAATTAAACATGTTCTTTAGGATTCGACTGAGATTGATTTTCCATGAGGTTTATAGTGTTTGTTTTACACATTACTTAAATCTTAGCTAAACAACATTTTGCTTCGACGAAAAGATTAATCCAACATGTTTAATTATGATCCATTAGTACCATCATGAATCGAATTGAGATGAATAAAATTAACTCGTTTACGCATAACATTAGCTTTATTGTCTGGGTCAGAATAAAATTGATAAATCTGTTTGACTAGGTATGTTTGAAGACGCAGGTATCATGAAGTGTTGAGTTTGAATATCCAAATTAATTGAAAAATCAGAAAAACAGTTACTTATCCCTTTTCATGTATCTGAATCTTAGTATAGTGGTGTAAACATTCAAAGTAAATGCATTAAAGTTACATATTGCAGACGTTTTTTTAAAACCGTATGTAGATTTTTAGAGCAATACTTAATAAAACACTTTTACTACGAAGTCTGTAACTCTGAATTGACTCTTCGCACAAATGTCTTTACCAAATTATCCTAATGCTGCTAGAGACAGAGTTATAATCTGTATATTAATGATACGTTGATAGAATTCTAAATTTATAGTGAGATATTTTCATTTATGACGAATATGTAATATTCAGTAAACTATAACAAACTGTGTGCAACACAATCGGTGTTCGAAAGCAGTTTTATGATTAATTGGATCTAACACTACATATTAATATCATTGTCTCAAAGAAATGACTTAATACGATTAGACTCGTAGTTTAACAACAATCTAAAACATAAACAAAGTGATGATTTACAATTCGTCCATAATGTATTATGAATCATATAATTTTAAAATGATCTCAATTTGATCAATATTTGATGATTATCAACCCTCAGGCTATGGTGAAGAAGTGTTACTTCTTCAAAAACTCAAACTATGCGAATAATGTACTGTAAATCTACGCATAATGCCTAGGATCTTATCAGATTTTCTTTTATGAAAAGCAAGAATAACAACTAATACCCATTAAATCGTTCACATAAACCTTGATAAGATGCTTGATTTCGTTAGTATCTTAATGAATCTGAGTAATGGCCAAAAGTTTAAACAAACTGACCTCGTTACTAACGGTTTAAGATTGATTGATTATTGATTATAAGTTAACTAAATAATGATTACATGAATCTATTCACGTTATCCTGAGTATTCAGTATACAGCACTAAATAGCCTTTGTGAAATATTTTCAGTGTAAACTTAGATGATATAAGTTTCGACATTGGTTATCTAAGTAAATATTAATGTCAGAAGGCGTTTTGTGGATATTATAGTAATTTTATTAATTGAAATCATGAGTCAGTTGAATCTACCTTGGAAAACCTGGAAGCACTGGTTTAATGATTAAGCGCTCGCGCGCGAGACTGATAGGTTCTGAGTTTGAATCCCGCGAAGTGAGGTCGTGGATGCGCACTGCCGAAAAGTCCCACAGTAGAACGATACGGCTGTCCAGTGTTTCCAGCTTTTCCAGTGGTGATCTATCTTCAATTGGCTCATGATTTCAACTATTAAAATTAAATATTA
Organism: Schistosoma margrebowiei; assembly: GCA_944470205.2. Classification (NCBI taxonomy): domain Eukaryota; kingdom Metazoa; phylum Platyhelminthes; class Trematoda; order Strigeidida; family Schistosomatidae; genus Schistosoma; species Schistosoma margrebowiei. The sequence goes on from OX104027.1 coordinate 8,782,321, forward strand.
ATGTATTTGCATTTCAACATTTTAGGCGAGTTCATGCAAAAGTAAGTAAAAATCCTTGATGTGATCTTACAATCCGTTGAAAATGTATCATGTTTAAAACGGAGTTGATCAACTCTGTCTTCTCATTGTTCTATCGAAAAGATTATTTGATTGATACAAATTATTTGTGAAAAGTATCTCAGGACATCGGCATTATGAATTAAACCAGATATTGTTTTCAATAAATTCTCTTCGGACTCTGCAATTAAGTATCTAAATTAATAATCCATAAAATTGGCCAGGTCTAAGGCAAATACATCATTTGAAATTGTACTATATGAAATTATGATTAATTTATTTTTGTATTGGTTGTTTGAATATTCCCATTGATGTTTACGACTGCAATTGATTAGTCTCTTATTGGCATATATACATCTTGTACGGATTGCTTAGATATTATAAGCAGAGATGAATGACGGTTAGCAGTGGAATCCAGGATGAGTATTTCGTCCCATTTGGGACTCATTAGCTGAACTTAGGATTATTTATAAAATGATACAAGATGGTTATTAATGTAGAGATGACTAATATGAAATTTTAATCTGAGTTCATATGTTAAATGAACTTGTAAGATTAAAAGTCAAAATAAAGATGCGTGACATATGATGAAAGAGATAATAATATAATTCCAAATCGAAAGGAATATTTGTTGAAGAATCATGTACCAATCATTCTCTATTCTCGTTCTCTTTTTTCTTTGATCTTAACGTTCTGCCGTCAGGTATTTCTTTTTCTATTGATTATACATCCTACTTATATCTGTCGTCATAAGTAGCATACACCACAAAATTACTTTACCATATTCTCAACATGATTGTTATCTAATTAGGTCAGAAGTTGGCCAAGGTAAAACAAACAGTTGACCTTATTTCTTTCGAATTCACAGCTCCGACTTTTCACTTAAATAAGTATTACTTCGTCCGTTTGGAGGATTCTAAGTTAAATGGATTTGAGTAGATAACTGTTAACACGATATACTACTATAGCTGATTACTACATATAGTCTGTATGACTCGTTTGTACTAAATGAACAAGAATCAATGTATTGACAGTTTTAACTATGCTTTAACTTGACCGTAATGGAAGATGCTCGTGAGGACAAAACTACACGTTCCTAGAACTTCTGCCAATATAACTTGTTTGATATGATCAGTTGAATTGATAAATATTGAAAGAAGGGTTTAATCTAGTTAATTTATCTTTCAATATTTCAGTGACCATTGGATATGTAGAAAACATTAAATGTAGTTTCACTGCATTGATGATTCTTTGAATTGCTCTGTACAACTTTAGCGTTAACATTTCACTGGGTACATCATTTTCAATTTGTAGGCGTTACCTTGTTGTTACCCATCTTTATATTAATCAATTATCTTACAATTTTATTTATCATAAACACAATCAGATTTAACTTTCATAGCGGTCATCAACACACATCAACAATTTTATGGTGTTTTGTAAACAATCTCTAGATTAATATGCTACAATTTTAAATGTCTTAAATGACTTAAATATGGACGCTTTCAGGATCATTATTTTGAATACACAATTGTAAAATCTGATAAGAATTACTTGAAACGAATATTGTTTTGTTGTATCGGAAAAACAAAAACGCTGATCAATTATACTCGGAACGAGGGACCACGGCAATTCTCGCGATGCGAAAGTAAGAACACAAGACTGGTATAAGTGAAGATTTATTAGCCCCAAACACTATGACAATGATGAATCGAATATAGTCTAAAATACACTGGTTTATATATTGATTGTACACCCATTTTGATTAATAATTAGGATTAGATCACATACTCAGTTATAACAAATCACTTAATGAGAATAGTTCATGTCAACTGAATACGAGAAAATATCATACTGGGAAAACAAATCAAATACTACACTGAATGATCCTCATGTTGAATCAAAACGGATGTTGAATGTTGAATAAAACTCATAATGAATAATTCAGTCGAAAATTGGCTTTTCTTTCCATCATATCAATCAATAATTAATCTGCTGGGTATAGCTCGGGTCCTAACATGTTCATTCGTATATCTGTGTTCTAAATCAGATGTATGTAATTTATAACATATATACCATAAATGATAATGAAACCAATGCCTCGGTGACAAATATTATCGTTAAAGATATGCATATAATTCGGTTTATATCAGAAAGAAATATTATGCGTTGGACAACTAACACAATATACATATACTTCTCATATATGCCCGTGCAATGTAAATGTCACAATATATTTTAGTCGATGTAGCCGAAATGCGACTTTTGGGGTTTTTCTATACATAGTACCTGAATGTTTTTGATATTCAGCTAATAAAGCATATTGAGAGATTCTAATAACCATCATTTTGCTTATAAGAGTATTTGAAAAACAGACTATTATTACTAAACAAAAATGGATAGTGGCTAGCAGTGAAATCCAGAACGCGCGTTTCAATCTATTTGGAACTCATCAGCTAAATGTACCTGCATCTTAGAGTTGATGTTCACTCTGTGGCAAGAATTCAGTACCGTTCGCTTCAAACGCCATTAAGTTATCCACTTATCTACTGAGTCTTGATAGCCACGAAACGCGCGTCCTGAATTTCAGTGCTATCCATTATACATCTTTTCATATATAATGCTTGGGAATTAAGGCAATATCGACGCAATACGCACGGGATATACATATACCACTAACAGAATGATCAACTGCAGTCATAAACATCAATTGGAGGATTCAAGTAAACAATATTAATTGAATTTAGACTATTATTACTGATTGTTTAATAAAGTAGGTATTCATTTTGAAACAGGTAAATTTGCATAGGAAAAATGTAATTTTTGATAATGTTCCCATCTTTATTATCTTGGTGATAATCAAATTCGGTTATTCTTTTTGGTTTCTTTTCAAAATCAAAGACTTTGTAAGTTTCTTGTATTCTATTGATTGAATTGATGAAGTACAGGAGCAACATTTGGTGTAGTACAGTAAAAAACACAACAAAAATAAACAATAAACACATAGTATACACATGTATGAAGATGTACACATCACAGAGGTTTTGCTTTGTAATCATTCTATACTTTGATTATTCTGTTTATCACAATTGTTAGTTAGGTGTGTCCCATATTTAAGTGAACAATATAAAATGTCTATTTACATAACAATTGTCATTTTATACATTGAAATAGCCAGTAATGTGTAGTAATGTACAAGACTATTATAGTTGATTTATTTTCTTTTAATAGTATGATAAATATCAATCACTGAATTGTATCTTTATACACAATTAGACATATTGCAAACAAAATATTGAATTCTCTTTCGTATAAATGCATAGTAGTAAGTTACAACCTAAAAATGAATGAAAGATCTGCATTCAACAACTTTCCATACAAGTTGTACATTCTGCTTTGTGCAGATAAGATTAAAAATATACAGGTTTTGTTCAGTAACAAGATTCACTTTATATAAACCCCCTATGTTAACATGAAATTCCTGCGAATAAAGCATAAATAATCAGAGATATAAATTGTTCAACAGTGCTGAGAGTTGATATCTCACAAGAAAATACATTATATTCCAAATTACAAACCATACACTTTATAAGCAAAGATGTATAATGGCTAGCAGTAGAATCTAGGACGCTCGTTTCGTTTTATTTGGAACTCGTTAGCTGGATGTACCTCCATCTCAGAGTTGATTTTCACCCTAGGATAAAGTGGAAAACACGATGGCATTTGAAGTGAAGGGTACTGGATTTGAGTCCCAAAGTGAACACCAACTCTGAGATACTGGAATATACAGTTGACGAGTCCCAAATAAGAGGAAACGCGCGTCCTGGATTCCACTGCTAGCCACTATCCATCTTTACTTCTAATGTGTTTAGTAAAATGAACAAAATTACGTAGTTCATATTCATAGGTCATAAAAATAGTTTTCATATTACCACACCTATTAATTTATACAGCGTTTTTTTAAAATGGTGATTTCCATAAAGTATATTCTTATTTATTTTATAAGTTGTAATTCAAAAGGATTTATATGTAAGCTTTCTATAATGTACTGATGTATGCTATATTATTGTTGATACTTTCAATTTTCTTCAATATTATAGTGGGTCTAGTTGACAAGACGTAAGTAGAATGGGCTAGAGAAAGTTTTATTGTCTTAAAAGTTAATTTACAACCGCACAAAAATATTGTTATATTGTGGTGTATGCTACTTATGCTGACAGATATAAGTAGTATGTAGCAACAATCATGATTGGAATGCCTGCTAGTAGATGATTGTAGTAAAGGGAATAAGAAAGCAAACAAAGAGCAATTGTAATAACAACAGAACTAGAGGAATAAGTGGGTATGTAAAGGACAACTGAAGGTGGATGTGCAAATAATGTGTGGTTTCAAGAAGCACAGTAATTTCCCCACCTGAATCCTCGTTTTTTTAATTATATGAGTTTTAAACGAATATTTTATCCATCAATTGTTCATTTATGTTAAGACATTTATATAATGAGCAAAGATGGAAAGTGGCTAGCAGTGGAATACAGGACGCGCGTCTCAATTTATTTGGGACTCGTCAGCTGGATGTACCTGCATCTCAGATTTGGTGTTCACCCTGACACTCGAACCCAGTACCGTTCGCTTCAAACACCATCACGTTGTCCAGTTAACTATTGAGTCCTCATAACTACTTGCTTAAGCAATAGGGTGAAGTTTAATTCATTTGGTATTGTTTTATTTGAACCTTCCCACTGATTTTTAGGACTGCGATTGATCAGTTGAGGGTTTTTAATCATTGTCTCAGTGAATTGTCGTAAATGTATCAAAGGATATTGATAAATATTTGTAACATATAGACATTGGTCTTATTTGACTTTGATCAATTAGATACAAATGCTAAGCAAAGCATTCACAGTGTTGTAAGCAGAGATATTCAACTAAATGCTTATATATAAAAATATATCTATATTACCAACTAATGGCTATTTTTATGCCGTTGTTTAGCCAATTTCGACTTCAACAACTTAGATATAATCTATAGGGTTTCAAATAATTAAGCTTCTATCATTTAGCCTAATATCTACAAAATATTTAATCACCATTTCTGTTAACTGTGAAATACTGTATGATTGTCAGACTTCTTTCTAGTATATACACAATCAATGTCATAAACCTAAGCATGTTTAAATGCATTTTAACTTAACAATAACTAAAAAATCATGATTTTATTAGTTGGTATTCATGAGGTTAGCCTGATGTCGAAATCGAGGTGATCAAATAAGCTTAATAAAAGCCTATTCAGATAGATCTATAACATACGATAGTTGTTTTGATTTCCATGTTTTTCAATTATAGGAATGTTGTCCTTACTTTGTCAATCCTTACCTTTACATCTGCATCAGTATAACTTTATAAACTGTTCATAAATTATATACATCTCTTCTACACTTATGAACATGAAGAAAAGTAATGGAACTCATAGTTTGTTCTTTGAACAAAAATCTAATTGTTGTCCAGATATATTTTGGTTACTGTATCCTACTTTACAGACATCATATAAAAGAAAACTGATTCAACAAATATTTATTCAACTTTACAATTAGTCTATTGAACCAATTTTTTTCTAACTCTACAGAACATCCGTTTCGTAAGTACTGATGATATTTATGTCATATATGCTAATTAAAATATCACTGTCAAAGAACAAGCACCAACAACTACGTTATACAATAATCAGTTTACGGTACATTGATTCGGATTATTATTAGTGATATAACTATATAATTAATCATTAAAATAATTTTTTTCGTTTCAGCCTGAGTAAGTTAACAAGACAACGATTATATAATTATGCTACTTTGCTAGTATATGTAAAGCAAAATGCATTGATTTGAAAACCATAAGAATTGTACATCTTCTTAAACTTTAAAAGTAAAGATGAATTTTGGCTAGCAGAAGAAGAAAGGACGCGCATTTCGTTGTTTTTGGGACTTATCATCTGGATACAACTCCATCCCAGAGTTGATCTTCACTTCAGGACTCGCACTCAGTACCACTCTCTTCAAACACTATCGTGTTATCCCCTTAGTCTAGGGATGCAGCAAGTACATCCAGCTGACGAGTAATGAGTGTGACGAAATACGCATCCTGGTCTCCACTGCTAGCCAGCATTCATCTCGGCTTATAATACTTGTGAGTTAAGGTAATATCGAAGCAATCCGTTCAGGATCCACATATGCCAATATGAGACTAATCAATTGCAGTCGTAAAAATCAAGGGGAATATTGAAACAACCAATACAAGATGAATTTCTCTAAAAATGCTTAATCAGTTTCGAAGAAACCAATTCGTGTAAAACTGACGTACAAGCTTCTAATTTCGTTTCTAGATTTATATATTTATTCTGAAACACGAAACATGTGTAGATAATTAATTTAATTTTAACAGTTAAATTCATTAGTCGATCTATGATTGATCACCACTAAATACCTGAAATAACTGGACGGCCCAGTAACAAAATGGCCGTCCAGTTCTTTCAGGTATTTAGTGGTGATCAATCATAGATCGACTCATGAATTTAATTGTTAAAGTTACTACAATCTCCACAAATCCGCATTCTTATAATCGATTTAATGTTTAACAATACACAAAACAATAGAAATCTATTGATAAGTAGTTCTTAATTAAAGGTCTAAACCGAAAGTTGACCATCGAAATTTCAAAACTCCCAGTATCATAACATTTGATTGTGTAATTGCAATAAAGTTCCCCAAAATATCTTTTTCTAACTCAAGAGGGATTATATTAATGAAGATAAGATATACTTATAATCAGAACATGTTTTTGTATAAATGTATGAACGAACCACAGAAATAGTTTCTTGTACAATAATAAGTTATATTGTGTAAATTTCTTGCTGCAAAATTACGAACTTTTTTACACTGTTTATTCTAGCTTTCCACGTAAGTAATTCAGAAGTTGATTGGTGGCCTGCTTGAATATCTGGGCTACCTGCTCTTGTCATCTAGATATTTCAACAAGTTATCTAGTTCCTTATTGGTTTTGACAAACCATTATGTTTGTTGTTCAGCTAATCTAATCAGGTGCCTTTATGAAAAGTATACAACCTTTCGTTATACAAGTTACATCATGATTTTTGGCAATATGCATCGAAAAGAGTGTACATTATTCGGATATCGATTCCTGAAACTCTAACTACTGACTGGTGACCACTCAATATTTATCGTCTGGATTGACCAATGAGTATGATACTTGCTGAGATACTTTGTGCTGGGAATTCTATGTTATACCAAGAATATAATATTGCATAAAGCTAATAATAATAATACTTACCATAATAACTAGTCGTATATATATGTAGGTGATGAATAACTAAATTTGTAATAGTTCCATATTAACAAGATATCGAATGTTTAAGCCTCAATTAGAGATGATAACTAAAAAATCACAAAACGTCTTACGGTTTAATCGATTGCATTTAGGTAAAGTTAAAACCTATCATAGAGTATTAGATTATAATTGACTCTTATAATTGACTGATAGGTCTTGGGTTCGAATCTCGAGAGGCGGGTTCGTGGATGCATACTGCTGAGCAGTTTCACAATAGGACAAAACGGCCATCCAGTGCTTTCAGGTTTCCGATGGCGGTATAGCTTATATAGGCTAGTGAACTTCAAAAAACCCTCTTCCGATAACAAATAAAATTACCCACTTTTTGTATTCGAATTGGTAGCAAGTTTGTTAAACATATTGAACATTTTTATTTATAGTTGAACTAAGCATCGGAAGAGGTTAGTTAAATAACTATGATTACTATATATTGCTATTTGGCTGAGTTTCTATGGATTTCGATGGTTTTGTAACTTATAAGGTTTGTCATATTGTAGACATAACTAAAAAAAATTAAAGAAATATGTAGTTTACCTTAGGGCAAATTGTCTTTTCACCAAAATATAATCACAATGAGGTTTGATCGGAGGGAAGAATTTCTAGAATTCTATAAACAGAATAAATATGAGTGTCAATCATTAGAACGTAGAAACCAATATGAGGTTGTGTGATTATAAGTAGTATAATAATAATGTTAGCAAAATCCTATATTGTAAGGGTATGAAGTGTTTACCAAGTTCCAACCATAAAAAATGTGTAGATGATTATAAGATCTATGGACAAGAATCTACTCTTTCAAACAGAGAATGATGATGGAAGTTCAAAAAAAGAATTATAATGTTTCTTTCGTCAGAATACATCATCTTAATGAGAGATTTTTAAAAATATAGTTTAGTCTATATTGTGATTTCTGATAGTTTATCATAAATATACAAAGATCATCTGAAATGATGTTTTGAAGCTACTAACGTCAAGATAAATAGAAAAAAAACACGATTTACTCAAACACTAACATAATTTCCTGTGTTGTTGTATCGAAACTGTCAGTCAGACAGTCAGTCAGCAACAGCGTAGAACTTCGTACGTACGTACATCAGTTCGAGTCGCCATACCATATTTGCACAGAGATACAATTGTCGATTCAATCCTGTAATGGTAGAGGTAGTAAGAGTATAAGCAGTAATCGGAAAGTTTAGGGTTTGAAGATGTTATTCAAAGAGTATAATCCAATGAATTAAATTTGGAAAGAAAATAAGGGACATGAAGAATTCAGAAGATTAGAATTTGGAAGAACACAAAGAGAGGATGCACCTGCACCATTGCAAACGATTTTGAGCCGTTATTCAGGGTCTCTAACCATCGGTTACTATCATCTCGCGGTCCCCAAACAGGAAGGATACACCTACCAACATGACAGTCCACTTGTCAATAACTTTATGGACTTGTGCCATGTTTTGGTCTGGCCGCCCCTAGCTTTCTTCCAATCTACTCCTATACAACAAAACATCGCACATCGAGGCATTCAGTGGTTGGGCATACTTAACACGTGTCCCACCTATCTCAACTGATGAAGTTTCACTACTTCATCAATTGATTTGCCATCTTTACCTAGTACCCGTTTCCTAACAACTGTGTTACTTACTCGATGGTCCCATGATATACGAGCAATGTTTCGAAGACACCTATGATAGAATACTAGTAACCTACGAATATCCTCTACTCTTACCGGCCATGTTTCACTACCATAAAGTAGGACGGGACGTACTGCTGCGCAGTAAACCCGTCCTTTGGTTGATAGACGGATATCTCGCCTAAGCCATAAATGATGCAAGTTGGTAAATGCTAGTTGAGCCTTCTGTATCCGTGCTGAGATTTCGTCACACACCAGACCACAAGGGCTGATGAGACTTCCAAGATAAGTGAAGCGATCGACACGCTCAATTACTTCACTCCCTATCATTAGTTTGGATGTCAATGCAACCCAATCCTGAAGCAACATTTTGCCTTTCTAGGGAGAGAATCTCATACCGAACATGCTTACACTGTTGCTAAGAGTGGTTAAAAAACTCCGCATTTTGTCTGTGTCTTCACCAAATAGAACTATGTCATTGGTGGACAGCCCTGACGAACACCACTTGAGGTAATCAATTCTGATGACAGTTCGCCATAAGCTCTCACTCTACCAGTTGTGTTCGAGTAGAGAGCCTGTATAAGGTTAATGTACTTCTTTGGTACTCCTTTCAGTGACAAACACAGCCATAGAACCTCACGATCAACAGAGTCGAATGCCGCCTTAAGGTCGAGAAATACTACCATTGTGGGGCGTCTGAATGTGTGTCTGTGTTCTAGGACCTGACGTAGTGTGAATATCTGGTCTGTACAACCACGTCCAGGTCGAAAAACAGCTTGATTTTCTCTAGTCTGCTCTTCACGAGCTTTGGTTAGGCGTTGAAGTATTATTGAAGCTAATATTTTATACACCATATTAGTCAAACTGATTCCTCTGTGATTGTCACAAGAGGACTTTTGTCCTTTCTTAAAAACTGGCACAATCAGTGATTGAGACCAGTCAGATGGGATTACGTCTAGTTCCCAAATTCTACCTAAGACCTCAGTTAATCTCACTGCCAATACTGGGTCGCCATCCTTAAAAATCTCAGGGGTGTCGAAACTGTAGCCTGATATTTATACAGGAATACACTCTATTCAAATAATTGAACCCGGTTTTATAATTACTGACAAATGTGACCTATGTAGTTGTGGGATGATCCATACATTTTATAGCTTACCACATACTATTCATTTTTTATTTCAGGAATACGAACAACGTGCAATGTACTTTTTCAAGAGTGATTTGGATATATTTGAAATAATTGGAGTTATGATCATTAAATTACACTTTTTATATCCTACATTTTGTTAAACTACCTAAATGTTTCATGATGCAACGAAGATAATATAAACCTATGTCTTTGATAAGGTTTTTGTTATTACAAACTGTAATAAGATAAAAAGAAACTTGTCATAGTTAAATAAATAGAGGATATTAAGTTCGCTACTTGATTAACGCAAAATTCGGCGTACAACTACGGCACTCAGACGTATAGAACCCCATAGTCGCAAATCAGAAGATATAAGAAGACTGGAGAAGTGCCTACGAATCTACTGGCTACGAATCTAAACGTACCGAAAATTATGGGTATTTTTCGATATTAGCGTTTGTCATATCAACCTGTAATTCAGCCAATCCGTAAAGAGGCATGTTATACTACTGTCTAATAGTAGCATGGCGCTTTGATACACTAGAATGTTCCATCACGTTCCGAATGGATGGAAACTCTTCGGCTCTTTTAGGGCCTCTGAAGACTTGGTCGAAGTTCTCGGAAGCTGTCCTAACAGAGGACACAGTATAATTTTGATTTTTTTTCCAATTTCATCTGGTATGTAATCTTTACATCCAAATTAAAAAATTGTATTTACTTTCGTTAATCACCTTCTGATGCATAGTTAGCAATGATCAATATAATAAGTTGTTTGAACTACTCATCATCAATATTCTAATTCATTTTCAGGCCACAAGAATCATTCAATGATCCAAATTTTTCCATCAATCCCCAAATATGAAATATTTGTGTTCACTTATTATAAATATTAAAAACTAAAAAAAATACATTTATCAGTATGAGGTTGTGGAGATTGTTGAGTTTATGATTGAGACCATGAATTGATTAAGGTTAGACCACCATTGAACATACTTCAAAATGTTATAAAACATGGAATATATTTCATCAGTTTCAAAATAATAAAACACTATGAATAGTCTACAAATATGTGTTGTATCATTCATCTGAATACCAAACTTAAAATGTCATTCAATCTTTCAGTCAAAATAAGCATATAAAAGTAAGAAACAAGGTTAGAAACTTAATGTTTCAATGGGTAATTCATGATTAGCTTATATTAATTCTAAATGATAATGGAAAGTGAACTAATCTTTGATTATGTGGAGGATAATAACAATACAAACAGATTAATTGCTAGGCATGATGCACTTCTACACCATAAAATCGAATAATTTGTGCTGGAGCTATAATTAGATTTATAATTATTTTTACGAAATCTAAAATACATTTAATGTATTTCTTATTGCTGATTATCTACATTAACGAAAGAAAAGGTTGCAAACAAATGCCGGATTATATTAAAAATCAGTAGTTCCCTTTTTAAGTAATGATTTCATCTAGTTAAAGGTTTAAAAGTAAGAAGAAAGTAATAAGAAAGTAATAAGAAATTCATAAATTGCTCCTGTGAAGCTAGTTACATAGGCTGTACTCAGAGGGCTTTATCCTTGCGCGTTCGTGAACATGTGCTAGCATGGTCGGAAAAAGGAGTTACTAAATCGATCAACAGCACTATTCTTTCTCATTTGGTAGAAAGTGAACATCATATCAAAATGGAGGAAGCTTTCTCTGTTTTATGACAAGTTCTGAAAAATCTACCTCAAGAAGCTAGATTACGGTTACTCTACATAGCTGAAGCCATTTGGATCAACTCCAGTAAACCAAACTTATGTATCCAGAATAGGTATATCCAGCCTCTATGTTTACCTTGGCCTACAACTAGATTACCGGATACGTAAACTTAATATTATAAACTTATTACCCCCTTCCCATCTTTTTTTATAACATCTATCGTAATCTTCATATCCATCATTCATAATTCACATAATTCCTTTTTCTATCGTAATGATGTTGATAACTCCCCTCTTATTACATATTATATTCACAAAACCATATTATTATTTCAATGGTTGACATCATGAGTCAATTGAAACCAGGCCAACAAGGAAAACCTAGAAACACTGGACGGCCGTTTCGTCCTATTGTAGGACCCCTCAGTAGTGCGCATCCACGATCCTGCCCTCCGCGAGATTCGAACTCATGACCTATCAGTCTAGCGCGCGAGCGCTTAACCACTAGACCACCGGTGTGATAATGTCTAACTTCAACCAATCCATGAACTTATTATTACTACTGTCATCATCATCTCAATTGACAAGATGAAATTCTCCTACTATGCATTTTATTCTACTGGAAACTTTACTCCAAATCATTCTGACCTTTATTAAATAACCTTTCTGATTTGCAAATAATATAATTTTGAAGTACATATGTCGTAACAGATGCAACCGTTCATCATTTCTAACATTGTCAAATTCATTAATAAATGCCTTATTTCGGCCTTTGTAAATTATCATCATTAAGGATTTACAGCTGTAAAACGTGATTGTCTTTTTAATTAACATCATCATCACAAACTTCAAGCAGAGGTGATGTATTCGAATCTTCCAACATATGATAAACAACTTATTCTGTCTACATCGATCTTGATTGGTTCTTGTTGCCTTTTAAACTGTCATTATCTGCCTTTTTATTTTGATTCTATTGTCCTCTGATCTGATTCTTGATCCTTTATTCGCTCATGATTTTTTTTTGATTGATTAATAAATTGGATTGATTTCTATATGCTTCCTGATTGACCTGAATGGCAAGCTTCTAAAAATTATTTGCTAGTCTTGGTGTTCTTTCTGTCCAAGATTTGAACATTCTTTCAGTTGAGTATGTGTGTCCATAATTGATCACATATACTGAGCTCTGATCCATCGGATTTTATTGGCCATAGATATCTCAATCGTCTTTGTTAAAATTATCAAACCTTCTGATATGAGTATTTTCTCTAGCTTTCTCTTTTGGATGTCCGTGATGTGTTAGTGTTTGCTTACCATTTTGCTCAGTCATTTTTCATTCCATTAACCCAATTATGCATGCATGCATCATTTGAAATATCGGTATTATTTATGATAAGCAGATAAATATTTTTGGTTGTATTACATCGTTACGATAAGATTAAGTTTTGTCATTAAATGATGATGAAGTGTTACCAGTTGATGTCTTGATAATTTGTTACTGTTTTCATTGTGTTTTGCATGATTCTATAGTACAGTTGAATTCATTACAAACACAATAAATAATGAATGAAATTTCTTCTTCTCATTTATATATACACAACCTGTTATCTTAACACTTTTCGTTTCACACCACATGTCTCTTACACACGAATGTAAATACCTACTTTAATCATTGATAACGTTGATTGGCTGACCTATTCAAGTATACAGTTAACCAGAGAATCATATACCTATTTATCTTCGATAAATTTGATGTTTGATTATATTTCCTTGAAAAAACTTGGCCCAGATTGCCAGGTGAAACATTGGGTTTACTTCAAATTCATTCGCTGAGTTCTACAATTACATTCTTCCTCTTTAATGTCTCACATTAACCCAAATACTGTGAAACTAATCGATCAAATTTAGACGAAAGTTGTTATTTAGTTTATTATTTTCATTCATAAATAATTTGGGTATTTTTAGGTGATTGAAATGAGATAACAAAAGAACTATTTTTAATTCTTGACATTAATTTCTCTTCATAGTAGCTATTTAAGGTGATGAGTTCAGCAATCAGATTTTATCCACTTAAAAATAACTACTAATGTTCTGTGAGTTGACCAAAACTGCTTTTAATATCTTACCATTACTGTTAAGACGGAGGTTTAATTTGACACTTACAGTACGCTACATTTCAAATGAATACAATTCATGAGTCAGAATGCCATAAGCGTAATTGTAAAATAACTCAACAGTAGTTTGGTTATCGTTTTTCGCTATTTTTTGCATTAGCAACCATGTGTGATAAACTATTTTCATACATTTCATAGTGAAGTTACCGTAGTGTAAAAGTGATAAGGTGTAGTTTACAATTAGTTATGCATTGCGAGATCTAGTGTGATTGGCTGAATACCAACCACTTTTATCATATTTTTAGGACTACATGAAGATTTAGCATCAGATTCAATTTAGTTCTTGTAATTAGAATCTTATGAAATTCTAATTAAGAAGCTTTACTAGAAATATTGTTCTATGGTTTCCATTCAGTGCAAAATAATGTCAGTAAGTAACTCAACAGAAAGGAAACGAATTAACACTTCTACATAGTGCTTGCATTGATAGAACATACATGATATTCAAAATGATGTTCTGGAAGATCCAAAAAGTTCAATTCTTTATTTACATTATTTTACGTCTTCTATTGTTGTGAATTCTAACCATACTGGACTATTAAATCATGAGATCCTTTCATTTTCTTGAAAAAAAAACAGAGTAATGATGTAGTCATTGAACTGATCGTGATGTTGAATTAAGCCGTTGCAACATATTCAGAAATCCAGTGTGTACTTCAACTCTCCCTGACCAAACGAAACCATCATACCACTTTTCTGGCATTAAGAAGGGAAATCAGCCCTTCAGATATAGTATTATCTTCGTAGGATAACTGTAGTGAAAACGTTATGCATTAGTCTCAGCGATATTTTAGGCTTATAGTTTTTACCATTTTTGCAGTCCGTGGTTTTGTATTGAGCAAAAACTCACATAATATTATGTATATTGCAGTACCCCTTGACTTCCAGTATCGAGAGAAACAACTTCAATTCATTCCAAGCTTTAGATTAAACATTGAAGTAAGCTCATCAGTTCTTATACGAATAGTAGAATTGACACCTTAAATGGGGTAGCATATACATTTAGCACTCAATGCATTTAGGTTTTGCAGTGTGCAGATATCATATTCATAGATAAGTAGGTAGTTAAATATTAAAGTTCGCAAACAAATTACCATATTTTTCAAAACTTATAGCTTTTATAACCTTAGAAAACAGTTGGATATCTTTTTGGTGTATTCTTGCATTAACTAACATATGACATCAGCTTGTTTACTTTAGAGCGACTTTTAAATGCATCGGTCAGTGAAGATGATGTATTAATGTTATTGCCCCGATAAGCATAATGAATGGTAACTTTGGGATCCTTGTATGGACCAATACTAAACGTATATTTCTATTGTATAATTATTAATTAACTAAAGTGTGCATATTCATATTCCTCTTATTACAAGCTTTACTTTGACCCATAAACTATTATTACACGTTCTACCATTCTTGAGTTATACTCAGTATATTAATTTCTACCTGCCTCATTCACAGCCAAATCTGGCTAATTCTTGTACAAATGTTGTTTCATATTATATTGGTACGTTGTGGTTGTTTGATTGGTATATAAACTCAGAATGTTTGTAATATAAGGATGCATATCGCAGAGGCTGAGACTTGTGTTCTGGACTTAATTGGCTGGGCTAGGCGGAAAGCAGGACCAATCAGGAATCTAGGCGGCTCGCACGTGTTTTACGCGTTATTGATCCGATCGATAAGTGAGCGCACAATAATCGGCGGTCACAAGTTATAACAATATGGTGGTCGGAGTAGTTCGGTAGAGATTCCCAATGGAGAAGCAAGTGTGTGTGTGTGTGTTGTGTGTGCGTGTGCGTGTGTGCGATTGTGTGAGAGGATGTTGAGTGTGGCTTGGTGTTAGTTGTAGGGTGTATGATGATTGAGATGGTGTTTTTTCAGAGTGAGTGTGCATGTGTGTTGTGTGAGGTTGTTTTGATGAGTGTGACAAGCGGCGCCGACCAGTCGAGCCCGGTTAGCTCAGTCGGTAGAGCATCAGACTTTTAATCTGAGGGTCGGGGGTTCGAGCCCCCCATCGGGCGCAACGGCTTTTGACCAAACAATACTCACCCTCCTCGTACAGTGGTACGTAGCGACTGCACACACCTACAGTCAGTCTGTCGCATTCAGTCTGCCACATTCACAACTCTGTGTCCACACACACACCTCAAACTCAAACTCAACCTCGACCTCAACCACGTCATCACACCCATACAACACCACATACTCACTTCACACAATCACCACTAAACTTGTATCCTATGGCGTTAATGATTAACCACAACTCTATACTGAAAATTATGAAGTGGTCACTGGTGACCAGCTTCGAGAGGGAATTCTCATAGCTCTGGTCAAAAGCCGAGATCAATGGAGTTCAACCATGCCGGATGTGAGGCTGCTACTCACCGAGGACAATAAATGTCTACGCAATATCATGGATTAACGGAAGTTAGACATTAACATCGTTAGACGCCGATCCATTCGCCTTAAAGTCAAATGTTCGCGAACGAGACCGAAGGCCCTGCGTTTGAGTCTTGAGTGCGAGATCGTGAATACACACTGTTGAGGGGTTAAATATTAGAACAAAACGGCCATCCAGTACTTCCAGGTTTTTGATGGTGGTTTAACATTGATCGACTCATAAGTACCATAATTGTTTTTTGGGTTGTTGCAATATATAATTTCCTGACAAACTCAAAGATTTAACAGATAGATTAGAGCAGTGAGAATCTTTTAAAAATGAAGCACTGTAAGAAAATCTCCTTGAGTTTACAACGACTTTTATGTGATAGGAATTAAGACGGATTTCTATGGGGTTCGCATGTTCAAACTCTATCACTGTATGTCAAAAACAATAGCTTTTCATTCGACAGTCAAATATTAGAAAAACAGGTGTCCAATAGTAATATCTTGTATGTTTTTATAATAGCTTCAATCCCGTTGGTGAAGAGTAACAGGTCTTTTTGTACTAAAACTATTGGTTGTTGTTTGTTTGGTTCGGGCATAAAAGAGAAAATTATCGTAAGATCAATAGTGGAAAACGTTTTTCTGAGATATGCAGATATAAGAGTGATGTTGTGATCAACTGTTTTCATCCGTAGGTTTCTAGAAAAGCAATTAAATCATCATATGGTTATGAATCGACACATATTTTCCAGTTTCCGGATATAAGTAATCAGTCTGAAGTCATAATCTAAAATATTCAGTTAGTGTAAGCTGCAATTATTCAGGGGTCAAAGACATACATCTTCACAAACATCACATATATGAAACTATCTTATATTGTAAATGGACTGCTTCAATTATTTCTATTCCTCATTTTTTTGTGGACGTTTGGAAGAATCTACAAAAAGAATCCCTGTTTATAGAAATGATAGAAAATCCTAAATCTTCTATTGAAATACACTAAATTTAGTATAAACGCGATATGCCTAGCCTAAAATGTAATGTATATATACACAAGGAAATCCGAAACGAAAACTTAAATCTTTACATAATTCACCGATATACATGTTTGAGAACTTCAACAAGTACTCTCTTAGTATTCATTCTGAAAGAATAATCGTTATGGAAATACGTACTTGATGTTTGCTACTTATGTTGACAGATATAAGTAGTATGTAACACCATTCAGTAGTGGAATGCCTGGCAACAAAAGACTTAAAACATCGAGCTGAGGAGAATAGAAAGAAAAACAGAGAAGAATTGGAATACAAAACAGAATTGAAATAATCATAAAGTATTTAAAGGAAAACTGATGGAAGATATGTAAATGATTTATTTGACGTATGGTTTTCATATTTTATCAAGGCTTTCTGTAATTTAGCAATAAACAACAATAATAATTGTTATCCTCACTAGACTTCTTCGCTCACTACACTCATACCTAACATTTCAGGTATCAGTCACATGTCTGAGTAGTTATACTGACAAGAACGTGAATAATTACGAACGAGAAATTGAAATGAAAATGAAGAAGTGTTCAAAGACATTTAATACCAAGTAGATGATTTACTCGATAACATACTTTATAAGATACATAAAATACACTTGAAGTGGTTCCATACATCTAACTTTTTAAAAGTGAATATAATATTGTATCTATGATGGAAATATGATAAAAAAGGATTTACGGTTATCTGTCTATATAAGTTTTAAATAAAGTATTTTACTATTGCATCATTTGTATGTAAGTTTATACTAAATGGTATATATATATAGATGATGTAAGTGTGCAAACTAGCTGTTATATCCGAGCGAAGATTAAATCACGAATAGCTTCTGAGATATTAATTGACTAATATTATCTATATATTCTTATGGTATAACTATTCAATAATTAGATTATGTATATTTATATTCCCTTTAATATAAGCTTTATTTTGACCTATGAACTATTATTATACGATTTACCATTCTTAAATTATGCCCTGTTTATTAAATACTACCTCCCTCATTCACAGCCACATTTCGCCAAATCTTGTATAAATGTTTTTTCCTGTTTTATGGTACGATGTGGTCTGTTTAGTTGGTATATAAACCCAGTATGTTTGAAATAAATGATTCATATTGCAGAGACTGAGATTTGTGTTCTGGACTTAAGTGGATGGGCTAAGAGGACATAGGACCAACAGGACGCTAGGCTGCTCATAGCGGTCGAACGTCATTGGTGTTGGCACAGTGCTAAGATTGTATAAGTCGTGTTTGATTGGTGGATAAATCACGTGATAAAAAGCCGGACATAAAGTCATAACACTAGCAGTCGAAACCTGGTTTCAACTACTGTTGTATTAAAAATACTGGTTTAACTAAATGCAATTTTATATGATAATACATGAGACTGTAATAATAAGATTCGAATTCATATTGCTATATTTGAGAGTCTTTTCAATGAAGTTACTTGTATCCATAATGGTATGGTTATTCAATTATCAAGTTATTATTCTTCAATTCAAATTACAGAATACATTATCTACTACGTAACAATGATACACTTATTTAGCAGGCGAGATATTCATCTCTTTGTATGATAAGTAAGTTTATTTTTTCCTTTTACATTTACCCAGTTGATGTGTGTTGTGGATTCCAACAACATGACACACTTAAGTCTTTATTAACTCCTAAATGCTACAGATATAGGTATGCAAATAAAAAGTGATATTTAATTCTTACGGTTGAAGTAACTATATTGAAATAAACGAAAATTTC
The DNA here is from genome assembly GCA_944470205.2 of Schistosoma margrebowiei. Lineage (NCBI taxonomy): Eukaryota > Metazoa > Platyhelminthes > Trematoda > Strigeidida > Schistosomatidae > Schistosoma > Schistosoma margrebowiei. Next base: position 8,801,608 of record OX104027.1, read on the forward strand.
ATTACTTTATGCAACAGTTATTATGTTTATTATGAATGGAAAATAATGTCATTTCATAGGGATGAACATATAGTTGAAACCTTTGGCTTACTATTTTGTTGCCAACTTATTTAAAGTTCCACCATGTGAAGTGTACAACTATGTAATCAGCTGATGGATACTTTAATATCAAGCTTTCTACAGTATTATTTCCAAGTATTTTTAAATAACACACTTGTTCTTGAATGATACAAAACATACTACGATGAATCAATAAATGTTTTGCATAGTAATTCTGAAAATTAACTAAACTCGAGTATACTGTGGTATTGATAAGTGAGAAACATTTTGTGACATTCAGTAGTTTCCCTTCAGGTTCTATGGTTGTGAATGCAAATTAATCTTGCAATGGAATGAATTAGTTTAAAGTAAATACAATGTAGGCAGTTGGTAATGTCGGTAAAATAATGTTATTTGCGTAGAAATTCCCAGGATATAATGTTGACTGATACAAATTTATACAATAATTGAGTTCATAGAAGCTGAGTTTTTTCAGGAGATCTTTCAAAGAAAGATTTCTAAGTAATAATAGTAAACTCTTTTGATTTATAATAAATAAAAAGGATAACAAATTGTAATGAAATAAAAAAATATTAGTTAAAAGAAATTCAATCAGATTTATTGCTTGAATTGAATGAATGACTATTAAATGATGACTTACCTCAATAAAATATCTTTCCAATCTTAATCGAGGTGATGTTTGTTATATCTCACATGTTCACAACTGATATACTGACAAATATTAATAATGCTTAATTTCAATAGTTGAGATCATGAGTCAATTGAAGATAGAACACCATGGAAAATCTGAAAGCACTGAACGGTCATTTCGAATTAGTATGCCACTACTTTGCAGTGCGCATCCAACAGTGTTAATATCTAACTTCAACCAGTCCACGTAATTGAGTGACACACCCACCATTGTTTTTAGTGAGTTACTATCTCATAACTGACCCGACTGAACTTCACTGGCCACTGCTTCTCACTAGAACTCTAGGAAATACCTCCTGAAGTCAGTCACTAGTGAGCATATGTTGATTAGTGTCAGAATGGGTTAAAAGATTTTCATATTTATCTTCTTAGTTGACTTTACATGAAGACAGTTTTATACATAAATTATTGAATTTTGATACCGTCTCTAAATAAATATCGTGGATATACACTTCTCGGGGAATTTTATACCTGTATGAAACATCCGTCTAGTGTTTCCAGGTTTTCAATGATGTTCTAGTTTAGATCGTTTCATGAATTCAACTTTGAATATACTACAATCTCGACAAATCTCTATATACTGTGAAATAAAATGGTTGATGGAGGTATATCTTTTAAGCTGAACATTTTTTATCATTCAGAAATTAAGAGCAAGTCAAATATAAATCCATCAGCCCTTTATTTACATGTTTATCTTCACGTTATGAACAGAGATTTTTTTAAAGCAACATTTAAAGAAGTTGTAACACATCTGAAATCTATCTTGAAATAAGTACATAACAAAAAATATACTCCATTTAATAATTAATGTTACTTACTTGGACAAAAACTTGTATAACCCAACACACCTATATTGATAAGAAATAAATGTTTTCTTAACAATAAGCGGTAAGTGAAGCCCTTTGCTATGATTCGCCCTTAATGAATTATATATATATATACCGCCCGTCGCTACTATCGATTGAATGTTTTAATGAGGTCATTGAATCGGTGTCGTTGTAGTGGCTTTGCTGCTCGACTGATGCTGAGAAAATGACCTAATTTGACTATTTACAGGAATTAAAAGTCGTAACAAGGTTTCCGTAGGTGAATCTACGGAAGGATCATTATCATGAACAAAAAATATAGAATGAAGTATGCACCTGGCTTCGTGTTGGATTGCATGTACCCTGGCTTAGTGGTATTTACCCTAGGCTTCAGCGATTATATATATACATTTCATGGTCTGTACTAATATACTACTTCGATGACTCTTCTACATAAATTCGTTTACAGATTTTTACCATTTAACGCAGCCACATTATTAATTTATTTAGATTAACATCTTTACTTATATATAGAGTACAAAAGTTGGCAGAACTAGAACTTATGGACTATATTTGAATGATTCAATAGTTATCTTGAGAAAAATCAACCATTTGATACGTTTAGAATGTCGTTATGATTTCGAGTGAAGAATTAAGATCAAGAATTAGGGTTAGGACTTAAAGTTGGAATGATTTTAACAAATTGGCATAGGCTTTAATTTCAGACTTCTATTTAGAAATATGAATGAATGAACTTCACGTAAATATTACAAAAGCACTGTCTGAAATGTTATTGATCTGTTCGTAAATAACAATCTCATCAACTGTTATATACACTTAAAACGGTTTTTATATAAATCAGTTGTCCTGTCATCACATTAATTATTAACATCATGGCTAAACCCTTCCAGAAGCTTTTGATAGACCAATTTAAATTCACAGGATGAAGACAAATTATTAAACTAATGTTCATTTTCGTCACATAATTCTTCAGTTCAACGATATTTCAAGTTCATGTGTATTAAAATAACATCAGTTCTTATATTACTTTATATCAATATAATTAGAGTTGCTTGCAAATGAACAGTTTCCAAACAGTTTTTTTGATCTCTCAATTATACCGATTTAGGCAATGATACATAGTGGCTAGCAGTGGAATCCAGGACGCGCGTTTCATCCTATTTGGGACTCGTTAGCTGGATGTACCTACATCTCAGAGTTGATGTTCACCCTGAAAGTCGAACCCAGTACTGTTGGCTTCAAACGCCATGATGTTATCCACTTAGCTACTGAGTCCTCACAGCCACATATGCCAATAAAAGGCTGATCAATTGCAGTCTTAAAAGTCAATGGGAAGATTCAAGTAATCAATACCAAAAGAATCTATACTGATCTAGATCTTTTGAATTTATTGCCTTTTACAATTATAGTATTCAATTTTTTGTCATTCTATATTGAACTCTATGGAAAGTCTTTCAGATTCTGTGATATTTTAGTATTTTTGCGCAGTTTTCTAAGAGACAGTAGCTTTAGAAAATCTTCCAAACTTCTTTACTTGTGCAATGTTAAATTTAAAAAAATTCCACTGTTTCTTTTTCATATTCCTTTATCAAGTCAAAAATTACATAATAGTGTAATTTTCTTCATAAACAACTGATTTGAAATTGTAGTCCATTACTGAAAAGTAACATATTAATTATACATATACTTTAGATTGTGGGTTTTCAGTCAGAAAAAATATGGACCTATTCTGATATCACTTACTTACTTACTTACTTACTTACGCCTGTCACTCCTCGTGGAGGAGCATAGGCCGCCCACCAGCACTCTCCATCCAACCCTGTCCTGGGCAAACCTTTCCAGCTCTTTCTGATATCAGCTGTGATTACATTAAACTTCAAAAAATGGTTTCTGGTTTATCGAAAGGTTTATAATTTTCTTGAGGTAGTTGTTAAATTCATATATATATATATATATATATATATAAACAAATTAATCTAATGAATAGTTATTAAATAAACTTACATAACAAATGAGAAGCATCAGAAGACGGAAGGCATAGGAAATCTGAAAATATAACGTCTTTTTTATGTTTAACTTCAATGTTATACAAAACCTTTGTTGAATTGATTGATTGTGACTGATAAATTAAAACAAAATTTAACTTGTTATGGTTTGTATGATCGCTTTGTTGACATTTTTCAGAAGTTTGATCGGTTTTAATTGGTATATGTTTATCCTGTACCACCTTATAGTCATTTTGATATAAGTTGATATAGAATAAATGGAATTTGACTAATATTGAAATTCAAGAAGGAATAACTTAAACGATTACATAATAAGTTAAAAAAATTACACACGTTTAACAAGTGAGGGGTTATCCGAACTGAGTGGGTAACGTATTGACATCTGATATGAAAGATACTGGCTGAAATTCACAGAGTGAACATCAACTCTGAGATGCTGCTTTATACAGTTGATAAGTTCAAAATAGGATGAAACATCCATCTTGAATTCCATCTTCATTCTATTAGAAATTTGATTTACTTTTAAACGTACATTAAAAAATGAATGTCCATTTATTCACCAAATAATCAGTTTACGACTGAAATACCCTATCGGACTATCAGTATAATGAGAGGTTTATAAAGAATAATTTACAATTTTCAGAGTGAGATATATAGTAAATGTAATAGAACAGATATGCACAATAAGTGATGATCAGTATAATTAATGAAATGAACTACATATAATGATGAAGTAAACAAAATAATTACATAAAAGGATCAATACATAATTTGATCTTACACAAGATAAGCAGTAGAGTTGCTACATACAAAATATCCATGGTGATTTCTTAATTGATAAGAATTTAAATGATTTTTATACACTTCTACACACTATATTTTATACGATACATCTTATTATTGATCAATGCAGAAATGTAATATTCTTGAACAAACATGAAACTTCAACTGTGACATCATTATTTGATAATTGATTGAGTGCTATTATTGTAAAGTGTGATTGAAAAAACGAACCCACCAATGATAATATGAAACGCCCTTGTATGACTATGCCTTGTTTATTCACCAATCACAATTTTATGTTTATTATAAAACACTATTCGTTTCATATTAGAAGGATTTTTGTGGATATCATAGTAATTTCAATGGTTGAGATTATGAATCGATTGAAGCTCGACCATGATCCTTCCTCGCCACATATCCACAAAAACCCTTCTGATATGAATCAACATATGCTCACTAGTGACTGACTTCAGGAGGTATTTCCTAGAGTTCTAGTAAAAAGTAGTGGCTAGTGGAGTTCAACCGGGTCAGTTATGAGATAGTAACTCATTGATGAAAATGGTGGATATGTCGCTCAATTACGTGGACTGGTTGAAGTTAGACATTAACACTGTTGTATACCGACCAGATCAGTGGTCTAATGGTTAAGCGCTCGTGCGCGAGACTGATATGTTCTGTGTTCAAATTCTGCGAGATGGAGTGGTGGATGCGCACTTCTGAGGAGTGGCATACTAATTCGAAATGCCCATTCAGTGGTTTCGGGTTTTCCATGGTGTTCTACCTTAAATTGACTCTTGATCTCAATGTTCGTTTTGCTGACTGATATTTCTTATCCTCTAGTTACTGTTCGGTATGTTATTTATGTCTCTCCTTTACATTGTTTAATAGCCTGTGTTGATTATTTGTATACTAACCGTGTTTTTTTACGTTTTAGAAGCAAATAAAGTTTATCAAGTCAAATAGCTTACTTGTTCTAAATTTGGCTAAGCCAAGGCTCTGTGTTCGACAGTCTAGAAAACAGTTTAAAATTATACTTGTAGGAAATTACTTCCTAGAATTAATTTGTAAAAAATGCTTTCGAGTATATAATTTAAATTGACAGTTTACTAACCTCTAAATAATTTCAATAGTTGAGATCATGAATCAATTGAAGCTAGATAATCATGGAAAACCTGGAAGCACTGGACGGCCATTTCGTCCTATTGTAGGACTAGCTTCAATTGACTCATGATCTCAACTTTTGAAATTACTACAATCTTTACAAAACCCCTTCTGATACTAATCTATAGACATTTTATCTCAACAATTTCAGATTTATTACATTGACTTGAACTATATATAACTTGTCATTATGAAACGAGGTAAACAACCGAGATTTAAACAAAATATAAACATACCATACTACTGTTTATGTATATAGTTACTATCATATTGTAAATGATATAGAGAATGTCTAATCAATAAAACTATGATATTTTCTTGTAAAATTGTAAAAGTATAATACACAAAAATACTACTGTATTGCTCAACGACGAAAACAACCAACTGATTATCTAACCATATCGCAAATGATTGAATGAATGTATGATATGAAGTATTGAAACAATGCAAGCATTTCTAATCAAATTCGTTGATATTACTCGTTTCTTTTTGTGTTTACATGAGAAAACCATTGTTATCTGTATTGAGGATGCTAGACCTCCAGAAATTATTAGGTAAACGTCATATTTTTTCGTAATTTTCATTTGAAAATTTAAATTTCTCATGTTCGTGCCCAAAGCACTCATTTTTATCTTCCGATTGTATTTCCCACTTGGAAGGACTTTAACTGTCTTTAGTTTGTTTCATCTTCGTGTGACGTTTTCCAAGGACATTTTTAAATTGCATATATACGTCCAAATTGTGTGCTTTGGGAATATATTTTTTCTCTGCTGAATCTAGTCTTCCTTCTCTAGTTATCAGGGCTGAGGTGCAGTGAATAGTTTAGCTTGCCCTGTTGTTGTGTTGCTAACTTTCGTTCCGTTCACCGGTTTTAGTTGATCTTGTAATCTCTTCAAACGTGACAATCTGTTAAATAATTATTTGAAGTAGAACAATTACTGAAATACAGCCGTTCATTAAAGATTTATCTGACAAAATGGTCTGACAGTAAGAAAAACTTGAGACTTAGCATTTCATTTCTTGAAATCCCTCTAGGACCCTTCAAATAAGTCTTCAGAAGCTAGAAGCATATTGCAAATGTTATAGGTGCTCAGAAAATTTCCACATAATTTTATGAAGTGACAGATTATGCTTCCATCATACTAAGTAAACACATTTCACATATTTTCCAGAAGTATTTATAATTCCAGGGTTACAAACTTTTACATAGTTTTTTTTATTTTCTATACATGAAATAACCTTCAAAATAATGCTCCCTTCATAAATCCCGCCGTCCAACTTTTTGTTCAGAGTTCAAGTGTAAAGGATTCCAGATGGCTGACAAACGGTTACAAATTCACTTTTAAACGCTCAGGTTTCATTGATAATCAAATAAAGCATAAAAATTATTACTAGTTTCTTTAAGGTAACGTCTACCATGTATGCAATATACTGGAAGATGATTGAAGTAAATTGTAGCGCCAGATACCTGTATTATCATTATCTATTACTTGCGAAAATATTCACAGAACTGTAAATCATTCCGACTTATTGTTTTCTAATTTATGACCAATAACCCAAGTGATTACAAATATCATTTGTTGATGGAGTTTTGTTCTCTGAGCTGGGTGGTTTGATCGTGGGGCTTTCATCGTTCTTCTGAACCACAACATCAGAACAAACTTCAGGTAGAGGTGAAGTGTTTTAATTTCTCCACATATAGCTCACAGCTAGTCCTGTAGACATCGATCTTTATTGCTTGACCTTAAACGTGTCGAAAAATATCGGCCAAACTCATCATCAGAGACAAAGTCAAGTACAGAAACCAACAATCACCTTAACCTACTATATATAAAAGGCATATCAGAAACTAAAATGAGATTGTCAAAGCCTTTCGGAATAGCTGTAGCACACAAATCAACAAAATCACTACAATCAATCCTATTGAGACCAAAGGACGAAATGAAAAAATAAGAAAAACCGAGCATCATCTAGAAAATAAATTGTGCCAACTGTGAAAAAACTACATTGTACAAAGCGGACGTACTCTTCATCTTCGCCATGACATATCCTCACCTATATCAATGCATGCGGACAACTACGGACACACATTCAACTTGAAAAATGTGGAGATCTTCAATAGAGGCAATTCTAAAAACAGAAAATTTTCAAAAGCTTGTCACTCAGATCAATTAAAAATCAACAAGCACATTGAAATAGACCCAATTTATCAACTAAACAAAAAAATTATGGACAAACATAGGACCAAAAATTAAACCAATAGGAGATACAGACGAAATAAAGAATGACAGGTTTAAGGTCAATAATAACCAATAAAGATCGATGTCTACAGAACAAGCTGTGAGCTATATGTGGAGAAATTAGAACACTTCACCTCTACCTGAAGTTTGTTCTGATGTTGTCGTTCAGAAGGACAATGAAAGCCCTACGAACAGACCACCCAGCTCAGAGAACAAAACTCCATCAAAATCATTCACCTGAGCTCCAAATCTTCACCACCATGTCAACATTACTTGTTAATATAAAAAATTAGTGATTAACTAAAAGAACTTCAGCTACACAGTAACACTTTTCTTTCAGATTATAAAATAGCGTTTAGAGCAATTTCGATTTATTTACAAAGTGATAAATGAAACTGGTTACTGACTACTGGGTTAGTAACAAAACAATAAACAAAATAACTCTCTCAATGTTTTATTGTCTGATATCAATTTGTTGATTTAGAAAACTAAGATTGTATGTAATATTAATCAACAATAAAATTATTGTTGATATATGAATAAACCTTTAAATCACAACACTGCTATATGATTACGTAGTAGAAACTTATAGATATAAATAATTGAAAGTTATAGAAAACTACTGATCAATTGACCATACTCATGAAATATCTTCTCTTCAATTAAACATATAATTTTCTAACGCCAATACTATTCGTAACAACGTTATTACCTATTTTCATAAACTCAACAAGATGGCTTTTGTATCGTGGACCTTCTAATAGGTATTTAGCTCGATAGTATTAAGCTATGAGGAATTATGATGAGACTATAATTTATGGATGATCTTTGAGAAACGCTGAAATTACCTTGAAAATGCCCATCTATTTAATAGGGTGAAATGACGGTTATAAATTATTGCGAGGAACTACAATTACGATTTACAGTTGAACGTTAAGTTTAGAAATTATATTCAGTATTTTCATCACGAACTGATGATGCTGAAATGATATTTAACCAAATGAGTGTATGAACCTCGCTCTAAAATCTAAGACCTGCTATCTTAAGTCTGATTGGTTTATCCATAAATTATAGTCTCGCCCTTTCTTACCCAATAAACTACTTATATTAATTTATGTTATCAGTTAATTATGCCCTGTCTATTAATTACTACCTCTCACATTCACAGCCACTTTTGTCTTAACCTTGTACCAATGTTATTTTCTATTTTATGGCACGATGTGATCTGTTTGGTTTGTATATAAACCCAGTATGTTTGAAATAAAGGATTCATATCGCGGAGTCTGAGATTGGTGTTCTAGACTTAACAGGCAGGGTTAGGAGGGAAGCAGGACCAATCAAGACTCTAGACTGCTCAAACGGGTTTACGCGTCATTGATCCGATCGATAAATCACTGTTCCTTAATTGGCGGTATCGTTACGTTATACATTAATAGGACATAGGGCACAATTTATTACACTGTACTTCTAACAAAATAATTTGTTTAATGATGTATTGTTATACTCATGAAATACTTTTAAGTAGTATTTCTGGTTTTTAGACCTTTTTTCAGATTAAAAAAAGTGTGAAAGCGTCAAATTATGTACCTTTATGATCTCATACGAATTATAATAATAACAATCTACAACTAGACAAATAAAAATTAACAATCATAAAAGGATTAGGAGTGATTCTGTTACTTTTGACATGGCATTTAAGTGGCTGACAGAATTATAGTGAATTCAGTAATCAATCCTAATGACTCTTAATTGACGAAAAAGTTGGTTAGCAACGCGAGTTATGAGTTATCTCATCAAGAAATTTGAAAGCGAATTTAGTAATTTCGACTATACGAAACAATGAGCGCTTCGGAAAAAAACTGTCCATTCACATGACACTAAACTTTGTTAAATAAATGCAGTCACTACTTTTCGAGATTTATCTGGAACGTTTAAACTACATCGTAAGTAATTCATTATGACTTATGGTGATTTATTATTATTATCATTATTATTAGCTTTATTCAACATTATATTTTTGGTACGATATAGAATTCTCAGCGCAAAGTATCTCAACAAGTTTCCGTTTCTTTCTTCTTGGTCGGTCCTGGCGATAAATATTGAGTAATCGCCAGTTAAATGTTAGCAGTCCAGTAAATGAACATCTGAATAATGTACATTCTTTTTGTTGTATATCTGATCTACTTGTTCCTACCATCTACATATTTCAACAAGTTATCTGTTTCCTATATATAGTATACATGATAAATTGGAAGACTAATCAATATGAATAAAAAACGTAGCCTACATATCCTTATAGTAAATGACGTCAATTATCGAATACAACGGTAAAGATTCATACACTCATTTGGCTAAATATCATTTCAGCATCATCAGTTCGTGATGAAAATATTGAATATAATTTCTAAACTTAACGTTCAACTGTAAATCGTAATCGTAGTTCCTCGCATTAATTTATAACCGTCATTTGACCCAATTAAGTAGATGGGCATTTTCAAGGTAATTTTAGCGTTTCTCAAAGGTCATCCTTAAACTATACTATAAACTGGCTTTGATATTGAGAAATTTTAAAAGATATTCAATAAACTATTGGATTCTGGCTCAGTGAGTTAAGCATTCGCGCACGAGAGTGAAATCCCTGGGTTCGAATCACGTGAGGAGGATCATGGATGCACACTGCTGAGAAGTCCCACAATAGGACGAAACGGCCGTCCAGTGCTTCCAAGTTCCTAACATCAATCGGTTCATGATCTCAATCAAAAACCTTATTATTACCACAACCCCTATACTGGTAAACATTTAATTGTCAATACATTTTTTTATATTACAATTCATTCACTTTATATATGACGCAAATTGTTTGTCATCTCCCTTTTTTGCAGAATTTTACATCCAAAACAAAGTTTCAATGTCAATCAAAGAACACAGATTTAACACTTTCCTTAAAAGATGAAATATGAGTTTCTATACGAGTAAATGATAAATTTTAAAGTTAGAATTATATACTTTAATGGTTTTTCTATGTGAATTAACATTCAAATTATGTAATGAGTTGAATTTATGGTGACCCACATATATCTGACAACTAACAATAACAGGTAATAAAAATTTATAAGGTAATAGCCATATTGAAACAATGAAGTCAGCATAATTGTTTGTTAGTTAACTAGAAATATATATGCCTTCGTTATGGGATATACAAGCAATAAGAGAAAATTGGGGGAATCAAGCACAATGTACTTAAATATATTTCGAATGGTGATTACCAATCGATATATATATATATATATATATATATATATATATATATATATATATATATATATTTAGTTCGTTAATGTGAAATAATCCCAGTAAATATCATTTCCATAACTAAATGGTCGTCTGTTACGTTAAACTGATCAATATTAAATTTTCAATGGTTGAGATCATGAGTGAATCGAAGCGAGACCACCATGGAGAACCTGGAGGCACTTGTTGGCCATTTGTCCTAGTATGCGACTTCTCAGTAGTGTGAATCCACGATCTCGCTCCCAGAGAGATTCGAAATCATGACCTATCAGTCTCTCAAACGAGCGCTCAATAATTAGACCACTGATCTGGTCGACATAGAACAGTGTTAATGTCTAACTTCAACCAGTCCACGTAATTGAGCGACATATCGAATGAGATTTGTGTGGCGCATATGTATTTGGTGCCTCTTTGTACCATTATCTATGTGTTGAAATAAATAAATAAATTGAGCGACACATCCACCATTTTCATCAATGAGTTACTATCTCATAACTGACCCGATTGAAGTCCACTAGCCACTGCTTTTTACTAGAACTCTAGAAAATACCTCTTGAAGCTATTCACTGGTGAGCATATGTTGATTAATATCAGAAGGGCTATTGTGGATATCATGACTCATAATCTCGACCATTGAAATTACTATGATATCCACAAAAACCCTTCTGATATCAATCTTAAATTGTATGGAATGAATATTTCTTCCTTTATTGCTATTCATTATTCAACATATCAGAAAGTATTAAACGATTTTAATATTTGCGTGCCCATTAAAAGATGAAGATTGATTAACTAAGTACTGAATTGGAACGACTGAGAAGTCGAATGTACAATTGTCAGTTTGAGATATCTGTATAACTACTTTTCGAAATTCAGAATGCTTTTAGTATGATATAACTCTCGATCTCTTTCACTCATTCTAACTGTCAAGTTACCGAATTAGAAAATAAAGTCATTATGATCACTGGATAAAGAATAAATTCTGATTAAACAGTCAGATGTGAGATCAGTATGTTATGGATCTAATGTCAATAGTTTAGTTTAATGTTTAACAGATGGTTTAGTAAACATTTGACATATAAAATCAGATGAGTTCGTATTTTTTTAACACAGCGGTCGACAAATTTTCGTCATTAATATGTTGTTTTTAATGCATGGATCACAAATTCTGAAACAAGATAACTCACAATAATTCATAGTACTTTAGGAAGCTAGATGAAAATTTTCATTACAGTTTGTTTGAATATTGTTCAAACCATGAAAGAGAAACATAACATATTGATTTGGGTAAATCTGTTGTAATTCCTGGCATCATGATAATAATAATAATAACAAATCAAATCCTACCTCCACAGAATATCTTCGGGATCTTTGACAGAAATATCATATTTATTATATTTAAAGATAAATAGTTATTTTTAAGATAACCACTAATAAATATTAATCTAAATATTCAATATGAATCTTAAACCTTATCTACTATTACATCCTGAATATTTAGTAACTAAGCTCTTCTTTTAAGGTATTAATCTTTGATATTATATCACATTGTCCAACAAATACAATAAATATAAGAAAGGTATTTTTGTGGATATTATAGTAATTTATTAGTTAAGTTTATGAGTCAATTGAAGATAAACCAATATAGAAAACCTGAAAGTTCTTGATGATCGTTTCGTCTTATTGTAGGACTCCTCAACAGTGTACGTCCACGATCTCGTTTATAGGACTCGAATCCAAAACCTGTCGGTCTCGTACGCAAATGCTTAACCTCTAAACCACTGAGCTGGCATCCAGTGGTATTATTATCTAACTTTTGTACAAAAATGAACCTTTGGAGTAAAGTGCTTTTCGCTTAATTTGCACCTTTTCTCTCCTGTTCAGGTCTCTGCGGAGTTCTAGCTTGCGGGTTACCAGAATAGCTTAGGAATCGAATAAAGTGTTCGAATTAGCAAGACTTATCAGTAATCCTATACTATGAAAACATACCTATGCTGATCGATGAAAAGTAAATTGGTAAACAAAATGTTATGTTTTTTTTATTGGTTCACTTGTGTTTTTCATCTTGGACAACTGTGCTATCAAAGCAGCAATATTTAGCGTTATATTGAACAATAATAATTAGACTATTACCAAGTTGAAGCTATAGAAATTATAATCTTATTATATTCTACGAATACCACAAATAAATGTGCAAATACCAGTAGAAATTCTCTCAAAAATCAACCGCACAATAAGACCGAAAGTGATCAACAGATCTCATCATACAGTTATGTACTGCTGTCAACTTTCAGTCCACAGAGGGTGATACAGTGTTGATGTAGTATCAACCAGCACAAATTACAAAAGTAAAGCCGTCAAATTCTTTCGTTTATTTCATTGTTGAGTACCCGAATATGAGTGATTATTATTTAGAGCGATTCTCTAAACTCAAAGTTCTGTAGATTGTCTAAATTACTTTCCGATCAGTAACATTCTTAATACGCGGATCTAAAATTTAATGAAGTAATCAGCTAATAGTAAATAAACTTCTAGTACAAATTTTCAATAGATGTTTATGATATCTGAGATTGAATCATTCAATCAATTCTATTTCCCCTACAATTTCTCTTTTAAATACATTGTTTCATGTGATCCAGAATGCGCGTTTAGTCCTAGTGGAGACCAGTCCTCTTTTTACTTTGATCTGTAAAACGAATTACAACTAAACTATGATCGCACTGTGTAAATAGTAAATAGTATACAAATAACCCAAAATTCTATAAAATCACTTCTGTGTAGAAACTCAAACAAAACAATAGTAGAGTTTATGGATACTTAGTGTAATTCTGTTTTGATGTGATTTAATGTGATCGAGGGAATTATCAATCTTAATCTTGACCATCGTATTCTATCAGCAACACTACTCACTATAATAATATATAAGTCAAGTTTTTGATTGAAGTAATAAGCTTTTCTAAATACCATGCACACAATCACTATAAATGATTATGCGTTACATACTATGTCTTTTACACGTTTCATCTAAATCTGCAAATGTAGGTGACTGAATTCATTTGTTAAAAATAACACTATGTGAATCGACTACAATTCTGTCGAAAAATTATGACTGATGACTATATTCAATAAGACTCCATCTGTTGCCTGAAGGCTTTCAATTCGATTCTATTTGCGTGCAGTAACCCCATTCAACTACTGTTCATTGTAATTTACACTTACTCCACTATGTAATTTTCTGTGTGAGTCTGATTGAGCACAAATGAGTTAGAAAACTCATTTGTAAACATTCCCTACGTGATATTTTTGAATTTATCGAGCACATCAAAGAAATGAATGTAAGTGACAAAATTATGTTATCTCTGGATGTAGAATCATTATTCACTAATGTTCCACTCACAGATACCATCAATTTTATCTGTAAGTACATAAACAACAATGAGATAAACATCGGGATACCTGAGGTTTATTTGAAGGAACTATTACTGCGTTGCACTTGCAATGTACAGTTCACATTCAACAATGTAGTTCATAGACAGAAGGATGGTATAGCAATGGGATCCCCACTTGGTCCATTACTGGCAGATTGCTTCATGGCCAGTTTAGAAAACAACCAACTCGAAAGAATTATAGAAAACCTCGACTTGTATAAAAGGTATGTGGATGATATCTTTATCATTTTTGACAACAAATGTAACTTAGGTGATCTCCTAGAGACATTTAATAACTGTCACCCATCAATAAAATTCATACTTGAAGTTGAAAGCAAACAAAATATTCACTTCCTTGATGTAGATATGACAAGAAAACAAAATGGTACTTTAAAAAGATTTATCTACAAGAAACCCATGTGGAATGGCCAACTATCACATTTCCACATTTGGGTTCCCATCAATCGAAAAAGAAACTTAATAATAACTCTCGCCACAAGAATACGAAGAATATGTAGCCCCGAGATCGTAGAGGAAGAATTAAGCCTTTTAAAAGAGATACTTATCAAAAACGGATATCTTTCTATATTCATTGATAAGAACATGAAGCCGAAAATGCCAAAACCACAAACAATTACAGTAGAAAAGAAAATTTTATACATTAACATCGATTTCAAAGGGGATAAAGCGGCATATATCTTAAAGAGGAGAATTTCGGATTCTCTAAAAAGAACATTCTTCGCAGCAACATTGCGAATGTTATTCTCCAGCCGATCACTGTTCACCAATAATTTGAAAGAGAAATTATCGCAACTGACCAACTCAATGTGTATTTACCAATTTACATGCTCTTGTGGAGCTATGTATATAGGTCGTTCGATGCGTACTTTATCCAAAAGAATTCAAGAACATTGTCCGGCGTGGCTAAAAAGAGAAGGCAACGGCTCAATAAGAATTTCTATAATCGAACACCTTGTGAGCACAGGTCACTCAATCAAGACAGGCTCTGCATTCAAAGTCATCTACAAGGTAAGTAGAAGCTCTCCTAAGACAATTAGACTGTTTCTTCTTTGCATTGCCGAGGCAATAGCCATACATTATGAAAAACCAGAATTATATGTACAAAAGAGACTGGTACAACCTTTTCTTCTACCATGGTCTTAATATACTAAAATTTTTCTCTTTCTTCATACTCTTGTTCCCTCACATTCATCTGCTTCACCTTCTATCTTCCCTTCAAATCTTCTAACCTCAACTGGTTTGTTTTTATTTTCACGATCATGCCGATTACATTTCATCTCTGTGTCAACATTTTATTTTATCATGCTGAGCCATCCTTACCCGATTAATACTTAAAACATTAACTATCAAACGATTATTAAACTTTCCTTGTTTTAAAATTTTTTTTCTAATACGTTTGTTTATTTAACCTGACTGTCACCATGTATAACAGAAGTTTATTATCAGTAATATTATCACCCTGTAAAAATAAGTATATATATTTGCGATTGTACAGCCTTGAAAATGAATTCGCCGAAAAGAGAACTCTTCGCTGAACTAATCTTTCTTTCTTATAATTTGTTTCGCGTCAACTCTATTCATAGATTCCTCACCAAATGCATATACACTCCCACGTCTTTGTTATATATATCAACATCATCAGAAGGAGGTTTTGTGTAAATTATAGTAATTTAACAATTGGATTCACGAGTAAAATTAAGCTAGACCATCATGGAAAACCTGCGACCACTAGAAGATCGTCTTGTCCTAGTTTGGGATTCTTCAGCAGTTGCATCCACAATCTCACCTGCGGGGTTTGAATCCAGAACTCATCGGTTTCGTGCGCGAACTCCTATCCTCTAAACCACTGAGCCGTCATCCAACGATGTCGATGTCTAATTTCAACCAATCAACGATATTGCGCGACCACTGGTCACGGCTTCTCACTCGAACTTCACCAAATACTTCACGAAATCAGTCACTAGTGAGCACATAATCATTATTATGTTATTCTTACGTTTCATGAAATAAAAATCTTAAAACCACATGATACTACTATGTAATTGGTAAATAGTATTAAAAAGAAAACCACCACATTAATTTTAATTAGTTTCTTTCATAAAGTTCCATATGGTGATCGGACTAGTGGACAATTTTAAATTAACTTCATAATTCTCATCAAATGAAATTAACGGGAGAATTAATGATCAGGGAACTTAAATCTAATCATTGTTTTCAAATGGAGTTAATGAATGAATTTTATTAACTGTTGTTTCAGAAATCGATAGTATCATCACTGTGCAAAGGATCATTATAAATTCGTAACTTGACGTTTTAACGTTTCACTAGAATACGTTTTACAATCATATTTAAACATTTTTCTTACCAGACAATTCATAATGAACATCCCAATTACATGCAAATATTTAATCAAATTTGTGGGTGTATTCCGTTTATTAAAAAATTTGTATTACACTACATTCTCGTTTTCACACAATTTACTGTTGATTCGATGGGTTTCAAAGTTACTGACTTTTTTTCCATTAGATTAATGACTGCTTAAACTGGAAATGTTCAACAAAACGTTACATTTCTGAAATATGTGTTCAGTAATTACGGTAAAACGACTTGAAGTGTGATATTTATTTTTTAGGTAGGTTCATACATAACGTCAACAAAGTGTCATGCGTTATTTAAATCACTGGATATTGTAAGGGAAACATGTAAATGGCCTCATCACATGTTGCAATGATCCAATATATTTACAGTGTATAATAAATTTCCCACACTAATGAAAATATTTTGACAAAGTTAATGTTTTTGAACCGTCATTATGTTAAGTGAAATATGACTTATATGAAAATCGTGAACTGAATGACATTCTTCTGGTTGAATTTTTCATATTGGAGCCGAATATAAATGAAATTTCGAAGATATAGTGTATAGTATATATGGAAGATGAAATCGGTGATACACTGACATGATCGGTTACAATCCTACATATCAATGTGAAGATTCAAAAATCAATATGAAAATGAATGGTATTTTAATTAGTTTCCCATCGCAGCTCTACTCTATTATACATATATGTTTTCAAAGTTGAATTCACGTGTCGATCTAATCTAGACCATTACTGAACACCCGCAAACACCGAACGGTCTGAAGATTGAAGTTTTCGCAATCCATTGTTGTTTCAAAATAATACCAGGATTATATGAGAGTACTCATGTAATTTGTAAGTAGTGTGAACTCAGTCTTATTTTTAAGTACAATTAGTTTCCTTCACAAAATTGATCAATGTGATCGACATACTATTGCGATAAGTGAACAATTGTAAACAAACATCATAATCCTTACCTACCTAAATTTGGATTGAATAAAGAGATCAACGAATCGAAATATAATCAGTGCATTTAAAAGGAGCTAATTACTGAATTTTATTGATTTCTGATAAAGAAATGGATAGCACTGATAGTACTGATCCAGCTGATGGATAGGACGAACGCACATCCTCAAATTCTACTGCTGGCCTTCATCCATCTCTGTTTAAAATGTAAGTGATTTATATGCTCACTTTTCATTCTAATACGATGATGAAATACTCGTCACTACATCTCGAAGCAATTTATCACAATGTGTTATTCAGACTATTTTTCATATTGCTCATTAAACATATCTCTAATATTCCATAACTATGTTTCTACAACTCGCGAAAATTCTGTCGAATATGAACTAAACTATGTCTATTATCCATGTAATTCATTATTGATTGATTGAGTCACATTGAGACAACATCTGATTCTCTTAATCGATGATACCTTAACTCAAAGTGCTCCGAAGAACGTCGCATCATTGAAATGTGTGTTTATAAGTCAAAATATTGAACGGCGATGCAAAAGTAGAGACGTTTCTTAAGGTAGGTAATCCACTTAGTAGGCTTCTTCCTGAAATCTAAATGTAAACTCCGTTTATTATTTACATGTGTAGGTAGAGAATTTTGTTAAAAAGTGTCATGTTTCGAAATGTTTAAACTTGTTTACGATGTACATCTAGAGTAGTAATGAATTTCATGTGCTACGAGAACGGGTTTGAAAGTTTCATGCCTATTTATCGTTCACCTGCAAGCTAGTTGAATAATAAATGCAACGGTTCGCCTTTCGGACTAGCTCGTTTGTTCTGCTTCTGAATGTATTTAGAGTATCAAAGATGTGTTTCTCAATCAAAGTATTAATTAAACGAGTTAAACTACTAGTGCATTTACGTAGAATTCGTGAATATTGTAGCTCGGTGAAAGATGAAACCAGACTATAAAATGTTATTTATTTCCGAAAGTTATAGTTCCTAATATTTGCTTCATCCATTGAGGTCTAAAACTTGTTGGCTGACAATTATATATTTAAATTGATTTCGTGTGCTTGCTAGTGACTATCTGAGACAAGCAATCTGCACAGATTCAGAGAGAAACCGTCAACAGTTCAAATCAACCGTAGCATGTACGCAGAAGGTGTGAACTGAGAACAATAAGAGAAGATCGTACGACATTGCAGATTGATGGAAGTTAGACTGGTACACCACTAGATCACTGCTCGTTAATCTAGAGCTTAAACGTTCACGCGTTCGATTGAAGGTCCAGTGGTTCAAACGCTGCTCATTTATCATATGCCTGTTTGTCAAAATGCTATTGATCATAGAATTGGCCTATAAAAAGCAGGCTATGAAGTGTTTGTTTTAGTCAGAGTAATTCTGCCTAACTTACCATCTACCTCTGAAGAACATAAAGGCCAAGGTGTAAGGTGTAATTTAAAGACAGTGTATTGACATTAAATGTAAATGTGTGAAATCAAGAAAAAACACTTCATGCGTGTGCGTTGTAGAAGACGACAGGATTGAAGAATTCAGCAAGATTGTTTTTAATTTTTATGTTATGCAAGAAATAAAAACACGATTGCGTGTAATGTTTTTATTAATTCACGAAAGAAACTATCGATGATGGAAATGAAGTGGTATACATAAAGACGAAGATTAACCAGTAGATGGTGACAATATCATTTCACTTTTATATCACTGTGCAAATTAAGAATAAAATAATAGTTTTTCAAATGAAATAATATTATAAGTTGATTAGGAGTAATTCAATATAATTGGGTATTAGCTGGTTTGTTTCCAACATACTTTTCAATATATAAAATAAAGCTTTGTAATACACCATGGAAACATTCTACAGGTCACTTCAGTTCTTATTTTAGTGTTGACATTTAACATGATTTCCGCAATACTTTTTCACATCCTAATTTACATACCTGAGAATCCAGGCCCCTCAGGGAATGAAACTGGAAGAACATGTAATAAATACAACACCATAATTGATTAGTTTCATTTAAACAGTAAGAAAACTTCTTGAAAATTGAAAAGAAGCATGTAATAGATTGTCACTACTATACATTTTCAAGGTGCTTCTATGTAGTAAATCATTTACGATTGATGAGATGAATGGATCGAATGGATGCTTTGTAATAAGCTATAGAAATTAATGCCTGACCGTGAAGGATGAAAGAGAGAACAAATATCGACAAACGAATAGAAATTTGACATGTGACAATGAAGATCTATTTGAAGGTTAAATTCCAAATGATATGAACTTACGATTTCTTAAACTAGAAAAGGAAGAATTTCACATGATCAGTCTATACGCAGTTGTATATAAATAAACTGTGAACCTTAAGCCCTAATCTAAGTTTTACATTTTGAACAGTAAACTGAGGTTGAATAGTACTCAATCAATGTAGGACAGTTCAAATTTACCACTTTTTTTTCCTTTTTGAGGTAATGGAGAATATTTTCGCACATCTGAAAACGACCGTACGATATTATAAAATAAACATTCCTAGACGGTTATTACATAACTTGTAGAGGTTATGTCTATTTGAAATCCTTGAAATTGTGCGTTTTTTTTCTTGGTTATTGATCGATTGACAATTGATTAACATCATTCTTCAATTAAATTGTCTATTGGTTAGCTTAGTTGATATTTACTTTTCAATTTCACTGTATCTCTGATCTTCGATGTTGTCCTTTTCTGATAAACAGTGGACTGGGACATCATGATCATCCAAAACGTTGAACAGATATTTTGAAACCAACCTATAAGTTGAGTCAGTCAGTAGTATAACCAGAGACATTGTTATAAGGATTTGAGATATGAAATTTGACAGAAATATTCATCACCTACCGAGGTTAATAAGAGAATTATTGGAAATCATATTTCAAATTAAATTCTATGCAAATGATTAACAAACGAAGGTTTCCAAAGTATCTTCACAGAGAATGATTTACAGAATCATAAGTTATATTGATGATAGAATATAATAATGATTAATTACAAAAATAGCTTACAGCTCAAAAGCGTTATAGTCTAATCAAATATGTAAAAGAAAACATTATCCTTATAATGAGAATCACTGAAGAAGGAATTTTCAACACAAATATGCATTATTCAAATGAATTTCGATTCAATATTCACTCGAATCTTAATTATTCATCAATAAAACTAATATGTGTTTCTTTTTTCAGGTATTCATTATTCGCACCTATCCTCAATGATGATGGTTATCTACCAAATCTGTGCTCTAATCCTGAAAGCGAGATCATCGATGCACACTGTTGTGGAGTCGCATACTAAGACCAGACCGTCATCTACAATGTGATTTCATACGATTAATATTTTTAGGCTTATTGAAGTGTCCACCAGGGAAATTTTCCAGAAATGTGATTTTTTACATTCATTTTTCCTATGCTCATTCTCATGTATTAAGTATCTGAACTAAATATTTTCACAGTAAACTAAAATTCTATCTCATGTTGGCTACTGTGAAACTTAACTGCCCTATTCACCAAATCAATAAATGATACCGAAAAATTATGATATAGAAAAACAATATTCTGATTAATGTGTGACTAGTGAAATCAACATACATTTGCAAATTGAACTATTTTTTCCGAATAAACCTATAAATACCATAAAACAAACATTCGTTTTTAATTTGAAAGCTTCTAAGAAATAGATGTTAACGTTGTTTTCTGGAACATTTACATATGAAAAACATTTCTAAAATCAAATTTTAGCATAATTTCCAGTTTGATGAAAGAATGCTACCAGTTTAACGTTTGTCTATACGTGTCCTCAGAGGACATTCTGTATCAGGAGTTTATCATTGGTTTGTAATTTATGGTAGTTTGTAATATACTGATGAGATGATAGGGAATACTTATAGTTAAGGATGAGAATATTGGAGTTATTGTTGTCTCCGATAACAACAATATCCTACTCTGAAAAAGTCAGTTATACACATATGTTTACTGTTTCCTGTGAATAGGATGCTTTGAACACTCCAGATGATCATAATCATAATGGAACATTTCTACAAACATTAAACAAGACACACTATTTAATAGTAACATAATCGGAGATCTTGTTGTGTGTGATAATATGCAGGAACAAATATTACATGATAAAAATTGAATTGCCAGTTATCATTTACTTTTCACATCCCTTATTCTGATAAACAATAAGTCAGTGTTTATTTATTGAATTGAACAGCAAGATGTAACCAATCTAAAGCAATTGAAGCAGATCGAAAATCAATGATTTCCCACCATAATATTGTTTTCAGTTTTGGTACATGTTTCATGTTTCATTTGTTCTTCAGTAAAACATTCACCTAGTTGCTAATTAGCATTGAAAGGTTATTACATTTTGCCACCCTATTCACACATTCAAATATTAAATGAAGATTCATGAATGGGTTGATTACAAACCATTTGAATCTCAGAGAATTACAATCACCGAGAAACAATCATTTATACACTTACAGAAAAACTTTAGAAAGAATGATGCTTCAATTGTGTGCAGGTACACCAGATCTGAAAAATCAATTATGTTATTTATATTGAGAAGGAATGTTCCACAAAAATGCAATTTTTCAATAGTATAAATGAAATAGGGAGACATCAGTATATATATATATATATATAATCTTCGTGGTCCCTATATCTGACTCTAATTGCATTATATGCTGATCGTCATCGAAATACACCATGTCGGTTATCTTCCTATATTTCATCGACTTAAAACGCGTTGGTCAATAACGGAATTATATAAATCGAACACGAGAATGGATTTTTGAATAGATATAATTTGTACACTGAATGATCTGAACAGGCAATCAGAGGAATGAAGTGAATAAAAGAGAGCCAAGGGAAATGACGCTCAGTGGAGAAGGCGTGTGAACCAATCGATTTAATCAAGTGTTAATCGATATGAAGAGCTCAACAAAAATTGGTTACAGATATGTAATGAATAGGATAGGAAGTGAACACCGAATAATACTAATACGAAGACAGTCAGGGTTCATAAGTGAACAATTAGCATGGTCAAAACATGACTTCACGAGAATGGATAAATTGGCCTGTAAAGAGGCTAAAATAATGTATATGTGCTTAACATAGTAACCGACACTGCAATATTACTATAATCAATCACCAAAATACTTTCACAAACAATGAAACAATTTAAAAACATATTTATAATCAGTAAATTATAATCTCTTACTTAGAACAACCAATAAAGCTGTCAAATACAAAATATTCATTGTGCTTGTTACCTTGGAGTACAGACTCCAATATTCCTGTTTTATTTATATACCCTTTTCTCATTCCATATCTAACATTGGTCCAGTAAACAAAGTCAACATTTCTCATAAACATCCAAGTTTGAATACAATACCGCTCAAGCAAACATAAGTAAACACAATTTATTTACAAACACTTTGTGCTTAACGAGAAATAGGAATTTGAAATCACACTTGTGATTGAACAGACATTGTATCTACTGCATAGATTTGCATTACACACATCCCTGATATAAACATGAAAGTGTTTATCTGACAATAAAGATACAATCTTATTATCTGAATGAAATGGTTGCATGTGTGCTTATGTGTGTGCGTGTGTGTGTGGTAATATTATTATTATTAGCATTAGAATTACATTATTGTTACAATTCTGACAAGTTTTCATGGTACATGTTTATGTATCAAGTAGATGTATGGAAGACTATTACATTTCAGCTTACTATTATATCACAAATTACTCACCTGTAATCTTCAATCATTACACCATGTTCTCTTTGATAATCACAACGAAACTAAACTATTGAAAATACAAACACATACTACTTATAAATATAGTGAAAATAAGAACATAGTGTGATAGATTTCATGTCCATAAGATAGGTAATTCAGATGTGTTATAAGAGGGATATTTGAGAAGTGACCGACTCATTTATTCACATGAATTTCAAGAAGAGATTTTTTGGAGATCCTGTAAACTTACAGGAAATTGAGTATTACATAGTTGTAAAGCAGAGGGTATACTGTGTGATCAGTCAAACGTATCGAACATTGTGACACTGTTGGTAGATAAGTTTAGAAATTTATGAACATTCAGAGTACCTGTTTATAGGAAATTATGTTTCTTCTGATTAACTTACTTGTTTTCAACTCTTAAAGAAACCATACCATATTGAGCCTACTGATGTACTGTGTGGGATTTGAACGATCTCTAATCATCCTGATTATCATCATAATGCACTTGGCATTGAGTTATGTTGGCAACGTTGCAACTCAACCGATAGAATGTGATCAGCGCTGAAGAACCATACCTACTAAAATTATTCACCGTTTATAAATCAATTGACGTAAATATTTGGTCTCTACAGAATGTTGGTCACAATATGAATACCCCAGTGTTAGTATTTCATACTATACTACATAGTGACCCTGGTTCCAGTCCACTACAGAACATTAGTTTGTTAAGATATCAGGCATGCCTTGCTGACAATTATCAAGTACTGTTTCCTGAAGATTACATCTAACCAACTAGTAATATTACCCACTTCAGCTCCAATGACTGTTCAAGTCACACTTACTTGTCCTAACTCTGCTTAAATAAAAACATTTCAATATGGCTAATTAGAAAATATGATATTGTTGAACATACAAAATGTGATGTTGGTTTATTTTAATGGTAAAAAATTACTTGTGGTTATAAACACCTTGATTGGTGAACATGTATATTTACAGTGATAAAAATCAAACTGACAATGTACTGATTTTATGTTTTGAAATGCTTGTTAGAAAACCACAAATATTGTTCAAGTGAGTCTGTTAAATGCGGAGTTCAATTGTAAGTGATTGAAAGGTCTAAATTCAACATTTAATTCATTAATTTTGACCATATCATTTGTCAATCATTTCTACGACCTTCACTAACATTATTACTCGTAAACATTCTTTCATTAGATCCTTATTATTATGCGGTTTATCGTTAATTTGATGCATAAATATTCTTCTGATTTCTCAGTTTGTTAGGATCATTTGCAGTCATTATGTGAGTAGTAGAAATGGGTAGGGAATTCGTTACAATGGGATACGGTCGATCCAGAAAACTATCATTCATTATCGGCACTACTTGTCATAAAAATAAAATCAGTTACGTGGGTAAATTACATGATAGTTGAATTTATGGGTCAATTTAAGCTTGACCAACATGGAAATCGTAGAGGGCCGTTTCGTTCTATTGTGGGACTCCTCAGCAGTGCGCATCCACGTCCGCGTCTCGTGAGATTCGAATCCAGGACCTATCGGTCTCGCTCACGAACGCTTAACCTATAGTTCACTGAGTCAACATCCGACGATGTTAATGCTTAACCTCAACCAATCCACGAAATTGCACCACCATCCTCCATTATCTTCAATGAGTTACTATCTCACAATTTACTGTTCTGCCTATTAGCACGAAATGTCAGTGATAATGTCCACTTGAATGTAATTTAAATAAAAGTACATCTGTATAGAAAGTTTGTCTTTCACATTGACAAACTGAATAATGTCAAAAAGTGTGGATCATTTTTTATTTAGATGTTTCATTATGACAACTAATGCTATACATCAAAATGTTACTACTTTCAACATAACATATAGATTACATAAGATTCTATTGTCGTATATCATTTAAAATATTTAACAAACTTTTGAATATCATAGACTCTTTCCCATCACTAATTTTACACGTTTCAGGATGTACTAATGACACCGTCAAATGAAGATAATTATTATATTCATTTCTATGGATGTTCATAATTATATTCTCTTATTAAGGTCGTTTAACATTAATGTACACTTGTGTTTATTAATAACATTCAATATAATATGATTATTATTCTATTATTTATCATTTAAGTCTCTCTAACTCATATAGGAAAACAGAAAACACATCTCGATTTCAGGATAGTAGTGCAACTCAGGTGGATGTGTTTTGGTGTTGACAAGTTATCGGAATCGGATGATTCTTTTAGTTACATTGTCGTTTTGAACAGAAATTAAACCAACAAAAGTAATTGGTCACAAATGAGGCTACCAGAGAAAACTGATTTTAAACTCACGAAATAATTAAAAGCTTTAATTCTAATGAAATAAGAGCTATTAATCTTATCCCTAATGAAAATGTAAATTGTGCAATTGAACCCTTTGCCTCAGGGAATCGGACGACACTAAAAGCTACAAATTTTCATTACAATCTATCGAGAATAGTTAGAACAACGAATTTTGTAATATTTATGATCGCTCAATAAGCCTGTGACTACAAATGTGGATATTCAATTTAACAAAAACTGGAGATTAGATTTCTACTATTATTATTATCGTTATTATTATTAACTTTATTCAATATTATATTTTTGGTACAACATAGAATTCTCAACACAAAGTATTTCAATATGTTTCTGTTTCTTACTTCTTCGTCGATCCTGATGATAAATATTGAATGATCGCCAGTGAGATGTTAACAGTCCAGTCAATCGATATCCAAATAATGTACATTTTTTTCGCTGCATATTGACAGCAACCACGATATCTCTGATTAAGCTTTTTGTAACTTGTACAACGCAAGGTTATACACTTTTCATGAACGCACTTAAATAAGTTAAGCGATTAATAGACAAAATGATGTATTAAGGCAAACATAATTAGATAACTTGTTGAAATATCTAGATGACAGGAACAGGTGGCCACGATGTTCAAGCAGGCCGCCATACGTGACTAGGTTGTTTCTATAAACTGACAGAAAATGTTTAGTTTAAATCTGAATAACTGTATTCAAATAATAAATTAGTCATTTCTCAATTCAACGTAACAGTGCTATTGTTCAAACTTCGTCACACAACCATAATCAATGTTGGGTAAGTTAGTATGTACATACAAATATTACTTTACTGAAGACTTAGTTGATTAAATCTATTCTGTTTATAATGTTTTAAAACAATCAACAAAGGAAAGCATTTATCTACTGAATACAAGAATATTATCAACAAACAAACATTACTTCAAATCACGTTTCATATTGATATTCAACAGGTCAAACCACAGGCGAACAGTTTTATGATTAAGTATCTAGAAATACATTTCTGATTTCATCGTCACTGAAATGTGCTTTGCCTCGGTAGTTTCCAACGAACTTGTCAGAAGAAAGTTAATTTCATCAGCAGTTGATTTTAATTTTTTTTTATTTGACGATTTCTCATTCAGACTAATTTAACTGAATATAATCTTATTACGTTACTGATAAAATAATAGCTGTTGAAGCCTATGGTAAATACCACTAAATCAACGTACATGCAGTTCAGCACGAAGCCAGGTGCATGCCTCATTATATATTTTTGGGTCATTATAATTATCCTTCCGCAGGTTCACCTACGGAAACCTTGTTACGACCTTTAATTTCTCTAAATAGTCAAATGAAGTCATCTTCTCAGCATCAGTCGAGCAGCAAAACCACTACAACGACAACAATCCAATGACCTTATTAAACCATTCAATCGGTAGTAGCGACGGGTGGTGATATAAGAACTTTTCATCAGATTCAAACACAATAATATTTTATTCCTAAAGTTAAGATATAGATGGATTTTATGTTTATAGACGCCATCTATTGTTGCATCTAAATGGATAAATAATTAATGTTTTTCCACAAACTGTACAAGAAAAATATTTGGAAGCAACAAAACAAATAATAGGCTTATCATGGTCAACTACATTTGATCCTGACTTTATTTACATAAGCACATCCACACACAAATGAATGATTAAAAATATCCCTACATTGGATAAACAGTAAATTTGTTGTGTGGTGTGTGCTACTTATATCGACATAAGTGGTATATAACGCTAGACAGGAGCAGAATGTCTGTCAGCGGAAGGTCAAGAAGATCGAGGAGGAAAGAACGGGTAAAGAAAGCAATTGGTATGGAAATGCAGGAACAAAGAAGTCTGAGACAATTAATGAATATTTTGCAAATGAAGTATTCACTGTATGGTTCTCAGATTTTACTAAGATGTTGTGTAATTTTGTGTTCAAATTCATTCGATTGTCCATACTTGTGTTTTCATTCACTACAGTTACATAGGAAATATTCATTAAGATTGTGTTGAGTCGGCTTTCGGCGAACTTGAACGAAGCCTCCAAAGGCCCAAAAGGAGCCGAAGAGTACAAAAACGAACCTTGGAGTAAATTATTCCTCTCATACTTTGCGTCTTTTTCTCTGGTGTTCAGGTTACTGTGTAGTTCTAGCTTGCGGGTTACCAGAATAACTTAGGAAACGAATATAGTGTTCAATCGACAAGACTTATCAGATTGCTCTACTTAAACACATATTAATACAGTCAAATCAGCTTTATTATTTATCCATTTAATCTCAGAGCTGATCAAAAACAGCATTAAAAAACATTGACACTATATTTCTTGTAGCTGTTGAGAATTCTTTAATGTGTACTTCCTTAAATCCTAAACAGTATGATTCTGAAAGCTTCTTAATTATTACCAATCGTTTACAATAACGTTTACTCATCCAGTGTGATATGATTGCTTAAATATCTGTCATAAATAGCGAAACATTTAGCAGGATGACGTTTCTTTCGTATTGGGAAACGAATAGAACAAACAAACGAAAATGTTATATTTATTGAATAGAAAGAAAGAGAACTCAGCGAAGAAAATCTTCTTTTCGACGAAATCATTTACTTAAGCTGCACATTTGTATTCTTAATTGTTTGGTAGATATATAGGACTATAGAAAGTTAGAAAAGATTTTAATATTAAATAAGGTTACGTAATTATCTTGGGGGTTAGAGAAGAACAAGAGAAAGAAAATAATGTAAAGCATGCTTCTATAAATTTATTTGCTCTTATGGGGCGGGTTACATTGGCCACACAAGCTTTCACATTCCAAAGCAGTTTGAAGCAAATGGTGTAGGATTCGAATCTCATAGTGAAAATCAACTTTGGGATGCAAGTACATCTAGCTAACAAGTTTTAAATAGGATGAAACGCGCGTCCTGGATTCTACTGCTAGTCACCATCCATCTATCGATATTACTCAGATATTTTAAAATGTCACATATTATCCAAGTACAGTACATACAAGTACTACATACACATACACTGAAGAAAGTAAATCATAATTCTAACTCCTCACACAAGTTTACAATCCTCATTTGGTCCTAGTTATTAGGTGGACACCCTCAAGATCACTGTAGCGTCGCTCGAAGGTCGTCCATGAATTATAGTCTTACCTATTCACCCACCCAGTTTGTTTACATTTATTTAAAATGAATAACAGCCTACAACTTTAGTAAACTTTAAAATATATGATTTATTGAAGTATATATGATTTATGAGTTGAACGAAACAAATTGATGTTTTGCAATAGCATCAAGATATTCCTATCTAACTTGTAAACATTAATGACTGACAAAAAAGTGATAAAACATGTGTAAACATATAGTCATTTAACGTGTAATATTCAGGGTTCATTTTGATGTGAAAATCAAAATAGTGTCAATCTAATTGATTATAAAATAATCAGAAAGAGAATTTCACAAAGTCAATACAACATGGAACATTTAATAATTGAATTCATGAGTTAATTAAAACTAGACCATTATGGAAAACCTGGAAGCACTGGACGGCAGTTTCATCCTAGTATAGGAATCCTCGGCAGTGCGCACCCACGATCCGGCTGGTGGGATTCGAACTTAGGATCTATCGGTTTCGTGCGAGAACGCTCAACCCATAAACTTCAAACAAACCACGAGATTGCGTGACCATCTTTCATTGTCTGAGGTAGATGTCTGTCTCTACCTGACATAGATTAGCCCCACTGGTTACAGCTTCTCACTATAATTCCGAGAATTCCCTCACGAAGCTAGTCAGTAATGAGTACATAGTACTTATGGGATTGTGAAAATTGTAATGTTTTTTATTGAGATCATGAATTGATTGGTGTTAGACTACCATTGAAAACCTGGAAGCACTGAACGGCCGTTTCCTGGTATAACACTAATATCGGACTACTATTTATATTCATTTTATTAGCTCATTCTCAAATCCCATCCATCTAAGTTAAATGTTCCCCATGGAAATTAAAATGATGGATAAACACAAGGTACGTACATTTGACCATACAAGTCACACATTTCTGAGTTTAAAATCAACTTATTATGCTCATAAATCCGTAGATAATGTCGTAAAATTATAATCTCAAAACAAAAAATTATTTTAAATTCACTTTGTGTTGTTCCCTTGTATCTTCCCATTGTTATTTAGAACTGCAGTTGATCATTCTCATGTTAGCATATATGCATCCTATGCCTCGATATTGCCTTAAGTCACAAGCTTTATAAGCAAATATGGGTGGTGACTATCAGTGGAATCCAGGACGCTTGTTTCGTCCTATTTAGGACTCGTCAGTAGGTGGCTGTTGGGAATCTATAGCTAAGAGGATAACGTGATGACGTTTGAGGCGAACAGTACTGGATTCAAGTTTCAGTGTAAAAATCAACTCTGAGATGTAGGTACATCCAGTTGACGAGTCCCAAATAGGACGAAACGCGTATCCTGGGTTCCACTGCTAGCCACTATTCATCTTTGTTTATAAAAAAAAAGCATTTTATTTACATTAATATTGTTTATATTGATATACTTATGCTAAAACATTCAGAAACCTAATATACCTATTGGAATAACAAAACTTTAGTTATCTAGATCTAAATTATTGACAATGAAGTTTGATAAACTGTCGTTTAATATTACATTAAATATCTAAATATTGGACAAGTATCATATAAACAACAAATTTAATTCTACTTTTTCAATCTAACTCTTAAAGATTTTATTATTTTAGTATCATAAAGGTAAATTTTCTTCGAAAAAAAATTCTAATCAATCTATAGTTTATGATATAGTCATAAAAAAGTTTACAAACTGTTAGGTCCCGATTAACATAATGAATGATAACTTTGGGATCCTTTTATGGACCAATACTAAACGTATATTTCTATTGTATAATTATTAATTAACTAAAGTGTGCATATTCATATTCCTCTTATTACAAGCTTTACATTGACCCATAAACTATTATTACACGTTCTACCATTCTTGAGTTATACTCAGTATATTAATTTCTACCTCCCTGATTCACAGCCAAATCTGGCTAATTCTTGTACAAATGTTGTTTCATATTATATTGGTACGTTGTGGTCTGTTTGATTGGTATATAAACTCAGAATGTTTGTAATATAACGATGCATATCGCAGAGGCTGAGACTTGTGTTCTGGACTTAACTGGCTGGGCTAGGCGGAAAGCAGGACCAATCAGGAATCTAGGCGGCTCGCACGTGTTTTACGCGTCCTTGGTCCGATCGATAATTCGCTGCTTCTGATTGGTGGCTTTCGGCTATAACACAAACATATTACCTTTCAAATATTTATTTGAATATAAGTATGCTGATACTATTGATAATTCGAATTATGTTTAACAAATCACCTCCACCCCCCTCCCCACAAATAAAAACTTTTAATTATTATACTATTTTAAAAAAATCACATAATCAAAATTTTTATTGTATATGTAGACATCTAGAAAAAAAATATTGATTCATTATAAACTGAATTAAATATTTATTTATCTTTATAAAGTCTGATGTTCATGAGTAATGATCCATTTTGATGGAGATTTGTTCTCTGAGCTGAATGGTTTGATCATGAAGTTTTCATCGTTCCTAGGAACGATATCATCAGTACAAGAATGATGAAAGCTCATGACCAAACCATCCAGCTCAGAGAACAAAACTCCATCAAAATCATCCACCTGAGTTACAAATCTTCTTCACCATCTCAGCAATGATCTATTGTTAATATATAAATTCAACTGATCTGAATCAATCTATACTTGTGAAAAATAGATCAAAAGTAAAAAAAAAACATGTCTGTTTTTATTAATTAACTATCTTGTCAAGGACAATTCAGAGCGGTATTTACCAGTGTCATCTTAATGTTTCTTTGCAAGATTTTTATTCTCTAGATATTCTATACTGAAATCTTACTTTCAAAAAACGTTTTTATGCTTTCTAACTGATATAACTGAGGTTTCAGTTATTAGCAAATAGGTAGAATCTTGAAAAAAAAATTAAATAGGTTAAGAGGCCTACTGATGCAGAAACTGCTGCTACACTGGCTGTCTTTATCTGCATTTGTTCATGTGTATGCGATAGGAGGGTCAGGTCATCTGCGAAGTCCAAATCGTCTAATTGGTTCTGAGCTATCCATTGTGTTCCGTGTTTTCCTTCAGATGTCGAGGTCCTCATAATCCAGTCGACCACCAGGAGAAAAAGGAAGGGAGAGAGTAAACAGCCTTGTCTTACTCCGGTCCTTACTTGGAATGCATCTGTCAGCTGTCCTCCATGCATGAACTTGCATTGTAGTCCGTCGTATGAGTTCCGGATAATTTTGACAATCTTCTCAGGAACTCCATAGTGTCGATGAAGTTTCCATATTATTATTTATTTTATTTCAACACATAGATAATGGTACAAAGAGGCACCAAATAAATATGCGCCACACAAATCTCATCCGATATGTGTGAGGGCTGTGATACTGCCCGGGTGCCCAAACCGAAGCAGGTGGTTTTCTTAGGGGGCCACACCCCGAGCCTTCAACCCAAAGGTCTGATCCACAAGGCAGTGGAGCATCGTAAGGAGATGCAGTCCCATGGAAGCCGGTGACCAACAATTGGTTCATTCGCCATTTGTTCCCGCAGGATACTGGAGCCCATGTGCACCATTGGTTTGGAATCCGGTTAAAGCGCCGGACATTCGCTTTTCGTCCTCTCATTTTCGTAAACAACACCCCCGCCACGAGAAGGCAGTGAGTAGGACTTCCCTGGCAGAGGCTATATACGCGTGGCCGTGTGAGAGTATTTCGAGAGGGAGAGTTGACTCTCCCCACTCTCGGCCGTACCAGGGCATTTGGGGGCGAAGTTTCCATAACGTTCTCCTATCCACACTGTCAAATGCCTTTTCATAATCAATGAAGTTGATGTATAGTGACGAGTTCCACTCAACTGATTGTTCAACGATCAGTGTGTAAAATCGTTTTTATAGCGGTAGTGGATGAGCACTGCTGATGAGTCCCACAATAGGATGAAATGGATGCCCAATGCTTCCAGGTTTTTCATGGTGGTCTTGCTTCAATTGATGCATGATCTCAACTATTGAAATATATATGTCTTTAAAAAAGAAACTAAATCATAGTATTTCAAGATTCCAAATATCACTAGAAGATTATGTAACAGTCTACATATTGTGATAAGGTAGTATGATAAAAGTAATTTACAAATCAGTAATATTAGAGATTGTTGATAACTTGACAGGTCGGAAGAAGAAATAAAAAGTGTGGAGGTGATCATTACAACTGTATAATAATTCTGAAAAACTGTCAAGTAGTTGTAATCACTATTTATTGATCAGAAGATAGGTTAGTTTTATAGAAGAATGATAGGTTACACCTACTACTTTTGATGGAGTTTTGTTCTCTGAGCTGCATGGTTTGGTCGTGGAGCTCCACGACCAAACCATGCAGGTATTTCACTATGATTGTTGTTATGCACTATACTTATGTCTGTCGATATGAATAGGATACATCACAATACCAGTAAAATATTGAGGTATCAACAAAACAATCCGTTTAAATAACTTGTTTAACTAAATATCACACTGAATTTATTAACCGAAATTCTTTCACAGTTCAAAAATATATCCTGGTTAGTAAATTATATCCTTTAATGATTGAATTCATGAGTCAACTGAAGCAAGACCATCATGGAAATCCTAAAAGCAATGGGTGGCCGTTTCATCCTAGTATGCAACTCCTTAGCAGTGCTCATCCACGATCCCGCCCCGCGAGATTCGAACCCAGAATTTCCATCATGGTCTAGCTTCAGTTGACTTATGAACTCAATCATTAAATTACTACACTCTCCACAAAA
Organism: Schistosoma margrebowiei; assembly: GCA_944470205.2. Lineage (NCBI taxonomy): Eukaryota > Metazoa > Platyhelminthes > Trematoda > Strigeidida > Schistosomatidae > Schistosoma > Schistosoma margrebowiei. Next base: position 8,835,529 of record OX104027.1, read on the forward strand.
ACCCCTCTGATTAAAATTATATTCTCTTACTTTAAATGAACATCCAACTCACACGTCCGCGTCGTGACTCCTGGATAGTGGGATGGATGATCCATGAACTAACGTGAGCGGTAACCCGGGTGGTAGAGATCCGGCCAACCCCCCACTCGACCGATACTCTCAAACCGACTACGAACTCCATAAAGAAACACAGCACAATTACTCTTGGATGGAAAAACGATAAAAAAAACTTGGCAAAAGTGGTGCATGTAATGTACGTGGTCGCTCCTTACAGGGCAAACTCCAACTAGTTGCAAAAAACAGCTATTCTAGCCCCGGTATTTGTGTCGTGCTTCGATGTGGCCTATTTCTCTCCAGAAGGACCTACTAGGCTTCACCAACTTGTTTGGCTAGAATGGGGAGGCAATTTTAAATGAACAGTTTTGACATAAACTAGAAAATTCATACTTGATTCATATAAACCGAATTAGTCCATTATTAATTAAACAATATTTTACACAAACATCAATGCTCAAGTATATTTTCTCATGAAAAATATATAAACATATTCTGTTTACAATTTAATTTGTTTTAAACTCAATTAAATGTAAACAAAAATTTGGAATTTCACGTTTTTTAAAAGTTGTGAGTCTGAGTTTTAAGAAATTAAACATCTTGTAGTGTCGGCTACCATTGTTAAGCTCACATAACTTATTCCAGCCTTCGGACAGGCCAATTTAACTATTCTTCTTGTGTCATATGTTGATCTTGTTAATTATCCATTTATGTGTGTGTATATCTTATCCTACTCATTACTGTATGTAGCTTATTTTTGTTCGGCTATTGATATCGTGTAAAGCTTGATTAAATCGAGTTGGCTCATACACCTTCTCCACAGAGCGTCATTTTTCTTCGCTTTCTTATCTTTGCTTCGTCCATCTAATTGTCTGTACAGATGAATCAGTATACAACATATACGTATTCATACATCACATCAATCTACATAACTAAAGAAAATTCAATTCTATTTCTACATCATAGAAAAGTAATGTAATTTTACATTTTATCTGAATCTCTATTTACAATCAAGTGTATAGTATAGCAGTCGAATACGATTGATACGTCTTTTTTATTCTAAAAGTTACAATTTCATACTACATGTGGATGGAACAGTCTGACAGAATGTTTTTTATTAAAATAAAATTCAAATGTAAATTTCCACATCCAATCATATGAGTTTGAGCTAAACTGATTTTTACTAATCAAATTACAACAGTGCACTACTGACAGCCAATTAACAGACTATTAAAAACGGCTCAATACTCATTAGCTTCAAAATGTGTTTCTTGGAGTTCTAGTGAATAGATGTGACCAGTGGAGTCAAACCATGTCATTTATGAGGTAGTTACTCGCTGAAGACAATGGTGAAAGGTCGTTCAATATCGTGAATTGGTTGAAGCTACTACATTAACATCACTGGATGCCGACTCAGTGGTTTAGAGGTTAAACGTTCAAGAGCGAAACCGAAAATTCTGGGATACTCATTGCTTAGGAGTCTCATACGTGAACGAAACGGCCATCCAGTGCTTCCAGGTTTCCAACGATGATCTAGCTTAAATCAACTTATGAATTCAAACATCAAAAACATATATGACTTAATGAAATAAATGAGATGGAAACACGTGGTTACCGAAATGTTCATATGCTCTTTTTTTTGCTATGCAAGCTACCTTCTTCTTCTTATTAAATATTTACTGAGTTGAATCCTATCACATTTATTTGTATTATAAACAATAAAGAGTTTATAGAACAATAATAAAAAACAACCCATCTATTTTGTTGTTGTCTAGATAGAAAATATTACATTTGTTTAGGTGAATATTAGCAGAATACATTCTATTAAATTGTTGTTCCATAAATTTTAAAACTTTATAGCCTATATATCAAACATTGATGCATTTTAGTTAACTAATGTTACGACAAATTGTTTACTTGTAATTTTCATTATTTACAACATCAATTACCCTTTGATCATAGAAAATAAATTAAATTTATTAATAAATATTATTCAACATGTGCTTACTAGTGACTGACTTCAAGAGATATTTCTTGAAGTTCTAGTGAGAAGCAGTGACCAGTGGAGTTCAATTGGGTCTGTTGTGAGATAATAACTCACTGATGATGATAACACTAGACGGTGGCATAACTTCTTGGATTGGTTGAAGTTAGACATTAAACCGTTGAATGCTAGTCGGTCCAGTGGTCTAATGGTTAAAGGTTCGCGCGCGAGATTGATAAGTCCTGTGTTTGAATCTTGTGGGAGGCGAGATCATGGATGCTCACTGCTAAGGAGTCGGCTAATGGGATGAAACGGCCATCCAGTGCTTCCGAATTTTTCATCGTTATCTAGCTTCAAATGACTCATGATCTCAACTAGTGAAATAAATAAAACACAAATTATTTGAATCATATGCGAAGTTGAAATCACATCATAACAATTTAGTTTAAATGAGAACAATGTACAGATTTAATGTCCCTATGGTATGTCGTTGTGTATATCGTTCTTTTTTTGAAAGAAATCTGAAAACAAATTGAGTTAGGCAATCTTTGAGAGGAAATATCTAGAAAGTCCTTAATGGAACATCGTATGTTCCTAATGTAAAAAGTATATTGTATTATTAGTCAAATTTATGACACATAGTTCAATTATAAAATATTAGATAATAACTAATACTTACCTATATGAAACTACGTTTTGAAAAGTGATCAAAATAGACAACATAAATAAATGATATTCATTTTCAGTCTTGAGGTTGTGGAGATTGTTGAATATCATTAAAATCATAAACTGCTGTATAATAGACCATCATTGAAAACCTTGGAGCAATAAATGACCACTTCGTTCTAGTATTTGACTTTTCAGCAGTGCTTATCTGTATTCGAAATCCGAACCCAGGACCCTTGATCTCGCACGCGAACGATTAAACTATAGACCATTGAGTCGGCATCCAACGATGTTAATGGTTAACCATGTTAAAATGAGAATTTCCTTGATTTCTACTGATTACATCATTTATTTCATTTACTTCACAACAAAAAAATAGAGAATGCTAAGTTAAGAAATATTTACTATGTTTTCAGGGTACTTATATCACGAAAAATAATTGTAACATAATGATGCTATCAGAATAAGTTGTTTAAAGAGTTTCTCTTTATTCATAAAGAGAATTCACTTATTGTTTTCATGTGTCTTCCCATTGTTATTTAGGACTGCAATTGATCAGTCTCATGTTAGCATATATGTATCTTATGCGGATTGCCTTGATATTGCCTTAAGTCACAAGTTTTTTAAGCAAAGATGGATAGTGACTAGCAATAGAATCCAGGATGCGCGTTTTGTCCTACTTAGGACTCATCAGCTGCAGACTGACCAATTGCAGTTTTAAATAACAATGGGAAGATACAAGTAGAACAACACCAAGTAAATTTAAACTTCACCGTATTGCACAAGCAGGTGGCTGTCAGGACTTGTTAGCTAAGTGGATAAAATGATGGCGTTTGAAGCGAACGGTACTGGGTTTGAGTCCCAGTGTGAACATCCAGTTGACGAGTCCCAAATAGGACGAACTACGCGTCCTCGTTTCCACTGCTAACCACTATTCATCTTCGCTTAGAATATCTATATTCCCGTGGTCGTTTGTGTGATGGTTGCAAATGATTAGTTTATTTTGACATCAATAACAGTCAACTACAAGCCCATAAAAATAAAATCTGTACCTGTTGTACAAGGCGATGGCTGTCTTGATTTGTTATTTCAGTGGAGAACATGCTAGGCGTCTGAAATGTAAGACACTAAGTTTGAATTCTTGTACGAATATCTAACATGTACAGTTAATGAATTTCAAATAAGATAGGAGATGTCTCCTTCATTACATGGTTTGTAAAGCTCCAGATTTAGTAAAAACACTCAGTGTTTGAAAATAATTTATTTAAGCCAAATATATGGATAGTGACTGATAAACTTTCCACATGCAAAACATCCTAAAAAAATTCGGCCAGGTTTCTTATTCAATGACGTAGAAATGTTTTAAAGCAATGAAAACGTGACAAAAGTCAAAATTTTACTTTCAAAACAGCCAGAGATGGTTATAGATGACCGATCACTTGATAGTGTTTAATGTTACATTTTTATGGTCTTTTAGCTATAGTCGAAATTCCATCAGTGTAGTTGCTATGTGGCTAGTGTTTTAAATTATTCGATATTACGTGCACTGTGTTGAGATGTTATGTGTTAGAAGTTAGTTTACAAGAGATTCTTAGACCTAGGTTTTGTACTATCTGGTACTCATCAACAAGGTACACCTGTGATCTCGGAAAAACTATATCCAAGCACCCAATACTTAAACATAATGCAGTCAACGTTGAGGATTTAAAACTAGTAGCCACATTGCAACAAGATCAATAGAACTTGATCATCACTAAAAGACTAGACAAGAATAACATTATTTTCTAATCAGTAATCGGTCAAAGCAAACGTCTGCTTTCTACCAAAAATCATCCACAACATTACAACTCCAGTTGTAATGTTATAGACTAGGTGACTAGAGTGAACCCTGAGATCATCAGTTTCCCCGAAAAATCACTTATGCCTTGTTGTCGTTTACGGAGTTGAAGAATCCACTTTTGTCAGTGGGTTTTACAATCCATTTTCGCTGAAAATGGCAGTTAAGCAGCCTTTAAATCAAAATTCTGGAATCCGTGCAAATTTGTTGGTAGGCCAAAGGATACATATTCGAATACAAACAGTGTAATGAATTAGCTAAATAATTCCCCATGAAAGTAATAAATCAAATTCTTAGGTTCTGAAAAGAAAGACTTGTTTTTAAAGTCTATCAATAATTTTACATGCACAGAACATCACTCATGGCCCCTGGTTCAATTTTAGAACTTCGATAGACTCATCGGTTTGGATCGCCAAACAAAACGTGGTGATTTAATGTGACATATACATCAGTATTCCAACTGCATCCATCCAGGTTAGTTTTATTGCTATCGTGAAAAAGTTTATTTCACGAAATTGACATTTTAAATTATTGTCTAAGGTTATGTTTCTGTTAGGTTCGTTAAGCTTGAATGATACTACTGATTCAGCTTATTCGGAACGCAACGAAGGATCAAGGATTCAGAGATTCGATAGGCTATTCTGCTTCGTTGTCCCCAACTTAGCGAACTCGATCAAGAAGTCTTGGTAAGTCGTAGAAAGTGTATTCTACAGGCAAACAGCAGATACCAAGTCAGGTCGGGTGAAGTCAATCAGGCACACAAATCAAGCGTATTTATACAAATATTTATAATCGATATTGTCATGGTAAAATGTTTTTAAACATTAATCAATGAGTTCATCAATCGACAGACATTCAAATATCTAATCGATAAGTTCGTCAATTGACTTCTGCTTAATCATTTAATCGATAAATTCATCAAAAGACTGCCATTCAAATATTTAAACATTTAATCGATAAATTCATCGATAAGATAAAATTACAAAATATGAGTTTTGGGGATCTATCGTCCTCAACAGTTTCTATCAGTAACTGAAGAGCAGTATAAAATGATGAAACAGTAGTCACATCTGGCCAATTAATTTCCGTATCGATAGGATGTTGAAGCTGAAAACTGCGATGATAAAATATGATTGTACTATATAATAAATAAGTAGTATAATGTATAATCCGAATTTATTGAAGCGAAGTAGGAAATAGAACAAAACTATGAGTGTATCCGTTGTTTATCAACTTTGACGAAATGAACTTATTTATAGGTATATACTAAAGCAAGCACATAGGAATAAAGGAATGACTAGTGTCTATATGGTTTGAATAATTTTTTCTGGTTAGCGTTTTTTAGAAAGTTAGTTTTCTACGGGATGAGGTCGCTGACCCTATACTCAACCCTTCTCCTTTATTCGGGCTTGAGACCGGTAGTAGCCCCTGGAGGGTCTCCGGCCGGAGTTGGTGTCGCTGCCAGGATAACAAGGACAGAGTGGATTGGAAAATGCTGGTTGGCGGCCTAAGTAAGTGTCTATATGCTTTGTTCAACATATTTAAAAGATTCCTCTTTTCAAAAGTCACAACATTAAACATAGTTATATTGGGTTGTGTCTGATGAACACAGGTTACACGCTTTGTATAGGAATAATATCCTCGATCATTATTAAACTGGATGATTACGTCTAATCGTGATCCTCAGAAGACGTGAAAATTAAAGTTTAACATTCTGACACACCATATGTCTCATACGCATCTGATGTATGCGTGTGAAGACCATAGATTGTGTGTATTTATAAGTGGATCTGAGGTGTGAGAAGAAATCTCATTGGTTATTTATCACCTCTAATTGTGGAAGTTTTAAAGATAACAGAGAATTCTTATAGATGATATGAGTCAAAGATGTCACAGGATGCATCAAATGAAGATAAATAAACAAAATAAAAATAAATGAATGAATGTTTGTATTATTGTACTGCTCAAGTTAATTGTTCATCATATGTTCAGATAAACCAAATGATTTAATGAGATAAGGAGTTCAGGTTCACCAATATGTTTAAGGCTTCAGCTGTTAGTCTTTCCTTGTAAGAACTAAAACCATTTTGTAGGACTTTTGCGCCATTGGAAGTATTTGCATAACCCGACTCTGTTGAGTGTGATACTACCTGAATAGTTTTCTAGATGATCTGAGGATTTGGGAATGCGCTTTAAACATAGTTTGTGTTTCTTTACCCTCACATTCAGTTGTCGTGATGTCTCATCTACATATATAGCACTACAATGACTACATTTGACCTAATATACACCATTCTGTTGTTCCTTCGTTTGTATTAGATCTTTGATTCTTACTAGCTAAGATCTTAATATATTGTTCGCTCGTAAGATCATCCTTAAATTTTGAACATTTAGGATCCTTCTGATTTCTTCTGAATTTTCTTTACGATATGAAATCCCTAACATGTTAATCGATTCTTACGGTATTTTCCCTTATCGTTTTGGTCCGTTTTTTTAATTATTCTTTTTATAAAGTTTCTAGAATAATAATTCATCATCAAAGTGAACATAACTAAATTCATCTAGATCACTTGTTTCATTGATGAGTTCTTGGACTCCTTCTTGGCCACTGAATATATACGATTAACTTGAACAGTACAATAATACAAACATTCATTCATTTATTTTTATTTTGTTTATTTATCTTCATTTGATGCATCCTGTGACATCTTTGACTCATATCATCTATAAGAATTCTCTGTTATCTTCAAAACTTCCACAATTAGAGGTGATAAATAACCAATGAGATTTCTTCTCACACCTCAGATCCACTTATAAATACACACAATCTATTATCTTCACACACTTTATTATTGTATACCAAATGTGTCAAATACTTACTTTCAACATTGTCAACATGATTAGATAACCGTTTAGTATACAGTGCACTGGAGAATCATGTGCCTATTTATTTCCTATAATTTTGATGTTTGATTATATTTCCTAGAAAAAGGTTAAACCAGATTACCGAGAGAGATGTTGAATTTACTTAAAAGTCAATCGTTGAGATTTTCAAAATACATATATTTTCCTGCCAAGTGTCTTACACTAACTCAACGCTCAATTACTATGAAACGATTCCTTTAAAATTTAGATGAAAATTCTTGTATATAATTTTCGACTGAAATTATAAAGCGATTGATGTTAGACCACCATTGAAAACTTGGAAGCACTAAACGACCGTTTCGTCCTATTGTAGAACTCCTCATCAGTGCGCATCGACGATTCAACCCCGCGAGATTCAAACCCAGGGTTTCAGTCTCACGCGCGAACGCTTAACCTCTAAACTATGGAAGTGGTATCCAGTAGTATTATTGTCTAACTTCAACCAAACCACGAAATGGCACGACCATCTTCCATTATACTATGGTAGATCCCTGTTTCTATCTAACATAGATTAGCTCCACTGGTCACCGCTTCTCACTAGAACTCCACAAATATAATATAATATATTGTATATAATATAATAATCACAAATATAACATCCAAAATATCATTAAACATTATTACACTTGGATTTCCTGGAACTAGTTCAGTTAATGTTTATTGTAGAAAGTTTAAAACTTATAATTATCTTATCTTCATTCAAATACCTTTATTCTAAGCATTTACAATGACAATCTTCAACTTATATAAATCTATATATTATTTTTTTTTTTAAAAACTCATATCATAAATGTAATCGGTCAATTGTATACCGATTACACTTGAACAATCATAAAACACAATTCAAACTAGGTACCGAAGTAAAATTCGTTTAAAATTGGATCTATAGTTTCAATTCATAGTTTATTCCTTAATGTTTATCATATTCTACGTGTAATCGTTTTTTTTCTTTTTTTCTTTTTTTTTGAGTTGACATTTTACAAAATTCACAATTTATATTCGAAATTATAAAAAAAAAAAGAGTAACCTTATTTACCATTGTAAGTGTATATGACATTTTTGTATAAGAATTCCATTATTTCCTTTCCATCTTTTTTTTTTGTTTCCAACGAAAGCACAATTACTTTGCTCTATGGGATTTCATTTTTCATTCTAAAAATGATAAATTATTGTTGAACAAATAAGTTAATGGATTGTTTGGGTTTTTTTTAATTGATAAAATATGATTCCATTTAATGTTTATTCATTTGGTTCTCATATTGTTCAATTTGGATTCTTTAATCTTCATGCATATTGACTTTATAAATGTTAGAGAATAAGTTAGAAATTGCTATGTGTTACTTATATTGACATAAGTAGTATATTATGCTAGTCAGGAATAGAATATCTAATAGCACAAGATCAAGAAGATCAAGGAGAAAAGAGAACGAGAACAGAAAGCACTTGGTATGGAAATGGAGGAACAGTAAAGTGTGAGACGATTGACTGATATTTGCAAAAGGAACAGTCGAATTGACATATTGCAAATTGAGTATTTACTGTATAGTTCTCAGATTTTACTAAAATGTTCTGTAATTTTGTGTTCAAACACATTCAATTGTCCCCACCTGTGTTCTCGTTCAATACAATAATATTTATATCACAAAGATGTCTTATTAGAGAATTTCAAAAATACACGTACACTTTATTTATAACAGTCGATTTGTTTTACCTAGGTAAGACGGTGAAGTGAATAATAAAACTATGGTATTCGTGTCAAATCTTCCATGTAACCATGTCACATATTGTTACATTATGTATTTATAAAGAGGTAAGGGAATATTTGATTGATATTAGTATATATATATCGAGGCAATATACACAGGATACACATGTGCCAATATGAGACAGATCAATTGTATTCGTAAACATCAATGGGAAAATTCAAGTAAACCATGCCAAGTGAATTTAAACTTCACCCCATTTCACAAGCAAGTAGCTATCAGGACTCAGTGGCTAAGTGGGTAAAATGATGGCGTTTGAAGCGAATGGCGCTGGGTTCGAGTCTCAGTAGAAACATCAACTCTGAGATGCAGGTACATTCAGCTGACGAGTTCCTAATAGGAGGAAACGCGTATCCTGGATTCCACTGCTAACCACTATCAATCTTTGTTTATAATTAGTATGTCTTGCCTAGATTGATGATTTGATTGTTCATGTCATATACTCTTACAACAAATCATCACTTATAAAATCATTATTAATTTTAACATAATACTTTATACAATATAAATTCAGCTTTCATATCTTCGTAGATACATCCTAAATAAACAAAATAATTAACAAAACTATATGTTATAGTTTAAGTTCTAGTCATGCAATGAAATCTTTGTATAATCCACTTAACTACAGGACAAAATCAGCTTATTCATTAATGTCAACCGGAATTTTACCTAAAACAATCAATAAATAGTCTAACCCTAATAGTTTGTTATGATACAAACTTCTATATGACTTTTGTTTGGTTACATTTCATTCTCAACTTCTAGACTTACTATATGCTAATATGTGTGATATCTAGTGTTATATTACTTCGTCTATGATGATGTCGATGTATATATTATTAGGTGAAATAGATTAACTCTTGATACGAAATCAATAATGAGGTTTTATGTAAAATGTAATGTCAAATTATTAGTTGCCTAAAATTCAATCTAAATTCGTCAAAAAGTGGATCTTTTTTTAAGGATCATGAATTTGAATTCCGAAAATACCCTGGCAGTACTGAATTAGATTTCTTAAAACTTGCTTCCTGAGAAGGTAGTTCTCAAAAATATATCCTAAAATTTCTATCACTACTTGCATGCTTTTCTTTGTAACATTGTTGATTGATGAGAAAAACACATCTTTTTATTTCTCTGGTCTCTCTGACAATAAAGAACTGGGTCAACAGTTATTTGAGACTAAGTACAAGTTTGGTTGAAGTGTATTTGAAATGCGTTCACACACTGATTACCTCTTGCATTTATTATTATGTCGACAATTCGATTCTGGTTGATAGTATTGTCTCATAACAAGTACTATTCAATAAACATGACTAACTCATTAGTAAAAGATATTTTTAATAACACTGTATAATGGCCTAACTGTGACTGAATATGTTTTATACTAAAATCAACTCATTACTTTTAATATTTAGTAGTTAGATAAATGAACAAAAGGTTCATCGTTTAATCTTGCTCTAGATTATGAAACTGTATTGTTGTAGTCTATTTAAGTCGTATGAAACATCTAACCAAATCGTAATATTTATTCAATTAAGAACCATCTATCATGAAATTGCCTCTATCTATACAAGACAAATTTTCGTTCATTAACTTGAAATATATCGGATAATACTTAATCAACTAACTCTATTATTGAATACAAGAAAATTACAGGTACACCTTGCTGACGAGTGCCAAGTAGCACGAAACCCTGGTTCAGGGTTTCGTGTCGACTAACTCCAACCACCATCTAATCACAAGAAATATGTTTATGTATCCAACTATTATTCACTTTTTTTGAAAATTGGCGATAGTAATCCGTTACCAAAATCATGGTACATGCAGCAAAGTTAATATTCTCACAGAGATTGTCCTAAAACATATTATAATTGTAAAAATAAACTCCCTATCGATCACTAGTCATAAAAGTTGCCTTCTTTACTTAAGATTATATATATACGCAAATTTATAAGGATTTCCAAGGTAACCTTTTCATATTCAATTTACATAACCTTCACCTCATGTTATTAAACAATTTCCTGATATTTATCTATCATGTTTAATTACTCTATTGATTCCATACCATGTAAAATGATAGAAAATTTCTAATTGAATGAATATTCTCACTTTTTTTAACTGATTATTTCAATGTTAATCATTTCAGCTAAATTCTCTGGTAGTTCATGCGTAGAAAATTCAAATAAAGGAGCTAAATGAATGAAATTTTTAATCGTTTCAGGATTGCAACAGTTCATCATCGTCATTATAGACGTTAGTCAATTCGATTATCCTGAGCTATATATGGCTTCATTTCATTAATTGATTATGTTTCAAGAAACGTTTACAAGATAACTTACTTAATTCAGTATCTATTAGTTATTATATTTAACTTCAAAAATCATGAATGTTTAGACTTAACTATGAATATGATATAATCAGTCCTACACTCGAACTCTAACTACATATCATCTTACTTTAACTGAAAACAATCAATGGAAAACCATACCTATCAACGTATTGGGGAGGTCATATGTACAATTACCTAGATTTTATGGATTTGATTAACAATAGAACTAATAGTTTGCAACATTACTTACTTATTTACACCTGTTACTCCTCATGGAGCATAGGCCGCAGACCAGCATTCTCCAACCCACTCTTTCCTGGGCATAATAATAATGTGGTGTGTGCTACTTATATTGACATAAGTAGTATGTGACGTTACTCGTGAACAGAAGGTTTGGCAGCAGGGACGAGAGGATCGAACAGTAAAGAATGGAAACAGGATGCGATTTGTATGAAAGTGCAAGAACAATCAAGTCTGAGTCATTTTGAGACAATCGATGGACATTTTGAAAATTAAGCATTTACTTTATGATTGTTAGAAATTATTAACGAGTCCTGTAGTTTTGTGTTAAGTACATTCGATTGTCCCCACGGGTGTTCTGCTCACTACAATAATAATGATGCATTACAAAGTTTGACGGGATCGCACTTAAAGAGAGTAAGTTATAAGAATAAAATCTTAAGACCGTGATAGAGAGAGCTACATACTTTACACAAAATATATCAAACATCGATTTATCGAGAATGAATTAGTGTACTGTACATTTTTCTTAATATTTACCACTATAAAGTTAATGGCTGGATTCATCTACTTGGATAAATTTATCAAAATGAATAAAATTCTATTACTCCTGACTATAAAAGACAAAACTCAACTTCATTTCATCTTCCATTTTTTTTAAAATGAGATATTACATGAGATCCAAATAATTAGACCAGCTATAAATCTATAATTTTAGTTTCATAATTGTAACAATAGGATAATCATATGTGAGATAGATAATATTGTACGTTAAAATAATAAGCTTTTACATCGGTTATGTCGTAGACATGTAAAATATATACTACACATAAACTTGAAAGATCTATTTGAAGGGGTTTGTACACACTGATTTAACTTGTATTCTGTTTTCATCACAGATTGATATCAGTTAAGGCACCACTGTAAACCAAGGAACACTAGACATCGGTTTCATCCCAATACAAAACTCCTAATCAGTGCACCTACTACTCATGTATCGAACTCAGGGGCTTTGGATCTCATGGTGAACGTTTAACCTTACTGGGATTGTCAGCACACACTGCCTCGGAGTTCCAGACTCTCCATTGCTTCCTAGCCCTTAATGATGCCTCCGAGTGAGATCAATTTGTAACGAATATTATCTGCAAAGTTGAAAGATCACTTAAAAAAGAAATACAATCAATATGATGAAACAAAGTATGCGAATAAAAAGATTAATAGGAGAAATGCTATATTGGGTTAATTAATAATAGTAATATTAAGAATATTATACAAAGAATGTTGTCAGGATAAGTATGATAATGATGATAAGAGACTCAAATAAATTGAGAAACATTAATATGAAAATTAAGAATGGGATAGAGTATAAATAAACATAAAATAGAACTACGAGGTAAAAGTATATAGCCGTGGCATGTAGAAGAAATAAACGAATCGTCGGCCATGGTAAAAAAAAATGGTTGGATATATCTCTCTAAAATACATAAGTTAGATTATCTGAAGTTGATCTCTATGACTTCAGCCATGTGGAAGAGGTGTACTTTTACTCCCTCATGAAAAATTATTTGGAGCTTGATATAAATCTGTGGCTTCTATTTTGATATGGTGTCCACCACCTACCAGGTGAGAAAAAGTAGTCCTATTAATAAATTTCGTTATTCCTTTTTTCAACTATCCCAGTACATTTTCACGAGCACATAATGATGGGACTTTTTGAGAATTATGTTACTAGCTCCATAGTAGTTAGACCGGTATACACACATCTAAGTAGCACTCAAATTACCCGATTTAAACGTTCTTCCAATCGATCTTGTAAGTAACCCTTTTGAAATCAAATTTTAGAATATGGTTTTCTTACAGTGTTAACGTTTACCCCATTTTTTTATTTGAACACATATTTTTTAATAAATTATTATCTGGACAACCGTTATTTACTTTTTAATTTATCTCTTTCTTCATTGACACTATCTTCAAAACATATTTAACTAAGTTTAATTTGTACTGAAGAGATATAAAGCTATAAAAGTGGATCCATTAACTAATCTATCTATTCCTTTTAAGTAGTTCTTTTCTACAGATCTACTCATCCTTCTTAAATACAGAACAACCATGAAAACTGTTGTTTTTTATTTTTCTTAAAAGATGAATCTAATAGCAGGACACATGTTATTGAAGCTGTTGAATAGCTCGTATTTATTGGGATTACTCTCCCACACATTTAGCATAGTTATCTATGTACAGATAATAGTACTGAAGTTTAATAATAATCGTAGAGCTTGACAATAAAATTGTTTGTTCAAATATTCCTGGTTTTTTGAATACTCTATGAGAGCTATTGAACAAGCAGAGTTAAGCACTATTTCTCATTGTCAAATCAGTCACAATACATACAATTACTTACTTATTAAACTGATCAAAATTTATTACCAACGCACTCTTGGGTAATGCGATATGCTTTACGAATTATCAAGTCTAATGTAATCAAGACTAAACGGTTGTACAAAGCGAATAAATAATAGCTCATAGTTCACAAATCAACTTTTAAAAATGCACAGCTTAGTTATCACTAAAATTTGTAGAACCCATGAAACACTATGATTCCAGTCAAATGTCAGGTATTTAATGATCTTTTAGACTATACATTTACAGAAATATTGACGATATACAATAACCCATATGGCCAAATAATCAATCATATGTTGTAGGAACAATAAATAACTTATCTTCGAGTTAAACAAAAATTTGATGATATTCATTCGGTACTATCGCTTGCTAATTTCAAACGAAGGATCAATTAAAAATAACATGATAAACAAGCGAATCATGTCTGCCTATTGCACAACTGACTTAACTCACTAGACAAAGTGGACCTCAACATCCAAGATAATAGTTTTTTACAAATCTATCAATAATAAGTAGACAAAGACGTTCCCAATCTTTTTCTAGGCTTTTGTTAACCTTCTAGATACAACTGAGTTCCAGAAATTATTATTTCATTCAGTCAGCTACAACGTAGGACCAGACACATATATGCATCATTTCAAGTTGCCACACCTCATTAACACAACAAGATGAACACCAAATTCATAGAAGTAGTTACTTCAATGATAGTAATATATAAAAGAAAGATTGTGTATAAGCATATAATACAGGAAGAAAGAATTAATTTGTACAAATAAAGGTATAAAGCAATTTTAATCTCACGGTTTAAGGGAAGAAAGAGAGTGTGTACACCTACGCCGTTGTGATCGATTCTCAGCCATATCATCCACAGTCTCCAACCATTGGTTATGATAGTCGCGCGGACCCCAACCAAGTAGTATGCATCTACCAACATCGCTCAGGCTAGAAGTTAGTCACTTCAAGGACTGATGCCACATTTTAGTTTGGCCGCCCCTAACCTTCTACCAACCATCCCCAACACTAGTCAGCATTGCGCGTCGTGGTAATCGGTGTTCAGGTATATGTAACACGTGGCTCAACCATCTCAGTCGATGAAGATTTACAACCTCATCAACTGATTTACCATCATTCCCTAATACATATTTAGTGGAAATATATAACCGAATTCACTTATTAGATGAATCTAACAAACAACATACAAAGGAACACAATTTTGTAGATTTTTTCCACTTATTCAAATATATTCTATGTACCTTGTGCTTAAAAATGTCATGGTTACGATTCATAACGGAACTATATTTGATATGAATAGAGAAATAAAGTAGTCATGACGAACAAGTTAATGGAATACTGACATTTAGTTTTGTCCATGGTGATTCTCTTAATCACAATTCCCAGTTGATGCATGATTCACTGATATACCCTTTTCTAGTCTAAATCTATTGTAATTTAAACGTAATCTTTTGTACTGCAGAAATTTTCTACCCTGGACATAAATGTATTTTTCTAATTGATTGTAAGTTATAGTTGTGCTAGTCATCTCTTTTTATTCATGTATCTTTTTACACTAATCTCAATCGGGTTTAATCAGTAATAAATCGAGTAGTGTTCTTTCCTTAACCAATCAGATGATAGAATAGTTTTCATCTCTCTGCCTAAAGCCATTAACCTCAACTTAGACGTGTATTTCTAGCCTCAAAGTTGAACTAGTTAACCTATAGTATCAAGGTTTTCATTTAATTAAATCAAAACAAGTTTTCTCTTGTATATTATCGAGTAAACATTATCAAGGATGTAACAATATATAAAATGAATAATAATTTATCACAAAAAAAAAGAAAACAACCATTTCAAAAACTTGATTTAAATCAACATGAAGGAATAATTTACAATGGAAATATTCTTCTTTTTTTCCTTTGAAAACAAACAAACAAATAAACAAAGTCTTGGACAATACTCATCAAGTTTATGACATAAAATATTTTAAAGAATAAAAACCAAAACAAAACAAAAAAAAGTTTGAATCTTATTCATGTTAATGATTAATAATTTTTACAATAACAAATGAATTTAATTAAAAGTTATTTTGAATGAATATGAAATAAAGTTTAGGAAAAATATTGATTGATGACAATAATAATTATTATTATGTAATAACCAGAGCTTGGCAACAATCTCCTTTTATATATTGATTCTTTTCATGGTAACAACATAAAAGAAATTTTATATGATACATTTTATAGTAAATGTACACAGGAATAAACATTTATAAATGTCCTATAAACATATCATCATCATGATGATGAATATTACGTAACAAACAGCTGAATTTATAAACCATATAATGATTAGTTGCATATTACAAGAAATAAACCCAACCATATGGATAACATGTAACACCTAAATACATTACGTATCTATGAATGTTTAAATGTATATTAAAATTTAAATTGAATAGTTATTTTAATGTAAAGTAAACAAACAAATTCATGCAAGCCTATCAATGTTTAGAGTTGAATGAGCGGCCTATGCTCCTTCTCCTCCTCCTCCACGAGGGGGTAACAAGCGTAAGTAAATAAATCAATGTTCACTGAATTTATTATAAGTAGGCATAGATGTATATATGTATTTAAATGTGTATTTTTGTTTAAATAATAAACAGAAAAGAGGAAATAAATAAACAAATAAATAATAATTCTGTTGTTGTTGTTGTTTTTCTCTCTCTCATAAAAAAACAAACCGAATTTAGCGTAAATTATATGCAAATGTTTCAGTTATAGTAGATGGTAATGGTTTAGGGTTAATGACTTCACGTAAACGTTCATTATCCCAGACAGTTCGTTTATTATTGTTATCTATGGAGTTGACAGCAGTATTTATACCAATAGTATGATTGATATTACAATTATTATTAATATTAACAGATTTAGGAAAATAGCTTGGTGTTAATGATACTGATGATGACAGTGATAATGAGGAGTTTTGTTTACCTGATGAATTATTACATAGGATATTGTGTTTATTATTATTATTATTATTATTATTAGTGGTAGTAGTAGAAGTAAAAGGTTTAGACCAATTATCCACAGGTATATCATCTGTTTGATCTAATGACAATAAATCGAAATTGTTCAACGCGGCAGCAGAATATCTAACAAGAACACAAAATAAACATCATTAAATGTTGAAGGCAGTTAGTGAAAATTAGCTTATAGGTCGCTTGTTCAACAATCAATTAATATCTGAAACTGTTAAATCTAGTATGGGACTCCTCAGCAGTGCGCATCCACGATCCCGCACCACGCGGGGCTCGAACCCAGGACCTACTGGCTTCGCGCGTGAGATAGGAACTCGCTGAAGACAATGGTGTACGGTGGCGCAACTTCGTGGATTGGTTGAAGTTAGACATTAACACCGTAGGATGCCAGCTCAGTGGTCTAATGGTTAAGTGCTCGCGCGCGAAGCCAGTAGGTCCTGGGTTCGAGCCCCGCGTGGTGCGGGATCGTGGATGCGCACTGCCGAGGAGTCCCATACTAGGATGAGACGGCCGTCCAGTGCTTCCAGGTTTCCAATGGTGGTCTAGCTTCAACTGACTCACGATTTCAATCTGTGAAATTTTTAAAATCTCCACAAAACCCATTCTGTTAAATCTAGTCTTTTTAACCTTTATATCAAAAGCAAAACAAAATAATTATATTTGAATTATATGGAATTCAACTAATAATCATAATTATGGGGCTCATTAGTCAATAGTTTCAAGAAGCGGTTTCTAGCGTATTTCTAGTAAGAAACCCTGAGGCAGTTGACTACCAATCGGATTGGAAGATGATTGAGTAAAATCACGATAATATTGACTCCACAATCTAGCGTTTAAGGCCTCGCTAAGACTCTTGAAAGGTCCTCAGATTGAGTCTCGACAGGATTGCAGAGGTGCACTACTGAGTATTTCCATACTAGGATGAAACATTTGTCTAATGCTTCTCGGTTTGTAATGGTTATCTAATCAAAGTCAATCCATTATGTACATTATATAATTCCACAATCTCTACAAACCTTTAAACATAAAGAGATAATCATTTAACAGGAACAGAATTAATAACAGTTGACCTCCTAAAAACAATAGACCACAGGCTTAAAATCTGATTCAATTACTTCGATTTAGACAGACATGAAGTATCCCTAACTCTTATTTACACAAACAATATAGCTAAAAGTCGACCACATAAACCGATAAATTCGGTGATTTCCATCTACGAAAAACATTTCTAATATATAGACTTGAAGAAAATCATCATATATGAGGTTAGATAGTACTTTTACTAATACAATAATTGGAAGCAAGATACGAATAAACTAACTCCATTCCAACGCGAATTCATTAAGAATTGCTTTCACATTTGATAGTTCGATTTCAGCAACCTATAAAGTTACGGTGTGTAACATAAACAAATAATAGTAGTCATACTTCCATAATGACAGGATTCAGTAAATATTTCATGTGGCTATAACAACAATCAGCATGACGGAATTATATTAATTAGGTAGCCGAGCAGTTGCTTAGTGATTACGGCGTTCAACTTCTGATTATTATATAACAGGTTCAGACAACGCTCCACCCTACTTCTGTTTGAGAATTAGGTAGTATCACTGTAGCTCAAAGAAAACTGTACATATCGATTGGCGGTGTTTTTTTCTGAGCTAGATACTTGAACTGAGGAGCTTTCATTGTTATTTGGGACATAATTGGAGCTTGGTTTACGTAGAGGTGAGTTGTTCAGTTATTCAACAAGTTTCGTATCAATGAAATCAGAAAGAAGTGATGGGATTACTAAAAACGGGACATTTCAATAAGAAGTAGCCGATAATAGGGCTCATAACGACGATAAAGGTTCCAACAATCAAACTATCCTTTAAGTAAAAACACATAACATCACTAAAAGCACTCATTTGAACAGCTAATCTTTTCCATTACACGTACCCAGTATCTGACAAATGATTTTATAATAAATTAATTGATTATCCCTAGTTCAACTATAAACATTTACATGTAATGTCTATAAGAGTATTCCAGCTGAAGAGGAAATTAGGAAAAGAAATTGGAAGTGGATAGGACATACATTGTAGAAATCATCAAGCTACATCGCAAAGCAAGCGCCAACTTGGAATCCTGAAGGAAAACAGAACACACTACGTCGGGAATCAGAAGCATCAAAAGGATTAATAGCAACTAGAAAAGATGACCCAAGACAGAGTTCAATGGAGAATGATAGTGAGTGGTCTATGGTCCTCCATGAGGGTAATGAGTGTAAGTAAGTTTATAAGATTAATCCATCACTACTGGAGTTAAACCATGTCGAGTGTAAGATAGTTAACCACTACAAGTAGTAGAAAATGGTCGCATAAAATTTTTAATTGATTAAAGTTACACACACACAATACTAAACGCCCATTCAGTGGTTTATAGATACTGGTTCCAGTAGCCCACAACATGGTCGTGGAACCCACTACCGATGATTCGCACACTAGAATGAAACTTTTTTTTTTCAATGTTTTCTGGTTTACAATGGTTATCTAGCTAATATTCGTTTACAAACTAAGCTATACAACGAATAATCCAGTTTAAATTAGATGATTCAGATAAACAATTCCTAGTTTTATTCCTTAAAATAATAGAAACAAAATATTAATTTGTTGATCATCAGAAAATATCCAAAATAGCGAATTTATAAACTGACAAGGATAAATAAGCGGATACACGAACATGAATTAATTGTAATTGGTTGACTGGATTGAAGATAAACACACACATATACCAATTAAAAGGAAATTATGAATGAACATCAGTTTTTCTGATCATCTTTATTGTTTGATCATTGATTTTCTCTTAAAGCAATTATTTTAACTGGTACATCTATTAATAATGTCCATTGATGAAAATATATCTGTGTTTTTGACAAAGTATGAGAATAAGGGAGAATGTTGAAGTTAAATGAGATGCACTAAGTAAATATGGCAAGCCAGTTGATAAGATGGTGAGTCTTTAACGATTGAGGTAGTTATAAAAAAGATTACGTAAGCCTAACAACCACCTACCTTGATAGACGATATTCACTAATGTAGTAGGTTTTTAAATAAAAGCTAGGAGTGGCCAAAGCAGGACATACTATAAGCCTGAGAATCCATTGATTGTTCAATTAAGAGATGGTGGGTACAAATATGACTAAAGTAAAACCATCGTAATCAGTGGTTGGAGATTTTGGGTGATGTAACCCAGATGCAATCACTTTCAGTGTTTCCTTAGACTGTGGGTTGATAAAAAAAATTGGTTGCGCTTTTTTAAGCAATGTGATAACCTGAATTGAAACATATATGGACCAGATCCTATGCTGTTGATGAGACTACCTCACTGACTCTATCATATACTAAAAGAGAGCCCGCAAATGTACCATATGCAAATGAAATCAAAATCTGGTGGTTGACAGACATAGAATTATTATGAGAATCACAACTTGACTATTACAAACTAACAAGCCGCCTGATAACACCTTTTTTAAAGATGACCACATAGACCGAAATGAAAAAATTACAGGAGGACTAATGAGGCATCAAAATGATAATTATGAAGATTTAACCAGTGTAAATTACTACTAATAATAATATGACAAGAGTTTATAAACAGTAATATCAGTTGCACAATGGATGGGATGATGCAACCCAATGACATTATTTATAATTTCCTGGAGTGGCTGAATAATTGTTAGAAATAGAATTAGGGATATGCGTTCCGTCTTATTGAGGACTAGTCAGCTAGCTCGACGTATCTGTACCCCAGCGTTAATATTCATGCTGACAATCGAACCCAGTATGTACCTGTCACCTTACACGCCAAAACCTGTCGTCCAAATAACCACTAACGTGTTCAATAAATGAGGTTATTTGTAATAATTTATTTAGAAAGAAAAAAACTTCTATCAACAGATAAGATAGTCGATTTAAAACTTTAAAGAACTTACTTAACAACCGATTTCAAGAATTGAGTAGCAGCTCCTAATGGTGAAGATGAAAGTGAACAGATTGATGATTGAGGTGAGAAGTCTGAAGAGGAACTTGAACGATTTGGGCTATTATCACCAGATGATCCAACGAGTGATTCTCTTTTCAACGCCGTTGGTATTTTTGTTGCTGTTAATGGTGGTGATGATGATGAAACTGTGAAGCGACCACTTGTTACACCAACAAGTGATGTTGTTATTGACGGAAAGGAATCATAATGTTGTGATATATTTTCAGGACTAAGTTCAGATGATAAT
This sequence comes from Schistosoma margrebowiei, assembly GCA_944470205.2. NCBI lineage: Eukaryota > Metazoa > Platyhelminthes > Trematoda > Strigeidida > Schistosomatidae > Schistosoma > Schistosoma margrebowiei. The sequence continues at coordinate 8,857,040 of OX104027.1, forward strand.
GATGATGATGAAGAATTAGAAGATAAACTTTCTTGTTTACGACGTGTATTCCCCAGTGAACTACCCAAATTGAACCATGATTGAAAAGCTGAACTATCATCCATATTTAGTAAAACATTCTGAACAGTTGTGTGATGTGGATGAAATGTTTTTGGAAAAGATGACTGGTAATAAAGAGGAGGAGAGAAAAACAAAAATTAATAGCATCTGCATTAGCAACTCTTAATAATTAAACTATTTAGAATGCAATCAATTGACGTCTAGGATTTTATAAGAATGAAGCTAAAAAAACACCCAAACTTATGCATTTAGTGTTCTAATTACAAGTCCCAATGAACTTGTGATACTTCACTCGTTCACCAGGCACACATTCACTCACTTAGCTTCAGGACACTCTAAGCGTTAGGATGGAAATCAATGTAGGTAGAATGTAGTTGGACCATGCGACTTAGTGGTTGAAAGTTAAACGCCATGGCGTCCGGTGGTAGGAATCGAACTCCCGATTACCGGAGAAGCTGACTCGGTCAAAAACTGCGGTACACAAGAAATGTGACTACAAACCGAATACACTTGGTGAATTTTATTTCATGGGAAGGTGGTAGCGTAATAATAAAAGTATTCCGCTTTCAATCAATAGCGTTCCAGGTCAACTCATGCCCTATCTATCAAGGTTCCAAACATGACTTGACCCAAGTCCGAATATGTAAACGCGTTAAGACTACAAAAATTCAGCTCAAAGACAACAATAACAAGAACCTGTAATAAAATGTATTTTTGAAAAAAAATCTAATCCAATCTTCGAAACTATCTTCAACGAACTGATATTAATCACTAAATAATATATTTTTATCGGTTAAAATGGAACAAGAAATATGTATATATCTATGTTTAGTAGTCAGACAATAGCTATTCATCATTACTTCTTTCCAATAAATCTATGTAGTACAAGTACTAGTAGCTGGATTCATTTAAATATGTTGTTCTCGAAGAAAAAAAATATCAGATTCTTTGCAATAACAAATTTATTATAATTTTATAAGGGTAACTTTTACTGTTAGATGTAGAGATTTTATAACAAATTCAAATATTAAGCCATAACTATTCATGAAATTTGTGTCAGAAAGAAAAATTAGACAAAATAGGATAGTGTAGTCGTATGACTTTATGTTACACATACTACACGTAATATTGAAAGTATACTTCAAATGATAAACAAAATAATGTAATCTTGAAAAAAAAAATTCTTTTTGTAAAAACAAAAACCTCGATACTTTGATCAATATTATAGCTTGAGTGTTAGCAGGATTAAAGCATGCTCAATGCACGATTGCTTTGGTGCACGCTGATTAGCTAATTCTTATCCAATCAGCGTTAGCCAATATTTAGTGAACGCTAGAAATCTTCTCATGTGGATAACTATAAATATACTAATGTTTTCCCTAGTTTACTTCCTTACTTGCTTCTTACTTACATCTAACCTTGTTATTTGGAATATAATCTCTTTCCTGTTCAACCGTGTTCTGATTTGGGGACTTGTCGAGTGATTTGGTGTCCGAGAATACTAAGCAATAGGAATAGATGGGTCATAACCGTAAGAAAGAGATTATAACAGTGGACTTCCTCTATTGATGTGAATCAGTCAAAATTTAATATGACTGCATTTGATAACATTTTCATTTTGGATTATTATTTTTATTATCACTGGGGTTTTTTTAGATGCTGTGAAACTGCTCACTTAAAACTGAAAAGGAGATCGAATAGAATACACTGACTAGTAATTAGTTGGAAAGTGTAGCAATAGTTCAGTGGTTAAGGCACTTGACTTTTAGTCACTAAATCACATGTCTGGACCCAGATTCATCTACTTTGATCTGGGTAACCAGGTAGTATAGTTATCCCTCACACATAAAGTGTGGTTTAAACCTAGGAACATGAATTTGTACCTTGTGTAACGAGTGAATGACAATGTTATTGTCATTGTTTGCAATACTATGGTAACGAATCCTTCGAATTTTTGAAAGAGTTGAATGTATCCAAAAGTTGTTTTAATTGTAATAATTACAGTTGAAGACACTTGATAAAAGTCAAAAATTAGTTGCAGTAGCATAATCGCATTTATGCTTTTTCTTCCTCTAATGTACTGAGCTTAGTACCAATATATGCTCCTATACTTCAACACCTCAAGTTTAACTTTCCATCCCAAAAGATATGACTATTGCCTTTTCTCATCTTGTTAATTCATACTCTTGCTGTACTGATAATGTGTGTTGTGTCAACTTAAGGCGATAAACAGCTGTAGTATGCTGTCCTACATGTTACCCATGACCCGTTGACTGGTGGTCTGATGAAACACAGTACAGAAAAAAAACCAAAACAGCAGAAAGTATATTTGGTCTTTGAGCCTAACCGACACGTGTCACATTATGTTTTGCTTTGTCGAAATTTTGTACAATAATAGTCTAAAATGATACGACAGGAAAACAAACATATCAGCATCGAATTGTTGATGTCCAGTTTTATAAAACCGAAATCAAAATTTCTTTTTTATTTCATTTATTGAAATAACCTAGTCAAATTTTTTTCGTAACCTAGATACATAAACTATGAGTAAAGTAACCAATGAAAATACAACGTACAAGGTCATGGTCAGTAATGTATAAATACGACAGTTAGGTAATCATAAACTAATATAAAACAGACAGCGACGAAATATTCTAGTCATGCGGTTATTGGCTAACAATGTGAATCACCTGATTCTAAAATAGTGGTGATATATAAAAGAGATGAACACATGATAAGCTGGTTGTTAAACGAATATCATTTACATGAAATGATAACGAAAAAATATTCAAATCAATGGTCATGGTATGAGTAGATAGAAGTAAAACTTCTATTTTAAATTCTGTGTAGTCATACCAATTATTCATCAGGTGTGTCAAGATAGAGTTACGTATTGTCTTTGTCTGACTCTATCCAAAACAAACTGGGAGATGTACACTCATTCTTTGGTTACGTTGCTTGGTAGTACAACTAATATAGCTATCGCTACGGGAGCAGCTGAATTTTAAGATGCGCATTAAGGAGGTAAACTCAAGTAACTTATGCTGGTCTACTAATAAATGCCAACGCAAGGTTGGCTGTATAAAATGTTCTATTAACTGCTCTAGCTAATTTATCATGCGGGACTGAAAAACAAATCGAGATCCATTATAAACAGAGATGGATAGTGGCTAGCATTCGAAAACAGGTCGCGTGTTTCATCACACTAGAGACTCGTCAGTTGGATGTACCCAGAGTTGATTTTCGCTCCGAGACTCGAACCCAATACTGAGTGCGTCATTCACTTAGCCAGCGAGTCCAGATAGTCCCTGGCTTATGCTATGCAGTGAATTTTAAGTCATTTGTATTGCTTGTTTGAATCTCCACACAGATGTTGAGGACTGTTAGCCACCATCCATCTCCGCTTATAATGCTTGCAACACAATGGCAATATCGAGACAATCATTTCTGATGGAGTTTTGTTCCCTGACCTGGATGGTTTGGTCGTGGAGCTTTTATCGTTATTCTGAACGACATCATTAGCACAAGCTTCAGGTAGAAGTGAAGAGTTCGAAGTTCTCCGCACAGGATGCAAATATGCAAATACAAGAGACTGATCAATTGCAGTCCTTAACATATTAATAGGAAGATTCAAACAACCAATAAATGATGAATTAAGTCAAGATCCTCCAGACAATTTAATTCCATCGAAACAATCATAAGAAAATGAATTACTCACCTCTAAATTTGATGCCAGTAACAATTTTGAGTCGAATAAACTCGGTTCTATTGTCGATTGATTGTTATTTCGTAAAAATTGTAATAAAACATTTAAAATTGAACTGTCACCTTGTGATAGTTTATTTGTACATTTCTTATCTTGATGTTCATCAGTAGTAGGACTAGATGGAACGGCCTCAACTTCGACATATTCTAAAATAATAGAATAGAAATACACTATTAGTAATTGCTTGTACAGTTGTGACTGACTCAGTGATCTGGGAATTAAAGCTGGTTAGTCACTGAGTAATGACCAATGCCATGTTTGCCTAGTCCTCTTGGCAATGATCAGATTCTACCTATCAAGTTGCAGTCTTACCACTGGTCTAAATGACTCGACATCGTGAGCACTATATTGAGATGTTAGGTCAGTGGAATTTAATCAATGCTAAAAGACTACACAATAACGACAGTGATCACTACTCAGTGATCAATCACTTGTAAATATCTTATATCTATAGTACGTCAGTTATGGCGAAAATCTCTAAGTGGTAATATCTCAGACTGTGTAATACGATGATATGAGATAAAATCCGCCAGGAAGCATCACATCCCCCAAGTTTGCAGGCACACTTTAGTGACGATTAAAAAAATAGCACGAAACCCATATCAAGAGTTTCTTGTCGACTACTTTCAACCACTCAATATCTCAAAATATAGACTCACATTTCAACCTCAAGGCTACGGCTTTAGTGTTCAATTTTATAACTTTTGCCACATATGCTGATAAACTGAATACATGTTTAATTTATAGTTTAATGTTAGATTCAGTTGCCCCGGTTGAATATGAATGTGTTGACCTGCAAAACACAATCCTATTTGAGAATTCGACGATATTGCTCCCTAGTTAAGCATTATAATAATCTGATAGTTGATAATCAAATGTTAAGACGAACGAATTATAGGTATTTAGCTTCTTACAAAAATAGGGAAAACGTGACATTCATAAAACGTTTAATGACTACACTGAATAAATAGAAATTACACATAAGAAGGCTAATAATTTTTTACATGAAACATTATGCCATGAAACTGTCTAAAATCTAATCAAGTAATTGACTTTAACAGGCTACTGTTTAACTGGTAATCAGTCGTATTTTAAGACTACTGTCCATGTGGCGTCAGAGATATGAATCAAGATCAAAAGAGAACCACTTTGCTATAAATGGTTGCAGTTAAAAAAACTGTAGATATTTAGAAGTTCTATAACAATTAATGTGCCAGTATTATATTTCAGATTTTGGACAGGAAATATACACCGAATGACTAACGCATGATGTACATCCATCGACAAGAGTGATCATATTTGTTCATTGGACTCAAATTTAACTCGTGTCAAGCACAAGCTTATATACTTTGATTTGAGATATACCCTACTTGTATGACGGCTAACTATGCTGCCACGCTGCTCAAACCGGTTCAGATAGAGTGAGGTTATAACATGAAAATTATTGATTGAAAGTCAGGTCCTTTAAACACTAATCTATAACTCTTGTAAAGTAGAAGTCTTGCAGTGATGAACGTCAACTACTTAGTTTAAAATCACTTTGGAACAAGATGAACAAATAATTACTAAATAATATTCAATAAACTCAAATGTCATATGATTCACTATGGACTAAATTACAGTCTTCAAGCACTATTTGTTCAACCTGGCACATTAACTATGATACTGATATACCGAGAACAAAAGAATATTATTATTTTAAAATACATTAAAAACTTCTATCTAAAACAATACTCTATATGACTGACTAATACTACTACTATCACTATATAGATCCATATCAGTAAAATATTCACTGTTATAACACGATATAATGTGTTTCTTATTGGAAGCAACTAATTAGAATAATTTGATTTTTAATTGTTCAACATGAGAAATCGACCAATTAAAGTTCAATATAAACAATAAACAAATAGAACTAGTTTACGGAAATGTGTGGAGTTTTATTACTATTCCATAAACAAAGAACAATCGATAAATTAAACTGCTTGGAATAATAAAAGACCATTTGACTTTAAATTTCGATTTTGTGTTTAACATGTGACTTTAGCAACAGATCACTTGAAACTTAAACGAGTTTTTAATGTAAACTTTTATCATCATTGGATAGCAGTCAGAAGTGACGTCAGGAAAACTATCTAGAACTCGTCAGTTAACTGGATGTATCTTCATCCCAGTGTTGATGTTTACACAAATATTCAAACTAATAGTTTACGCTTCAAATCCTAATAGATTATCCGTTGAGCTAACAATTCTAGGTAGCCATCAACTTATTTAATAGATATGATGTTTACATACTCTTGATGATAATAATGCAAAACTCTAGAGTATTCCAGTTTGATAACTATCTCTTTCAATATGAGCAAACCGAAATATTAATTAAGGAAATTTATTTACAGAATAACAGTATTGAATGTCAACTTCCATTAGCTCTGTTCACATCCATCTAAGATGTATATGGAGAAATCATGCAACACGCATCAATAATTACGTTGAGCAGGAAAAAATGTTATCGAGTTTATGAAAACTACTAAACGCCACAGATCGACACGTAGATAACCACTTTACATGAACTTAATGGACAATCTGGAATATTCCTGGATGCTATAACCATGCTAGGTGAAGGTTGAATAGTCGTTTTAACAGAATACGTTAAAACTCAAAAGGCTGGATATTCATTTACCTCCGTCAGATGAATACGGTAAAGTCTGGCTCCACAACAAACCTGAAATCAGTAAGTAAACACTACAGGCTCCCTTATGAAATTATGTTATCAATGATCGGTTAGCTAATAAACACTGACTGGGTCAAAAGGACAAGCAAACATAGCGTGAAATCATACGCAGATATATATCTCAAGTGATCACACAACACAAACCAATTCAATAAAATGGATGATTTTAAAATATAAGCTAACAAGGAAACGGAAATAAAAATATCCAGTTTCACAAATTAGACGGTGAGTTTTGAGTAATGTTACCGACTCTCGGGCGTACCAGGGCATTTGGGGGCAATGTTACAGAACAGAATAAAAATGTGTGGGTTGAAGTACTGAAAGACTTTAGTAGATAAACATAAACCAATGTCCTTTAAGTTACCTAAAAACCACAAAGTAAGCAAGTTACAGTGTAGAACATATAACACAATGGAAAAGTATAAACTGTGATAAGGAAATTATATAGTTTTTATAAGAACAAAATTATAGGAGAGATTTTGGCGTTAGAATAATAGTAACCGATCATGTATAGTGTATAGTTACCTCTATAATTATATGTGAAAAAAAACAAAAGCAACACTAGTGTATCAACTAAAGTCTCAACGTAGGACCATTTCCAATAGGCATTCGAAAATATCATTCCTCTTTTTTTCTTTTATTTCTGTGTAATAACAACTTTTGACAGATGCACTATTGTGTTGTCAAGTTGTTTGAAACTGGATAAACCAAAACTTCTAATATGGTATTTAAAGACTGTTTCTTCATGATTTATCAGTGACGTTTTTTTATTTATGAATGTTAACCGTTTGCCGACTTTTTATTTCACATTGTAGCTCTCTGAAGTGAAAAAACTTGGGATGATAGATCATTATTACAGATTCCTTTTTGTGTTTTGATCGGTTAGTTAATTGACTACTTTAGACAAAATATCTATGGCAAAAAAGAATACGGGTGTATATTAACTAACCATTCTGGAATGAATAAACCGGGAACCCAAAATGGTAGCCCGATTGTAATGGTAAAAGGATTAAAAGTAACTCGGATATATTGTATAGCTATGTAAATACAAATCAATAACAACATATAGTTTTAGTCAGTCAGTTACAACGTAGGACCAGACACATATATGCATCATTTCAAGTTGCCACACCTCATTAGCACAACAAGATGAACACCAAATTCATAGAAGTAGTTACTTCAATGATAGTAATATATAAAAGAAAGATTGTGTATAATCATATAATACAGGAAGAAAGAATTAATTTGTACAAATAAAGGTATAAAGTAATTTTAATCTCACGGTTTAAGGGAAGAAAGAGAGTGTGTACACCTACGCCGTTGTGATCGATTCTCAGCCATATCATCCACAGTCTCCAACCATTGGTTGTGATAGTCGCGCGGACCCCAACCAAGTAGTATGCATCTATCAACATCGCTCAGGCTAGAAGTTAGTCACTTCAAGGACTGATGCCACATTTTAGTTTGGCCGCCCCTAACCTTCTTCCAACCATCCCCAACACTAGTCAGCATTGCGCGTCGTGGTAATCGGTGTTCAGGTATATGTAACACGTGGCTCAACCATCTCAGTCGATGAAGATTTACAACCTCATCAACTGATTTACCATCATTCTATAATACCCTGCGTCTAGCCTCACTATCACTACCCGGTGATCCAGCAGATGTGAGCAATATTTCTAAGACATTTATGATCAAATACTAATATATTACGAGTATATTTTACCACTAATGGTCACGTTTTGCAGCCGTAAAGTAGAACAGAACGAACTGTTGCGCAGCATACTTGTCCCTTAATTGGCAGACGGATATCTCGCTTTCGCCATAGGTGACGTAAGTTGACAAAAGGCAAACGATATTTTTGAGATACATAGTTTAACTCGTTATATCATTGAAAAATAGGAACAAAAACATAATATCCAATGATTGTGGAGGTCAAAAAGTTCGGCTTAACCAACCAATTGTATATCGACAACCCAATTTATTCATAAGTGCTTTGAATATAGTGCAAATACATGAGATTACATTATATTCAGAAGCGATAAAATTTATTTGTTCAACCTCACCTTTAGTGGAGTTGAAATCTGATAATGTAAGTGACTGTGTATTTGAACTGCTTTTCATCCAGTTGTCTATATCAGTGAAATCTTCATGAACTGATGGAGTGCTATCGGTTTCCGGTAAACTAAGAATATCTGATTCACAGTTCTAAGTAAAGATAAAATGAAACCATTTAGGTCATTAAATAACAACGAAATAAGTGATGTGAAATTTTGATACTAATTAAACACATGTTTAAGCAGCCTACATAACAATGTAAACAGATGGCCTAATGAATTAAGCACTCGATATTCAGTTAATTGACAAGAAATCCAAACCTGGTTCTGCTTTATTTGCCCTGGTTGACCAGCTAGTACCATTATCCCTCATACGAAAGAGTAAAGTTCAAAGCCGAGTATATGAACTTGCATGTAGCATGTGAGTTACACTGTGATAATCTATGTAAAAACTAGTTTCATTCATAATTTTAAGATAAGCCATCAGTCGTAGTATTTTATCACTATACAAGTGGAAAATGGCGATTGTCGAAACAATGCAGCAGATTTATACTAATCATTGATAAGTACAGCTACTCAAAAACCATGTACGCAGTAGTCAATACTGAAGTGTATAGAAAAATAATTACAACCTACAAACGGGAATATAAATAGTGAAGATGGTTTATACTTAAAATGGGATCAATACTTCGAGTGCCTAGATTACACAATATAGCATTAGTGGTGTCAGTCATTAACACAATCAACATTGTTGAGCCTTAAAACTTCTCGAACAATAAACACATTATAACAACTAGAAACTGGTAATAGATAAGTGTAATACATGAGCTTACAATGTGTGATACGATCAATAAACAATAACAAGGGAAAAAGATCCATGCATATAAACATCTAAATAACGTCATATACATATACAAGGTTGCCCAATCTCACCATTCCTTTTGAACTTTGCCATCAATGACATTCTGGAAACAGCCCTGATGGATGTAAGTAATGGTGGTGTAGATCTGTTGCCTGGAGAAAGACTTCTCGACCTTGAGTATGCGGATGATATTGTCTTACTGTGCGATAATGCCCAAGCCATGCAATCCGCACTTAATCAGTTGGCAATCAATGTCCGTAGGTACGGTATGTGCTTTGCACCTTCGATGTGTAAAGTACTTCTACAGGACTGGCAGGATTCTAATCCTGTATTCACCCTGGATAGTGAGCAGATAGACGTAGTCGAGAAGTTCGTGTATCTGGGTAGCTGCATAAGTGCTGGTGGGGGTGTGAGTGATGAGATCAATGCACGTATAGTAAAAGCCAGAGCGGCTTATGCCAATCTAGGCCACCTTTGGAGCCTTTGTGATGTCAGTCTGGCTGTAAAATGTCGGATCTACAACGCGTCGGTGGGATCAGTTCTGCTCTATGCTTGTGAAACCTGGCCTCTCCGAGTTGAGGATGTTAGACGACTCTCTGTATCTCCGAAGGATTGCTGACATCCAGTGGCAACACCATGTCAGTAATGCAGAGGTTCGGCATCGTGTGTTTGGGCAGAGACGATAATCCAATTGGTGCCACCATCTTGAAACATCGACTTCGATGGCTTGGACATGTTCTATGAATGTCATCCTAGAGAATTCCACGTCGCGTATTACTTGCCGATTTTGGGACTGGTTGGAAAAAGCGTAGAGGTGATCAGTTTATGACATGGTGTCGTGGGATGAAAGAAAGCTGCAAAGGACTGGCTTCTGTTGATCCTTCACGACTCCCTGGCTGGGGTTCGAAAGATGGTACGACACAATGGATAGACACGTTATCAGATATGGCTCAGAATAGAAGCCAGTGGCGATCCTGCTGTAACCTTATCTTACTTTCTTCATAAAAAGTGGTTGCATCTTCCTTAACTGGAAGATTTCTTCTGATTGTACCTTTCCGTTTCCCCCATTATTACTATTATTATTACACTACCTTACACTAATCTGTACGTTATTGTTTTTTTATCTTCCCATTCTCATTGTTTTGTTGGGCGCATATATATTTGGTGCCCTCTTGTACCAACATTTATGTGTTCAAATAAATAAACAAATACGTGTTTATAAATAAATGTATACATACATATATCTCTAACATACTAGGTTCTAAGACACTTATCTGTAAACTCAATTGAGTATCTTGAAATTTTATACTGCGCAACACTTCCTCTTGGAATATAATCATTCTCTAAACATAGTTTTTTTAAAGGTTGTACTTAAAACAACTAGAGACGTCCCGGATCTCAGCTTTATAACTGTTGGGACTCCACTTACAAAATCATGATGCACTAAGACTTCAAACCAATATGAATATTTCTCACTACATTAACATTCACCTTTATATCTTTTTGACCAGTCATTATAAAAACAGACCATTATTGTTACACTTGCTGCAGAAATATTGAATATCAAATGTACTCAAGAGGTTCAAACTAACGTTCCAAAACTAAAACAGAAGTGCATGAAGTAAACAACAGAATAAGTTTATATTTTTCATATCGTGTAGAGGTCTACCACACATACACAGGATCGAACATAAAAACTGAAATGTGATAAATCAGTGCCTACCTTGTAAGTAGTATTAGCTTTGCCTTCCAAAAAATGTCAAATAAAATGATTACCTACCGTCATCTTTGGTCAACTATCTCAATATATATGACGAATTTTTGCACTATATTATCAAGAGATATGATTCTTACAGTTTTTACTAGCAATCATTATTTATGCGTTGAAGATAAACCAATAAACAAATGCAAACAAACCTATGTATATGTTTGGAACTTATCTATTTCACATTACATGCGTTATTATTTCATTTAATTACATACATGAATCAGCCTTTTAAAGGATGTTACTCCGCCTTTTTCAAATCTAACTTATGTCACACTTTGCCACAAAGTACAACAGTCAAGAATCTTCGAGTTGAGCGACCGTGTTTACTAGAGCTCAGATAAAAAGCTGCCTGGAAATCCCTTGAAGTGTAAGGGTACCTCAGTTTTCTTAACAAAGATAACTAAACAATGATGCCACCGGTACAAAGCCACTTTATATCATCTCTAGCTACTTGAACTTATTTTTTGGTTTAGTCAGTAACTGATCAACATTATAATAGCCAATGAAACAGCAAAAGAGACTAAATATTCTTCAGTTTATACAACTTAATTTTTTTCAAATAACTACCTAGTGCAATTTCTAATAACAATTCAGTATATGGAAAGTAACAGTGCTTCATCAAGTGCCTAACAATCTGTGTTGTATGAGCAACCGCTAGGAGCATCACACAAAAGCATACTAATTAACAGTAGATGAACAACTACAAATTATTGTGAAGCAAATAGATTATACCGAATTTCGCCACCAAAAATACATTAAAAGAGGAATACTAACTTACTTCTAAATTAGATACATCTTTAGATGTTAACAACCTGAGTGTTGGTATAAATGAATGTTCCCCAACTTCTGTGCACTTTGTAGCTAAAGGAGATTTTGCTTTACACTTGATACAAACGTAGCAATTTTTACACAATCTGTGAGAATAAACGACGATTTATATACATTAACTTACAAGCACTGCAGGAACTCATCAGACAATAAATCGCCACAATTGGCACAGACGATAAGACAGTTTGATTGCGGTTGACTTGAAGGATCGCGCTCCATTTCAGATTCAGAATTACTCAGGATATCCCATGAATCCCCAGAGTCGTTGGACAGGCATTCAATAGATTCATCCCCCATTTTGCAGACTATGCAACTCCAGTAAACTCCGGCAACATAGACCAGCTGATTAGAGATTCGTCTAACTACCCTCCTTCAAAATGCTCGATGTACAATCTCGTTGTCGTTGACTTATATAAACAAACTGATTTATTTGCTCTCATTTCTTGTTGTTTTAGTACGGCTCCAGGTGTTTGTTGCAATCTAATAATTGATATTCCAGTCACTCGACTACACTAATTACAGTTAGGTAGGTATTTAATTGTGAATTTGTACATCTGTGGTTGACCAAAATACTTGTGGCATCTTCAAATTTCTTTAACTGATAATTTGTGAGATGAAATTGAAAGAAGGGGAACAGAGATGATAGGAGAGTTTGAGACTAGTTGTAGTATGCGTTACAGATAAACGTGGTAAATTACCAGACATAAAACAAACCCTGACAGCCCAACTAGTTCCAAATGAATGAGATTTTGTTTAACGGGTCTCCGTATCTAGTAGCACTGGACCACCGATGACTCCAGGTAAGAACTGGGGTATATTTAATGACAAAAAAGAAAACATATTAGTAAATTATGGTGAGATACTGTCCTTACTTCTCAGGAATGTGTCGATTTTTCTCCTAAAGTACTCCCAGAAAGTCACTTGGACTAGCTCAGCCAACAGATAACTTCAGCATTTAACTACTCTTAGTTAACGTAAGAGTTTAGATAATGTTTTATCAACACTCTCAAGTCTTTTTTTAACTTAGGAGATCTCTGTGGGGGAATTATTTATTTTGTATTCTCAGCCTATAACATGTGTCAGATTGACTAGTTTATACTTAAGAGTGTTGGTGTTGTCCACTCGATTCAGATCTTCCTATAGCACAAGTTTATCATCTGCACACACTTCACTCCAGAGTATCTGTGGTGCTTGAATTGACTAATGATACCTTTGTACTTGTTGATTGTACGATTCGTTTGTGCTTGTGTTTTCTTAATTCAATTGCGTTATTTCTTGCACTCTTAGTTCATGCTATAATTCAAATAATTCGAAACATTATACTGGCGTCGCGATTGAGCCTGCAATGGAAAAGTTAGACATTCATTCAACTTCTGAAGCTTTTGAGGATTATTTCGAAAGGTTCGAAATCTGGGTCATGACCAAGGAAGATGATGAGGATGTTAATATTGTGGCATATTTCCTCACATTCATCGGTAAAGAAGAATACAGTTTATTAAGAACTCTGGCTATGCCGAAAAAGCCCATTTCGCTTCCTCATACAATTCTCAAGGAATTACTACTAGACTATGTCAAGTATGCAAATTTTGATTGCAGTAAAAAAGGGAAATTTCCAAAAATAATTCATCAGGACATCAAAATTTCTACTACATCACGTCGTCCCAATCCAGTGCATACTCAGGTTTATGCAGAGAATTCATTGAGCAGTTGCAGTGCGTTTCACGAAGATTGGCACAAGTTTGGTCAATGTTTGTCTTGTGGCAAGTTCCACGCTTTTAATTCATGTAAATTTCGTAATTCCAAGTGCTTTAAATGTGATGATATTGGATATATTCAGTTAGTCTGTAATACTAATGTTCATGTTATTGCAACTAATATTAAGTCTTGTAATTCTGATTCTACTGAGTCGAGTATTTATAATGATGATTTATCTTTATCAGCTATTGCAATAGACAGTGTAGAGTCACAAAGCAGTTCAAAGTTAAATCAAATTCAGAATTCTTGCGAAACAACAGTTTCTCACCAATCGATTTATCAGAATTCTCATGCTATTGTACCAGGTATGGTTTTTCCTGGTGATTCACATATTTCTGATGAAACTCCTTGCAAATCTGAAGAAAATATTTTGAGTGAACATAATTATGATCGAAAACCTGATGTAGTTTTGACAGATGCTCATTTTTCTAATGATCCATTACTCTGCAATGACATTCTTAATGGATTTCATGTGAATATTTCAGAAGAATCAAATCCTGATGTTATATCATATATTACCTATCCTTATAATGCATTCGATCCTTGTGAAAAACCTGTTCAGTGCGAAGCACGAGTATTAAATGAGCTCAATTTTGATTACAATTCGGATGATTTCATACCAACTGCTGTTCATCTGTAGTGGCATTGGACCATAACCACACAATTCTCAAAGCTGAATACGAGATTACTCGGAAAATAGATATTCAATATTTAACGCGAAGAAATACCTAACGATGGAGAAGGCGCGAATAATGAACTGAATGAATTAGAGTTGGTCGAACGGCATGGCTCGGCCATGCAGGTGTGGTCTCTGCTGAATGTTACCTTATATCATTTATTCATATTAAATATATTGTTCTTTCTATAGCCTAACCTTGTTCTACATCATATATTGGTAATTGATACGATACAGTGAGTTGGTGTAGTCGATGGTGTGACTTCCACGTAAGATCTTATAGATTAGGCAGTTATATCATGACAAATCCACAGATTTAGAATTAGGTCTATTATTATAGCAGTACTAATATCATAGTAGACCATAATTCTACACATCCTTATCATAAATCCACTTCCAATGTATACTCTAGTCAATGTGAGAATTATGTTTTAAATGAAGTCACATTATTCATAACTTGGGGATATAAAGATCCAACATTATTTCGTGGGGGAGGATAGTCTTGAAAAATATATGGTTCCAACTCTAGATATTAATATTTCGGTACGAAACCGACATGCTGATTATATACAATTCCAGGTTAGTCTGTTCCGATTCCGTTTGATAATTCCAATACTAATGAGCATATTCTAGATACTACAAAGTTTTTATCCAATAAAATATCGGACAGACTCAGGACGAACTTAAAAAAGACGTACAACCAATTAAAGACACTTATACACCTATTTAAGCTGTGGCGGATGTGGTGTTTGAATTGACTAATGATACCTTTGTACTTGTTGATTGTACGATTCGTTTGTGCTTGTGTCTTCTTAATTCAATTGCGTTATTTCTTGCACTCTAAGTTCGTGCCATAATTCAAATAATTCGAAACATTATAGTATCACATCATCAGCGAAAAGTGACAAATCTGACGATAACTGCTGAGGAAGGTCGTTTACATAAATCAAAGAAAAGAGAGGTCCTAGTACCGAACCCTGAAGGACCCCACTAAGACATTCTAGAGCCTGAAAACGTAAATCTATCATGACTTCAAAAATTCGATTGTTAAGATATGAAGTAAGCCAATCAATTTACGGTGACTTGATACCTAGTTGTTTGGACATATTGATAAGACATATATCACTGACCCTATCAAAAGTTTTTGAAAAGTCAAGGTATATTACATCGACCATCCCCTTGCGATCAAGGTTGGTTGTCCATCTGTCGACCGCGGCCAGAAGTTCGATTATACAAAAGTGACCTTTCCTGAAACCGTGCTGTTGGGGTGAAAATAAGTTTATCGATAACATGCAGCCACATAGACCACCGTATATCAGGGACTTCATATTTGTAGACGGTATTGACAGAAGTGATACCGGCTGGTAGCTTAAAGGTTCCTTACATTGGCCTCCCTTTAATATTGATGTAATATGAGTAGGCTTCCAATTCTCTGTAACTGTACTTCGGTTTAGCGAATGTGAGAACATCAGGCTAAGTGGTTTTGCATCATCTAATACGGAAGTCTGTCTTCTCTTATTGCCTTTACGCATTGTTACCTTACTTATCTGAACTGTCTGTATGTACTAATGTCACTAGTTTGTTGACATTTCACCCTGTAGTGCTTTTTGCGTCTTAGCATTCGAAGTGTGTGACTTTCAATGACTGATAGTACTTGTAATATTTGAGGACTGGTTGTGTGACATGTAGAATTATGGTCTACTATGATAATAGACCTAATTCTAAATCTGTGGATTTGTCATGATATAACTGCCTAATCTATAAGATCTTACGTGGAAGTCACGCCATCGACTACACCAACTCACTGTATCGTATCAATTGCCAATACATGATGAAGAACAAGGTTAGGCTATAGAAAGAACAATATATTTAATATGAATAGAAGATATAAGGTAACATTCAGCACAGAACACGCCTGCATGGCCGAGCCATGCCGTTCGACCAACTCTAATTCATTCAGTTCATTATTCGCGCCTTCTCCATTGTTAGGTATTTCTCCGCGTTAAATATTGAATATCTATTTTCTGAGTAGTCTCGTGTTCACAGATTTGTGAATTGTGTGGCTATTGTTCAATACCACTACAGACATACTGTTTTGTAGCACATAAGATGGTGTGCAGCAAGAAATCCAAATGTGCGTACGCATCATATTTAGGTGGATCTACCCAGCTTACCTACTGTAGATTAACCTGTATCAGTGACACATCTAACAGTTGTAATTCCAACGCTTGTTGTTAGCAGAGTGTTTTAGCTCAGTTTTGCTGATAAAATTGAAGGCTAAGACGGCACGATCTTTTTTTTCAGAGGAACCACGAGGTTGTCAATCAGTAATTTTCCGTTGGTTAATATGCAATTTAAGCGTGACGGCGTCTGATTATTTCATGTAACATCACGTGGCCTGTCCAGGTGAATCGGAATTCCAGTTGGTAGCCGACTTCTGTTGGCACGAAACGATTCGAAAATGGCAGCCGCCATTTGAAATATAGAAAAATTATATTAATTAGCCAGGGCTAAGGATCAACGCTGTTTTTTGCTAGTTGCCACACCTGTTGAGTTCCTATATCTTTAAGTACCAAGGACGGCTTTATGAATTTTCACTCTAGAATATGATAGTTTGCACAGTCATGGTTCGCGTTTTTTAGAATACCCTGCACGATTAGATTTCTTCCGCGACAGAACGTCTCGCACGATTCCCTAGGGATATTCCTGATAGGATTGTGCTCATAATATGGTATGTCGGGTAGTATTCTCACATCGCCTTCCGATTTCACCAAGTGACTGGTCAGCAGAACATCCCCATAATCAGCAGTTATACCGGACACTACACTAGGGAGTCCCTAATGATTTTGGTGCTTGAAATCTTCTCGGGTAAGCTGTATAACCATAAGTAGCTCAGTTTCGGGAAGTGTATGCTTCCTGTTCAACTCTTCTTAGATCATCCTGTCATCTTTGTCCTACAGACTTAAGGGAAAGACAAAGTTGTCATCAGGGTTTATGATTATTAAAGAATCATGTCGAACCGTATTCGATTTCCCAGGTTTTCGAATGCATTCATGTCGAGGTCTTTTTTCGTTTGACAGTTGGATTACGTTTCGGATTCATGTGAACTTTGCTGACTGGTTGGACTATGTAAAAGGTACATTGCAAGGCAGATGCACTAGCTGATTTTTCTATCAGACCTGGGATGTCCGGCATTTTTGATGGTGATACTCGATTTTTTTTAACCCTGTTGGCAAGGGCCTAGTCACACACAGAAGCTAAGCGCTCATGCTCGAAACCTAAGGCCTGGGTTCTAATCCCGTGTTTGGGGTCGTGAATGCGTACTGCTGGGTAGTCATATAATGGAACGAAACAGCCGCCTAATTCATCCAGGTTTAGTGGTGAGCTAACATTGATCGATTATTGGTCTCAATCAAAAAGGCTTACAGAGTGTTTGAGGGCCACAATTGCATTTAGGGAGTCTGTGCTGAGAGAAACAAGTTTGCTGAGAGAGTTACATGCTGTCAGTTTTATGGCGGTGTTGCGTTTCAGCATATCATCACTGGTGTCAGTGAACTGCACACCGATACTAATTTTGCTGAAGACCCTCTTCTTTGCTTCATTGTGCGTCTTTGTTAATCCGTTTCAGGACTGCTTTTTTCGGGGCTGTTGGGAGATTTTTTCGCAGGTCTGTCAAGAAAACGATGATATTGCTCAGCGAATCTCCAGCATTCATGTTGCATGTGCCACACACCCACCTTTTATGGAAATTACTAAGTACGTTGTAAGCAGTTACCGTATGATCTGTGCATACTTCGTGAAATCAACCTTTGTATTTGCCACACTGAACACTACAAGTGTCGGCAATATAACATCCACGTCGTTTATGTGAGTTATGAGTGATCATGGTGAAATATGGGTTGTTAGATAGATGCCAGCCAAAGTTTACGATCTCAAACAAAAAACAGTATGGAACTGAGGATTTAGGGGGATTATAGTATTTTAACAGTTAAAACCAAATATCTGAGTCAAACCACCATTGAAAACCTAGGAGCACTGGACGGTTGTTTCGTCCAGCAGTGTTATTTTTGGCTCAGAGGTTTAGAAGTTAAGCGGTTGCAATCCATGGAAGCGTATGTATTTGTCAAATTTCCTCTTAAAACCATCTGTTGGGCGAACCATGGTCACTTCAGCTGAGAGAGCACTCCAACTGAGGGTAACCTAATGAAAAATATTGAGTACGTACATGGGTGTTCGTTCTCTAAATTGCAATCTTTCGACGGTTTGTAGAATTATGGTCTACTATGATATTAGTACTGCTATAATAATAGACCTAATTCTAAAATTGTAGATTTGTCATGATATAACTGCCTAATCTATAAGATCTTACGTGGAAGTCACATCATCGTCTACACCAACTCACTGTATCGTAACAAATACCAATACATGATGAAGAACAAGGTTAGGCTATAGAAAGAACAATATATTTAATATGAATAAATGATATAAGGTAATATCAGCAGGGACCACACCTGCATGGCCGAGCCATGCCATTCGATTAACTTCAATTCATTCAATTCTTTATTTGCGCCTCCTCCATCGTTAGGTATTTCTCCGCGTTAAATATTGAATATCTATTTTCCGAGTAATCTCGTATTCAGCTTTGAGAATTGTGTGGTTATGGTCCAATGCCACTACGGGTTGCCTTGAGGAGCTTGGCAATGATATTCTGGCAGAATAATCGTTCATTATATGGGTTAGTGTATTTAATATATTGTATGTTATTGTAAGATCTCCTTACTCAATTTCAGTAATAACAGTAGTTGGAGTCTGCCTTCGGAAGATTTGTGTTTTATCCCTAACACTCACTTGGTTGGCTTCGTGTGATTATGGTCTGGTTTCGTATTAGTGCACTTACAATTCTGCCAGAATAACGGACTTAATCTCAAAATTGCAGATTTGTCACCTAATCTATAAGATCTTACGTGAAAGTCAAATCATAATCTATAACAACTCGTCCTATCGTTACATTCAGCAATATGATGATTAGCACTTCTGAAAGAAGCATTCTGTCTGGGTATAGAGTAATATATTTCGCATAAAAAATGTCACATAGATTGCCCACATCAGCATGGACGAACCATACCATGCTGTTAAAGCGTTCCTGCGTTCACCATTTTTCCAACCTTCTCTAAATGCAAATATCCTGAGTTATTGTGTATATATCTTCAAGGTTCAGGTGGCTGAAAAACAATATTACTACACTATTCTCTGTACCTGGTTCAAGAGATTTATGTCTTTTTTTTAGCGAGGAGGCAACAATACTGTGGACTTCGAAGTGGGTCCATGCGTTTGCTTTACAGCCGAATGTCTGACGGAGATAAAAGGGCAGGATTCTACACAGAAACAAATTTAAATACTTATCGGTAAAATTACTAGTTATTCCGTTCGATGGTATTTTGGTGTGTCCTCAGAAGCGCCATGTACGAGAGATCCGCCACATGTCTTAAGGTCACATGGTTTTCAAGAAAAATAATAAAATATCAAGCATAAATCAACGTAAAAGTACTAATAGATCTGTTCCTGGGAGCTTCGGCCGTCTTCAGTACCTGCAGAATCTGGTTAACGAATATCAGCAAACTGAAATAACGGAACACAAGGAACAGGTTTGTACTTGTTAGTTTCTATTGCTCAGGTTTTAGCCAATCTTGCTAATTTCTGCTACGATTCTCGGAACGGCCCACAACTTCGTCAATTGCGCGTCATTGATCTCTTTTTTGACTGCATCTTAGAACCATCAAGTGCGTGGTTCAAAGCTGGTAAGTTTAGGCATTTAATGGCCTGTATTTTTATCTGGGGTCACCTCAAAATTAGTTTTCTGCTGCTTTTATTTTTATTTTTCCCGTTGAAACTATAATTTACGACCTTTGAGCGATGCTAGTGATTTTGAGCATGTCCACTTACTAACTAGGACTAAGTGCCCGAGCTGCCAACTTTGGGGAAAATGGAGTCCATTTTGGGGAAATTTTGGGGAAGCCGCTATAATAAATTTTGGGGAAATTTTGGGGAAATGAGAAAAAAAACCCAAAATTTCCCCAGACCTGGGGAAATCCCCAAAATTTCCCCAACCCTTGGGGAAGGTTGGGGACTCATGAGTGCTATAAATCAGTGTGAGGAGTTAGATTTAGGGTTTTCATCACGAACTGATGTCAGCTAAAGTTCCACAAGGCCATTTGGTCAAAATGGATGGGCTACACGCCAAAATTATCACATGTAATCTTATATCTGCTTAGCTCGTCCATAAATTATAGTTTCGCCGTGTTTATGTCGATTCGTCTCTAACATGATGGATGAACAAAGATATGCAGGATAAACTAAACCGGGCATATATTTGTGTATTCTTATTGATTGATTACATAATCATGTATTACTTCGTGTCTACCGAAAATGAGGTAGCTAGCGTTTAGTTTTACATTGGGTATCGTATATTTCATAACAAAAATGTGCTAATGGCTTCATAAAATACACACTCAGCCGCATTACCATTTTTGTATGCGGTCTTTAACGATACATTTTGGATTTAATTCTCATCTGTTTACACACTCACATTTGACACATCACAAAAGTTGAGTTCAATTTTCTGACAATGTACCTTCTCCTTTTATCACTATTACCTATTCTAATCATACCTGTTATTCAGCATGCATTGTAACATCATGTTCAGAACACTTGTTACTCATTGCATCATTTTTAACCCTCCTATTCCGTCTTTCGACGTATCCTGAACTTGCTGCTTTAAAATGTGATAAGTCAAATGTCTCAGTATAAGCCAAATGGAAGGAATATTCCACTTCAAAGTTGCATATATTGGTGGAAAACGCTTGACTTTTTATGACGAGATCTCAATACAGATCCAGAACGCTCGTCTTTTGCATTGGTTGAACAAACTGTAGGAGGTAATTAACCTCGTCTACTTATCTCAGAATCCTGATTAGCCATAATGAATTGGTGCTCAGCGAAATATCAGCACGGTTTCAGAGAGATTGTCTGGATCCTGGGAACTTGCATCACTCGTAGCATAAACAAAGTGTACATCTAACGACCGAAAGTTTAGCATACAGCTCAGCAGTCCACTATATATTATTATATTGCTCTAAAACAGTCTTCAAAAACAGGACATTCGTGAACTACGGGTATTTTCTTCATAAATGTTCTTAGAGCGTTGTGTTGCGTATGGTGGGAGCATAGAGCACTGTGTTAAGGTTAGATACAGGAGGCTAGGTATGAATGGCGAACCGGTTTTTAAGGCTGTAAATCTTCGTCGAATGTGGCTATTAGGACATGTGTTACGTACGATCAACCACCATCTACCTCGACCAGGAATGTTTGCTGGTGTAGGGGCACGTCGGAAAAAATCTTGGAGCGTTTAAACCTAGCACAGCACCAGTCTGTAAAGCCATTAGCTGTTTATTTATTTATTTTTATTTCAACACATAGATATTGGTACAAAGAGGCACCAAATACATATGCGCCACACAAATCTCATTCGATATGTGTGAGGGCTGTGATACTGCCCGGGTGTCCAAACCGAAGCAGGTGGTTTTCTTAGGGGGCCATACCCCGAGCCTTCGACCTGAGGGTCTGATCTACAAGGCAGTGGAAAATCGTAAGGAAATGCAGTCCCATGGAAGCCGGTGACCAACAATTGGTTCATACGCCATTTGTTCCCGCAGGATACTGGAGCCCATGTGCACCATTGATTTGGGATCCGGTTAAAGCGCCGGACATTCGCTCTTCGTCCTCTCATTTTCGTAAACAACACCCCCGCCACGAGAAGGCAATGAGTAGGACTTCCCTGGCAGAGGCTATATACGCGTGGTTATGTGAGAGCATTTCGAGAGGGAGAGAGGACTCTCCCCACTCTCGGCCGTACCAGGGTATTTTGGGGGCTCGACATACAAGTGTACGATCCCACATTGAAACAGCATCATTGCCATCTCACCCACTATGGAATCATCCTTCTCTGTTGTTCCCAATGGCTGGAACAATCGTTCCTCAAGGTTCTACCATGCCAGACAGGTCGGTTAAAGGGCAGTAAAACTAAAAGCAGCAAACCCAAGTTCAGATGGCGAATTCGTACTGCTGATAGTACACATGTGTGACGGTAGTAAGGTGTTCCCTTCAGACAATCAGCATAACAGCGCTGCTGCCTTCCCACAAGGATGGGTGGAGTTCGAATAGGTCGACCCTAAAAATGCATATATCGCCTTATCCCACGGATTTCCGTTTCCTGTGGTAATGTCCCAACAAGTACGGAGCTAACACAAAAACTCACAAAAAGGTCGTGTGAGACCGAACTCCGTCTATCAATTAAGGGACAAGTATGCTGCGCAACAGTTCGTTCTGTTCTACTTTACGGCTGCAAAACATGACCATTAATGGTAAAAGATACTCGTAATATATTAGTATTTGATCATAAATGTCTTAGAAATATTGCTCACATCTGCTGGATCACCGGGTAGTGATAGTGAGGCTAGACGCAGGGTATTATAGGATGGTGGTAAACCAGTTGATGAGGTTGTAAATCTTCATCGACTGAGATGGTTGAGCCACGTGTTACATATACCTGAACACCGATTACCACGACGCGCAATGCTGACTAGTGTTGGGGATGGTTGGAAGAAGGTTAGGGGCGGCCAAACTAAAATGTGGCATCAGTCCTTGAAGTGACTAATTTCTAGCCTGAGCGATGTTGGTAGATGCATACTACTTGGTTGGGGTCCGCGCGACTATCACAACCAATGGTTGGAGACTGTGGATGATATGGCTGAGAATCGATCACAACGGCGTAGGTGTACACACTCTCTTTCTTCCCTTAAACCGTGAGATTAAAATTACTTTATACCTTTATTTGTACAAATTAATTCTTTCTTCCTGTATTATATGATTATACACAATCTTTCTTTTATATATTACTATCATTGAAGTAACTACTTCTATGAATTTGGTGTTCATCTTGTTGTGCTAATGAGGTGTGGCAACTTGAAATGATGAATATATGTGTCTGGTCCTACGTTGTAAATGACTAATTGACTGACCAGGCTTCTCGGCTGGTTTTCCTATAATTATTCTAACCAGTGGGTTGAAACTTTGTGTGGAATGGTTTAGAATTCATCTCAATGGCGCAGATCCATTGACTCTTGTCTTTCCATATATCTTGAGTTTCGCAATTATGTTATCTTCTCCTTTGGCCATGTGTTGTACTTTTAGTTTGGCATTTTTTAAGACAGTTAAAATTACTACTTTTGTGCCCACCTTGATAACTTCTCTGTACTAAGTAGTGTGGCAACTGCGACCTATACACATTTATTCTAAGTTCTACGTTGCTTATATCTGACTAATTACGTAAAGGACTATAGTGTTTAGCTGAATAGGAGAGATAATCTGTTTTACTAAAGATGCATTGTAATAGATTTTGCACATATGAACATATGATTTTTCGCATTTCGCTAACACTTACTAGTAGTAATTATACGCTATTGAAGATATAGAATATTCTCATTTTGAAGGAACATTGACATTCAAATAATTCTAGTAAAATTGGTTTTATTTATATTGTCATATTTTTGTATTTCAGCCTTCCAATCCGGATCAAATTTAAATGTTGATGAGGGCGAAGCTCGTCTAGTTGAATTTGCTCTTGGAGGTTTATCTAATCTTTCGGCTTCATCACCCTTAAATCGTCAAGAAATTCTCAATCACATACATTTACCGTGTATTGTAGCTTGTGCTACATCTCCAGACTCCACAGTTGTTGTACATTCGCTGACTATTATCATCCATTTGTTTACCCGTTGTCCGAATTCAGAAGATTTTATTTCTTTGGGTACTAGGTTTCCTGCTATCGTCCAAATAGCTCGTCAATATTGTGAGTCACGTAATCGGCAGACAGACATTGATCCTCGAATTCCAATTTTATCACAAATACTACTGGAAGACTGTTGTAATTGCAGTTCCTCTCATTAAAACTTTGTTATTTCATCCAAATGTCCTTCGTAAAGAAATTTCGATGCTTACAAATCACATTATTTCTTAATACTCATCGATCTCTATCTCTATGCTCATCTACAACATTTTCAGTACATTCTTATTGTCAGCTGCCTTTAACTACTTTGACCGAAATTCATAAGAGAAATTTAAATGAGAAAGTACTATCGACCTGTTCTCAACTTAAGGTAGCTTTAGTTAGTACTATATATATCTGATGATAACTTTTTAAATTATCAATTCCAAACACGTTTTTCGTACTTATTGATCTTTAGGTTGTGTGATCTAAAATCCAGATATTCGGCATTGAATCTTGACTGAGTTTCACCTATTACCTGCTTCGGTTTGGGCACACGGGCAGTATCACAGCTCTTACACAAATCAAATGAGATTTGTGTGGCGCATATGTATCTAGTGTTCCCTTGTCCAAAGTAAATTAGTTGCAAAGTTGTCTTATTTTAAGCATATCTCAATAACTTTGGTTCCATCAACTTTCATAAAATTAAGCTATTATTACAACCATGTATAGTCGGAAGTTCGAAGTTATGTCAGAGTTTAATCTTCAAGGCGGATGAGGTTTTTGAAAAACTCTGACTGTGACCCTATGCTTCAAAAAAATGTCGAAAATTTACAACGGGAGATCTTATTCATTTTTCAGAATAATTGCTTCCCAAGCTGTTTTGTGCTGGTACTAGCATACAACGTTCAAGATGGTATCAGACTATAGTATAGATAGTTTAAAATTAAAAACATCACCTGGTAAAGTTTGACTCGTTGGCTAAATAAAACCTACTGGATGTGAACGTTGAGAGTGATTCCTCTTCAAATAAATGATGAGTCCCGTCCTTAGCTACTACATTACTGAAGTGGGGGCTTGCTCATTGTAATTCATTTTATGGCTGGCTTTGAGCAGGTACCCATTAGGCTCTGCTGTTAGACTCTCAGGTCAAGGTTTTTAATACTAATTCGAATTCATTTCAGGTTTTGTTAAGAAATAACCCTTCTAAGTATCAGCAATGGAAAAGCGTCGATTGCTCATATACTTTCATAAAAAAATTATGCCTATTTCTCTCACTATGAATTCTGGTCGTATCCCATGTTTTGTGTTGTCGACCTCTCTTTACGGGACCATCTTCCCCTTATGAAGTTGTTGTTTGCAAATTGAGCTCTCAACAATGGTTTCTTTGGTTTTCTCGACCTGTTTCGAACTTCCTATTGAATCCTTCAATGTTCCGACCACAGATCAAGTTAAACAACAGGTCTCACTAGTCAGAATTCGGTTCCACAAATGTATATCTTGTTTTTAAAACACTCATACAAAATCTAAACCCGACTGTTCAATCGGCCTCATATAGATAATGGGCTAAGTTTGGACTTCTTTTTGTGTTTGAAATGGCGACAATAACAGACAGATAGTAATTTTACGTTCCACATTATATTAATCCCTCATCAATATTTAGCAGAGATGTCTCAAAAATTACAAGGAATCTGTTAGGGGATCTTTACCATTGTAGATAAATCATAACATCAATAATCACATGATTTGCACTGATAACTATATCAACTTTAAATTTTGTTCCCAGTATTTTTATCTATACCAATTATTCAAAAGAATTGCAATGTATATTTGAATAGTTTAAAGAGAAAAACGAAGTTGGTCCAGCATAAATGAGATATCCGTCTATCAACTAAAGGACGAGTATATTATAGAGCGGTCTTCCATGTACTAATCTACAGCCACGAAAAGTGGTTTTTAAAGGAAGGAGACAACCATATACGGCAAGTATTTGGTCATAGTTGTCCGTGAAACATTTCTTACCTCTCGCAGAAAAAATGGAGTGAGTAATGCTGAGGTTAGAAGTAGGACATTAAACAAAGATGTTAAATCGATCGGTGAGGCTGTGAATCTTTGTCGATTTCAGTGGATTAGAGGAGTGTGTAACGTATACTACCTAGACTCTCAATGTTGATTGGGATAGAAGTAGGTTGGAAGAAATCTAGAGGTAATCAGATTATGACATGAAATCAACCCACACAACCATTGACTACTAGCCTAGGATACATCATTAGGTGCAAAATCTCCCATTAGGACATTTACAATACTCATGGTCAATGATTAGAGATGTTGGATAATATTGTCTAGATGAGGTCTCGTTTGCATTCATTGTTTTCCTCGAAATTCAGAATTTAGTGTCACTCTTTGACCGTCCATATTGGGACTAACTTCTCTCTTTTGCTTATCAATTTCATCGCTAGCTTTCTTATGTGGTGTGTGGTAAATCGAACTGAATTATATTCGTGCCACAATTCCCACATTATTAATGATTGAGGTACATCAATCTGTATACTATAGTATGTCTATTATAGTGTTGAAATACAATTTATTAAATCAATAATATGCTACAAATCTTGTAATTTGTATAACCATAAAACATTTTGTCTTTCACTGAGCATAATTTGCGAATGTCACATAACTACTGAACAAATTTTCCTAGTTCTTATACCATCAGTTTACTTTTAAATTATTAATTACCTCTATGTTTTAATGTATCTCCATTATTCTAGAGTGATAAACTTGATCTGAATCCACAGTCTGAATCACTACCACATCAGTTACCTGGTTCATTAACTGATCAAAGTAAGCAATACTAAAAGAATACGATTTGAACGTTTTAACTCTACTTAATTTATGTCTATTTTAGCATGCTATCGTTTATTTAATAACGTTTAACGGATCACATACCAAGGAAATTTTAATAATCGTCGATTTTATTATGTTCTTCGCTCATGACGAAACTAGTCAAGACGTAGGATTTAGGACAAATATAACTCATTTGTCAACTACAGGCCTACATCATCCGCTTTGACCACAATTTATGTGGTACCTTGTGATATTCAGCTTAACACATCAGTGTGAATCGGGGATTGAACCCGTAGCTTCTTACAAATTTAAGGTCGTCTACACATTATCACATCAAAATAAATCAAATAAATCGAAAGGATTATAGTATCGGTAAAAGTAAAAAAAGAAGTAGGCGTTTGAGAGAAGCTGATAAAATATGTTGGCGATTAGCATGAAATAATGTAAAAACTTGAGATTTAGAGTGAGCTAAAGATTAAATATATCTGCAATACTCTTGCTGATGTTTAATTTGATTACTCAACCTTACAGCTATCTTGTGAACCCTAACCAACATATCTACGCCCTCTGATATTATAGTGAACGACAACACAAGTGGGGACAATGAAATGTATTTGAACACAAAATCACAGAATCTCTTAGTAAAATCTGAAAACCATACAGTAAATTCTTCATCTGCAAAATGTCAATCAATTGTCTCAGACTTCATTGTTCATTTGTTTCCACACCAAGCATTCTCGTTCTCTTTCCCCCGATCTTAACCTTCTACCACCAGGCATTCCACTTTCCATTGATGATACATACTACTTATATCTATCGACATCAGTAGCACACACCACAATATGACTCATTCCAACACTCATTGAGCCTAAAACAGAAAATGACTTTCTAAACTATGTAAGACTGTAGAACATATATATTCACAATTTATCTGCTGAGACAACTAGCTTCTGACAATCTTGGTGTTTGTTGGGACAGTGATAGTTTTTAAATCTAGTCAAACATAATTGTTTCGAATACATTTACCATAGCATTGTAAGCTGTGTATAAAGTCTCATTTTGTATCTGTCGGTTTTTCACCTTCAACTTTTACTTACTGCCATAAATACTACTGGTATTTATACAGTTTCTTTCCTGTTGTTGGTAGTTCTCTATTCTTATAATGTTGAAGTATTTTAGATTGATTCAGTACACACTATTATACCATGTTTTATATTGCATCTGTCTTTCCTGGAGCCCAATCTTAATATTTGCTGGTGATTTATTTGCCTAATCAAAATTATAATTATTGATTGTTCAAGGTTTGTTTTATGTTAAAAGAAATATCAATGTTTTTGGTAATGTATGTTTGTTTACCAGCAGATACAAGTACTGTTGATGTAGAATGTGAAAACCACTTTTGCACAGCTGAAAAATCCCAATCACTTGGAAGCACTTCAGTTAATAAATGGGTTTCTAGTCCTCTAGTAACATCGTCATCACCATTCTCACCATCAACACCATGCCCAACTACAGTGGACCTGGTTTTAACTCAACCACCTGCTGTCCTACTTTTCAAACATTATGCATCAATTGCTGCAGGTCTTTCAAAGGCTCGTCTTACAGGTTTAGTTGTTTCAACTGCTTTAGTCGGTTGTGGCTTAGCAGCATCTACTAGTATGGTATCACCTGAATTCCTAGAAAATTGTTATTCGACTACAATTTGTTTGGCTCTTGGAACTACACTAACCAGTTCTGCTGCAAATTCAATCAATCAAGTAAGATATATTTAGTCAAATTCTTTTGTGTTCTTAATAAAAGATCAAAACTTTGTTTTATATTTTTAAGTGCTTGAATCTTATCATTAAATTTTTGCCGTTCGAGCAAATCGATCCAAATTTCTACATGATGGAATTAGAGGAGCAAGGAAAATCGAAGTGATTATCTTCGCAACTTCATCAGAAAAGTGTATAAAAAGTTGGCACAGCAGTACGAAATCATCCACAAGTGACAAATAAGTTACATGTGCCCACAGAAAGTGGTGTGGGTTGGTAAACTTAAGGTTAGGAGCACTAAGCATGAACTGCCAAAAAGGCCACCAGCATATTCAATAAACGTTCGACAATGGGATCTGTCTGGGTAGCTAGTGTCGTATGGAGAAGAGTTGGTGACGTGATTTGTGAAGCTAATGCCCAAAGGAAATGTCTGACTCAATACATGAACCACGTACGACCAGGAGAGCATGCATCAATTAAGGAGTCACCTGAACCCAACCTATCATTGCCTTGTTGTTACAGCTAGTCAGGACCAACAAATTCGGAGCAACAAAAACAGCAATCAGGTCGTAAAAAGATCTTCAAGAAAACATCGCCAAACCTAACACCTTCAGCTAAATCCGGGAAACCAAATCTATTTTCTGAAGGGAAAGGAGATACATTGAAATCGACCAAATAATAAGTGCACGTGATTAGCCAAGAAATGGTTTCCATTTTTAAGAAATGAAACGTACACCATTAGTGCGTTGGTTTTCTAAAGGACAGACACACGTGAATGGGTGTATATGTCGATTCATTTATTCAGTAAACTTCATTCACCGCTTTCACTCTTCCCACCTGAGTAACCGGTTTGTCTCGTATATAAGACTGTATATCGGTATCGAAATCGAACACTGTAAAACGTAGCAAAGATCATCAAATTAGTTCTTAACTTAGCTAATTGACTTAGTTAAGTCTTTGTATGAGATCTTATTACCCTTGATAAGATCGTTGATTAGACGGGAAGTGTACATTATCGAGGAGTCCTATGTTGGGACGAAACTGCTCTCTAGTGCTTCGTAGTTCTTAATTGCAATCTAACTAAAGTCAACCTGTAACAATTACAGCCTACAAATTTAGCCAGTTTCCTCAAAACCCGTTCAACTTACTTCTATTTCTAAAACAGTAACTGGATTTCATCCAGGTATATATGAAGTAAATGAGAACACGCAGTTGGGGACAACCAATTTATTGTCTCATTCAAGAATACACAGTTCTTTGTTAAAATGTGGAAACCATACATCAAATATTTCATTCATAAATCTTCCGATCCTCAATCCCTCTATATTTTCCTTTCTGTTTTCTTCGGCTCATCTACCTCAACTTTTTGACAGTCATTCCATTTCTGATCAGTGTTACATACTACTTATGACTATCAAATTACGTAGCACACACCACATATATATTTAAAACCGGTTCACTAGTTGATTCATTCGCGTTACTTTTCACCTTGTCTACTATTGGCTATTGAATTATTCATAGAAGACAAATTTTTACCTTTACAGTCGGCGGAAATTTCCCAGTGTTCAGATAGAGCCGTTTGATTTTTTTCTCTCACGATAGGATTGGGTAATCTTGATACTTCTTAGTTGTCAGTATGCAGTGCTGATAACCATTGAGATGTTAGGTGGTTGGAAGTGGTCGGAAGGAAACCCTGACACACCTACGCTTCGTGCTAATTAGCACTCATTGGGAAGGCGTATCTGTATTAGTGAGGGATCTAACGCTCCCATGGGATTTGAATCTGTGTTGTCCAGTTTCATAGTCCAATATATTACCATTAAAAAATTGTTTGATTTCTCAAGTTGTGGATATTATATCTAGGGTTCTTGGTAGAAACTATGACACTCACAATCATATAATCGTATCTGACCACTAAGTGATAATTCTAGGATTTATCAGCAAATACTGCTGTTTGTTTTTTAAAATTAAAATCCATTTTTCTGTTGGATCCATTTATCGTCCCCCAGATTATCGAAATTCCTTACGACAGTCAAATGACTCGTACACGAAACCGTGTACTCGTTCGTGGTTTAACTACGTGAGTTGATTTCTCCATATTTTTCCAAATTGTATCATATATCGTTTGATAAATGCGAATAAATAGGCTTCTCTGCCTTTCAATGTATAAAATGGATTTCCTCCTTTTCAGCACCATTAGTATATATACCTACTAGAATTTTTTATACTTTGCCTCTAATACATAGAGTACATACAGATAGTCGTATTAAATGAAAAACTTTGATCCATAAATAGTAAAATAATGAAAACATCTCGAGGTTATATCACCATGTCCCTGTGATAACCGGTCGATATTGGCGATCAGTTATGATTTCGTGCTGACAGACTCATTCATTGCCAGTCCTACACTAACTATAGACATAAAGATGTTAGTTGATCACCCATCATTTACACTTGCAGATAGTATGGTTGTTGCTGCAGATGACGCAGATGATGCATATCAGAACAGACATGTGATACGTCGAAATCAATACCTAAAAGAGCTAAGTTAGTCTGGAACCATGTTCTGGTTGGTCATTATTTGCCTATAATCTAAGTAGGTCGCGGAGACCAGCCTTTTAAATTTTAACAAAATTGAAAAGACTGTAAAAAGCTTGAGCTTAGAAAAAGCGACAGGACATAATGTTACGATTCCAAAATACTTGAGTGATAGTGATCAGAAATTATATATTTAACCAAACTATTGATATCATCCTAGCATACTGATCTTCAGCATCGCTCGGTCAGGTTTATCCAAAGGACTTTTGTAATGACTGTGGATAAATCATACTGGTAAGTGATCACAGCCAATCTTTAGGAGCCCCTGCTCGATCTAGATTTCGTGTTATTTGTCACTTGGTAAAAAAGACATGCCTACTGTTTTCAAGGAAACGAATCCTCCCCTAGTGAATTCAAAATCGCATTACCCATTGTCACCATCAGAGACGTTACCACGAGGCTGTTCGGGTTGTGACTAAACGATAGGGTTGAGATATTCACACTGATTAATCGGATGTCATATCTGTTTAGCCTTTTGATGTTAACTGTATTTTATCAATCAAGTTACAGTAAGAGCATCATTCTAAATGACACAATATTAGATGCATTAAGTTTTGATGTTTAGTGTTTGGAAAACCATGCAATTGATTAGTTAGGACATTTATCTGTAAGACTTTGTATTTTCCCTTTATTGACATTAAAAATTGTAATTAATCAGTTTGTGTTCGCATATGTACGTCCTGAACGGATTGACTCGATGTTACACTTCGTCACATGTTTTATAGAGTACATGGTTCTGGCCATCAAACGAATCTAAAACGTACGCTTCTTCCCACTCGGGGCTCGTCAGCTGAATGAAACTGCAGCCCATTTTTGATGTTCACACTGCGATTGGAACTCGTTACCTTTCTCTTCGAACCCTCAATATGTTACCCTCTGAGTCCAGACGGTCACTAACTAGCATTTTCCCGTCCAAGATCACACTTTCATAAAAGCTTATGGGTAAGTGCAGTTACCCTCAGGATGCCCATACCCCAATAAGAACCAATCAGTTTCAGTCCTTATAAAAAGTACTGTAGTGAACAAGAACACGGGTGGGGACAATAAAATCTGAATACCATATAGTAAATCGTCAATTTGCAAAATATTCACGCATCAAATCAAACTGGACTGTTTCTGTTGCAAACACCAATCCATTGTTCATGTGTTTTCTTACAAATTCCATTTGTGTTTTCGCTCTCCTTTTTTTGATCTTCCCCTCATCTTCTGCTGCCAGACATTACG
Organism: Schistosoma margrebowiei; assembly: GCA_944470205.2. Taxonomy (NCBI): domain Eukaryota; kingdom Metazoa; phylum Platyhelminthes; class Trematoda; order Strigeidida; family Schistosomatidae; genus Schistosoma; species Schistosoma margrebowiei. Next base: position 8,889,786 of record OX104027.1, read on the forward strand.
TTTTAACTCGCGTCATATACTACTCACATCAATATAAGTAGCTCACACTACAGTACCATACTTTACTAGGTCATCTTAGTAAATTACTACTTACAAACAACATGAATGTAATTTGAAATTTTCTACTAGTTTTTGTTCCTAAATTCTATTCAAAACTTTTAGACCCGGCAGAGCAGCTCTTTTTGCACTGGCTTGTACTGGATCTGGACTATCACTGCTTTATTTCGGTGTAAATCCTCTTGTTACTTCATTGGCTGCTGTAAATATGTTATTGTATACATGTATATATACACCATTGAAACAGATTAGTCAGGTTAATACATGGGTTGGAGCTTGGGTTGGTGCTATACCTCCATTGATGGGTTGGGCTGCAGCCACTGGACAATTACAGTGTGGTAAGATTTTATATATATATATATATATATATATATATATATATATATATATATATATATATATATATATATATATATATATATATATATATATATATATATATATATATATATATATATATAAGATACAACAATCAAACTAAAGTTTCCTTAATTATTAGCTTGTCTCCCAGGTACAGATTCGTGTACTTGAATTCGGGGGCTTGTGATACTGTGAGACTGCTCAAGCTGAAAATAGATTTACTAGTATTCGAACATGAAACTTAGTATCTAAAAGTCGAATGGCCCAAATACAGAGTCATCACTTCGCTTAACGTTAGTAAGTTATGAAAATGTTTGACAGATAAAACGCCGGTGTTAATACTGTTTCTAGTACAGAAAAAACCTGGATAGTTAATTTTTCACGGATTAATATCTCCTAAAAAGCTACTGAAATCGAGAAAGCTCTAAAAAAAACTGTTTTGTTGTCTAGTCAGGTGCTTCCAAATACTCTTATACGGATGAGAGTGAGGGAAGTCTGCTCTCTTCCATCAAAATGCTTTCGTATGGCCATGCGTATATAGCCAATGCCAGGGAAGTTCTTACTTACTTACGACTGTTACTCCTAATGGAGCATAAGCCGCCGACCAGCATCCTCCAACCCACTCTGTCCTGGGCATTCTTTTCTAATTCCATCCAATTCTTGCTCATTTTTCCCATGTCTATCTCCATTTTCCGGCGTAATGTGTTATTTGGTTTTCCTCTTTTCCTTTGGCCTTGAGGATTCCATGTGAGGGCTTTTCTTGTGATGCAGTTGGGTGCTTTCCTAGGGAAGTTCTACCCACTCACTTTTCGCTGCAGGGATATTGTTCACGAAATTGAGAGGACGAAAAGTGAATTTTTAGAGCTTAAACTTTGTTAATAGGTACGAAGGATCCATCTACGGGAGTTGAAAAACCGTGATTGCAAACTAATGCTGCACATGGGCTGCAGGGTCCTGGAGGAACAGACGGTGCATAAACCTATTCTTGGTCACCGGGTACCATGGGACTACATCTAACGTTGTCCCACTTTCTTGTAGACTAGATCTCTAGGCTAAAGGCTCGGAGAGTGGCCCTCTAAGAAAACCACCTGCTCTAGTTTGGGAACCCGAGTAATATCTCAGCCCACATAGAGTTGGTGATAATTTTTGTGGTACATATATATTTGGTGCCCCTTTCTACCAACGTTTATATGTTTAAATGAATAAATAAATAATCCATAACCCAACACAACTCGATTTCTAGCTTTATTCAGTTTCCACCACTGCATCATGCTATTATCCAATGTCATCAGTGGATAACTATTTCATTATAGTATGGAATCCTGAACTGCCACGAAACTTTATAAGCGCCACTTGTTTTCACTGATTTTCCGACCAATGTCAGTCGATGGTTGAAACCATTTTTAATTTGTGGAAACTCACACAAACCACTTTTGCAAAAATGATATTTAATGTGGTGAGTATACATGCTTCTTGTTTAGTGGTGCTATCATGTGAACTTTTGATGAAGTTTACTATGTCATTTAGGTTAACGAAGTATTCTGGACCAGTCAAGCAATATCTTCCACAAGAAAAATTCCTAGAAACTACATTTCTTCCTTTGGTGCCATGAACACACGCTTACCTTGCGTGTTTCAAAGATTGTCTAAAATTGTGTATATGTTGGAAAAAAAACTCAGATGTTATAATGATAACACCGTGTTTACTGTTGTAGCTTAATTATTTAACCTCAAGTATTTCCATAATGATGTGCATGTTCTCAGTTTTCTCCTTTCACAACAAACTATAACAGTTTCTGTCCTGTTCTATAATTTATTAGTATTTTTCACGTTTTTTTTCTCTTTTTTAGGTTCAATAATCCTAGCATGTTTGTTATATGTGTGGCAATTTCCACACTTTATGGCACTCAGCTGGAATATGCGTAGCGAATATTCCAAAGCTGGTTACGCAATGACATCTATCATCAATCCGGATTTATGCAAGCGAGTTGCTTTACGTTATTCAATAGCATCAAGTTTAGTTTGTTTAGCTGGTGCTGGTTGCAGTGCTCTAAGTTTAGGACCATGGGCTGGTTGTGCATTAGGCATTGGTTCATTGCCAGCTAATATAGGCTTGATTTATTATGCATGGAAATTCGCCAAATCCAATTCAAATGTAGCTGATGGAAGTTCTGCTGCTGCAAGACGTTTATTTCGAGCAACATTATTTCATCTACCTGTAGTTATGATTACTGTGTTATTGGGTTCTTATTGTTCTATCAATTCTGGACATATGTAGTGATATATATGTAGGCGATTGGATTAGATTTATTAATGTATGTACCTAGATATTTTATAACATATCGTTTTCGCTTCTTAGTACATTGCCTTTAACCAGTCTCCTTTTTGTATCTCCAATGCTCTGAATGTACATGGAGTTTTCTTCACATTAGTTGTATTAGTAATTTTTCCCAACAACAGAATTGTTTATACTGAATGAGTATTTGATTATTTATTTTACTGTAGAGGGTTTTTGGAAATCGTTAAATTTTGTAGTTAACATTACGGATTGTCCTCAGTTAGATAATCATTAAAAATCAGAAGACTGGACATTTGTTTCATCCTAGTATGAAACTACCCACCATTGTGCATCCAAGACCTCGCCGTTTGTCGGACCTAGGAGCTCCAGGTTTTGTGGCGAGTGATTAACCTTTAGATTGCTAGGGCGGAATATAATGATTTGTATTTCCAACTGTAATTAGTTCACGATATTGTGCAACCAACTTCTAATTTCACTGGCAGGTAAGTGATTCGCATAAATGTCTGGGCTGCACGGATTATGGCTTCTCATATGCTGATTATTGCGACATTTTCAGAGGAGATTTTTGAACTGACAATGGGAAGCCGTAACCAGTAGAACTAAACATCTTATTACACAATGATTCCAAAGCCAATAGATCCGGAGGTCAAGAATAACAAGATGTGAATACTTATTTAGATTACAGGTTTAAGTGCCGTAGTATATAAAATTTAAACTGAACAACCACCGCGTACTAAATGTGGTCCGGTGTGGATGCTTGACCGAGCACTTTCAACTAGAGGTGAATCTAGTAAAATCAATAAGGTCAGGATTGCTGACGAAGGTATTTAAGAATTTATTTACCTTTATAAATACTTAAAAATTATGAGATAATGATGGGCACAAAAATAAATGATCTGTCTCATAGTAATTGCTGCAATTGACGATTCAGAACAATATAAAGACTTATTCAAAACATTCACTGACATATTACTAAGAGATGAAATTGAAAGGAGAAAAAAGTGCGTGTATAGTATGACATAGATATTACGTGACAAAAAGTGGGACGAACTCACTTTAAACGGGAAAAGAAGCTGGATTGTGCACTAAAAAGAAATGGTCTAGTGATTTGTGAAAGTCGTGACGCCAATAACGATATAGTGGATGAATGACTAATAGGACTGAATAAATATATAATATTAAATAAATATAATGATCCGAAGAGTTGGTACTTTGATTGTTGTAATCTTATAATAAATCTACAACTTTTGCGGATAATATGAATGATTTACAAAATTAACGAATAGAAGTAACCGGCACGTAGTTTGAACAATTCGACTTGAGTGTATTTATGTGTGCTGGATTGGATTCTTTTTCTGCATCAAATTCGGTGAGTATGTCATCTGCATCTGTTTGAAATCGGGTTTATCACTGCATCTCTATTGTTGACTTCATGATCAATCAATGACGATGTTCACGAAATACATTCATCCTTAACTTTGTATATCTTCTGTCAACCAATCGCGTAGGAATAAACAGCTGGATACGGACATGTATATTTTAGGCATTTATATGAGTAGGCAAACTGAGCGAAGGATGATAGATACTGAATTAATGTAAATAGGGCAAGCTGTATAAGTCAATTCAGTGGACAGTGGGTAACTTAGTCACTACATAAGATCATTAGTGTGTGAATTACAGGTAAACAGTTAAAGTATAGATAACGGATATACATAAGTCGAGCACAACTAAAAAGTGCTCCAAGTTAACGGTAAATAATCGACAAGTCTACACATATGAAAACATTATTTTATAACCACTATTACGCTACACAAAGACTTAGTGAATATCACTAATTCGTTGTAAATCGTAAATGTATATAATGTAGAGCCATGAAGAAAAATGTCTTCGCTTTATTAGCTGTTAATAAATATAGAAATGGTAATTAGCACTGTATGGAAATAAACACCCATGCATACAATATGCTCAACGAAGTTACGATTACTTACTTACGCCTGTAACTCCTCGTGAAGGAGCATAGGCCGCTCACCAGCATTCGCCATCCTGTCCTGGGCAATCCTTTCCAGTTGTTATTCATCTTTTTCATGTCTGCTTCTATTTCCCGACGTAATGTGTTCTTTGGCCTTCCGCTTCCCTTCAGGACTCCAAGTTAGGAATTGCCTCGTGATGCAGTTTGATGATTTGCGTAATGTATATCCTCTTCAGCTGGAAGCTGATTTATCTTCTACCACAGGAGGATGTTGCTGATAGTATCCGGCCAATGGATGTTGAGCATCATGCGTAGACAGCTATTTGTAAATACTTGTACCTTCTTGATGGTGGTTAGCGAGTTAGTTTTCTACGGGATGGTGTCGCTACCCCCATTCCCAACCCTCCTCCTTTACCCGGGCTTGGGGCTGGCAGTAAATTTACAAGAGCTATAAGCAGAGTTGAAGTTACAATTAAGCACCCCAAAATCACACAACAGTTCTTATTGGTCTGTCACATTAACTCATGACTAAACGTTTACGATCCCCTTGTCTGCCCCTGTTAACGTGTTACAAAATGGTGTTAACTTAGACTGATAAACATTTGTGCTAGATTTTACACTATTTTTTGTCTTCAGATCTAATTTTTAAACTGTGGGACCTAATTCTTTCAGAGTCATTTTTCAATTTAATGTCAAATTATAGATATGAAGAAAGCTATTTAAAATACAGTTATCATTATCGAAAATATTCATGTAGTTGATAAAATCCAATTAGAAACCAATAAACCATCCCCAAATATTGTTAACAATGAGATTTATTAGTACCATTACTGAATAAATTACATACGTCAGTTTCAAATCTAATGCCAAACATATTAAAAATAGATTCAAATACAGTCACCCAATGTTCGTTTATAGTAGGGTTTTTTGATAACGTCAATCGAATTAATTATAATCTTTACTGGCCCGATATCTGACTTTAGTTATATCGTATGATGATTGTCATCGAAATATACATGCTAGCTACCCTCGTATATAATTGTCAACGTAATTTGCATTAGAGAATAAGGGATTAAATAAGTCAAGTATGAGAGTGGATTTCGCATACATATATTTCAAATAATCGTTGATCTGAACAGAGAAACAGAGTGAAGGGAGCGAAGCAATACGAAATGAAACGTAGTAATGCGCAGTGGAGGAGGGTGAACCAACTTAACTTAATCAAGCATGACTCGATATTTACAGTCAAGCAAAAATAAATTACGGACAAATGAATAGGGTAAGTAATTAACACATATGATCATACAAAAACAGTCAGGATTATTAAGAGGATAAGTGACAAAGTAAAAATGTGGCTTGAGGGGAACGAATAGATCAGTCTATCTAGAGGCTAGAATAACCCATGTGGTTCGACATAGTACCAGCCTCTACAAATGCATAACATTTGAAGTGTTTTCGTTAAATAGTGAATCAAATATATGAGTCTCTAGAGTATGCTAATTGTCATATCCCTTTATCGTTCATAACACTGTACATTAGATGATGAAATGGATGTTCCAGAACCTCGGTAGACTATTTTGGTTGTCATCAAAAACGAAGAATGATTTAAATCTCAAGTAGTGAAATCATAGATGATAAAATGGGTGTTTATGACGAAAAGTCAATTTTTGGTTAGTTCTTCTTTCAAAGGTAGTCCAGTTCGATTGATGGAATCTGTTAGTATACGTATGGACGGTTACTCTGAATTAAAGTCAGTGACAAAACATTAGAAGAACTACTTACACATCAAAGTGAATGGGTTCAGTAGTGGGTTTATTATAGAATTTTCGACATTTTTCACAGTATTTAACAAGGATAGTCTGGAAACTGTAAGTGCTGACAAAAAAAGTACTTTATATTACATATTAATAGAGTAAAACAGCAGAATGTGTTTATCCTACGCCTATGAAAGTATTGTGTTTTACTTTTTCAAGTTCTTTAGGTTTGTGTACACGAACTTATGGAACCTTAAGAGAATTTATGGAAAATTACTGTTTCAGCTGGGAGCAAGTAATAGGTAACAAGTTTCTCATAGCTGTACTGATCGGAGAGAATATGAATCACTTACTAGGAACTTTTCAGTCAACTTAAAGCATCCAGACGATTTGACTAAATGAGTATGTATCCTTTTGAGTAGCTCAAACAATTATGTGGAGATAGTACGTATTTCGAGTTAGATTTGATCACTGAAGTCGGATTATTGGCATAAAAAATAATTTCGCTATTGCTTTTGTATGTTACGCGTTATGTTCTTAAAGAAAACACTGTTATCTACTGAACAAGCTTGGCTTTCGAACACATTGTAGATTTAGTATGTGCAGACATTGATTATATGCAAAACAAGTGTCTTTCATAATCAATTACAATAGTTTACAAATCAAATACTATGCCAGTAACATATTTGAACCATTATAAATTTGTTAGTAAGGCGTGCCATATACTAGTTTAAACCAGAAATATGAAAGTATTTTTTTATTTGGGTCATATTTATACTGTACTTTTATAGAATACGTACGTAAGCTTTTCACATCAAAAATAAAGGTGATAAATTCCACCTTAATTTTAAGACAGAAAGACCTTCGGATATAATCAATAGGGTATAGACTACATAAAATTTGATAACAATTTAGTGAAAAATGGAAGAGAGGACATTTAAACAAATGAAAATGTCAATAGATACAACTTAATCAAGGACAATCAATATAAATTTAGTTTAGTTAGTTGCGTTTCGCTGTTCACAAGAAATACAACAGTATCTCTGTTAGCTGTTGTTTTGAGATATGTCTGATAACATCGCAAATTGCGTTGCACAGCCTGTAGGACCAAGTTCAAGGGAGAGACAATGTACCTTTATGTCTTAATTCAACGGAGATACCATTTATTCCACTTGGCTGTGCAGGGGATTGACAGCCTATTTCCTTAGGTTTTGAGTTGATATGTAGGTCGCATCTGAACCACTAAAGTCGGTGTTCCAAGATTTTGAGAAACCTGATCTTATAATGGTTAAACATAACAGTGCGGACCTTAAAAATTACTTTGTCGGAGTCATGAACACAATTTCTTGAAGCACAAATAACATTAAAATGAAACCTTCTAATGTTTCAGTAACGTTTATCCGTTGTTTAGTCTGTTTAAGTGTCAAAAATTGAAGACAGTGATCTGAAAAAGCATGAGTGATCTCACAACAACCGCGTCTGATTTCACATTCAGTAACAACCTCTGAAAAGCAAACTAGGTGCCAGTTCTTATACTGTTCTTAAAGGCACACTTTGTGTGAAATTTAATGAGACAACCAAGTCAATCAAGCCAAAGTAGTTCAAGAAAAATCCAAATAAACAACCAACTGATTAGAAAACGAGTCAGTTAACCACCAAGACTGAAAAAAACCATCTGACGACTAACGACTGTTTAAACGGGGTATAAACGAGTTATAAGGTGAAATAAACACATGACTATAATATAGGTGACAATGATAGGCATAAAATCTACAGCTAACATGAAATGAATATAGAATGGGACATGTCAAGAATCAAATCATGAAGCACTACCAAGTGATCCTGAGCAAAAATGTATCCAAAAGGTTCTTCTTCTTATGCATCTATATTCAAAACCCACTCAAATGACATAATTAACAGTGAATAGTAAAATTAAAATGCAGGGACAGAATTTCTCATATATCCAATCAATTTTGAAATTTTTCTCGAACTAGATGCTTTACAACGTTCTGAATATGTGGTATAATTAATTTTCTAGCTTCAAGCCACTCTTGCTTTACTTTTTCAGGGTTTTTTATGGAAAAATATTCAATACCATCTTTATAGTGAGGAGCAAAAAAGGATTCTTGACTAAGAATATTCGATTCATCGTTATCGTTCTCCTGATCTTCAGCCGGTATGTCTTCATTTTCATCTAGTGTCTTCCATTCTTCCAAAACTTGTTCTATTGGAAAGTCAAATTTAAACTGGTTATGATTCATTCGAAACCTAGATTTCTGAAAGCAAAGATAAAATGTGTATTTAATTAGATTACCACTGTAGATAAAACATTCACGAACATGAATACTAGATAATTACCTAATGCAAACTAATTTTACTTTAGGCGGTCACGCTTTGGTAGCATGTTCAATAAGTTGGATGCAGAATTATTGCATTACCAATCCCCTCTCAACGGAAGAGGAGCTGAGAGAGTCGGACATATACCTTCGATAAGAAGACTAGAATAATAAATTTGTCAACTAAATATTTTTTAGAATTCTTTAACACATGAGCTGGCAATCGTTAACCTACGCACAAATAATCCCCAGAAAACATTCATTCAAAATATTTTCGCCTACAGCATGAAGACAGAACTTGCAAGTTTACTTTGTTTAGGACTATTAGCAAACGGGGACATCATAGGTATAGGTTTTACAACAACATAAGAAATAAGACTGGTTCTTTATTCAATAGGGAGATAAACATCAGGATTTTTACCACTCAGTGTCAGTGAAAAAGGTCTTGCGACAGTTTTCGACATGGTAAACCTGCATTACTTTCATGATATAGGGAAAAAATGAAGGTAATAGTTTGCACTGACTTTTTATTTCCGTTTCCTAGATACACGCACCAATTTTGTTGAAGGTTACTCTAAGTCTCAATACATGGTGTCATATCTTCGTAGTCGAGATTTTAAAGACATTCCTTCTTCTTCTTCCAATAACCAACAGTTATTATTTCACTTCAGAATTCCACTGATGAAAATTATGCTCCTTAATGACAATATGTGATTTATACGTCTATGTTTTTGAAGTTTCTTAACTATTATCTAAAATTTTCTAAGTAAAATGCTTTTTAAACATACTTATACATATTCAGTTGGATGTGTTGCATCCAAACAAATGAGGAATAAGTGGTAAAAGTATGTATTAGTTGGTGATCCGTATAAAATATGAGACATTTCTAATTACTATTTACGTCAAACAGTCCACCTCTACACTGCTAATTGTTACTTTGTTTTAGATTTCATTTGAGAATAACCATAATTTTCAGTTGCAAAATAGGAATGTCACTAATACCTTACCGTTTTTAGTATTTTTGTAAACTTATTAAAATTTGTTTAAATAAATGGATTTTCACACATAAACCATTTTTCTAACTTATTTTAACTGCAAAGAAAAGTTAGTTTCTGAGGGAGAGAAAAACTGAACTATTTGGCCTAAATCTAAGAGAAAGGGAAATAATGAGATCAAACTTCAAGCGAAAAGTAGACTACTCGAAGTACACAAAGATGTAAATTGTTTGACACTTTCCCTAGAGGTTGACGTTTGAAAAAAAAGCCTCACTATCCCAACTTTGAGAAAGATTAGACCAGTTTTATGGAAACTTTGCATGAGTCATATTAGAAAATTTGGGCGATGCAACAAAAGACACACCATTTTTACTAGTCTGGGAGTTTTCCTTGAAATTTCTGATGATTCTAGTAAGTTCCTATTTCCAAAGGTTATGCGCGTAATAAGGTGAGAGCCTAAAACAACCTTTTCAGGTTAGCTCACTCACCAGATACTTGGGGGTTATGAGACACTCTAAGTAAAGGCTAATGGTACTAAACAGAAGAAGATGAAGCAAAGTTCGTTTAAAACTAAACACTATTCACAACCTGCTATTAAATTATGATCAACGACATACTTAATACTTGAACAAGAGGATGTTACAAACTATAGTCGTCAAATTAGCACCAAGATTTATCTAAAACTTTGAGACACTTAGGCCTACTTCCAGCATCGCTTGTAACTCACTTACAACATCCGTCAGAATCGCATTGAAACTTGGTTTTCTATCACCATAAGTATACGTATCTTCAGATATTCAATAGTTAGCCACAAACGTGGATTTCTACGACGGATATACACTGTAAGTATATTTTAATGTCAACGTAATACTACGAGGTTATCATCTCATTCTAACGTACGTCTATGCTCATTCAATGATATCACTTATCAAGAAGTTTCCCGCGAGAAATAGTTCTAAGTTTAATAGGTCTGCACATTGGTTCAAACTTTTAGATCATGGCAGCACATTTTACAAGTTAGAGTTATCAACGAATTTATCCAGTTATCATATGTAATGGTGTTAAGTTTTATAACACAATTACATTTTCCTTCAGCATCAATCCAAACTCCGTGTTATTATCAACGACATCGACAGGAAAGATGTGCTCGAACACCCAAGCGACTAACTGTTAAACGAAAAATTATTTATATACAAGGAGGATGTGACGTCAGGAGAAATCACGGGTCGGATTAATCCCGATGCTGACTGCTTTTTGAAAAAATCCAAGGTTTTAAACTGTTGTGGTTAGTTGTGATAAAATAAAATATCCTTTCATATAACTTCCAGTCAGCTGTGGGTTCAAGTGCTGGATGTAATACTATCCTCGGGTAAAATGCCAAAGATGTTATCTTCCAATAAAGTTTATAAGGTAAAATGATGATAGCATACAACAAAAACGTTTGACAGAGAAGCAAAAAGAAGCACAGTGTTGATGTGTACACTTCCGAGAAGTTGAAGGTTCGATGTACTTTTGTAGATTTCTCATAAATTAACATCTTGAAGGGGTTTAACATAGATCTATTACGCAAGTGTTTGGTGATTTAATGGGACGAAATTTAAGACTCTTAAAATTGACGAATGAAATTTTGATTGACAGATGAATACAATGGCATGATGTGGCCTAGTGGTGGCTATTCATGAGATCTTGTTAATGACTAAGGCCTCCGAATGATTAAAAATAAAAGACCCCTAGCCAAATTAGATTTTCGTGAGATAAAATGACGTGCTTAGATACGGAATATGAATACAAAATAAACACGACCAAATATTTAAGGTGTAGGTTACTCATTACCTAACCAATTAAGACATGAATATTAGGCTTAATTTTTGGGCATCTTATTACAATCGCAATCTATTCATTTAACAGATTCATATATATCAGGTTTTCAAAAACTGAAATTTGTCATCACAAGCAAGTTGTATCGTTTTAATGCTCGGAGGTTTCAGGCCTTGAAACTAAATGTTGACAAAACAATGCCAGGCATTGCAGATTTATCTAATCAGAAAAATAATGTGACGGCTTACGTTAAAATCTCATTCATTAAAGTCAAGGAGAAAGCATATAAAACGTGGATTCTCGGCCTTCACAGTTTCCATCTCAGACGCCTGTAGAACCAGGTACATTGGAAGTTGTTTTGGGAGATCAAAAATTCCGTGATCAATTTGGAGGTCGCAACAGTTGTTAAGTATGATTAAGGATACAAGGATATCAGCGATCATTGAGAATGATCTTCGTGAGTCGGCAAAGTTAATTTCGGCTAACATAATGACAGACTCATTTGAAATAACTTTAACACTAGATGGAACAAAAAGTGAGCTGAGTATTGGCAATCACAGATTTTGCAAAATGATTTGAAGTAGGTTAGAGGTATATCAAACACTATTGGTTAGATGTGATGTGTTCCAGGTTTCAAGGTGACTCTTTGCCTGAGAAAGATATCGAATCGATTCATCAAATGGCCATGAGAGCCAGGTCATCTTGTAGTGCAAGAAGTAAAGTAAACAAGCATGAGACAGAAATAAAAGAAAATTCAGGCATAAGTTACTTCGTATGTTTATGTACAAATCACTAATTTCGGTGTATTTCACCAAGTGACTGGCTTTCTAAATACTAAGTAATATCATTATGAGATATCCATTCCGTGCAAAATATCTTTACATAAAATTTTGTAGACCATGTCATTTTAAACGTTTACGCCGACTCTTGCTGTATACATGTACTCCGTCAACAAAGCTTAATGCCAAGACTTCGATGAGGTTCATTTAATTATGTAGTACTTTTAATTGTTTTTTACTTCTTTTTCTACCTGGCTAACCTTTTTAAATGTAAATCGTCCGAATTCCTTATTTAATTACAACCTTTAAAGACAAAATATGACTTACGCAACATGTTTATAATATTACCAAACTAATCTAACACTTTTTTTATTGGTAATGCGTCAGTCTTCTGGATACGGTGGTGAATAAATTAACAGAGTATACAACAATGAACATTATTGTTCTAAAGCAAATAGCTGTTTCTCACATTTGACCATCATTTACTTTTGTTTTCTCTATCCATTGCAAGCAGATGATAAAAGAAGGCAAATTAATAATCAGTGACGGATAGTGCAATTTTTAGTAATGACCTACTAAATCTACGGATGCTACGACGTAACAATCAACTTGAAAAGGCCACTTTCAATGTCCAATTTCTTTCATCTCAGTTTTCAGTAATAGTAGGTCAGTTAGTGTCTACTAATCTTCTAAGCATTTTCACCCTTGAAAATATACTGTTCCGTTAAAGACAATAATTGTTGAGGCTGATATCTGTTTTTGGTGACGAGCGACTCAGATGTTGACCACTGGATGGAAAATACGGAATATAAATATAATCTTATTTAGAAATACTTTTTAAACGTTTCAGAAACAGTTTCAAAAGGTCTTAGTTCTGATGGGAAGAGAAATATTATGTAAATCGTTATGGTTCCCATCTAACCAGAAGGAAATTTGTGTACTACTGGGAGATGCAGTGTGTGAGTGAGGAGGACTTAAACAAAGAAGAATAAAAAGTGGTCAGTCGACGACCCAGTAAGCACATATATTACACCCACACTTAACATTCAAAGCAATCAACAAGAATTAGAAATAACACGTGCCTCAGATTAAGACTTTCATGGAATAGGACCTGTAAGTGGATAGTTTAACCCGTTACAATCTTGACTTTCCGATTGTTATCCAATGTGTGGTAGGCTAACGTAAGATGGCCTCCTATAATACGACAAGTAAAATATAGATGTTCATCCCATGTAAAAATTATAAATTCCTGCTAGCAACCTGGTGTCTGTTTATAGATCATCTTGGAGTGACCTGAAAATCCTGTAGGGCCAGTGAAATGTCACTAGGACCTTGGTAAATAATCTGGCAGTTGGGTAACTGAATATCAAACCGATCATCGATCCCTTTCAATGTCAAGGGCGACCAACGCGCATCAGTTAATCGTATGCCATGGACTGGCCCATGAGGCAGTGGTCTTACCTTCACTTGTATCTACTTTAACTAATATATTTCTGTAATAACGTCCTTTGTGTTGTACAGCCTTCAAAACATCTATAGTACCTTGATACGTCGATGGGATAATCGATGTAAGGTGCTGATCGCGATTTGTGATTCAACTGTAGCTGGTTTGGCACACCATTCCGGTCTAACACTAGTAGGCCACCAATCATTCGGCATAGATAATCTACATTGATGATCTATAATTCACTTAAACATAAGCTAGCTTCTTAGATGTGATATTGGTAGCTTATGAAACTTTGGAACGTTTATCAGTCAGAAAATTCAAAAGCTTTGGTAAGTGACCGTAGAAATGCGACTCTTTGGCAACTTTCAGTTTATGACATGATCTAAGTCAACATCTTATGGAGTGCTATTATAGTATATTTCTATTACAAATTAAGCCCTTTTATTCTGATTCTCTTCCTTATACTGCACAGAACTCTATCTATGCAACAGTGTGTTGTGCTTCTGATTTCAAAATTCGAGGGTTTGTTTTTACGTGCTACATGAAATACCTTATCGAATGATTTGCTAAAATCCATGGATTTTGCACCTAAAAACTGACAACTATCCCAAGCTGTATAACTTATATTCTTAGACCAGGGACGATCAGCACAAAATTCAAGCATTTTTTAGTACTGGTAAGAATACTTTAGGGTGAATGAAATGTCACTGGGCCCTAGCCAAATCATTTTATATTCGGGCTTCTAAATGTCGAATAGTTTACTGATTCTCGTTAAAGCCAAGTAAAATCAACGTTCATCATTCAGTTGCACGCTATGAACTTGCCCATGCAGCAGTGGTCACACGCTGTTTTTGTACCTATTCTTAACAATACATTTCTATAATGACGTTACGTTTTAATTATACAGTCATCAAAGTAGCCATGGTACCTAGACATGACGGAAAAGTAATTCACGTTTGGTGCTAACCTCGAGGTGTGATTTCAAAGTGAGTTAGGGATGATCATGTTATTCCTGACAAACTGGAGTATGCCACAGATCATCAACACAGATCACGTACTTTGGTGAGTTACAGTACAAAATATTTGATCTCTAGTTAATAACGAGTGTGAGAATTGGAACTCTCCATATTTTCTCCAGACAATCGAGGAAAGGATATATTTTTGGCCAATCTTTTGAAATTTATCGTGAATTTCAATAAAGTGAAAATAGATAAGCAACGTAGTTTATGAGGTATCTGTGAATTTCCTAAAGTTGTTGAAGTCAGTATTATCACAACAAGATGACTTCTCAGTTCACAGTCCCTTTGTCTTGATTGTGTATGGTGCAAGATATTCTGCACGTAAGTCTCACTTCACATTTTTTCTAGTTGACAATCGTAAGCATGTCGTGCCTGAGATCATGAAAAGACTGATGTAGTGTAGCGGTAAATAAATCCTCAAAATAAATAGCTCTGTGAGTTTTCGGCATTGGATGCTGACCATATGTTTTAGTGCACTCATCTAGCTGAAGGCGCTCGGTCATGCATCCGCACCAGACCACGTGTGGTAACGCTGTGCTCAACATCTGCCGCAATCGCTAGCCAGATTAGATCAGAGAAATCCAACATATTGGTTATCGCCAAATACACTCTTCCGATCTCCTCGACTCTGTCCTTTGATTTCTCTGGGTGGGTACATATTATATTAGAAGGTGTTGCTGGTAAAAGCGTTGTCAAACACTGAATACCTGTGCCATCTTCATTGGTGAGACCGACGTGATCTGGTACACCTAATTGCAACTGTGAGCCTGTTCCTTTTTGAGATTTTTATATATGATTGCCTTATTTTTCATTTTTTATAAATTGTGATATGTTTTCCCGTGTCTCAGGATATCTATATATATTTATCCCTTGTATTCTCGAACTTAATATTCCCCTATGACCGAACAGACATTTCCTCACCCTCGTCCCTTCTGGTCCGACATTATCGAAGCCTGGTTCTGTTACGCAGAAGCCGACTTCCACGAGCACGGTGTAAACGACACACGTGCACAATTCTTCGCAGTAGTCAAGGCACTACCGCGGGAGTTCGACAGGTACGTAACACCTAGTATGTTTACTAGTGATGGTTCAGAACCTCACGAAACCTTAAAACGTTCGATTCTTAAATGAGGAGACCTAACCGATCGACAAATGTTAGACCAGCTCTTTAATAACATAGACCTGCAACACAGTTCTGCGACGGACATGTTGCAAAGGATGAGAGAGGTTATAGGCCTAAGAACTTTCGACGAAGGATTATTCAAATAACGTTTCTTGTCTAAACTTCCCAAACAGGTGCAAGCGATTCTGGTCTCGTTTCAGAACAACGCCTTAGACTAGCTGGCTGCATCTGCCGATCGTATCTTAGAAATAACGAAATCTTCTACTACCAAGGTATTTTCAGTCAAATAAAAGCCTCAAACGACTCAGAATGACATAACCGAGTTATGTCATACACTAAATCGTTATCTTAAGTTTCGTAACGACCGTAAGCGATCACGCACCCCACATAGAAGCACTTCGCGTAAGCGATCTGTCTCTAGACCACGGGAGACGGATAACCCCGACTGGTGCTGGTATCATATCCAGTATGGAAAGTCTTCCAGAATTTGCAGAAAACCCTGCAATTTTCCCATCTCAAAACCGACTGGCTCGAAAAACAACTCGAGAAACTTCCAAGCCGGTACGCGCTAACGGCAAACATAGCTAGCGAACATAGCCGTCTGTTATACGTCACAGATGTGACAACAGGAGTTCGCTACCTCGTCGACACTGGCGCAGAAGTTAGCGTTCTCACGAATCTACTTTAAACTTACAGGCATCAAACGGAAAACCTATCGCTACGTATGGCAAAAGGTACGTTTATCTTAACGTGGGTTTACGCAAACCCATTAAGTGGATTTTCGTTGTTGCATATGTTTCAATGCCAATCATTGGTGTGGATATTCTACAACACCATAATCTGATCATCGACATGCGAAAACGGAGGCTAGTAGACGGAAACACGAATTTATCCGTTTGCGTAACTTCTTTTTCTGTTTGCAGATTATCCCCAGTCACAATTAAGCATAAGATAGATCCACTTTATTAACCTTTGCTCGATAAGTATCCTGGGATACAACAAACGCAAGTGACACTACCGCGTGTAACCAGCAACGTTACACATCACATCACGACTATAGGACCACCTGTATTCTCTAAAGCACGACAACTAGCCCCCAAAAAAGCTAAGGTTGGCGAAAAACGAGTTCGATCACTTGATAGACCTAGGAATCATACGACCGTCAAATAGGCCATATGCATCTCCGTTGCACATGGTCCCTAAAACGGACAGCAACGATTGGCGTCCAACTGGTGACTATCGGCGATTGAATGCAAAAACCATTCCCGATTGTTACCCGTTGCCCCACATTAACGATTCGACAGCTACCTTGAAAGGTACAACTGTCTTTTTGAAAATCTACTTGGTTAAAGCATACAACCGAATCCCCAAGGCCACAGACGAAATTCCAAAAACCGCCATCATTACTCCCTTCAGACTCTATGAATTTTTGCGAATGTTTTTCGTTCTAAGAAACGCTGCTCAAACATTCCTAAGATTCATAGACGACGTTTTCTGAGGTCTCAACTTCGTACACGCGTGTTTTGACGACTGCCTAATCGCAAGTTCGGACAGAGCATCAAATCTCAAGCATATGGATCTTGTTTGCGAACGACTACAAAAACGTGACATTACTGTAAACGTTCAGAAATGCTAAATCGCAGCTGACTCATTAGAATTCTTAGGACACACTATAGATGCTCAAGGCATTCGGCCCCTTAGGACCGAAGTGGTGTCAATTCTGGATTATCCAGAACCGACCACGATCAAGCAACTACGAACGTTTAACGGCCCTGTAAGTTTCTATAGACGATTCATACCTAAATGCGCCTTACTCATGAAAACTCTTACCGACCACCTTTGTGGAAATGCGAAATCCATTAATTTGGACGACACCGTACGAAAAGCATTCTCCACAATTTAGAAACTTATAGCTAAGGCAGCAATGCTTGCACATCAGGACACTCAAGCACCCATTAGCATCGCAGTAGACGCATCCGACTCAGCAATCGGAGGAGTCTTACAACAATGGGTTAACAACTCCTGGCAACCATTGGCATTTTTCTCTAGACGGTTGCTAGACACCGAATCGAGGTACAACACATTCGGTAGGGAATTCCTAGCTATGTATTGTGCTGTACGACATTTTCAACACTACATCGAAGGCCGTGAATTCACTCTTTTCACCGACCATAAACCACTCACATTCTCTCTAAGCTCTACTTCAGACAAGTACTCTCCCCGTGAGTCTCAACAACTGGACTACATTTCGCAGTTTACTTCAGACATTCAACACATCTCCGGAACAAACAATATAGTTGCAGACGCCTTATCTCGCATAACTTCCCTGAACAGTTTCCAAGGAATCGACCATCTTAAACTCGCCCAGCTTCAAAAAGAAGACACTGAACTTCAGCACGAGTTATCTTCGGTAAATAGTGACCACTATTATGTCTATCTAGTTCTTAATGTCGATTGGTACCAGGTGCATTTTTCTTTATTATTACGATAATTGACCTATTCCATAGTTGTAGTCTTTCCATAGTGTTACTACCGTGTAGTTGCACTGTACCACAACCACACAATCCTCAAAGTTGAACAAGAGACGACTGAGAAAATAGGTATTCAATATTTAACATGGACCGAAACCCAACGATGGAGAAGGAGGTAAGAATGAATTCAATTAATTCATGTTGGTCGAATGGCGTGGCTTGGCCTTGCAGGTGTGATCCAACTTATGTACCAGTCTTATATCGATATCAAGTATATTGTTTTATCTCCAGAATAAATCTGTTCTTCATCATATATTGATGGTTGTTGCCTTACAATTGAGTCGGGGTAGATGATGGTGTGACATACACGTAAGATCTTATAGATTAGGCAGTTACATCATGACAAATTTACAACTTTGGGATTAGGTATATCATTAGAGTAGTACTAATATCGAATTAGACCATAATTCTACAATCCTATCTACCACACCTTACATGGAGGTCACATTATTACTTACGCTAAGCCGTCGTATAGTGACAGTGATTGCTGCTAAGAATTTTTGAAGAGTTTATTAGGGAAAAGAAGAGGTTACATAGAGTGATCACAGCTTCATGGGCGAGTCATGCTATATCGATCAAATGTTCAGTGCTCACCATTTCTGACCTCTGTGTGTTAAATGTCAAGTGTAAACCTACTCAGTTATCATTTGTTCAGTTTCACGGACCGTGTGGCTAAAAAACCATTCCTTCTGCATTCTACTCTATGTAAAATAATTACTCACGTTTCTGATTTATGTTTTAAAGGCAATTATCCAGTGGTGTTGATATTCATCGTAATTTTTAGTCTTCACGTGAACCACTACCTATTGATGTATCTACCGCCCTTCATACGATATATTTGGGCTAGGGTGGGTACATGTCATTTTTATAGGTATGATCTGCAATTTATAACATTGGTTTGCAGAAAATATGTTTTTCAATGGGAATTTTTAAGAAAACGAAACCAATGTAGATTAAAGACAACACATTCATGTGGATGTTGCAGAGGGTTAATGATGAAGTTTATTTGTTTTAGTATTGCACTATGAGTGCAGTTTTCATAATGTTTTACAAAAGTGGAATCACATCCATGTCACACACCAGGTCCGAATTCAGAATTATTATGTTAGAATTCTGGTCCTGCTATGTATTAATACGATACAGCATTTTAAGAGGTTTATAGTTGTTATAAGGTTGTGGTAAGTTACTCATAAACCTGTCATTCAGTTTTGTATCCTGAATGTTCCAGTTATCTACACTTTGTCATTTATCATTCATTTTGCGTCAGGCAAGATCTCCCCAGCACTCTTAGTGGCATACTGAATAAGCATCAGAAGCCTGTTTGAGCTGATGACTGCATGACGTATCTTGATTCTGACTAGCCACACGAAGCTCCTACACTGATATCTTGGCACTTAAATATCTCTTAGATACTGTACTTTTATTTGAAATGAATGACATACCAGAGTTATTGGCAGATGATGTTGATGCTGTTATCCCATGTGATCACATAACCAACTTATTTGAAGTCGATTTTCTAGGTTTTTGACAGAGTCCACTCAGATTATCAATCCCAAGCAGTGTGATGCATGCTCTTTATATTGGTAGATATATACAATATGTAACACAGACCAGAAGTGGAAGTTCTGTTAAAGGAAGGTTGAGAAGGATGAACCGAATAAAACGGAAAGGGAAACAAAAATAAATTGGGAAAAGGAAAAATGAGGGATTTAAAGAACAATTGATGAACAGCTTGCAAACGAAGCCTATAGTGTATGGTTTTCACATTTTAGCAGTTTTGCGATTTAGTAATTTTATTTAAGATAATAAAATTAATTATCTTCACCAGGTCTCCGTTTACCAGAGTAGAAGTAGCACAAAACCACAGTAGTTTTAGCAACACTGTTTGGCGTATGGAAATGTAAAATAACATTTCCCCTCTGCAATTTATGATATGGGAATCGGTGAAGGTGATTTAGTCATTCTTCCTTAGACGACGTATAAGTCCATTTTTTCAGTTGTTTTTTATCACTTGGATTTGTCTTGGCAACATATGCTTCATGTTCGAGATATACATTTGGTGTTTTAAACCCATACAATAAATATAGAATCCTAATAAAAATTTTCCCCGGTTTATGTAGGGAATTACATGATGATTACAAAATGAGGAGACATATGTTAGTTGTTGCTCACCTGTTATTTAAGGTCCTGGGGTCATACTTTTTAATGACTCAAAATTATGTGATAGAACTCGAACAACATTACGGTAAAACGAATTTTAATGGAACTTTCTCAATACACAATGTAGACTCTCATTTGAGATCAATCAGATAACTACCTTGAATAGACTTTCAAACCTACCTCTGCCATTTTTCTACTGTGATTATTGTGTGTTTTTCTTTGCTTAAGTCACACACACGATCATAAAACCCAAACCACTGTTAGAGTCGAGAGGTCATTTCTAGAAATTCAAAAGGAGTGAAAACCTCGAGTTATTTCAAAAACACTTCATTTTACCTGCCACTCGCGGAATTCCATCGTACCCTTTCTTAAACAAATCAAAGTAAACAGTCCAAAAATCATAAAACATATCAGAGAAAACCACGAAACATCTGTCCAAGTTAGAGGTCAATTGATACTCAATTTATGTGGTTATTAAAATCTCAAGTCTAGGTAAAACTTCAAAAAACCAAAATTGAAAACAAAGCGAATTATAAAAGCCTCATCGAAGATCGAAAATTCAACAGTCAAAATTACAATTGCACACCTGAGAATAAGAACGAAGTATTATTGCTATACAAACTGGGTACCTGGAGTGATTTTCACGAACAAGCATAGCTATACATGCAAACTCATACACAAAACGATATGTTATGGTTCTTCTCTACATTTAAGCGAATTCTCGAGAGGAAATTCGATGACCATGTATTTATCCGTGGTTTACTATCCGTCTTCTGGAACACTGGTTAACTATTCCCACCCACGGAGAATGGGATTTGAAATCGACACCACAGTTTCATTTATTATCATTATCTGCAACACACCATACAACTTATCTGTTATATTTTTTCATCAGGCATTTGTATATTTTCATCTATGATTATTTAATCAACTCACTAGTAGTGGTTTAGCTGAGTGTCAAAACTACTTAGATTCAATGGTGTCTCAGATTTGGATCACTTTCATATCAAACAGCGAGCGTAGTGATTGCTTACCAACTGCATTTAGTTACATATATACGTTGGATGATAGGATCCTCCCAGCCTCAACGAAGTTCCAACAAATTCACTGATATATAAACAGCAGTGTCAGATGTGTGAATGAAATAAATTTGATATGGTCGTCTGATTCGACGATCATTTGAGATAGGCATATTGGAGTATTCTGAAAACTGCATTTTTCTTAATAAGAGTGTCTTCGTTTGAATATTTGGTACTTCCATTGACGTAATCTGAACGTTGGTTGAAATACTACAATGAATTCTCAGAATGGACATCATCATAGCCATAGGTTCCGAGTAGTTATTTCTATTGTAAGAATCTTATAGGAATGTTACTCACAATGTTCTGTAATGTTGCATCAGATGTCATCAAAGCAACACTGGAAGTCCTGGGCTGTCTATATCTCATGTTGATGATCCTACTTTTTATACAGACAACTTTCAAATGTTTTTGGTTTCGTTGTGTGAAGTCGCATACAGTTGGACCCTGTCAAAGGAAATAGATTTAGGTGTACCTCTCTGGTGAAGTCTGAAATTTTTTACATATCTCGAAATTCATGAGGAACAATCAGTAGGTTCACAAGAGATTGTCCCTGATGCGATAAAAATGAGGTGCTTTCAAGAGCGCCTCTTGATTTACCTCACACAAATGAACAAAATATTTCATTTCAGTTTTGGTAAGTGCTAAACCCGATTGTTCTACAGGCATTAAACAGTACAGATCGGTTACAGTGAAGCAGTGAAGCATTAGTAAGGAGGTGGAACTATGTCCGTCATTTGTACGAAAGGGTTCTCCATTGCTCAACGTTACAGAACCTTACGTATTTGAGTGAAATCGTGGTTACGTAGATCAAGGTACTAAGGGGAACGACATAAATATTAGACTGTCAAGGATTAATTCACGAGATAGAATCATAAAGTCTCATGAGCCTAAAAACATATTTTGGACCATTTTATATACGGAGGGACACCATACATTGTGACTTTTGCTGATCACGTCGTAGAAGGGTAGGTTCAGGTTGAATAGTTTAGATTTCGATGGATGAGCATGCCTAGGCACTAATGCCAGAAGACTGCGGGACTTAGTTCCAGGATTGCGGGATTATATACAGAACTCTTGAATTAACTGAACTAATCCTGCCCACACCAGTCGTTGAATATCGATCAATCCTGAATTATTTTATCCAGATTTAATTACAAATCAGTTATTACAATCCATTTCTTTCTTCTGACATTTTCACAATATTTGATTAGCTGCATCAATTTAATAGGTGCCTGGATCCTTGTTTGAAATTTGAATTAGTCATTTCGGTGTTGCTGTCCTCTGTTTCCACAAATGGCACAGAGGATCTTGGAACCATTCAGGAAATTGCCCCATCAATTGCAAAATCTTGAAATTGTTAAGCGAATACATGATTACACACTTGGGAAACATACCGATAGTTACTCTTGTTACCAGGTGAGTTCTTTTTCCAACATTATTTGCGATAGTCGTCTGCTTATGGATGTCTGGAGTCTCCAAGCGCTTTGGCTTTCGACGAAGTTCTTGGCTTATTAGCTGTAGGAACAAGTAAAGGGGTAATAAAAATGTAGGTTTCGACGAACTCATCTCACATTCCTAGATATGGCTCACCGGGCATTGTTTTCACTGTCCAACGAGAGGGTTCTCCGATCATTTCTCTTTTGTTTTTACCAGGTGAAGTAGGTCCTCTTTACACTGATGTCATACCTTATAGGGGCGGATTGTTTGCGCTTCGACTGACGGAACGTTAGATCTTTTTGAACTAGATTCTAGGAGTGGACGATGGTCACCAACTAGCCAAGTAAAAGTTCAGCAAACGTAAGTTAACCAATAGGAATTTTTTAAAAAAAAGTGGGGATATAACTGTTAGGGGTATGCTAAACGTCAATCTCATTTGGATGGATTCATGCTTTTGCCTAAAACTTCACTCACAGACACGGCAGCCGAACAAGGTAATCTGTGCATCTCAAAAACAGTAAAACAGATCGCTAAATGTCTTTTCCAAGTACAATACACCGCTTTTTACTCTTGAAATCCGCGTACATTATGCTTAGTAAGACTTGTTCCAATGACCTGAAGTTTATTTTCATGGATATTATTTCACCAAGTTGTTCATGGGGAGCTCATTGGTCTTGTTGAAAGAATTAGACATTTCGTATAAACCAATCTGACAGGGACTCCAAGTCACTTGACATCCGTTTACAACTGAGTTCGCGCTTTCCACTGAGATGTAATAGTAATTAAAAATACTCAACTTGTCATGTTGGTTACTTGGAAACCTAGATACAATCATCGTTCTATCTCACCGTGTCCAGCTTTGAAATAAAGTTTGATAAAGAGGTTCGTGTGGCTAAAATTATGTCTCATTTTTTCAGCTGTTCTTTCTCACGGATTGTGTCGTACAGTACCTTCACTGTCTAATATATACGAATGTGAGAATGAGTGAGTTTTCACCATGGAGTTTGGCTAACGTATTAGCAAGATGTCAAACCGTATTGACCTTTCTTGACCTGTATCTGCTGACAGTTGGTTCTAACGAGAATTTATCTTGTCAGGACGTTAATTTGTTAGCTTTGTCTGTGTAATACTTCCCTTATATTTTGTTGAATATAATTTCGACTAAAAGTTAGGAAAGACGGCATATTATTTTTTCGGTGCTATCCACAATCGTATTGTATGGTCTGTCCTGTCGTTAGTGTACTTCACAGTATGACGTACTTGTCGGTTTTCACATGAGTCGCCTTCAGAGTTATCAAAAAAGACTCCAACTTATGTTTGTTTTGTTTGAGTGCAAATATGTACCTGTGCATAATAATATATTGTATACTTACATTGATAAATTAGTTTGTACTTATTTACATTCACAGCGGTGAACAAGATCTTATTACATGTATTTGTCTTGGTCATGGTGTTATTTACATTGGTTCTGCAAACGGTACACTGCGTCAAGTTGCGGTTAAAAATGGTCATATGACATTGGGAGATGATACACTCACTGCATGTACAAGTTCAATTATCAGCGATAGGTAATTCCTTTAGTGTTTCCATGTATTGTTATCGGTAACTATCCCTAATTTGCTATAGGCTGACATCTGTGAATACTTTTTAGCTTAAAATATTAATATTGATGTCTCCAAGTATAGTTAGTCAAATTTGTAGTTAATCAAAACCAGTAGTCTTTAAATCCTGATACGGTTTGTCTGTGAAGAGGTCATATTATTCTTTAAGCGTATTCCTATCACCAATGTTACTAGGATTCGTTGTATGCTATTTTTTTGTTTGTTTGGAGATTTTAGTGTGATTTTTGCACACAATTACACTTTCTCAGTTAACCCGACTCCACTGGGTCAGTTTCTCAATCCGTAGTCGAACCAATTTAAAAAGTAACTAAGTTTGAATCCTAACTGATTAGTTGTAAGGGAAATGCTCACTCCCTTACATCTCTTCGAAGATTAACCTTACTCATTAACGAGACGCCAGCAACCATTTGACATTAATCTTTCATGTAGGTTGGAAATATGTATGCCATTGTGATTGTGTAGGTAAACATACCTAATCTACCGTCTGTATATACTACCAACGTGTAGACTTGCATCCTAACAGAATAATTTTTGGTCTGTCGTCGCCTGATAAGATCCTATAGCTACTTATTATGAACTAATTAGGATCAGGTTTTCAAGCTTGCGTAAATAGCTCAGATTTTATTATTTATAGTGTGATTTCAATGTAGGATTCCTATAATTTGGTATGTTTTGTGTTTTAGTGTCCCCGCAGACAAGCGAGATCAACTTGGGGTAGACTCTTCCATTATATCCCTTGAATTACAACCTCAAGGTAATCATCTACTGATCGCATACGCAGGGGGCTGTGTAGCAGTGGCTATTCCTCAGCCTATTCCATCAGAAAGCGTTACACAACCAGCTGCTCCGGCAGATGGTGTCACTGCTCCTACAGCTCAGGGGGAAGTTGTTACTCCAAATGTTGTTGATGAGTTGGCTCCAACTATTCCCCAAGAAACTCAGGGCGAAGCAACACCAGGTGACAAAACTGAAGTAAATGAAGAGAAGTCTCAGCAAGTTTCAAACGACAGTGCTGTCGAGTCAACTCCTAGTACTCCTGCTAAGGGACATTCGGAGAAGCGATCAACCCTGAAGTTTAAGGCGTTAACACGTAGTTTGAGACCTGATGCGTCTAAAGCAGAGGCAAGTTTCTTCAATGTTCTGTTTATTTAGATTTCAAATATGTTTAGTTAGTGTCCGAAATTGGGTCTAGGCCAATCTTTTCTAAAATCACTTTTGCTCACACTTCCATTAGTTGCGATCATCGAGATACGCGTTACGTATTCTCAGCTACTCCCTACCTACTACTACTGTAAAAGTAGATTGATGGTCAGTACTTACATCTGCTTCACGTTTTTGTTCGTTCGTTTGTATTCAAAGAGTTTTTACTCGTTAGATTTAGAGAAATGATTGCTTCATTTGGTTTTATCACGATCCAGCACCGTTCAAAGAGCTAGGTTTAACAATGCACTGTATTGTTGTGTCATTTTGGGGCGAGTGTTTAGTGTTTATTGGTGACCTCTAAAATAACTTGATGAGCAATAGTAGATTCCATTGTAGGGTAGTCGTAATTTGACACTAACTTCTATATTACTTCATTCTTTGTGGAATGTGAAATTCATGTTTTTACCTTGTATATACTCATATAGTGTCCTTAAGAAACCATCAATGCTAAAGATTTGCTTTCTGTTAAAATATTTTTTTTGTCATTCGATGTGTATGATTTTACTTATTTACTACTGATTTACTATTGCAGAAAGAAGAACCATCATTACCTGTACCTCCAGCTCCTCGTATCAGTCATTTACTGCTTCGCGACCAACCAGTTGAATGGGCCTCATGGCGTGTTACATCCGTAGACTCTTTATCTACTGAAGTTGTAGTTGCTTATGGTGATGGTGCATTTCAGGTTTGGCCTATTGTTGCAGCTGTTAGTGATCAACCGTTTGAGCCAATCATTGTATCAATGATAGATCCACCAAACACTCCATATGGTAAGGTTTTATTACCAATTATTTTACATCAGAGCTAAGGGTTTACAAGTTCGAAGGCAATGTTAATCATGTCGATAATCCACATTGTGGTAGGATTCACGATTAAAGCTTTATTACTTAACCAATATGATGTGGTGGTAGGATTTCTCCATTAGTAGTTTGGGGTACATAGTCTGCTGGTTTTCCACTAACCAAGAAGAGAGTAGTGGGAGACTATACATAAAAACAATCTAACCCTCCTTACCATAAAACTTTTCACTTTTTTGAAAAGTAAACCAAAATCTTCACTTTCAAGAACTAAGTGCCTAGTATCAAGCAAATCCTCAATCACGTAAACTATTCCCCCTCTTATTCAGATGTTGATTTCTACGAAAACAATTCATGTCGTGCATCACACTCACGCAACAATGACGCGCTTACCATTTTTATCTTCATTGTTTTCTGTCGATAGCACTATTATGTCCACGGTTTTCACAAATCCCTAATTTTTAACCGTTACTATCGATTTGAGTATGCTAATTACAACGCATAGTTTTCTGGAAATAATCCACACTAACTACGTTTTTTTATGAGGGCTTATTTTAACATCTATCTCAGTTCCTTGTATTCAGAGCCTGCAATTATTCATAGGTCCATATCACTTTGCACCATTTACAATTTAATGGTCAGAAATGTACTAAGATGTAATTGGTTGCACGTTTTGTATTTTGGACTCATCATTTAGTCTTCAGTTGTCCGTTTATCACATTACTGTTTCTCAAGCGCCACATTATAGACTATTTTTTTCACTATTCGTTCTTCATGTATTATGTTCAGTTCTTACACTGACGGCTTGATGGTACGGTCAATAATTGGAATCATATACATTTAGCTAAAATCTTTTCCAGTTCCTTAAAAGAAGTTGTGTAGTGGAGAGGATATTGTCGACTCTCATGACATGATTCTTATGTACCACAGTAATATTTCGCTCTAGGAGTTTTAGTCAACTGTACCATGTTATTAACTTGAGAGTCCTTGAATGATTTCGTATCAATATTTTGTCTTCTTCTAAAGGTCCTTTACCTTGTGGCGCAATAAATAAAATATTGATCAGTCCATCTGCAAAGTAAGTTAAACACTTTTCCAACTTTTTTCCAATATGTAAGCACCACAATTCAAGTCGTGTTTTATATCCTTAAAAGGTATAAACCCTAGGCTATTAGAATCATGAAAAAATTGTCTTGAATAAAGATACGTGTATAAAATAGAACTAATTCTTACGAACTGTTTATAACAACTGGTAAAAGGATAAAAGGTGGATATGCTTTTGTTCCTGCACTCCATTTTCCTGATTTTAATGTGATAACTTCACATGGGTTTCATATCTTCCCAATGCGAAATTGGATTCAATCTGCACGGCTTTATCTTAGCTCCAATCATTTGATTATACCTGATTTTTCATCTGATTTGATAACAATGCTAATAGAAACTAATGACTCTTTAGGACAACTTGGAAACCCCAATTTGCGGTGTATACACAAAAATGTAAATTTAATAAATTATTTTCAACCTATAACATGCCGCTTAGTATCAGCTAAGCATCAGAATAAACTTACTACCAAGTACATTTTCATGAAGCCCATGATACTACCTGGTTGTTAGGTGGAGTGGGGTTCGAACCTGAGACTTAGAGGCCGAAAGTTTAGCGCCTTAATCACCAAGCCACTTTTCGACACCTATTTTAAAGTCATGGCTCATTGAGTCTAAAAATTTCTATTTACTGGTAGTAATTCGTCTAATACTGACAAAGTATTATCAATTTACCTCTTAGAGAAGACTATATTCAATCAGTGGAATATCATGTGGTGCTTTTAATTTGAACATGTGCTCACAGTACAATCTTGTCAATAGATTAATTGTTTATGTGGCTGATAGTCACTTGACTAATATAGGTATATAGTGTAAGTCATCCCGCAAAATACCACTCGGGTTTGCTTATAGATTTGTTTTCTCTATTTATACAGGTATTCAAATTGAGTGACCAAACGTTTAGTTGTCTATCCTATACAAAGTGTAAAGCATTTTGAATCAATTTTCCTGATAGTTTTTGATTCATATTTTCATAGTTTATTTAACTGGAAAGGATAGATTTTTGCCTCCTCGTTTTCATAACTGTCATATTAGGTGTTTTATGTCCGCTCCATTCAGTTAGCCAGTGATGTAAAATATCCAAAAGGTCAAAATGGGAGTAATCAATCGGTTTAGATTATGCGTCTTCTCCATTTCGCAATTTATTTCACTGTAAATAGAGCTTAGCCAACATCCCACATCGCTATTGCGTGTTCGATCATAGCCTCTCCCTTTGTGTAGTAGTGGGGTTTGTGTATTGTGGTAATTCAATAGAGCTATATTGACGGAAACATTTGTTTTACAGTCTCGCTACTACTATGCCATGGAGGTCTACTGGAGAGGAATATGATTAGAAGCAATTACTTACGAAAAGACCATATGTATCCGGTCTCAAGCATTTGTCCTCTAGACTGATCACACTCCCAGGTCGTCAAGACCATCCGTAACCCAGTCTTCTCTTTAAGATCCTCCAAGGTGTATCTTCCCACAGCGTGGGCAGACGAGTAGTGACAACTCTCTTCATATCTGTAACAGCACTGTTGTGTTTTTGATGGGGGTTGCGAATCTTTCTAATTTTATAGTCATTTTATGTGGTGTGGGCTATAAAAATTGGTTTATAGTTCTATCGTATTGTTAGCTAAATCAATTTTCCATTACTTTCTATTTTTATATTTCCAATTAGTGCCGGTTTACTAACAGTGTTTTGTGGAGGTTTACCACGTCCCCAATTTGAGAATCGTTATGCAGTGTCTGTTTTACAAGATCATGAACATCATGTTTGTTATCAGTTTGGATCAAAGGTTATTGATTTTGTACTTTTACCGAGTGAAGGAAGTGTATCAAGTAAGGTTCTTCGTCTTTTTTAAGAGATTTTTGCGTCTTAAGTCATCCTATTACAAAATCACCATCTTGATTTTGTGGAAGTCCATATTAATAATCAATAACATTTAATACTATCTTGTAATATAGGCTTTTCACAATAAATATTTTACATATTAAGTGTAAGTCAAAGATAACTTGGCTACAGCTAGACATTATTTGATTTCTTTTTTAAAAATTCCACATTCATTTTTTCTTGTTTTTTTCCATTCCTTCCAGATGAAACGGTTTCAGGTGAAGTTGTGACTAAACCTTGTCCACCTAGTTATTCTGCTACATTATTAGTGCTTACTGAACGTGAACTTGTTGCGATTGATTTAACTCAACCCGATTGGCCTGTTTACGATTCACCATATCTTAATTGTATGGATTTCACTCCGGTTACAGCTATAACTCACATAGGACAGGTTTGTTTTGATATTTTGTTATTGTCCCGTTTTTTCCAGTACATTCTAGTTGTATGTAGATGTGACATATTTTTAAAAGTTCATCAGGCGGATTAACTTATATGATCTCAACTATATATTAATTCTCTAAGATGCAAGTTGGTTGTTTGTTCAGTCAAAATTCATAACATTAAATACCAAATTTGAATGCCTTCTAATTGATTTAGATGTGATAATATTTCATCGAAATTTTGCTACGTGCAGATTGAAATAAGTTGGTTAATTGTGCCGGTGAATACAATGCATCAGTTTTTAAATGATTGAATAACAGTTTTCATATGATACATTTTAATGACATTGTTTGTTGGTGGTGACACTACGTATTATATGTATTTTGACAGCTTTGACAAAATATCCATATATTGTATCAGATCTCATACGCATTGTTGTACTAGTCTATGCTTTATTATTTATATAGTACTTAAATCTTTGTAGAATATTCAATTCAGGAATCAAAACACTGATGAACAACCAATTGTGCTATCTGAAGAGCTATGTAGTTAGTGTGGTTAATTAGCATGGTTTTATTGGTAGTTTCATACATTACTTGTACTTAATAGTAGTATGATTTTCTAAAAAATTGTATTTGCTTATTTAGGTTCCACCAGCTCTAATCCATCGGCTACACCAAGCTGCTCAGATAACTTCAGATGATATTACCAACTGTTCATGGCCAATATGGGGTGGGTCTCATAATGGTAACAAGAAGAATTTTGCACAAAATTCTGGAAATGACGTTATCGTCCTTGGACATTCAAATGGATGGGTTACTTTATGGGCAGTTGGTCGAGGAGATACTTCAATTCATCTGGGAACTTTACCAACTTCATCTTTGTTTAATTTAACTGATTTGCAAAATGGTCAGGTAGACAGTCAATCAATACCTACAGTTCTTATGATTTTCTTTCATTACAAAACTTAGTATATACTAGTTCGCTCCCCATTCCAACCATAATTATTTTTATGATTAGTCAAAGTTCTTTAAAACCAGCATGTTCCTATCGAATTATTAACAGTTAATTTGTCCAAAGTTATAAGAAATTTGTACAGACATCGTTCCATCTTTTCTAATGGCTTTTCAGGATCATATGCTTCTGCGATTTCTGAAAAGCAAATCAAAGATTGTGTTCTAGTGAGCATGTTAATTAGGAGACTTTGAATTACTTACCTTAATGTGTATTTTGATTGTTCAGCTAGTTATGAGTTGCGAATTACAAGCAAATCAATGTATTCAGTTTTGTTGTACATGTTGTAACTACAGCATAATTTTTTGAATGAGTCTAGTTAACTCCATAAGATAGTTCTGGAGTGTTCCTCATTTATAGCGATGAAACTAGCCGGGATAGGATTACCTAATTGATCACAAATTATTTCGGAGCATTACTCACGTATAATGGGATAATGAAGTGAGGAGTGCTAAATAAAGATAATAAATTGGTTGGTTAGGCTGTGAATCTTAATGGAGTTAAGTGATCGAGACATGTGTTACCTATACCAAACCGCCACCTACCTCGATCCACAATGTTGACTAAAATTGGAGTAAGTTGGGAGGAGGTTAAGGACAGTTAAATTCAGACATAGTTCTAGTTTATAAAATCCTTCATTATGCAACTAAGTTATGTTGTAAATCCAAATTACACGTTAGCCGTGGTCAGTATTTGGAAACGGGTAAGATGGTTCAGAATCGGTCACAGTGCTGCAAATGCATTCACTTTTTATCTTTCCCTGTATTGAGTTTCACTATTCCTTCACAGACATCTTTTTATTGTTTCCTTGAGAACCATATAATGTTTGATCTTATTATCATTTATTTTGATTCTTTTGCTATTAATTTTGTTAATTTAAGCTTAATATACTAAGTTGGTTTTGAAACTTTGTATACACAAAGATTTGCTAAAGTGCTGTTAACCTAGAACTTATCATAACGACAGCCTACTGTCAATGAGAGCTCCGGAAATCAGGATGTAAATTGTTGGTCGTTTGCTTTTATGACTATTCTTTAACAAAAGTTAAGCATTCCTAGTCGTTAACATTTTATGTTGCTAACAGTAACGTTACTGTTACATCTACAAAATGATTACTGAAAATTTAATTTTCAGAAGTGTGGGAATTCGATATTGGAGGAAGAAACGTGGCCACCTTTTCGTCCAGTTGGTTATTGTTCTCGAGCACAACGTCAATCTGTCGAGAATTGTGATCCACGCTTAGCTGTTACACAGTTACTTGTTTTACTGGGAAGTCCAATTCGATCAGGTGTTAACGGTTCAATTGCGCCCGATACATTGACACTCGTTGTGGGTGGTGCTGCTGGTCAAGTGAGCCTATGGGTCGCTGGTTCAGAAGGGTTTTTACATTCACCGGAACTTAGTTCTTTTGAGCCTGATGTATTCAGAATATGTGTTAACCTCATTGATCATTCAGATGAGAATAAATATATTTGGAAAGATGCTTTATCTCTTCGAGTAAGTAGTCCACTTCATTTTTCTGTTGTATGCCAGTGTTTAATGTAAGTGGATATTTGTTTAGATTCACTAAATGATCTGCAATTTTGCCCTACTGGTCATTTCATACTATGAACTTGTAAAACTCCAAATGGTTACGTTTGTTTGTATTCAAGTGGTTGAGATGATAAAAATCCGAGCTCATTTTCTTTATCAAAAGCTTATATTTATTGTGAAATTATGACTAGGTGAATTATTGTGTAGAGTTAATACAATTTATTAACTAATGTAAAATTTACTTTTTATGAATGAAAGTTAATAATTTGAATAATCAACTTTACACCAAATATGCACAAGTTTTCCTATAACTTGTAACCCCTTGAGCTATTGATTAATACTTTTCTTGTGCTCATAGTTTGATGAGGTAAATTATTAGTAAGTAGTAAATGGTTTCTTTATTATTATTAGTATTCACTTGGTATTGTATGCTTAAATCTTCCCATTGATGTTTAGGACAAGAGGTACACTTTGAATATTTCTCCTTCAATGTATTTCCATATGTACAATCTATTATTCTAATGGCAATGAAAATAGACACTTCAGTCCTTTTCAAATCATCAGATGCCGTCGTAAATTGAACATCAGGGTTACATTTAAATAAACCATTAAATGGTTTTCTAAATCTTGTTACTGGTTCACCGATCAATATGAACCAATAAAGTAGTGTACTGGACAGTTGTTTCTGTTCGTATTTGGGATCGGCAATTCTGCATAGGTTTAAATTCAAGATATTCATATCACGTCGAGCTCAGTACCATTCTTACCACTGATTTGAATTTTATCGGTTCGTGTTTTTCAACCTCTTAATTTATCGTATTAGATAACAATTAATCCTGTTGTGCATGTTTCTGATCAACGTTTTATCGATGTGTTGAGGTTTCTTTACAACAATTTTTCTGATTGTGATGACTTAATTTAGTACAACATTTTTACCGTTCTAAATTTCAATGCTAGTGAGTTGGGTAAAATAGAACTAACACGTAACCACCCCAACTCCGTAAATATGATTTTTATCATTTATCCAATACACTGATATTCTTTTTGTACCTGTCGAATGATACAACATTGTTTTGCAAATTTGATGACTTATGCGATCTTTAATTTTGGAAGCATCCTTTGCCGTTGTTCTCAATTAAATTGTCATTTACTCACTTTCATGTTAGTGTCTTGTGTACGAATACCTTTATTTTTATTGCTTACAAAGGCGCTAGTCAGTTACTCACTGAGTGTAGTACATTTGTCTAGTCCTACAATTGTATATTTATTTAATCTGAACTAATTACATGTTGTTGTGTACTGATTACAACCACTTGTATGATTTATTTTTCTTTTTAATTTCTAGCCTACCGAAGGTGTCCCTCATTATTGCACACCAACTGGACTAACATTTCATCCCTGTCAACTTATTCAATTAAATCCTCCTAGCCAGATTACATCTCTTGCATTGGAGTTGTCTTGGAATCTATTGGCCATTGGTTCTTCACACGGATTTGCTTTGTTAGACTTATTTGATCGTTCTATAATCCATGCTCATTTCACTTACGATTCATCAGGTCCTGCAAAGATTGTTAATGCTGTTGCTAGTAAGTTAATCGTACTGTGATCCAATGGTTTGTGTGATATGTTTGATGTCAAATAATTGTTACTTGTTAGCTCCTATTTTGTTCATGTTTATTTTCAGCTGTACAAAATGTGATAATGGCTCGAGGAAGACAGCTTACATCAACAGTGAGACAATCATTTAGACGTTTAAAACACTTTCGTACTTCAACAGCGAGCTCTGAGAAAACTTCGAGCGAACCTACTGAACCAGCTGATGAACATCAAACAACGCCGCAACAAACCAAAAAAAGTCTTGATGAAACCTCACCTAAAGGTATGTCCTGACTATTGTATAACGTAGTTTTTAAATGCTGTCATTGTGACTATTTTCACATCTAACTGCACAAAATAAGGAGTATGTATGCCATGATTGTTTTCTCAACAAAAGTTAGTGGTAGTTGAATTGTTTAAGCGTTTAACTCTTAAAAACTTAATCACAGGTCTAGACCTCTATCTACTTCGTTTTGGTCGACCTGTTAATATCATTAGCTTGGAGTGCGCTTCAAAGCCAAATACACGAATCTGTTCTAGAAAATTACGTTAAAAATAATAATGATAACAGTTGCGGCGAAACAATTTTCCAGTGCATTCAGGTTAGTTATAATCTTCATTAGGATGTGACATCATGATCGGTCTATGCTGCCGCAGCTACGCTTAAGTTTTACCGTAAGTAGGATTTCTAGACTTAATTTCTGATTAACAAACGTCGTTTCTAAAGTGTGAATCAGTCAGTTGGCAGTCCACTACAATACAGGACCAGGTACATATATGCATCAGTCTAAGTTGCCATACCTCATTAACACAACAAAATGAACACCAAATTCATAGAAGTAGCTATTTCAATAGTGGTGGTAATATATAAAAGAAAGATTGTGTATAAGCATATAATACAGGAAGAAAGAATTAATTTGTGCAAATAAAGGTATAAATCAATTTTAATCTCACGGTTTAAGGGAAGAAAGAGAGTGTGTACACCTACGCCATTGTGATCGATTCTGAGCGATGTCACTCAGAGTCTCCAACCATTGTTTATGATAGTCGCGCGGACCCCAACCAAGTAGTCTGCATCTAGCAACATGGCTCAGACCAGAAGGTGGTGACTTTGTGGACTGATGCCACATTTCAGTTTGGCCGCCCCTAACATTCTTTTAATCATCTCGAACACTAGTCAGTATTAGGCGTCGTGGTAATCGGTGTTCAGGTATGTGTAACACGTGGCCCAACTTTCTCAGTCGATGAAGATTTACAACCTCATCAACTGATTTACCATCATTCTCTAATAACCTGTGTCTAACCTCACTATTACTTACCTGGTGATCCATCAGATGTGAGCAATATTTCTAAGATATCTGTGAACAAATACTAGTGACTTACGAGTATCTTTTACCCTTAATGGTCACGTTTCGCAGCCGTGAAGTAGAACAGAACGAACTGTTGCGCAACATACTCGTCCCTTAATTGACAGACGGATGGATATCTCAGTTTCGTCATAGGTGACGTAGGTTGGCAAAAGCCAAACGAGCTTTCTGAATCCGTGCAGAGATTTCGTCAGATATCAACACATTAGGACTGATCAGACTTCAAAGAAAAGTGAGATTGTCGATGTGTTTTGACTATTTCACTCGCTATCCTTAGTTCAGGTGTTGACGCAGGCCAGTGTTGAATCAACAATTAGCATTTATAGGGGGAGAAACGCATTCCAAACATCCTGACATTGTGACTCGGTGTTATCAAAAGACTGTATTTTATCAGCGTGTTCACCAAACATGTCTATGTGGTCTGTTTATTCTGGGTGGATAATTGGACGTTGTGGAAGGAGATTAATTCCTGAAAATGCAGTCGAAGAGAATGTTATTTCCAGCACTAGTTCCATGATGAAATTAACGAGAAACGGATGTAATGGACATTATTGACGGACACCACGTGAGGTTGCAAAACTAGATAATAGAGTGCGTACATCGAAGCCTCCAATGTTTGGTTCGAAGCGGGGTTTCAGTAGTCTTGAGACGGTGTTTCGCGCACTGGAATTTTTGGTCGTGGTGACACTTGAGGAGGATATTTAGAGTTGGAATAATAGGTATTCAAGACGGTTATTGATTATGAATACAGTGATCTTGAGTGCTGTTAGAGGTATTAGCGCGGTTATCATTTCCCGGTTGCTCACAACCTGGAAGGGTTCTTCTGGAGGTACCTGGAAAGGAAATCGGATTAAAGGTGGTTTTATTGACTTGAGAATGTGACCGAAGTGCTCAAAGGACAACTGTTTGATTTCGGTCTCACACAAACTTTTGCGAGCAGTTTTTTTATTAGCTCAATACTTGTTGGGACATTACCACCGGAGACGGAAATCCGTGGGGTAAGGTGAGATGTGCAATTTTATTGTCGACATTTTCTAACTCCACTCTTCCTTGTGGGAAGGCGGCAGCGCTGTTATGCTGGTTGTCTGAAGGAAACACCTTACTGTCGTCACACAACTGTACTGTCAACAGTACGACTTCGCCCTCGGACCTTGAGTTTGCTGCTTTTAGTTCTACCGCTTTTCAACCGACCTACCTGTCATGGTAGAACCTTGAGGAACGATTGTTTGAGCCAGTATAACTTGATTGTTCATCAGGATAGGCATGCCCGACCACTACGTCAAGGTAGCAGCAACGGTCGGGTGTGTGTGAATACTCTTCTTTGGTACTTTATTTGTAGTTATCCATTGCGTTAGTATACCTTAATCTGTGTAGATATTCCTGATCATGCATACATAATTTTACTGTTTCTTACTGTCTGTTAACCTTTTCATCATTATTTTACTTCATCACAAACTTTAAGCATTTTCAGTTCCATGTAAACGCATACTTCACTGAAATGTTACAATTTTTATCAATTGTTTCACAGATGAAATTAAAGAACAAGATCAGCCTGTTGAACCGGGTGAAAAAAAAGAAATCCAAGAAAATGTTGAAGCTGTAGGAGTAACAGAGCAACCAACAACTTCTGTAGAATCTGAAGAACTGAAACAACAATCAATAACGGATAATGCTGAGGTTGATGTTCCTCCTGAACCTATTCAACTGAGCCAAGAGGATATAGTATCATCAGCTGTTCGTTGTCTCCTTTTTTCTGAGACGTATATTCAAGTGGGAGACCGTGCTCCTTCTGTCTGGGTTGGTACAGCTTCAGGTAAAGTGTTGGCTTTTAATTTGTCATGGAGAGGTACTGCTGGACCCGTTAAGGCGACATTGTCCAAGGAATTACAATTGCATCATCACTCTCCGATTGTTTCTTTGTATATCATCGATGCTGTTGATCATGGACCAATTATGCATAGCCAAGCCTACAGGTATGTACAGTGTACTCAGTAGCTGTTTCTATTATTTCTACTGTTTCTTTTTATCTACACTACTTTACCATTTTCGTCCAATTTTAATAATTTCCTATTTTCAATTTCTATTAAGGAATTCGTGTGTCGAATCAGTTGAAAGTAATGAGAAACAAGAATCTGCTCAACCGTCAGAACCTCCTGCTGAAGTTTCGATGGATGGTGGTAAAGATACTGAAATACCTATTCAATCAACATCAGCTACACAGGATGTGCATCAATTACTTTTGTGCTCTGAGGAACAAGTTAAATTATTCAGTATACCTTCACTTCGTCCAATTTATAAGCATAAATTTATTGATCGCCTTCGTATGCTTGGTATGTCAGTTACTTCTAGTGCTGGTCCAACTTCTAAACCAGAGAAGGAAGTGACCGAAGAAGCAGCAGATACAGTTGTCGGCGAGAGCGAGGTAAATATTTCCTTCATTTTCGTGACCTCGTACACAATAATCCATATTATCTATTGCTTTATTCTATTTTCTGATTTGTGATTTCATGTAACTCTTACCAGGTACATAAGTTAATGCATTGGTTTTTGTGAGGACGGTACCCGAGTGAACTCAAGAAAGCTCAGGAAAAGTCGAAGAAAAGTCAGAAAATTACAAAATTCTTAACAGCTTATTAAACCACGCCAAACCCTATTGTCTCATATGGAAAGTCCCTTGCTGAAGCTATGTTTGGACACTTCAATTTGACTCAAAATTCGGACTTTGATATCAGCATCTTCAGGAGATTGGGGACTACATACAAACGCAAGACACTTAAGCTGGTCTTCTGCCATTATCGATAATTCAAAACACTCACACTCGTGATTTACTATGCTAGCTTGTTTCATCCGCTCATCGTTTCCAGCTTTTGCTAACTTGGTAACGAATATCAAACAAAGATGACTGTTCACCAAAGATTCGCTACAAAATTACGTCCGCCACATCAACTGAAAGGTCTCTCACATTCTTGGAATAATAAAATTAGTGTACCGTTCATGTTCACCTACGCCAAATTTGCGTAGCAGTGCTCGGACCTTTGCGGCGTCATCAAATGTTTTTTGGCCGACTTCGAATACTTCCAAACATAGCTTCAGAAGGGGACTTCCCATCTGGGACAATAGGATGGAACGTAGTTCTCTAAGCTGTTAAGAATTATATGATTACCTGACTTGTCCCCTCGTTTCCCCCTTTCAGTAATGTTCTTTTAAATGTGTCAACGAAGCTCTCTGCCTGTCCACTTGATTGAGGGTGATAAGGTAGAGAACGTATATGTGTAATTTCATTAGTGCTACAGAAGTGCTAAAATGAATTGTGAGTCGTTGTCAGTCACCAAAGTCTCCGGGACACCGAAACAGCTAAGTAATTCAGATAACTTGCTAAATTGTTTCACTGGCTATACAGTGTGCCATAGCATAGTTTTGTGACCATTTCGTGAGTTCATTCACTATGACTAAAAACGTTTGTCATCGTACTGGGGCTGCGAAATCTGCGTGCAGCCTCTCCCAAGCACTACTAAGCTTTTCCGTTGTTGTGGTTCACACTTATTCGAACTTTCGAATGCTTTCAGGCACGACGAACAATTGCGGCATCTAGTTTCGATATCTTGATCCATTGTAGGCCAATAAGCATAGCTTTGAGCCGAAGATTTCATCAACATTTCATCCAATCATCTTTCGGAAGAACATTCCAGAATATTGACGTGTAGCTTTCCGACTGGACAAATACTAAAAACCACTGCATGCGGATTGAATGGGTGTAATGATGATTTCATTTTTACTAAAAGCTTAAGAGTTTTGTACCATATTTAACACTGTTTGGAAAGACATTCCTTCTCACTTGCAATTTAGAGGGTTCTAGCGTTCGAATGCTCAGGTAGTACGCGGTATAGCAAGAATCTAATCTCTAGATATAACAGTTTTGGAGCCATTATGGGTAACAGTATCACAATAAATATTATGATTTTTGACTGTTATTTATGAATAGGTTGTATATGTGAACACAAGCCAGATTAATCCCAAACGTGTGACAGGGTTTGGCCTTCAGAATTTTACTTCTGGATCCGGAGAAAATGCTAAACTCGAATGGAATGCTGTTGCAACGCTACTAGATGGACAGATTGCTGTACTGTCTTTGCCTAACCTTCGTAAAGTATTCAAGGGTGAGTCCACTGGTTAGCCCCTTTTTCACTCACTAGATATGTTTATCAGCTGAACGATAATGATAGAAAAAAGTAAGGAATTATTCTGTTGAGTACATTTTATGCAGTGGTAAATTCACATGATTAATACAAAAATCAACAAAGATTCCTCAATCGATTGAAATCTTTGGGTTATAGTGTATTTTCCGAGCTAGTTAGTCTACTTGCGAGGTTGTCATTGTTGTTCTGGACAACATCATCGCTTACTTCACTTGGTAATGAGCGGTTTAATTGACCCAGAGGTCAATAGAATAAATTACTCAACAGGCACAAAATGACAAAGATAATAAAACCCTTGTACACAAGTTGGAAATAACATTGTCAGAACAAGCTGACTCAAAACTTGTGGAGTAGTCAAAATGTTCACTTCTACTTGGAGTTTGCACTAATAATGTGTTGGACAACAACGAAAGTTTTGCGATTAAAATGATCCTCTAACTTAATATAATCGGAAATATCGACTGGGATTACAGATCTCCATGATTTTTGAGTGGTTAATGAAACTGTGCCATCCACGATAGAGCCTTTTTGTTTCATTGAAATCATTAATCAATATAATTGAACCGTTGTTTAGATATAATATTGTAATTATCGTATACGTATTTTCCAGTTTATATTTATTGAATTGAGGTTCATAACTATCGGTTTACGTAAAGTTTATTATAAATTCCTTTTTTAGAACGCTGTTATCCTGGTTATCTACCTTCATCTACACTTCCCTGTGTTGCCACGCGTACGTATAACACGCATGTCTTCTGGTCTATAGGATGTCGTCTTTTAGTATCCGAACTCAATCCTATTCCTTTGTTGAATTCATTCGCAACACCAGTTAGTGATGTTATAACAGATGATTTTATTGCAATCCATTTACCCGAATGGGCTAGAACGGCTAGTAAAGATGTATCAGTCGAAAATGAAAATTTAAAAACATCCAACCAGACAAACTTGATTTCTGAACCTCTCCAGGTATTATTGTTTGCATATTATATAAGCATTTTCTTTTCCTACCTTTTCGTCATACATTCACTATCTACTAATAATTATTAACATTTGTTATTTCAGGGTACTGGGAATATTACCACTGACGAGAAAATAAATGGTTGCGCACCTGTAGTAGAAGAGGAGATTATACCAACGAATAAGATGAATGATACTATACTAGAGAATGGTCAGAATATTGGTGATGTTACATTGGATTCTATCAAGGAATATTTGAATGGGTAAATTGTAGTATTAAGTTTATTTAATTAATTATAAATCTGTTTTGTATTTATTTTCTTTATATGTTTATACTTGTGATGTAAAGTTTTCACTGGATTAGAATGAAATTGTATATTATAACACTTGGTTATTTATTGTTCTTCAGCACTGATGTAACAATGGTTGTAAAAACAACTGAACTGTCTACTGAAAAGCGTACTCTTGTAGAAGGTGGAAAAATTACAACTACCGTTCATGAAGTAGAGAAGGTTGATGGAAAAATTACAAAAGACGATGTTGTTAAGTTTGTCGCTGATGGTGAACCGGAGGTGGTGAGTATTACAGGTCAGTTTCATACAACATGTTAACTTATTGATTTAATACTATTGATGGGATTAGAAAATTGTGCTTGTGGTTTTAAAATCTCTTTAATTTTCTTGTTGTAGTATCTTAGGTTATAGCGATTGATAATGGTGTTTCTGAAGTATTTTCTGTTTTCATATCCAGCATCTTGTTTTTATTAAATTCCGAGCATTGAATTACCGGTATTATTTTCATAAATTTATAGTGAACGAACTACAATTTTAAACAAATGATCGTCAAGTTATGTGTGGTGATAAATTGTACATAATTTAAATTCTGTCACATCGTTTACACTGTTTATGTTGTTCAAGCTTTGAGAATTTAATGGTCGAATGTGAAGCAATTATCTATCCATCACAGGCTTAGTGGTGTAAATAAGACGTCAAGTGTTCGTACTCTGGACCGAATGTTCTGCGTTCGATTCACGGTTTTGGGGATCGTGGTTACACACTGTTAAGAAGTCCCACATTAGAACGAGACAACCGTCCAGTGTTTTCAGGTTTACATTGATGGTCTAGCTAAGATATTAGTTCGTGGTTTAATCCACAAAGTTTTCTCAATATTTTACTGCCGAATTTTAAATCACTTTATTGTTTATACTAGGGTGTAATCCACTATCTAGTTTATTGTTTAAATTTTCTTAGAAAAAGCAGATTGTTAAGATTTGTATGGTCACAACATAGTTTTTCCATACATTGAGATCGAATATTCTCTGTCTATTACAGTCGATGGAACCTTGTCTAGATTTAATAATTTTTTGTTTGCCAACTACATATATTGATTCCTTAAGACACTATTCAATGGAATCCCTCTAAACTTTGATAATTATTCAACCACTCTGCTGTGTTGTCCTTTGGGTTCATACAGGAAACTGAAAATGTAATACCGATTGTGAATTTATAGATAGTATGTTTAGAACCAACAAAGTATATACTAGTGAATATGAGCATCGTATAAGTAAACTATATTCACTTTTTACATTACACCAAAAATAAAATAAATGCAAACTACTTGGTTGGAGTTCGCCTAATTATTATTGCTTAACAAAAACTAATGCACCTGTTGTCATACCATCAATTTGTACTTTTCACATCTTACTTATGTAATTTTTTCCATTGTTATCATTGACTTATAAACTACTTTGATTGGTTTAATAATTTCGTATATGCATATAAATATTACTGTATATTAGAGTAAAGCCTGATGAGGATCTAATCGAAAACAATATTGTTCGCTTATATATGTTGTTCTAATAAATAATGGTTGAAGATGTTGGATCACTTGGCTAAGAATCATTCGCAGCGATGCAAATATCATTTCTTCCCCCTTTATTTTCTCGATCTTTCTACTTACTATCTATACTGAATTTTTTTTACTACCATTGATACGGTTATTATTTCAAACATTCTCTATGTTTCATTTAATGTTATAGCAGTTTGGACTTATTTTTTAAGTCCTACATTGTTTATAACTGACTAAATTTTTTTTAAAAAAAAGCCATCCCACTAATCTGAACTTGAAACGAAAAGTGTTTTTTCCCTCTGGATTTATATTCCAGTGTTCGCGTTTGTTATCTGATATTTTGATTGTTAATACTGGGTTGTTGTATGTTATTAATTGGAAAGTTTTTCTTTTCTATTGTTCATTTTAGGAACTGTTTAACTAAACAAATTATCGGTTGATCACAATTGCCACTGGAATATAATACTTTATCTTTGTTCTAATTCAGTTTAATATTATTTACTATGTTATCATGACATTATTTTACCATTGTTGATTCTCATTTTCCTCTTCTGCTTAAATTGACTCGTCTTATACTCATGTGTTTGTCCCCCGTGTATCTCGTGTTGGCTTTTTGTTGCCTCCCCTTCGCAATTATCGCTTTTCGACTGATGATGGTGATGATGATTAACGGTGCTTTTGTGTCCTAGTCGGTACAATTTACCGGTGGTCATTATTTTTTCGTCTTATTGCGTGTTATTTTCGGTCTTTTGTGCCTTTATTTTTAATCAAAGAAAATTTTCTCTCTTCGCTTATTCTTTTTGTCATTTTTATTGCCTTTTTTAAATTTCTCTTCTATATGCTGTTCTATTGTTTGATGTCTTTTCATCAACTGTATGAACCATTTCTCGTTTCTTTTTTGTTATTACTGACATGTTTATGCATTCACATACAATTATAATACATAACTTGACAGCCTATCTGCTCCCGATTTTTGCTAGTCATAACTGCCGTGTTGTGTCCATGTATATCACACTTAACATGTTTTTCAGCTTTGTGTTAAAGTCTGTTCTAGATCATGTGTTTGATGTGCTGACTGGTGTACGCTCAGTTATCTTAAAATTTTTATTCTACCCTTTAAGTATACTAAAACTTATTCTCTAAACGTGGAAAGTTTTATTCCTATTTTATCCAGTTATGCAACATCTATATCTTTGTTTGTGTGTTTTGTCTACTCTGGTAACAATGTTTGTACATGTATACCAGCTCATATGCTCCTGTTTGTATAACTTGTTTTGTATACTGTTGACCATCATCAGCACTACTTCTGTTCGCTCTATGCACATCATAATTATCTGTTTCTGATTAACTGATCTCTTGCTATAAAAACAGCACACGTACATATGTCCACGCGCAGTCATTATCAATCGCACATATATGCTACA
The DNA here is from genome assembly GCA_944470205.2 of Schistosoma margrebowiei. Classification (NCBI taxonomy): domain Eukaryota; kingdom Metazoa; phylum Platyhelminthes; class Trematoda; order Strigeidida; family Schistosomatidae; genus Schistosoma; species Schistosoma margrebowiei. Next base: position 8,933,866 of record OX104027.1, read on the forward strand.
CCAGATAATACTTACTACCTAATATGGTGCATATATACGCTTATAAATATGACACATACATGTCAACAGTAATGATAACCAACGCTAACAATTTTAACAAAATTTACATGTTTTACAAGTTTCTGTTTTGTTTTGCTTCTTTTAATCGTTAAATGTTTCTCATTTTGTTGTTTTTATTTGACTCTAATCATGATAAGTTGCTAGCAAATGTAAACGTATATTCCTTTTATTATCACTATTCAATATTACTATTATCTTATTGTTATTATATCTAAATGCGAATAAACATTTTTCTGTCATATGTGTTTATCGTTTTCAGGTCATTTGGGTACTTGCACAAGCAAATTGACTTGTAGGGTATTTGGCATTCTACATAAATGTTCAGCTCAGTATTGAATTTAAACCATAGTTTTTGGATGTCCGTCTGCTTATCCCTTGGACCAATGTGCATGTACAGAAATCTAACGCGAATTTTATTTTGTTTGTTACAAGGAATTGAAGTAGACTATGTCATTTCTACCTCTGGATCGATTTCGTGTTATGCATTTGAATCAGTGGAATAGGCAACTGACTCAATCTTTTTCGATGTAACACGTATCGAAATACTGTTCGACCATGTGTAAAATTTGTATACACATAAAAACAAACCGGTTTTTTCAATGAAGGTTGATCATTCTGTTTGTAGGTGTATGAATCTTCCTGTTGTCGATGTTAAAGACTGCGATTGACCAGTCTCTTTTGGCTATATGTGTATCGTGAACGGGTTGCCACGATATTATCTTTATTACATAAGGGTTTTCCAGAAAAGTTGGATACAGACTAGCAGTGTAATCCGGTACGCGCTTTTTGACTTGTTTGAGTCTCGTTAGCTGGATGTACTTGCCTCAGTGTTCATGTTCACTCCTGAACTCAAAAGCAGAACTAGTTGGCAAGTTCTAAATAGATCGAAATGCTCATTTTCAGTCCCAGTGTTAGCTACTACCTTACTTTGTATAAGCTAATGATTGTAGAGTTTCTGTCGAAGTATTGGCGACTTTCACATTAGTTTACATTCAGGTTCTTGTTATTTAAATGATTGTCAAAAGCTGATGTTAAGGTTTTTCGCAATGCTTGCTTTGTTTGGTTTCAATGTACGAACTCTCCACATATACTAACACCTGTTCGATATAGCCGTAGTACAAAATGTCTTATTTTCCTCGATGGGTTAGTCTTTCTTCTACTTAGCTAACTGTCCTAACTGATTATAAATAATGCGTATAGATTCAATATGGTTTTATTTGATATCGGAAAAGCGTTAATCTATTCATAACATTTTGTTTATTTTAGCCTAGTCATTTTTTTTATTTGCCATATATTGATTGATTGTTTATTCCGTTATTTTTTTCTAAGTTGAAATTTAATGATCCTGATAATGGACAATGTGTGCATAGAGGGAGAGTTCTTTGGGAAATAATAGCCTAGATACTTATCTCGAGATCAATACATGTACATATAGTTACGATCTAATAGCACTTGTGAAGCGTTCTGTACATAAGGTATTTTATTTTGATTTCATACTGAAGACCAATTACTCAGCGACTGACATGTATGTAGTGTGAATTTTTACACATCATATATGCGTGGCTATTATCTATCGGAGGACAATTTATTTACAGTACATTCGACATAAGTATTGGTCACAAGCTTTTACCGGTTGGATTTGTTAAAAGTTGATTGGGTATTATTGTGATATTGTACATTAATCAATGACTGGTGCGTTTGTCATGTGCGTTTTAGACTTATCACTAGGGGAATTTTCTCTCCATTTGCTTACAGAGCTTGTATTTAACTGAAGAAAAATATTTGAAATTATCCAACATAACAACTGAATAGGTCACAATCTAGAACGTATTTTAGATTCTGAAAGCGTGTATCACTGAGCATCAATACTTCATATGGAGCTACTTTTACTTGTTAGATTTCAATTTTATTATTCTTATGTAAAATGTGAAACTTTGCAACTGAGATGCCCCGAAATTCCTTGGTTCGGTTTAGACTGGAGAAAGCGCTCACGAGCCGCTTACGTACGAACATGCGTCTATATCCTCTGCCAGCGAGGCTCTACCCACTAGTTTTACACGGTGGTATTGTTCATGAATTCGAAAAAAAAATGAAAAGTGAACCTGAATGGTGGATACGAAGGATTAGCAAACGCCGTTTTTAAAGTGTGAATCAGTCAGTCGGCAGTCCACTACAATACAGGACCAGGTACATATATGCATCAGTCTAAGTTGCCATACCTCATTAACACAACAAAATGAACACCAAATTCATAGAAGTAGCTATTTCAATAGTGGTGGTAATATATAAAAGAAAGATTGTGTACAAGCATATGATACAGAAAGAAAGAATTAATTTGTACAAATAAAGGTATAAAGCAATTTTAATCTCACGGTTTAAGGGAAGAAAGAGATTGTGTACACCTACGCCATTGTGATCGATTCTGAGCGATGTCACTCAGAGTCTCCAACCATTGTTTATGATAGTCGCGCGGACCCCAACCAAGTAGTCTGCATCTAGCAACATGGCTCAGACCAGAAGGTGTTGACTTTGTGGACTGATGCTACATTTCAGTTTGACCGCCCCTAACATTCTTTTAATCATCTCGAACGCTAGTCAGTATTAGGCGTCGTGGTAATCGGTGTTCAGGTATGTGTAACACGTGGCCCAACCTTCTCAGTCGATGAAGATTTACAACCTCATCAACTGATTTACCATCATTCTCTAATAACCTGTGTCTAACCTCACTATTACTTACCTGGTGATCCATCAGATGTGAGCAATATTTCTAAGATATCTGTGAACAAATACTAGTGACTTACGAGTATCTTTTTAGCGAGTTAGTTTTCTACTGGATGGGGACGCTAACCCCATGCCCAACCCTCCTCCCTTATCCGGGCTTGGGACAGGCAGTAGCCCCCGGAGGGACTCCAGGCGGAGTTTGATTCAAACTAATTCCTCTATTATTATCATAGGGTGATTTCGATCCATTTTATATATTGGTATGATCAGTGATTGCGATCAGTAAGATGGGATTACGTCCAGCTCCTAGATTTCTGCCAAAATATTAGTCAACTTATTGCTAAAACTGGACCACCATCCTCAAAGACCTCTGAAGCCAATCCATTTGGACCAGCTGCTCTCCCTCGTTTCAGATTAGTTATAGATTTTTGAACTTCAATTGGAGTTGAAGGGCCTACTTGAATGTTCCATTCAGGCTGTTTGGTAACGGTGGGTAGCTGAAGGCCAGCTGAACTGCTCCCTCAAATGTTCCGCCCATAGTTCTAAACTTCTGGGCTGAGAGCAGATAAGTGTTATCTTTTTCCGAGGTCGTCTCACTTACACTTGACTTCTTAATTCCAGTTTCTTTTATCCGTCCGAATAGTTATCTGGTGTTACTTACAGCCGCTGTCAATATCATCTCGTTTGCTTTCGTTACGCACCACTGCTCACGGTCGTTCCGCAGACTATTTGTTGACCTACATGTGATTTGTTTTCGCTCATCATTGTGTTCAGAGCCTGATGGGATGGGTTTACGAGAATCTATCAGTGCAATAGACTAGGTAGAAATCCACTTGTTTTTCGTAACCCTTTGGTTCAAATTACTAATAGGAGTCGTTGCTGTTTCCACAGCTGTTTGTATATCTTTCCAAGCAACATCTGGGTCAGCCTCGTTTTCAAAACTGCGTAAGTGTGACCTCAGTTGTCCCTGAAATCCACTTTTGGCTTCCTCGTCAATGAGTTCAACTATAATGAGTCTTATTAATGTGGTTTTTGTGTGTCCAGTGAGGTGCAAGCAAATGAGTGCTCATATTAGAGTATGATCGGAGTCGGAACAGGTATTCTAGAACGAGTGGCAGTCTTCTGTTGAGCTTTTCCAATGATGATTAATGGTAATATGGTTTATTTGAGTCCACCGTTGGTTTGGTGCAACGGGTCGCCATGTTAGACGATGTCTTTCTTCATGCCTAAAATTGGTGCTTGCTAAAAATAAACGATTGTCTGAGCACAGTTACAGCAGACGGTTACCATTATCTGTTCTCTGAGACGGAACATCAAAATACCCACCTAAATGTCTTCCTGTTTGGTTTAAGCCACCTACTTGGTCACTAAAGTTACGTGCTACGTCTCACTAGATTCTATTTGGATGTATTTGCATCTCAGTGTTGTTCACTTCGAAATTCAATCTCAGTACTTTTCGCTCCAAAGATTTTACGTATTATCCATTAAGTTGAATTAGCTACTATATTTTATAACTGGAAATTCAGAAATCGTTACAAGGAAAATCATTTTTTGTGATTGATTTAAATTTATATTGTCTGTTTGTAAAAATTGCTCCTTCAGTTACGAATAAATCATTCGATGTAATATCAAATTGTTTTTGAATTGATAGAGTAAGGTTATTGAGATTGATGAATTTCATTGAAATCTCAACTATTAAAAACCTGAAAGTGGATGGCCATCTCATCTTAGTATGTGGTTCCGCAACAATGTTGATCTACGGGCCAAGGGTCTTTAGCCTCGTATACAAATGCTTAACCTCCATATCATTGGGCTGTCATCCAACTGTGTTAACTTCAAACAAGCTCAGATATTACTCAATCCTCTGCTATCTCACAATTTACTTGGTTGAAAATAATTAGTCACTAGAAATTTGTTCTCAAAGCTAACGGTCCTGGTTTCTATTTTGACCAATTCAGGTATTTTCTAACAAGTTTATATATATGTATATGTATATAACAGAATATAGTATAATCCGGTCTAAATGAATTTAAACCATTGAATAAATGTACAAAATGTAATTTATTTAAGATATTTGTAATAAAAACACAAACAAATATACATGAAACAACATATTCAATGAGTCATATTCATACTTTAATGTAGAATATAAGTTCGAATGATATTAATTATCTCTTGTCACGTTTCAACGGATAAATAGCATTTCGAACATGGATCATATTTGTATAGTATGAATCTATTATTTAACATTTTATCACTATTTTTGTTTCACAAATATGAGTATGAAATAGTGAAAATGATAAGTTGAATCAAGACTTCGATAGAAATCCCTAAATAATAAAGATCTATAATCATTGAATTTATTATAGTTCTTTATTATTTAGGAATTTCTATCAAAGTCTTGATCCAATTTTCATTCTTTCATACTCTTATTTGAAGGGTAGAACACTTCAAAGAACTCTTGAATCGACCAGCTCCACTGAACCTACCCAATATTGAAGTAGCACCCATCGATGTTGACCCACCAACAATTGAATAGATCAGTATGGCCATCAGACAGATCAAGAGAGGCAAAGCAAGAGGACTAGCCAATATTCTAGCAGAGGCACTAAAAGCACACGTGGCAGTAACTGAAAAGATACTCAGCACTTTCTTCAACAGGATTTGGGATGAAGAACAAATACCAACAGACTTGATCAAGATACCAAAGTGTGATAACCAAGTGTGATAACTACATAGGCATCACTCTTCTCTCAATACCATGAAAAGTTTTCAACACGGTATTGTTAAACAGAATTCGAGACCAACAGGCTGGATTCCGTAAGGATCGATCGTGTGTAGATCAAATCGCAACACTACGGATCATTGTGGAACAATAAATTGAATGGAATTCATCACTCTACATCAACTTCATTGACTACGAGAAAGCATTCGATAGCGTGAACAGGACAACTCTATGGAAACTTCTTCGACACTATGGCATGGCTGAGAAGATAGTCAATATCATACGGAATTCCTATGATGGATTAAACTGCAAAATCGTGCGTGGAGGACAGTTGACAGAGGAAGACTAAAGAACACCTTACGCCGAGAAATGGAGGCAGACATGAGAAAAATGAACAAAAATTGGATAGAAGTGGAAAGGAAGGCCCAGGACAGAGTGGGTTGGAGAATGCTAGTCGTTGGCTTATGCTACATTGGGAGTAACAGGCGTAATTAAGAAATCATTGAATTCATTAAAGAGGAAATCCTATTCATTAACATTCGTTTTGCTGTTTATTTATTTATTTACCGAAATCTCTTTGTTGACTTTTATATTGAAAATAACAAGTTGATATATGTCCAAAACGTATTATGTAATATACTATTTATCAATATCCCGTTAAATAATAATAATAATTTACGTTTTTTGTTAGATTATAAATCAGAGAAGGGTTTTGTAGATATTATAGTAATTTTAATAGTTGAGATCATGAGTCAGTTGAAGTCAGACCTCAATGGAAAACCTGGAAGCTGTGACCCGTGGAGTTCAACCGGGTCTGTTGTGAGATAGTAACTCACTGATGACAATGGTGGACGGTGATGCACCTTCGTGGATTGGTTGAAGTTAGACATTAACACTGTTGGATGTCGGCCAGCTAAGTGGTCTAGACGTTAAGCGTTCACGTGCTAGACTGACAGGTCCTGAGTTCGAGTCTCGCGAGGCAGAATCGTGGATGTTACGGACATCCAGTGCTTCTAGGTTTTCCAAGGTGATCTAGCTTCAATTGTCTCATGAATTCAACTATTAAAATTATAAATCGATTGTTATTATGATCCATTGTGAAGAATGCTAGTTTTCAAATTTCCCATTATGGACAAACTTTAAGCTAGAAAATGATTGAGGATTTGTTTAATCCTACTACGGGACTCTTCACTAATGTATACCTGTGATCTCAAGGTGTATGAAAACTTAGGCCTTATGATAATAGTCATCATTTATTTATAATTGATTAATCTCAAGAGACAATTTCCAAACTTTCTAGTGAGAAGGCATGACAATTGAAGTTCAACCATATCGTTCATAAAGGTCGCTTAATCTCACGAATTCACTTGAGTTAAAAAATATAATCCACTGTACACCAGATCAGTGGTATGAATTTTAAGCGTTAACATGAGACCTAAATTTCTTTGATCTGATCTTTCCCAAGTTAGAAAGACGATATAATGATCTAATAATTCCTGATTTCTCACTGATTGTTCAATCCAAGTCAGTCCGTGATTTGAAACTATAGAGTAGTTTACTAATCATTACTCATATTTGACCTAAGAACAATCATGTTTTGACTATGTGTTAAATATGAATCATGTGAATTATGATTCTTCAATCATTTCGAAACAATTATTTCTTATTAAACAACGTGATTCATAATCAAGCATTTGTAACCGTCAGTTTACAAAGTTTATTTATTTTGAATCGGATCTATTTAATTTGATTGATAACAGAGCATTGAACAATCTCATGTTTATCAGTTTAGAGGTTGTGGAGACTGTTTAATTTTTGATTGAAATCATGAATCAATTGAAGGTAGATCACCATGGAAAACCTGGAAGCACTGGACGGCCGTTTCATCCTAGTATGGGATTCCACAGCAGTGGGCATCCGCTCATCTCACATTTATTTAATCTTTACTAGTGACTTAAGATCACATTACTATTTAATTATTTGTTTGAACACATGACTATTAGTAGAAAGGGGCATTGAATATTTATGTTCCACATCATATTCATTATACTTGTTTGTTTTTTTTATCAATACTTATCATGATACTCCGATCATGAATCAATAATCTATCAATAGAATTAATTATCAATAATTAAGTAATAATAACACTGATGATAATAGTTAATAGTTTTAATGGAAGCATACAATAAAAGGAATATAAAATGTATAATAATTCTTTGTAAAATAAAAGTTTAGATTTCAATGAAATTCCAACTATGCTTTGTTAACGAGTATCAATTAGGTAGGAAATTTTCCTACTGACTACTTAAATGAAATTCATCCAATATACACTAACTTCATTGACTATGAGAAAATATTTGACGGTATGGATAGAAGAATATCATGGAACCTTCTTTAACATTATGGTATACCTGAGAGAATCATCAAGATTAAACAAAATTCATAAAACAGATTACATTGTAAAACCGTGCATATAGGACAACTGACAGACACATCCTAAGTGATGACCGGTGTCAAACAAAGCTACTAGAATACAATGGTCAGGTTGGATGCAACTCGACGAGGTGGACTTCACACATTACCCACTTCTTCTATCCAATACACACAGAAAAATGCAGATGAAAATAATTACTGTAGCAACAGCCTGTGTATCTATAGGCCTCACCATACACAAGGGTTAAAGTAACGTCCTCAACTAGAACACAGAGAACACCAAACCAATCACACTTGATGGAGAATCTGTGTAAGATGTGTAAAGTTTCACGTGTTTGGAAAGTATCATCGATGAACAATGAGGATTTGATGGAGATGTGAGGGCAAGGATTGGCAAAACAAGGGACGCATTCCTTTAGTTGAACAAAATATGTAACTCAAAACAACTATCAGCCAACATCAATGTCAATGTCTTCAATACGAACGTCAAGACAGTTAGTTGTATAGTACAGAGCTGAAACTTGGAGAACTACCACAACCATCATCAAAAGAGTACAATTATTTCTCAACAATTATCTGCGCAAGATACTCGTTGTCGGTTAGCCGGATACCATGAGTGGCAGAAAACAGACTGGTTTCCATTTGAAGAGGAAATTAAGAAAATATGTTGGATGTGGATGAGACATACATTGTTGAAATCATCAGACTGCATGACGAAGTAATCGTCAACCTGAAATCGTGAAGGGATACGGAAAATAGGAAGACCATGGAAGACATTGCGTCAGGAATTGTAAGGAGATGTGAAAATAATGAATATCAACTGGGAACAACTGGGAAGGATTATGGAGGACAGCCTATGTTCCTCCACGATGGATAACAGGCCTAAGTAAACAAGTAAGTACTCTCAACCACCTAACATCAATTTATGTAAATGAAAGCAACTTCAAAATTAATTTTTCTTGTTTCCAACCACCTGAATAAACTAAGAATAAATCAATGTTGTTATTTGTACTTCTTTCATTGATATATTTTTCCTTTTCAATAGTTCAATAGTTTCCTTAATTACTGAACTAACAGATTTCAATCATTAGTTCATTGTTGTAATGATTAGTATATTAATAATATCTATGGACAGTTAAACATTATTCAACTTCATTAATACCTTAATATATGTTACTAGAGTTAGAAAATTTCCAACAAATGTGTTAGCCAGATAACTGGATAGGAAGGTTGTCATTTAATTATCGATTAATAACAATAATAATAATAATACTTATTATTATTATTATTGTTACTAGTTGATACCTTTTACACTACCAAATCAAGCTTAGTTCTTAGACTAAACACGTTGTATTGTTTTTCTCTATTGAACAGGTTATTATTTGTTTATAATATTTAGATGGACATCATTTTTATCATAATTTTTACTGACTAATTTTTATTCAATAGATAGCTGGTAATATAAATACAATATAAAATTGTAGTAAATATATCAGCTATTTTTCCAAGATGTTTATCATTCATCTAATTTTATTGGTGAATTGAATATCTGTTTAGTGGAAGCTATAGATCTCCATTGATTAAGATGTCTGATAAAATATGTTATGTGCATGCAACTGGAATGGTAGTAGTAGTAGTGTAGTGAACAAGAACACAGGTGGGGACAATCGAATGTATTTAGCACGAAAATTACAGACTATCTCAACAAAATCTGAATACCATAAAGTCAATCGTCAATTTGCAAATTATCAATGCATCATATCAAACTGTACTGTTCAAGTTGCAAACACTAATCCATTGTCTCTCATTTCATTGTTCATGCGATTTCTTACAAATTCCATTGCGTTCTTGCTCTTCTTTTCTTGATCTTCTCCATTTTCTGCTGCCAGACATTACATCCTTTTAACGCACGTTATATACTACTTATGTCAATATAAGTAGCTCACACCACAGTAGTAGTAGTATGATTTTACTACTTGTACCGATAGATATAAGTAGTATACATTAGGGATTGAAAGTAGAATTCTTACAGATAGAAGATGAAAATGAAGAGAAGAGAAATGGAAATAGAAATCAATCAAAATAAAGACGTGAGTAAAAGAATAATGGAGTTTGAAAGAGACAACTCAAGGAATATGAGCAAAAAGTGTAATGAATATATTGTTTTACAAATATATAATGTAGTTTTGCATAATACAATTAATTGGTTTACTATCCAAGACTTCGTTCATTACAGTAATCGAATAAGTAGTGGGTTGTAAGAAAATTAGAGTTAGGCAAACCAAATTGTGTTATCACTTTATCAAATGACTGACCAATGGATTGATAGATTTAGACTATTTGGTTGGTGTCGCCTCAATTTTTGTGACGATTGATAGTGTAGTGAGCGAGTTTTTTTATGTAATGTGAAAACCATACATTCAATACATCATTTGCAAATCTTCCATCAGTTGTCCCAAACTTAATCGTTCCTTCATTGTCATAACAATTACTCTCTGTTCCCATTCTCTTCGATTCGATCTTCCCAATCTTCTGTTGCCAGGCATTCCACTTTTGATGGGTGTTATGTGCTACTTATTATCAGAATGGGGTTTTGTGGAGATTGTAGTAATTGTAATAGTTGAATTCATGAGTCAATCTACGCCGTCTCAATAGTCTAGAGGTTGGGTTTTCACGCGCGAGATTGAATATCCTGGATTCGGGTCCTGTATGCGGGATCGTGGGTTCGCATTGCTAAGGATTCCAATACAGGAACGAAACGTCCGTCTAGTGTTTCCAGGTCTTCAATGGTTGTCTAGCTTACATCGACTCATGAGTTCAACTATTAAAATATACTACTTGTGTAGCATACACCACAGTACATATTGGTTGACATAATATAGAATGAATTAAAATCCTGTAGACGCATTCGATCAATATAATTTTTTTTTAATTCCGCAGCTTTCATTTCATTTCTCACGTTTCAATTTTTCTAATATATTTATTCTGTCCGAACCGTATTCTACAAAATTTGGTTTTTCTTATTATCATTGTAACGACTATTATTTAGAATATTTTGTTATGTCAGCGTTGCTTATTACTTGTACTTGGAAGAACGAGTAACCACTGCAAGAACACCAAGACTGGTACAAGTCAAGATTTATTTAAGTCCAAAACACAACGACGACCCTTGGCGAAAATGCATTTATTTATATATTGATTAGTACATACATTTTGATTCAGAATTAGGATGAAATCACATATACGAAAACTAGCCAGAGTTACGACAAATCATATGCTGCATTTCATGTTGAGCATAGTTCATGATCATTTAATAGAAGAATATCGTATGTTATACCGAATAAAATATCACCCTGGGAAACAAAACAAATCACATTGAGTAGTCATCATATTGAATTAAAAATGGAAGTAATGCTGACCAAAAATCACAATGAGTAAAAGAATGTAATTTTATCTTTTCATCCCATAATACCAATTTCGTTAATCATTTTTTTATTTTCACCTCAGTGTATTAGTGTGTTAGTGCCTGGACAACTATTTCATTCTATTTTAATGAGATTAATCAAGTAGTGGGCACTTACGATCTAATCATGAAACTCAAAACATTCTAGTCCGAATTTAACAACTCTAATCAACTCGCAAAGTAAGAGGTTCCATCTAGGTAAGTTGGAAGACCCTGATTCCAAACCAATGGTGTACATGAGCTCAGTCAGTCAACAACAACGTAGAACTTCGTACGTACGTACATCAGTTCGAGTTGTACATGGGATCCAGGATAGTGAGAGAACAAATGACGTATGAACCAATTATTGGTCACTGGTTACCGTGGGATTGCATCTCCTCACGTCGCTCCACTGCCTTGTGGACTAGACCGTTAGATTGAAGGCTCCAGGTGTGACCCCTTAAGAAAACCACCTGCTTCGGTCTGAGCACTCAGGCAGTATCATAGTCCACACACAAATCAAGTGACTTGTGTGGCGCATATGTATTTGGTGACCCTTTTTTTTTACCAATATTAATGTGTTCAAATAAATAAATAATGATTTTCATCAGGCATGAATGTTGACAACAGTTACGCTTTTAATATGACTGAATTGTACATGAAGAGAACTCATTGTTGGAAATTATCCGAATCTCTGTCACCAATGTTCCTGGTTTATATGAACAACTTTCAATTGCTCATATCTACTACAAATGGAAATTACATAATATAATGTGTTATATATATATATGCATATCAAACTTCAAGGAATCCATCTAGGAAATGTTCACCGATGCTTGTTTTTAGAATTAGTGTCAACAAAAATATTTCCATACTTTTTGAAACTTTCTACTTTCTAAAGTTTATTAGTAATGAAATCATTTCCAAATATACTTTAGGAATGTAAACTGTGTACTTGAGGGTATCATTAGAAAAAAGTAGTCAAAAACATCTTAATGCATATAAGTAAAATGAAATTTTATGGCTAGCAAATTATCACTACTTTAGACTAAAATATAACGTAGTATATTTTTAAACTTTACTCAGTATATCACTTATCATTTAGTATTATTGATCAAGAAGAATCTGTATTGTATTAAGTTGGTCTTCTAAGTAACTGAAGAACATCTGGAACTCAAAACAATTGTCAACTAACATCAAGATCAGAATTTTCGACACAAATATCAAGGCAGTTCTACTGTATGGAGCAGAAACCTGGAGAACTGTAAAAGCCATCATTCAGAAGATAGAACTTTTTATTAACAGCTGTCTATGCATAAAACTTTGGATCCGTTGACCAGACACTATCAACAACAACCTATTGTGGGAGAGGAAAAACCAAATTCCAGTGGAGGAAGAAATCAGGAAGAAGCACTGGAAGTGGATAGGACACACATTGAAGAAAGCGTCCTACTGCGTCACAAGACAAGCCCTCATAAGGAATCTTCAAGGCCAAAGGAGGAGAGGAAGACCGAAGAAGACCTTACATCGAGAAATAGAGACAGACATGAGAAGAATAAACAACAATTGGATAGAACTGGATAACAAGGTTCAGGACAGAGTGGGTTGGAGTTTGCTGGCCGTCGGCTTATGCTCCATTGGGATTAACAAGCGTAAGTAATTAAGTAAGTCCAAGCTGCTCATCAATTTTATGTCAAATTTACTATGGTAAAAAGAATTAGTTCTTTATGTTTCATTTGAATTATATTCTTGATTTACTGTAGTGAAAAACTATCTCATTGTCAATTCAATTAACTTTTGGAGAAACTATTTTTCAACTAAACAAACCTTACTATTTCAGATTTGTTTATAACTAAATAACCATCAATGTTAATCATATATAACCCATATCCCTTTAATCAAACAAAAAATAGAACAAAATATCCGTCTAGTGCTTACAACAAGTTTTCAATGGTGGTCTAGCTTCAATTAATTTCAATTATTGAGATTATTACAATCTCCATAAAAACCCCTTTCTGATACCAACTTTACTATGTTCATATGTACTGGGATTAAAACTATGTAACAACTTACTTGTTAGCATATTTTCATTTTTATCTATTTTTTTTTCTCTAAAGAAACGAAAGGAGACTCTGTTTGAATTCATTTTACAATTAGTCCGAAATCGGTACTAAGAGTTCCGTATTGTAACAAAGTTTATGATATTGAATAAAGCGATTATTATTATTATTATTATTATTATTATTATTATTATTATTATTATTATTATTATTATTATTATTATCCAAGGTAGCAACCAAACGTAACTAAAACTTTTCATTGGACCGCTCAATATATATATTAAACTTACTTGTCTATACCAATTAATTGATTAACTGTCGTCATTTTTTCCACTTTAATGTTATATTACACTTTGTTCTTTTTCGGTTAAAATTATAAAAATAAAGAGGGAGGAAATGTAAAGTATTCCAATAAAATTATATGTCCGAAATTTAGAATTGACTCATATTATTTCTGCTTATATAATGAATGATCAAAGTGTGGTGTATGCTACTTATATTGACATAAGTAGTTGTTGATGTTAGTTGTGAACAGATGGTCTGGCAGCACAGAGACAAGAGGATCGAACAGTAAAGAATGGAAACAGAATGCGATTTGTATGAAAATGCAAGAACAATGAAGTCTGAGTGATTTTGAGACAATTGGTGGACATTTTGCAAATTAGGCATTCACTTTATGATTGTTAGATTTTACTAACAAGTCCTGTAATTTTGTCCTTCCCCTCTGTGTTCTGTTCACTACAAAAGTATAAAGGTTTCCAGATAGTTTGAATGATTTTCTAATCATCCACATACTAATCTGTTATACTTTCAGCTAAGAGCTAAACATCATACAGTGGGATAAAAAAGTTTTTTTTCTTTTTCCTTTCAAAATAGTTAGATTAATGATAGGTCTATGTATTAAATCAATAGTTTTTAGAATTTAACTTACCTCTTCTTCCATTCGATCTAATGAAAGATAGAAATTCAAGCTTATCTAGAAAATGTATTGATAAGGATCCAAAAAAAATTACAAATTCTTTGAATACATTTATGTATATATATATGGGGATTTAATTGTAGTGACTTATCCGTTAAAACATCTGTCATACTAAAGAACTTTACAAAAAGAAATTAATATAAATCAATAAGAATGTCACTGTATTGATGCAAATCAAAACTAATTATTGGACATTGGCTACCATGGGATTGCATCTCCTCATGTTGTTCCACTGCTTTGTGGATTAGGCTTTTAAATCGAAGGCTCCAGGTGTATCCCCCATTAAGAAAACCACGTTTAGATTAATATATATTCTCATACTTAATTTATTATTCTCAATAAATTATATTTTGGGATTTAACATCTCTAACAATCTGTATATGATACACTGTTACATGTGTATTAAGTGATTTGGTCTGAGTGAAAGTATTTTAACACTACATAGAAGATATGTTAAGCAAAGATGGATAGTGATTAGTAGTGGAATCCAGGACATAAGTTTCATCCTATTTAAGATTTGTCAGCTGGATGTACTTGCATCTCAGAGTTGATATTCACTCTGGGACCGTTCGCTTCAAACTCTATAGCGCTGTTCACTTAGCTACTGAGTTAATAGGACGAAACGCGCGTCTTGGATTCCACTATCCATCTTTACTTATAATGTTTGTGAATTTAGGTAATATCCAAGCAATACGCACAGTATGCACATATGCCAATCAATTACAGTTCTAAACATCAATGAAAAGATTCAAATAAACAATACGAAGTGATCGTTTTTTACATAGATAGTTTACATAATAAACGTGAGTTAGTTAGACAACTTTTGAGAACTCGGAATCATTGAATAGGTCTTTCTTCTTAGTAAACAAATTCTCAGCATCATGAACTCTTAACTTTGTTAGTGACCAAACCTAAGTAATATAATAACACACATATTATATTCTAATGCTAAATAGTTTGAAGTCACAAGTTGATCAACAGAAACTGATAAACTTTCAGGAATAGACAAACACAACATTGGTCACTACTTATTAATAAATTATTGTTAATGCCGCTAACTGTCTAAATAACTCGATAATGACGTCTCAAATTGTAAAATTGAGCCACACATGTTAGAATACCATATGAATTATTATTTCAAATATTCCATGACGATAAATACTAATGAATATGAAACTTAGCTTCATCACTTTATACAAATTATCTCTAAGCAATTTATATCCAAATGAATAGTTCATTCTAAACTTCATAAACATCAAATTCAATTTACAGATTGTTTTGATCATAAGATTATTAGTCATTTATTATGAATAATATTTAGTCCAGACAATATTATCTCGTTGACGAAATACTATTATAATGTCTTAGTTAATTGTGTTCATGAAATGAATAAACAATTGAAATCTATTCATATATATATAGATAGATAGATATGTATATGTATCAAGATGTGTTTACACCTGTTTCTACCCTTTAACTAATACCTCAGTAGAAAAACAAACATTATTGTACTAAATAGACTGAATACATTTTCTAGAATAGTTTACAAATATGATGGGATGAAATACAATTTAACATTGAGTTTATCGTAGGTAACTTTTTGACTGCTGTTTTTTTTATTTGGGTGTAGTGTAGATTGTTGAATTTGAATTTTCACAACATAATCTGATTTTGATTAGACTTATGAAACAATGGAGTTTTCTTTTTATTATTTCATAAAAGACACAAGAAAAAAACAGTAAGAAATTATGTCTTTTAAGTTAGTTCTTGATTACGACTTAGCATTAATATAGGTGAAATCATAAGTTAATTGAAGCTAGACCACCATGGAAAACTGGAAATCACTGGACGGCCATTTCTTTCTAGTATGGGATTCCTCAGCATTTCTCATCCACGATCTCGCATCCCACGAGATTCAATTTCGGGACTTTTGAAATTTCCAAAATCTCCACAAAACCCCTTCTGATATTAATATAGGTGTTTTACACTCTTCATATAGTATCATTGGTATGGTAATGTTATATTATAATAATATTGTAATTTCAATAGGAATTATGAAGGTTGAGGTTATCCAAGACGTTTTCAATAATCAATGAATGTGTTATACACATCAGTTTTGGTCATTTTTTGTTCATTTAGTGGATGAGTACTGATTGTTAGTGACCAGAGTTATCCGTAACTGTCTTCTGAGAACATACCAGTGTGGCATAGCCGAACATACTGGATGAGAAATACAAATATAGTGTACATGATGGCTTTAAATGAAATGCCTAATGAAAAAACCCCATCTGACATATCGTGCTTACCTACTAAATTAACGAAGAAGAGGTTGAAAGTATTTGTTAAGTAGTTAAAACGTTCACAACATCAGTTTTTATAAAGATACAGTTGAATGATTAACGAAGTTATTTAAACGTAGAAAGAGACCAAGGTTATTAGAATATTTCAAGTAATTATTTGTCAATGAATTGAAATACAGTGTTAAAGGGTGACTAAATTATGTAGTATCTAATCAGTGTTTTCAAAAAAACTTTTCATAACAGGTTAAGTAATAATACTAGTGGTTACACTAGAGAAGGAAGACGAATGCTGAAATCATTTACGAACATAGTGTTAAAAGTATCCCAATGAGTAGAAAAATTGGATTTTCTGGCATTTCGTGGCTTAGTTTAAGTCATTTCTTCAGAGAATAAATAACCAATTAACCAAATATGAATCACCTTGACCGAAATGACATGATATAAACTTGTTCAGACCTGTTTTTGATTGATCATATAATATTATTCTTGCATTGTTCCGTTGTACTATTTAAACTTGGATTAATTTTAATTTCTTTATTTATTCTCTGAAGAAGTGACTTACACTAAGCCACGAAACGTCAGAAAATCTAATTTTTCTACTCATTGGGATATTAAAAATATACTATTTATTTATAACAATCTACCCTATGCTCAATTTATTCGAAATTATCAAATCAAACCTTGTTAATGATACCTATAGTGTTAAAGGGATTATTAAGAGCAACGAAATAAAATTTGTTCCCACTTACTTAAATATAACTTATGTCGGTGGCCAACGTGAGGATAGTGGATGTATTGAATTCTTTTAAAATCAAGACGTTGTTTTGTGAACTTGGATCCCGATGGTTTCGACAGCTTGCAAAGAAGAACATGTAAACTTTGAAGCATATTTAATGGAATATGGAAGACAACCTAGAAAGTTTTATTTAAGTCTTCGTGAGTACCGATGAATCATTAAAGGTTATAAGTCATGGTTATTTGTTAAAAATTGATTCGATAGATGATTATGGTGTTTGAATTAGTGATTAATCCTTCTATATAACCTTAGTCATTGATAATAACATAATAGAAATTTCTTTTTTAAGCCTTAACTAAATGCAAGCAAAGATAGATAGTGGCTAGCAGTGGAATCCAGGACGCGCGTTTTGTCCTGTTCGGGACTCGTCAGCTGGATGTACCTGCATCTCAGAGTTGATGTTCACTCTGGGAGTCGAACTCAGTACCAGTCGCTTCGAACGCCATCGCGTTATCCACTTAGCTACTGAGTCCGGATAGCCACTTGCCTATGCCAATGTGAAACTGATCAATTTCAGTCCAAAATCATCAATGGGAAAATTCAAGTAAAACAATACCAAGTGAATTAAACGTCACCCCATTGCACAAGCAAGTGGATAACGCGTTGGCGTTTGAAGCGACTGTTACTGAGTTCGACTCCCAGAGTGAAAATCAACTCTGAGGTGCAGGTACATCCAGCTGACGAGTCCCAAACAGGACAAAACGCGCGTCCTGGATTCCACTGCTAGCTACTATCCATCTTTGCTTAGAATGCTTGTAAATTAAGGCAATATCGAGGCATACGCACAGTATGCACATATGCCAATATGAGACTGATCAGTTTCAGTCCCAAAACATCAATGGGAAGATTCAAGTAAAACAATATCAAGTGAACTTAACTGAATGGTTTATATAGTCCTAAGATATTTATTTGCTCCAAGCGTTGCTGGATCTCAGGGACAGTGAATTTAAGGAAAGCATATCTAGTTCCATGTATGATAGATGGTCTGAATATTGGAAATATTTCCCGATATATTAGTACTTTTTTTCCTGCCTAAAAATGGTGCTTCCCCAAAGGATTCTTAACAACTGCTTTGATTAATGGTAGAACAATACAAATACGGTGAGTATTCACCACATAACAATGAATATTCTATCTCCAATGTGAATAGACGAAAGATGCCATCCCATAATGAATAATGTCATACTATCTGCTTTCTAATTAGTTTCCCGCTCATCATATTAATTAAACTATATGGTTCGAAATCACCATGCTCTGTAAAGGATGCTCAAGTAGATTTATTAAAAACAAGAGAGTATCAATAATAACGTCAGTCAGAGATCTTAAGTGCTGTTAGAGGTATGAGAGTGGTTATCAGTTCCCGGTTGCACACACCGTGGAGAGGTTCTTCGGAAGGTACTTGAAAAGGAAATTGGGCTAGGGATGGTCTTGGTGACCTGAGAACGTGACCACAGTGTTTAAGGAACAACTGCTTGAGGTCGGCCACAAACGACCTCTTTGTGAGTAATTTTTGTGTTAGCTCCGTACTTGTTGTGACCTTACCACCGGAGACGGAAATCCATGGGATAAGGCGAGATGTGCATTTTTAGGGTCGACATTTTCTAACTATACCCCTCCTTGCGTGAAGACAGTATCGCTGTTATGCTGGTTGTCTGAAGGAAACACCCTACTGTCGTCACACCTCTGTACAGTCAGCAGTACGACTTCACATTGGGATCTTGGGTTTTCTCCTATTAGTCTTACTGCTCTTCAACCGACCTGTCTGGCATGGTAGAACCTTGAGGGACGATTGTTCCAGCCGGTATAGCTCAATTGTTTCGTCACGACAGACAAGCCCAACCACCACGTCAAAGTAGCAGCAAAGGTCGGGCAATAACAATGTATTTCTTGTTTACATACATTTAACAAAACAGCTAAGCACTATGAGTGAATACCCCGTATGAAAACTGCCGGAAACATAACTTTTCATGTTTTAATGTTCTGAAGCAAGTACTAGGATTTGAGCAAATATATATACCATACTAATGAGAGTTTCTTCTGAAAGGTATACTATCTTCCTTCAGGTGCACTTGCTCGAACTTTTACTAAACTTCCCAGAATTCATGTAGTATATTTGTTAGATAGAATAAAGAAAATACAATCTGTTCAAGAATTTAACTGACAGTAGAAATCATCGTTTCTAACTAATGGTGTTTATAGATTTCATGAAAACGTTATTTAAGACAGAAAAGAACGTTTGTGTATACTATTTAATTTAGTTGAAACTTTGTATAATTGATAACAATGATGGCCCTAAGTGAACCAATCAGAATCAAGTTAAAGCTTCTTCAGTTTGTCCTTGATATTCAAGGCACAATGAAGGATAGTTTGTATCTTATTATGAACTAAGTAAAAAAAAAGTCAATATGTAGTTTCAAAATATCTTTTGACATGATCATACTGAGAATACTTCAGCTAGACTACAATAGATATCCGTCTGTGATATTGATTTTATATCAGAGTACTTGATGTGATTCAATACATAGATTATACAGCTAAAAATTAATCTCCCAGTCTAACTCCCAAACATAAATCTCACACCTAGTTCTCATAAATTTATAAACAAGTGGATGACAACTCATCATCATCAGTTCATAATGAGAACTCTAATCCCAATTTATGAACATATTCCAACTCTTAATAAATTAATTTGGCTTTTCTTTATTGATTATAATAAATAATGCAACATATAAGGATTCATTAATTATAACAAGACTACTTATTCAACGTAATTTTATGGCTTTTTGCTGTGAATTTTTTTTAATGTTTAAAGACATTTCTGTGATTGGCTAATAAGTATTTCAAGGTCGTCTGTGTATTTTAATTTTACCCTGATAGTCTATAAAACTAGTAATACAAGCATTAAAGTTTATAACATTGTTCTCGGACATTTTAATTGAATAAATCTTTGATCACTGATAAAATGGAAGGGTTGTTCGTGTATTATTAGAAACATCGTGTTGTTGGAAGTATGAGTGCGGTTATCAATTGCCGGTTGCCCAAACCCTGGAAGGGTTCTTCTGGAGGTACCTGAAAAGGAAATCGGATTAGAGGTGGTCTTATTGACCTGAGGACGTGACCACAGTACCAAAGGACAACTGCTTGAGTTTGGTCTCACACGAACGTTTTGCGAGCAGTTTTTGTATTAGCTCAATACTTGTTGGGACATTACCACCGGAGACGGAAATTCGTGGGGTAAGGTGAGATGTGCAATTTTATTGTCGACATTTTCTAACTCCACTCTTCCTTGTGGGAAGGCGGCAGCGCTGTTATGCTGGTTGTCTGAAGGAAACACCTTACTGTCGTCACACAACTGTACTGTCAACAGTACGACTTCGCCCTCGGACCTTGAGTTTGCTGCTTTTAGTTCTACCGCTTTTCAACCGACCTACCTGTCATGGTAGAACCTTGAGAAACGATTGTTTGAGCCAGTATAACTTGTTCATCAGGATAAGCATGCCCGACCACTACGTCAAGGTAGTAACAACGGTTGGACTATCATAACGAATGGTTGGAGACTGTGGGTGACATGACTCAGAATCGGTCACAATTGTGTAGGTATATATGTGGTGTGTGCTACTTATATTGACATAAGTAGTATATGATGGTAGTCGTGAACAGAAGATCTGGCAGCACAGAGACAAGAGGATCGAACAGTAGAGAATGGAAACACAGAATGCAATTTGTATGAAAATGTAAGAACAATGAAGTCTGAGTGATTTTGAGACAATTGGTGGACACTTTGCAGATTAGGCATTCACTTTATGATTGTTAGATTTTATTAACAAGCCCTGTAATTTTGTGTTAAATACATTCGATTGTCCCCACTGGTGTCCTTGCTCACTACATATATACTCTCTGTTTTCCTTTAAACCGTGAGATCAAAATCGCTTCATATCTTTCTTTCTACGAACTATTTCTTTCTTCCTGTATTATATGTTGATACACAATCTTTCTTTTATACATTACGACTACTGAAGTAACTACTTCTATGAATTTGGTATTCATCTTGTTGTGTTAATGAGGTGTGGCAACTTGGACCGCTGCACAAATGTGCCTGGTCCTACACTGTAGCTGACTGACTGACTGATCAGAAACATCCAGTTAGTAATGTGAAATTTAAATGAAGGAATTTGGGAAAAGAAGATAAACCTATTAATCAGGTTGAGAATGTTGATTGACTGGAATAAGTGGGAAATACATTATCAATATTTGTTTACCTTTCACTTCAAACTAAATTTGAAATTATTACTATATATCTTGTATTAAAAGAATGATGGATTCATTATTGCAAAATTAGTTTCAAAAGGTTGCAGATCATCAACGTTAATGATCTATGTCGAATGATTGGGGGCCTACTCGATTCAGATAGGAATGGTATAACCAAAAGCTAACGTCGAAATCACACCTCACGGTCAACACCCAACGTGGATTACCCCATCACCGTATCAAGGTACTGTAAATGCTTTGAAGACCGTACAATACAAAGAAAGTTATTACAGAAATATATTAGTTAAAGTAGGTGGAAGCGAAAGCGTGACCACTACCGTATGGGCCAGTCGGTGGCATACGATTAACTGATGTTCGTTGATTATCCTTTACTTTGACAGGGATCGATGATCTGTTCAATATTCAGTGACCCAACTGCCGGACAATTTGGCCAGGGCTCAGTGACATTTCACTGGCCCTACAAGGTATTTCATTGACATTTAACATATATTTATTAAACAAATTTAGAAATACCAAAAGAAAAATTTCTACTCCTAGTGTTTTCTACTCACCAACATAGAGCTATACAGGTACCAAATTTGGGCATATTGATACAATAAATACATATTGTCCAAACGTCTTGAATTATGCAGAAATAGATATGTAGCCCATGTGATTTCCATTGGATTGCTAGCTGATTTCATGTGGTAATGACAAATAGCCTACAAACTGAAAATCGTTCTCATAAAACTTTTATATTTTCCATATATACTCTTCATAAGTTAAACAACCGATACAATCAAACAAGCATTAGCTTATGAAAATACTACGAATTCTTTAAAATATGCTTTAATATAAGTCTACTTATTTAATTTTCATATATATGTACATACACTCTCATTCAGTTATACTACTTTCTAAATTCGAAATTTCTACATAACAAATTGATCATTTTAAACAATCTTGTGAAAACATATTACCATTGATTATGGTTAATATATTTCCAAATCTATTGTTCACTGAACTATAATTGTAGAAAACGTTTTAATATCTCTGAACATTATAAACATAATAGAAAAAAGTAATGTTTAATCGTAATTTAACAAATTATTATTGTAGTGCACTACTTATATCGACATAAGTAGTACATAACACAAGTTAGAATGTCTATCAGTAGAATATCAAGAAGATCGAGAAGGAAAGAACGAGAACAGGAACAAATTGGTATGGAAATACAGGAACAATGAAATGTGAGACGATTGACTGATATTTGCAAAAAGAACAATCAAGTTTAAGACAATTGATTATCATTTTGCAAATTAAGTATTTATAGTATGGATCTCAGATTTTACCAAGATGTTCTGTAATTTTATGTTCAATTACATCCGATTGCCCCTATTTGTTTTCTTGTTCACTACAATATTAAATGCTTATTCATTCTAGGATTTACTAGGTAGATGAAGATAGAAGCTAATTGAATTCTATGCAAATTATAAATATGCATATAGTAAAAACACATGATACAATTAATTCATTTTTCCCTTTCCCTTTTCAATTTGAATCTGTTTTAAAAGTTATTACGTCATCATAAATGGAAATAACATTTCCATTCAAATTAGTCTCTATCACCCTGTGTATATCATATTCTGAGGGTCACATGATGTTATTTCAATTAATGACCTTCATTTTGTGACAAAATGAACCAATCAAAAATGAGATATTGGCTAATATTGAGGTGAAAGAATTTTTGTTATTATTTTGTGACAAAATGGTGAAATTTATCATAGCAATCAAACGTCTGAAACCAGATCTATGTATACAAAAAGA
Source organism: Schistosoma margrebowiei (assembly GCA_944470205.2). Lineage (NCBI taxonomy): Eukaryota > Metazoa > Platyhelminthes > Trematoda > Strigeidida > Schistosomatidae > Schistosoma > Schistosoma margrebowiei. The sequence goes on from OX104027.1 coordinate 8,957,457, forward strand.
GACAGTAATCAATCTTTCTTTGCCCCGGTAACATTAAAATCCCCTTTTTTTATTTATTTGTTACGTCATTCATAATGAATGAAGCATGTGTGGTAACGTTATAAACAGCTGATGAAAACCTAACGAAATAAAATGAATTCATATATATTATTCTGTATCAATCTTTGTTCTTACTCTCTTTAAGATGGTGGTCTAGCTTCAACTGACTCATGATTTCAATCTGTGATAATAAAGAGAAATGTGTCTCCCTGATTACAGTCATTCAAGTCACTGAATTGCCTGGTGACAATACGCTGCAGAATATCGAGAGAAATGACTCGACTTAAGTTTTTTTTTGATGATTAATGAAAAGTATTAGAAAAATGTAAAATTGTGATAAAACGAAATTTTATTCACAGTTTCATTATCCTTTTTTTTGAGATTGTTAACGGTAATCTTCAATGTTTAGCTAAATGATCTAAGTCATTCTAAATACAACAAAATTAATATTATTCATTATGACATTGTCTGAGAATAAAAAGAGAACGACAATCAATGTAATTCAATTTTATACATTCGCTAGTAATAGTAACGACGGTGATAAAGACCAGTTTTACGAGAAGCTTCAATCAATTATAGTGAAGTGTTTAGGAAAGGACCTGACCAACCTGATAGGCTAAAGCCGAAATGGACAACAATCGTTATGAAGATAACACAGGACGACATGAACTGACTGGGAGATTGAAACGAGAATGGTGACAGATTTGCAAATTTATGTGCATTCAACAAAGTGGTTATAGGTGGCACAATATTCTCCCATACACAGAGCTACATAGGTCTCATCGGATCACGCTCCACCGAACCAGATCGATCACGTATATATTACTAAGGCATTCAGAACGTTAATATAAAACTTGAGAACCATAAGAGATGATGATATAGCTTCAGATTACCTTCTACCTGGTGGTTGACACAATGAAACTGAAGCTACGGAAGTACTGGATAGTTGGAAAAACAGCATTACAATACAGCCTTCCTTTGAGTTACTGGCAAACTCAATGAATTCAAGATAGCTATCAACAACAGTTTCCAAGCCTTACAAAACCTACTTAAAGAACACGAAATTACTACGGAGGACAAATGAAAAGGGATTAAAGAAACACTATCTTCAACATGTCAGTAGGTTCTGGAGAAGGGAGAAGCATCATTATAAGGAATGGATCTCTATCAAAACCCTGAACAGGATTCAAGAAAGAAAGAACAAGAAGACAACAAATAACAACATCCAGACAAGAACAGACTAAGTTAAGACACAAGCTGAATACACGGTGGCAAAAACTAAGCGAAAAGGATCTGACAAGCAGAAAAACGTGGAAGACCTAGCAACGACAGCGGAATAGATGCAAGAGATGGAAATATGGAACAATTACATGACACAACGAACAAACTGGTGGGGAAATATGAGTAATTCAGAGAGACCTGTCAAGGACAAAGACGGCAAGCCAATCACTGAAATTCAAGAACAGAAAAACGGATGTGTGGAACAACTTGAAGAACTCTTGAATAGACCAGATTCACTAACTCCACTGGACATCAAAGCAGCACACACAGACCTTCCTATAGATGTCACTTCACCAATGATTGAAAGAATCAGGATAGTCATGATACAAATGAAAAGTAGGAAAGCAGAAAGACCTGACAATACATCAGCCGAAGTACTGAAGTCAGACATAGGGCAAAGATTGGCAAAACAAGGGACGCATTCTTATAGTTGAACAAAATATGTAACTCAAAACAACTATCAGCCAACATGAATGTCAGTGTCTTCAATACGAACGTCAAGACAGTTAGTTGTATAGTACAGAGCCGAAACTTAGAGAACTACCACAACCATAATCAAAAGAGTACAATTATTTCTAAACAATTGTCTGCACAAGATACTCGTTGTCGGTTAGCCGGTTATCATGAGTAATAACCTACTGTGGGAGAAAACAGACTGGTTTCCATTTGAAGAGGAAATTAGAAAAATATGTTGGAGGTGGATGAGACATACATTGTTGAAATCATCAGACTGTATGACGAAGTAATCGTCAACCTGAAATCGTGAAGGGATACGGAAAATAGGAAGACCATGGAAGACATTGCGTCAGGAATTGTAAGGAGATGTGAAAAAAATGAATATCAACTGGGAACAACTGGAAAGGATTATGGAGGACAGAGTTAGATAGAGAATGATGGTCAGATGGTGGTTGGAGGTAGTCGACAGGAAACCCTGGACACGGGTTTCGTGCTACTTGGCACTCGTCAGCAAGGTGTACCTGTAATCTTGAGGGAACTGGTGCTCCCTGGCGGGTCCGATTTCGTGTCATACAGCTTCACAGTCAGAAACGTTACCACTGAGCTAGCCAGGTCGCGACCGACCTCCTGTAGGACTGAGATGTAGTCGAAATTGACTGATCACTGGATGATGGTCAATGTCATGTGTTTAAAGTCCGGATAACTAGGTGCTTTCGTCTCTGACTGCGAAGCTGGGTGACACGGGATCGAATTCGTCAGGGAGCACCAGTTCCCTCAAGATTACAGGTACACCTTACTGACGAGTGCCAAGTAGCACGAGACTCGGGTTCAGGGTTCCATGTCGACTACCTCCAACCACCATCTAATTTCAACATAGTGCATGCAGTGTCGAGTCACCTGGACTGGTGGTCACATTGCAACATAGTCGACACCATTTGATCTGCACTAATAAGGACTTGACACACATGACATTGATCACCACCCAGTGATCAATCAATTGTGAGAGAATGATGGTGTACGGCTTATGTTCCTCCACGATGGGTAACAGGCGTAAGTGAGTGAGAACAAAAGCTTTTATTGACCAGGTAACATACTTTATTGGATACTGAAATGGGAAAAACTAATCACTGTTAAACCTGATTTTACATCATGTGGATATTTATATTCTTTAAACTATCGTGTCTTAATACTTTCGTATATTTCGTAAGCTTCCAATAACATTTATAATCTTGTTTGTTACAATAAAACTTCTGCATAGATTTTTCATTTTAAAAGTCTTTTTCTTCACGTAATGAGTTTACTTTGAGGATGAGTTATTTCTTTCCTGAATCAGTCTAATCATCCAAGATGTATGTTTCGTTTAAATAGCAATACATCAGCCGACATTAAATGAGTCCCAGTGCTGATGTTATCAGTGAGATGTTAATACAGTGATCATTGATTCAATCGCTAAGGTGTTGAGTAATGGGCTACTGAGTCACAATAAAAACATGGTTGTTTTCTTATCTTAGACATAATGTACATTTGTCCAGCTAACCAACCAGCTCTAATGAATACGAAATCTTAGTCCTGGTATTCACTATCCAAAAAAATCACACAAATACAAAAAAATATCAAGGGATCTTTTAGAAAATTCCTAGAAAACCGGCCATCAGCGTGGTGCACCTGTAATCTTGAAAGGACTGGTGCATCGTTTTTTTACTGGAACCCATGTCACCCAGTTTAATAGTCTGTTATTCTTCCGGAAATGACTGCGCTAATGTGAGACTGAGATATGCAAATTAATCAATCACTAACCCTTGAACAACGGTATATTTATCTGGTCCTTTAGTAGTGATCAAATTATACCAATCAAGTTACAATGTGTTCACTGGTCTAAGCTACTCAAAGAGGCTCATTTTTAACATCTCAGTTTTTGAATTTGACTGACGAGTGTTTGAATACAACAGAGAGCATCAGTCCTGTCGTTAATTCAGGAAAATTTTACTACCGAGTGCAAACTAGTACTAAACGTATGTCCATGGTTTCTTTCTGATTACCTACAACCAAGTAAAATAATGCATGCAGTGTTGAATCAATTAGAATAGTGGATGTATTGTAACTTGATCGATGAAATTCAATAAGAATTAAATGACTCGAATGAGAATGATATTGATATGGTATGGCTACTAATTGAAATGCTAACATGGGAAAATGTAAACTTTTCTAATCTATGCATTTATTTGCTGAATTCATAATTAATATTACTAAAGACATATTTCCAAAAGGGTTTTCATCAACGACAATTATCAATTAAATTACAATTGAAGAACAAAGAAAACTAGACAGTTTTGTTTACATCTTAATTCAATATCCTTGTTGTTAATGGTTTACAACTTGCTAACATAAAGCAAATACGAAGCTTTAAATTTTTAATTGGTACTTATGTACAAGAATAAGAATTCAAGACTTTCAAATTACCTCTAAACGATTATTTTATTCTCGATATGTTTCTTTTAAAATAATTGCGAACAAAGTGATTTTAAGTGCTGTTAGCCAAATGAAGCCTCTTATTCCTTCTCAGTTTCCCACCTCTTGGAGGGATAACAATTTCTTGACAGACCTTAACATGAATCTGGGTTAGAGTTAATTGTGACGACTTGTAAAATTAAGTTCAGAATCAAAGGAATCACTGAATGAGATCAATGACACACAGCTCATGTATCAATTCATATATTTAGTTTTTCTTGTTATCATTCCCATTGATTTCATCTCAAGGTACCAATCTGATATCATAACTTGGGTTAACATACATTTGTGTTAAACTATACATTGATTATGACTGATTGACTGACTGACTACAACTAATTTCCTAACATGAAAAAAAATCGTTTTCTTCATATTAACTTAATTATTGACAAATTCCTCAATAGAAATAATTTTATTGTAAAACTAATTTATAAGGTATTCATTTACACTCCCAAGTTACCATAGCGACCATGATTTAAATGTTACCAAGTGTTTTAATATATATTAGTAATTAGATTTCTAATTACTATATAGTTTTTGTTGATAATAAATTGAGCATATCCATAGTTTAATTGAATGATGTTTCTATTTTAATTTGTACAATGTTTCATTATAACAAACCATTTTGATATGAAACCGTTGATAAATTAGTTACATTAACTGAGGTACAAAATCTATTGTGTAAGTTATTCAGTATAAAACAAAACAGATACAATCAGTAGTTCCCAAGTCAATCATCTTAACATATATGTATAGTTAGAAAGGTGGATGGTTAAATATGTAGGTGGATAAGTCAATAAGAAACTGAAAGGAAATAACTGTATCATTTCAGTTTTTGTCCACGTCAATAAAATATTACAGAGATATTCAAATAATAAACAAATAGTGTGAAGCGAAAAACGTTACGTGTAACTGTCTAATCCGTTAGTGAACTTTTTGGATGTCGATTATATCTAAAACGAAAAGGTTATTTATATTATTTGATTATTGATTTCAATCCATGATAGTTAACTGGGATGATGTAACCGTCTAATTTACGTAATTTTATGTAACTTTATATTCAGTTTGTTGGGCTAACTTAGCACTTTTAGAAGAGAGGTAGTGTTTTTTATTTAACCGACGATTTATTTTGTCATCGGAAAGGTTTTTTGGTGAATATTATAGTAATTTAATAGTTGAGTTCATAAGTCAGTTGAAGCTAGATCTCCATGGAAAACCTAGAAGCATTGAAAGACTGTTTCGTGCTAGTATGGAACTCCTCATCAGCTCGCATCCACAATCTCACCCCGCAGGATTCGAACCCAGGACCTATCGGTCTAGCGCGTGAGATTATGGGGCCAGCATCCAACGGTTTTAATATCTAACTTCAACCAATCCACGGAACTGAGCCACCATGTTGTAGACTACACAAATACAACGAGTACATGTTATTATTAAGTTGCCTCGTGTGCTTGTTACCTTCTATCGATTGATCATGATTACTGGTAATCAACAATTCAGTGATTAATTTTCTTAGGTTAGAACCCATTCGTTATTCCATAATAATCTGGTTGAAGTTCAATACTATTTCATTAACCCTACTGCTTCATTAAAGATAATCTGTGAATACTGATTTCAATTATTTTATAACTTTGTTTAAATTAAATATTATTTCATATTTGATGACAACTTTAATAAAAGTCAAATGTTTGTATAATCTTGAAAAAAGACTATTAGAGGCAAATGATGTAGCACAAAGATAGTTAATTTTATCTTGATTTACACTAATGAATATCAAAATCTGTTGAAAAACGAACAGGAATTGAATTCAACTTTACTTATTCAAAGCAATCCCCGACAGATCTATAAGTTCTAGGTTTCATCGCCATGTTAGGACAAAACTGCTGTTCAACACTTCTTGGTTTTCAAAAATACAACCTAATCATTTCAGTCATTTTATAGTTACCATTTCTAGAAATGTGATCAAACTTGAAGTATTCAATATTTCTTTCAGATTGTTGAAATTTTACAATTGTAACAGGAGTCTATGAAATACCTTAAATCTGAATGTTAGAGCAAATCATGTTTTTTAGTGAATAGTCCCGGGTTCGAATCTCGTGAGGCGGGATCGTGAATGTGCACTGCTGTGGAGTTTCATACTAGAATGAAACGGCCATTCAGTGCTTCCAGGCTTTCCATGGTGGTCCAGCTTCAACTGACTCATGATCTCAACCACTGAAATAATGATAATAAGCACAATGGATAATACTTCGTTTCATACATGATATTTGGTGAACCACACGATAAAACATTCAAATTTATATTGACAATATGAATTTTCCGGTGTGTGTGTGTGTGTGATTGTTAAATATTAAACGTCTACTAATTCTTAGAATTATTGTTATTATAATTGTCAAGTTAGTTAACAATTTAAATAAACAAACTACGAAAACTAGACACAAAGTTCTCATATTGATAATTGAATCGTAAATTATTTTGTTTTAATCAACCATTGATTAATGAATGAAATAGTTTAAATAATCATGGTAAAAAAACGATGTAGTACTAGTTGTATATGAATTAAGATAAATTTAATGGTAACATAATAACAAGAACAGATTCTGAGGATAAAAACTTGAATTCACTTTGTTTTCAATATTTATAGGTTGTAATCAGAAGAAAACATTTATGGAAGTAGGATTCTTAATCAACTATCAATTTCACATTGACAAGGAATTTTTGGTGAGATTATAATTTATGGACGACATTTGATTGACTCTAAAGTAACCTTGAGAGTGGTCACCTAATAACTAAGACCAAATGAGGATTATAAATCAGTGTGAGGGATTAGAATTATGATTTACAGTTGATGGTTAGGGTTGGGAATTACATTTAGGGTTTTCATCACCAACAGACATTAAATGGATGAGTGAATTTCGCGCCGAAAATGCGAGACCTGTTATCTTATAATTGATTGGTCCGTCCATAAATTATAGTCTCGCCGGAATATTTTCATTGATCAATAAAGAAAGAAACGATTGTAACTTTTAGTAAATGAATTTGACGTATATTTGTTAACTTAGGTAAAACTTTACAACACAAATATTTTCAAAGTGAAGAAAGAACAACTGCTAAAGAGTCACACAATAGGATGAAACGGTTGTCTAGTGCTTACAGTTTTTTCATGGTGGTCTAGCTTCAAATGACTCATGATCTGAACGATTGAAATTAATTAAATACACAAGACTTTCAGACGTTGTGTTCAAGGTTTACTGGATAACTCAGAAGTTTGGGGTGTTTCTGTTTCAGTTTCAAAATCATTTAAAATAATTCCTGTTTTTAAAGATTACGATATTCTTTTAGTACGAAATTGAATTTATACAGACTTGATAGACCTGACTTCTGACATGCAAAAAATCAACATTTATCTTCAACGTGGTAAAAAATACTGAAGAGTCTACATTTCAGTCGAAGTTTTTTATTCAAGAAGATCAAAAAAACCGAAACTCTAATGCATTATCTCTGTATGGCGACCAAAAATGATTTCAGGTTACGTAACAATCTAAACAAACTAAAAGTAAGAATAACAAATGTAATAATACCAAAAATCATCGGGAAAAATGTAAAGTGATCCAGGATTTCTTGTTAACTATCTCCAATCACCACTTCAAATTTCTATTACAATCATACATACATGTAAGAATTATAGCTTACACTGACTAATTCATGAATATTGACTAATATTAAGTTTGCCTATTCTTTTAGTGTCAAATAAATTCTGTCAATCAAGTTGCAATATGGCCATTAGTCTAAGTGACTCAACATAGCATGAAGTAAGTTTAGATGTTAGGTTATTGAAGGTAGTCGACAATAGACACTAATTAAACCAGTTATTATGTTATTCGTTTGCTTCAGGGTTTGACTATCATGAGCAGAATCAAGCCGCCTGTTGTTTTAAAACCGAATACTTTAAAAGTAGACTCAACATGTTCAAAAATAAAACTATTCTTTTTCTGACGGAAATAACATTAAATTTTGTAAACCCTGCCAATCGGATGAAGTAGTATAACTTTCAAATTACAACTTACAGATTAAACCAACCTTGACTAAACCTCTTCAAGTAAACTGTAAAAGTCATTTAACTAATCACTTACTTCAAGATGCCCCAAAAGTCATACCATGAAATACTGACTAGCAGAGTCCGACGTCGGGAATGAAGCGGTTGTCACCAATGATCATCATTCTTTGTCTCTAATTAATCGAAGTTAAAATTTTATTATAGGATGCTAAACTAGTGGTTCTAATAAGCAGGTGTCCTCATAAAAAGCTTAAGGAATTTTGGGAAAGAGTTTCATGACAGGAACAGGGAGCTTGTTCCATGGCTTTCAGTGGTACCCTGATTTAGATAAATCTGTAGCAAATATAACTCACAAATTTCAACCTAGGTCAAGGAAAACTGAAATTTACCAGATCAACATTCATATGACATACGTAATTGTTTTCAGATTTGTAATTAATGCTTCAGGTAATATAAGGCACATTTATCATTGTAATATTTTTTATAAATCTATTAGCCAGGCTTTGTCAATATATTGACCAGCCTTTACAATTGCGTTATTCCATCTGTTTTTAATCTCGATAGGTTATTCTACTTTTTACAATACCAGCTGGTGTAAACAGTACTTGTTCTACAATCTTTATCAACAAACTTATTTTAATAAAGTACATATTTCTTTCTCAATACGATCGATTTTATTTCAGTCGGATTGTCTCTTTAGTACATTTTATCCGATCTCCATTGTTGTGTAACCATTCAGCTTCATATGACTATCAGTCAGGAGAGTTACATAATGCATCAGTATTAAATCTTTCTGACATTCCTTATTGACTTTAAATGCCCCCAAATGCTCTGGTACGAACGAGAGTGGGGAGAGTCAGCTCTTCCTCTCGAAATGCTCTCTCACTGCCAGGGAAGTCCTACTCATTGCCTTCTCGTGGCACCGGTGTTGTTTACGAAACTGAGAGGAAGAAAAGCGAATGTCTGGTACATTGACCGGGTTGGTGGGTATGGAGAGTTCACCTAGGGGAGTTGGAAAACCTTGATTCCAAACCACTGGTGCTCCAGTATCCTGAAGGAACGAACGGCTACCATGGGACTGGATCTCCTGACGTTGCTTCACTGCCTTGTAGATCAGACCTTCAGGTCGAAGGCTCTAGGTGTGGCCCACTAAGTAAACTGCCCGGTTCGGTCTGGACACCCGAGCAGTATCTCAGTCCTTACACAAATTTAATGATTTATATGGTGCATATCTATTTGGTGTCAATGTGTACGTGTATAAATAAATGGATGGACTTCAATGATAGTACTAGACCGGTTATATTTTATTTTTATTTTTATTCTAATACATAGATATTGGTACAAGGAGGCACCAAATACACATGCACCACACAATTCTCATTCGATATGTGTGAGGACTGTGATATTGTCCGGGAGCTCAAACCGAAGCAAGTGGTTTTCTTAGGGGGCAATACCCGGAGCCCTCGACCTGAAGGTCTGATCCACAAGGCAATGGAGTAACGTCAGGAGATGCAGTCACATGTTAGCCGGTGACTAACGATTGGTTCATACGCCATTTGTTCCTTCAGGATACTGGAGCAAGCCCACGTGCACAATTGGTTTGGAATCAAGGTTTTCCAACTCCCCTACGTGGACTCTCCATATCCACCAACCAGGTCAAAGTGCCGGACATTCAGTTTTTGTCCTCTCAATTTAGTAAACAATACCGGTGCCACGAGAAGGCAATGAGTAGGACTTCCCTGATAGAGGCTATATACGCGTGGTTATATGAGAGCATTTCGAGAGGGAGAGCTGACTCTCCCCACTCTCGGCCGTACCAAGGCATTTGGGGGCATCCATTTATGTATTTCAACAAGTTATCTTTTAGCTTGTCTGTTTTAGCGCATCATTATGTGTATTAGTCTCATAACTTATTCAGGTGCGTTTCCCAAAAGTTTATGACATTTCGCTGTACAAGTTACAAAAGAGCCCAATCACAGACATCGTGGTTGATGGCAATATGCATCGAAAACAATATACATTATTCAAATGTCAATTTCCGAACTGCTAACATCTAACAGGAGACTACTTAATATTGATCGTCATGATCAATCAAGAGATAAGAAAAGGAAACTTGTTGAAATTTTTTATGCTGAGTATTATATATTGTACTAAAACTATAATAATGAATGAAGTTAATAATAATAAAGGAATAATAAACTAAATTTATTCTCATTCACTTGGTATTGTTTACTTGTATCTTCCCATTGTTATTTAGGACTGCAGTTGATCAGTCTCATGTTGGGTAGATACAAGTGAAACAACACCAAGTGAATTTAAACTTCACCCCACTGCATAAGTAAGTGGCTATCAAAACTCGGTACCTAAATGGAGAACGCGATGGCGTTTGAAGCAAACGGTACTAAATTCGAGTCCCAGGATGAAAATCAACTCTAGGATGCAGGTATATCCAGCTGACGAGTCCCAAATAGGGCAAAACGTGCATCCTGAATTCCATTGCTAGCCAATATCTATTTTATCTTTATATTCATTTCGATAAATTTCAACTTCTCTTTGAATAAAATAATAAATTGTAACACATTTTTCTTTAACATTTTGAATTATGTTAATGTTTCTACTGTTTATTAATTACCATTATTCAGAGAAAACCGAAAAATGTTATGTAGTTTAGCCAGTTTTGAAAGTTTCTATTTTAAATGTTGCCTTGAATAACAAATCGTCAAAAGATATTCATTTCTTATTATTTAAGATATACAATGTGGTAATTATCTTAATCCATCTATAATTATTCTATATATTAACATTTTTAAAAGCGCACTATTCTATGAATGAGATTACTAAAATACCTTAGTATATTTTCAAACATAAGTATCAACCATCAATGATCAGGAAATGCGCATTCTATAGATGCTTAAAAAGAAATCAGTTTTATAATAACGGTTTTACAATTAATTGATCATTGGGTGGTGATCAATGTCATGTGTGTCAAATCCTTATTAGTTCAGATCAAATGCTATCGACCATGTTGCAATGTGACCACCAGTCTAGGTGACTCGACACTGCGTGCACTATGTTGAGATTAGATGGTGGTTGGAGGTAGTCGACATGGAACCCTGGACCAGAGTCTCGTGCTACTTGACACTTGTCAGTAAGGTGTACCTGTAATGTTGAGGGAACTGGTGCTTCCTGACGGATTTGGTCCCGTGTCACTCAGCTTCACAGTCAGAGACGTTACCACCGAGTTATCCGGACTTTAAACACATGACATTGATCAACATCCAGTGATCAGTCAATTGTGATTACATTTCAATCCTACAGGAGGTCAGTCAGTGGTAACGTCTCTGACTGTGAAGCTGAGTGACACGGGACCAAATCCGTCAGGAAGCACCAGTTCCCTCAACATTACAGGTACACCTTACTGACAAGTGTCAAGTAGCACGAGACTCTGGTCCAGGGTTCCATGTCGACTACCTCCAACCACCATCTAATCTCAACATAGTGCACGCAGTGTCGAGTCACCTAGACTGGTGGTCACATTGCAACATGGTCGATAGCATTTGATCTGAACTAATAAGGATTTGACACACATGACATTGATCACCACCCAATGATCAATTAATTGTAAAACCGTTATTATAAAACTGATTTCTTTTTAAGCATCTATAGAATGCGCATTTCCTGATCATTGATGGTTGATACTTATGTTTGAAAATATACTAAGGTATTTTAGTAATCTCATTCATAGAATAGTGCGCTTTTAAAAATGTTAATATATAGAATAATTATAGATGGATTAAGATAATTACCACATTGTATATCTTAAATAATAAGAAATGAATATCTTTTGACGATTTGTTATTCAAGGCAACATTTAAAATAGAAACTTTCAAAACTGGCTAAACTACATAACATTTTTCGGTTTTCTCTGAATAATGGTAATTAATAAACAGTAGAAACATTAACATAATTCAAAATGTTAAAGAAAAATGTGTTACAATTTATTATTTTATTCAAAGAGAAGTTGAAATTTATCGAAATGAATATAAAGATAAAATAGATATTGGCTAGCAATGGAATTCAGGATGCACGTTTTGCCCTATTTGGGACTCGTCAGCTGGATATACCTGCATCCTAGAGTTGATTTTCATCCTGGGACTCGAATTTAGTACCGTTTGCTTCAAACGCCATCGCGTTCTCCATTTAGGTACCGAGTTTTGAAAGAGGTTCAGAGGTTCTAAAATGGTGATGTATGCAGTAGAGGAAATTATACACATGGTTACAGAATAGTCGGCCTCTGGAGTCATGATAAGGTCGAAAAAACTTTTTCAGTCTCGACCACATAGCTTCAGTATTGTTTGTGTGCACTTCGGTTGTTGATTACACAAAAATGCCACTTGTTGATAACGACACTATGCACATAACCAAGCCAATGTAGGAGTCTGTACGCTCTCCAAACATCCGAATATATTGTAGTACCTGGCTGCAGCCAGAGTTACTGGAGCTTCTATTATCCAGTTCGCAATAATTGTCGTAATTTGCCTCAGTTAGAAATTATATGTGGGGTTTTCACCACAAACTGACATCAGCTATAATGCCAGAAATCTATTTAGCCAAATGGATGACAGGTTTTTGCGCCAAAATCCGAGATCTGTTATCTTATACCTGATTGATTCGTCCACAAATTATAGTCTCGCCGTTTTATTTGTTATAGCTGCTCATTTATCATGTTTTGTACAAAATCCTCTGTGAACCGATCGTACGTCAACGCTAAGCACTGAAGTTGGCGCCGTGACCTTGAAATCTCTCTAACGCTCCTGAACGGCTAGTCCATAAGCTAAAGTCTCGCCAGTTTTTTATACCTGAATAAAATAATTAATCAGTATACCTTGGTTTTCACTAGTTATATAGCTAATACCATTTCATGAGATATAGTATGGTATTGACAATGGAATTGTTATGTGTTATAACGGGATGAAAAGTAAGAATTGGTTTGATTTATCCATTATGATTTTTATTTAACATTAATTCCGTCTAATTCAATTTGATAATCATGCACTATAGTAATTGTTCCTTTTTTTCCCTATGACATTTTTATCCTGTATAACATGCGATATTCTTGTATGAACTATTTTTCATATACGTGATTTATTCTGATCATTAATTCAAAACATGGATGTACAAACCAATATATAAGTGAGTGTATTTTCAACTAGACGAGTCGGGATCGCTTGTGCTTTGAGCTGCTTGCGGAATATATTTCCCCGTCTCAAACTTAGACTTCTCTCTCTCTCTCATTCTAGTTAACTGGGCTGAGACGCATCAGAATAGATAGCTTATTAGTCTTGGATCACAAAATCTTTGTTCCGTTCGCAGACAAGCTGAACTCGTAATCACTACAACCATAGCATTATATTATCAATTCAAGAACAATGTCCATTATTTAGATTACTGTGTATTTGTACAAAAACGCTAAAAACAATAAATATTTCCATTTTATTTAGTTGACAACAAACACCGCTTACCGATTACGTAAGACAATATTGTCTGTTATTCATAATAATAATAATAATAATAATAATAATAATAATAATAATAATAAAGAAAAACAAACGAGAAATACTTAATCAAAATATGATTTGTTTTTCTATGCAAAACTTCATCTTTTGTAATAATAGAAAGAAGGAGAAAAAAAGAAACGGAGAAACAATATGCAAATTGTTTGTGCTATACATTCGATTTCATTTTGTAACAGTTTGATGAATTGAGATAAATGTTACCTTTAATTTTCCTTGTATATTCACACGTATTCAAGTTATTGAAACAAAGTTCTATCAGTAATAAATATTAGTGATTCCCTGGTACGGCGGAGAGTGAGGAGAGTCAGCTCTTCCTCTCGAAATGCTCTCATATAACCACACGTATATAGCCTCTACCAGGGAAGTCCTACTCATTGCCTTCTCGTGGCACCGGTATTGTTTACTAAATTGAGAGGACAAAAACCGAATGTCCGGCACTTTGACCTGGTTGGTGGATATGGAGAGTCCACGTAGGGGAGTTGGAAAACCTTGATTCCAAACCAATTGTGCACATGGGCTTGCTCCAGTATCCTGAAGGGACAAATGGCGTATGAACCAATCGTTAGTCACCGGCTAACATGTGACTGCATCTCCTGACGTTACTCCATTGCCTTGTGGATCAGACCTTCAGGTCGAGGGCTCCGGGTATTGCCCCCTAAGAAAACCACTTGCTTCGGTTTGAGCTCCCGGACAATATCACAGTCCTCACACATATCGAATGAGAATTGTGTGGTGCATATATATTTGATGCCTCCTTGTACCAATATCTATGTGTTAAAAATAAATAAATAAACGTAGATGGCAGGAACAGGTAGCCCAAGTATTCAATCACGTATTATTCATTTTATATGCATAATATCTATAATAAGGTATGCTACTAGGTTCAATTTCTTTTATACAAAGTATCTCTTACATAAAAATGAACAATTTATTGTTAAAACTCTATGTTACATCTTCACAAATTAAAGAAACTATCACTTCATCTTATAATTTATGAGATAATTGATAAATGAACAATTTGACTTAGAAATAGTACGATTTTTTTTCCAACTCATCAAGTAACTGTAATCTTATAACAAGTTATGACTTCAAGATTTCTTGGAAAAATAATATTCATAATTCTTTTTTTCTTTGTAATCCAATTATTTCCCCTCATTATAGGAATTCCACAAACATTTACCGTAAGTAATATATTAACAGTCTGGAAACGGCTTTGAATAACGTGGATAAATACATGGTAAATAACGGTTATTTACTGAGTAGTCCTTTGATAAATATGTTCAAATCTAGAAGCGAATAACTACAGTCAGATTATTGTACATCATCTTGATGATAAGTCTTTTAGGGAAATCAATAAATTCCTGGATAATTTAATGATAATGTTTGAGACTGTGAAACTAGGTGACGACGATTGCGATTTAAATGGATCAGTTCTCTCAAGATTGCAAGTATGCCTTGGTGACGAGTGTCATCAATAAAGGAACTTAGTTCTAGGGTTTCTTATAGACTACATTGAACTAACTAACTAACTAACATCAAAACTAAGTGTTCATAATGTTGAGTAACTTTTTATAAAGGCCAGACTGTAAATTGATCGATAGGATCTGATCAGTAATCAGGGATGAGGACAAGTATGACACTAATTTCGACTTAGTTATCAATCAATGTAAATACTTCATAGTTTTCATTATAAGTCGAACCGATTTTCAGAACAATCCTTTCAAATTAAAATTTATTTTCAACATCTCATTAGGTCTGAAGTTTGATCAGGCTGAGTATAATTCTAAAACTAACTAATCCATTTAAGGATACGCTTTTGATCATTCAAACTTTTTAAGATGAGTACTGAGAAACTTGATACTTAAAAAATTTCATTTTCGAATGTTGTCTGCCTCATTTTTATTTGAATTCTGTGGTAAAACACTTTTAAATATTCTATCAAACTTAACACATTGATTATGAGTTGGTCTGTTTTACGTTGTTAAAACTATCGGAATCCATGTTCACAAGCCTAACCTATGTATCCAAGAGAAGTTTATACAACCACACTCGATACCTAGACCATATGTATAGGAGTAAGTTTTTAGCTGAACTTTGATTAAACCCTTTCCTTCAAAAATATTGAAACAATTTTATGACTTATTCTATTTTGCATTTTTACATATTCTCAATATTCACCCTCCTAATTCTTACATAACTACTATAATTCTGACCTTTTATCAAAATATTTTGTTAGTTCTTCTGTCTTATATATTATGCAACATAACAACTTTTTGATTTTTGGAATAGTTACTTTGATTACTAAAATCTTCTTTCTTCCAATTACTCAAAATTATTTAATAATCACTGTGACAATATATAATCAGTACGTAAAGCAACTATTCGTTAAGTCGGAGACGGGTTTTGTGGATGTTATAGTGATTTGATAGTTGGATGCTGGCTCGGTGGTCTAGAGGTTAGGAGGTTGCGTGCGAGACCGAAGGTCCTAGGTTCCAATCTCACGAGCGGGATCGTGAATGCACACTATCGAGGAGTCCAATACTAGGACGGGACGGCCGTTCAGTGCTTCCAGGTTTTCCATGGTGGTCTAGCTTCAATTGACTCATGAATTCAACTACTCGTTAAATGTTATTTCATTACTGTAAATCATACACATATGTACATACTGGTGGAGAGCAATGATGAAAAACTAATTGAAAAGAATAATAAATATATTTTTTACAGCTCAATGAGTCGAAAAAATTGTGTTTCTGACGTACTTGTGTTAATTTTAATTCGGTTATTTATTTACTCTGAAGAAGCGACATACATTAAGTTACGAAATATCAGAAATACAAATTTTTCTACTCATTGGGATATAACAAAAAAGTAGATATTTATAATTAGCTTTCTACCCAGTGTTCAATTTATTTGAAACTATCAAATCCCACCTTGACAATCATGCTCATACAGATTGAAATCATGAGTCAATTGAAGCTAGACCACCATGGAAATCCTGGAAGCACTGTACGGCCATTTCGTTCTGGTTTGGTACTCTTCAGCAGTGCGCATCCACGATCCCGCACCCCGCGAGATTCGAATCCAGTACCTATCAGTCTCGCGCTAGGCGCTTAACCAACTAGACCACTGAGCCAGCATCCAATGGTGTCAATGTCTAACTTCTCTATTTGTTTTTTCCAGTAAATGTCGAAATAAAACTTTCCACTGTAATTTAATAGTTGCGTTCATGGGTCAATTAGAACATCATGGGGAATCTGGAAGCACTGGATGGCCGTCTCGTCCTAGTTTGGGACTCCTCAGCAATGCGCATCCACGATCCTGTTAGCAGGATTTGAATACGGAACCTTCGGTCTCTCGTGATATCGCCTAACCCCTAAACCACTAAGCCGGCACCCATCGGTGTTAATCTCTAACCTCAACCAATCCGCAGTAATTTTGAATATTACAAAAAAAATTTCAGGAGAAAATTGGTTTAGAGTATCCTAGCCATAAAGTTTATCTTTTGTCTGCAAAAATTCTCTTAAAACTCGACCACGTATTATCTCTTTAGGTTATTTCCTATTCTTATCTTTCTAATCAACAAATATGTTGAATTTTTGTATATTAATGGTTACTATATTATCATTAGAAGTGTAAGGCAATAGAATTCATTGTAGTTTTTATTAATTTAGAATTGTACGACTTTGAAAATTATTTATTTTATAAGCCACCCATATATACATGGAATATGTAAGCACTTAATCGAACTTTAAATCGTTTCACGAACTGATATGACGGATTGATACAATCGGTTATGTGAACTTGTCTAAACTTTTTATGTGTAATTGTAACATTAATGATTATATTGTATAAATGTTTATCTGTCTCCGTTTGTCTACATTACTCTTTGTTTATTTTTTAAACATAAACTGATTCATATTTATAAATATAGTTGAATGGGTTAGAAGTTCCTATTCAATGTGAATTTATCACTTATCGTCTGCATGTCTAAACGAAGTCATAGAATATACGTTTTCTAAACACTTTTGAATCAGACCTATCTCATTCCGTCAACGCTAACGAGAATCAGTGGGAGAATATTCATAAATTCAATAAGAATATTTGGTCGATTTTCATCTTATGAAGTAAGTTAGAACAACCAAAATAGTAACCGCTTAAGTCACAATAACTTCATAAACTGATTTTAGTTAGGTAATCACTTCAAATAAAAACAACCATTTTGTTCTAGTAAGAGGTTCATAGCAGAACACATAGGATTTTCTTCAAAGATCGTAAAAAGAACCTTTAGGTTATGTGGTAACTGTATTATATTCATACCAATTAATTAGTGTCCGATGATCTACATTTCCAATTTCAGTCAATTGAATTGCATCATTACTGATAGAAGACTATCATACTGGAACAAGAGAACCACGCAGGGCTACCTATATTTTAAGAGCTGATAAGATTAAAGTCAATATAAGATGTAAATATTTTTCATAAACGTTCTTATCTAACAATTTATGATACATTTATTCCGTATTACCTTAAGATTAGAATCTATGATTCATTTTCTTAGCTTATACTGCGGTTAGATAATTTCGATTTTGAAATCTTGATGCAAAACTTTAAAATCTTGAAATCAAATTGTAAAAGGAATCTTTATTTTGGTTGATTATTTTTATGTGAATTTATTTTCTCTTCTTCATCACTTCTCTTTTTCACGTTCTACTTACTAGATTTACATTATCTTCCTCAGTTTACTACGCTGTTCCTTTTACTTTAATGATTGAAAGAACGTCAATATATTCAAATAATTCTATGGTGGAATTCAATTGATGTTGTTTTACTTTTATCGAGTACTGGGGTGAGCATCAACTTTAGGTTGCAGAAACATCCGATGGACGAGTCCCAAAAAGAACAAAACGTACGTCCTCCATTCCACTGTTAGCCACTATCCATCTTTGCTTAAAAAGCTTGTGACTTAAGACTATATCGAGGTAATCCACACAGGATGAGCTTATGTCAACAATCGCAGTCCTAAATAACAATGACAAGATACAAGTAAACAACACCAAGTGAATTTAAACTTCATCTGAGAGGACAAGCAGGTGGCTAAGTGGATAACGCGATGACGTTTGAAGCAAACGGTACTGGGTTCAAGTCCCGGGGTGAATATTAACTCTGAGATGCAGGTACATCCAGCTGACGAATCCCAAATAGGACGAAGAGCTCATCCTGGATTCCACTGCTAGCTACTATTCATCTGTGCTTAAAAAAAATTGTATGATATATCTATAACAGGAACAAATCAAACAGTCGAGCTATAAGAATAAAATCATTTCAGTATTCCATGTTTATTAGTTTCATTATTGTGTGGATAACTAAGATTTTAATGGTTTTCTCTATCTTTACATCTTTCTCGAACACATACAATGTATATCTTGTTTTATTTATATTGAATTACTTCACATCATTAATTTGCATGGAAACGCATTTATTGAATGAAGATTTTAAATAAAGGAATTTAAACTAATACTATTTTTGTTCTATCCATGGGATATATTCTAAGTGGAAAAACCGCACTCATTTATTACTTAACTAAAAAAGTGTATAGTAAACAAATGATGACAGTTGGAGTGTGTTGTTTCATTGGTAGCTTTGACAGCATTTAAATTAATTATTTCTCTGATGCTCCAAGGTGGGTGATTAAACTGAATAGTTTTCGGTAAATAGTTAAAAACGTTTGTAGATCACCAACGTAGATGATCTCTGTCGAATGATTGAGGGCTTACTCGATTCAGATAGGAGTGGTCTAACCAACAGCTAACGTCAAAATAACACCTCGCGCTCAGCACCCAACGTGAATTACTTCTTCGTCGTATCAAGGTACTGTAAATGCTTTGAAGACCGTACAATGCAAAGAAAGTTATTACATAAATATATTAGTTAAAGTAAGTGCAAGTGAAAGCGTGACCACTACCGTATGGGCCAGTCGGTGGCATACGATTAACTGATGCGCGTTGATCATCCTTTACTTTGACAGGGATCGATGAACTGTTTGAGATTCAGTGACTCAGCTGCCGAACGATTTGTTTACAGCTCAGTGACATTAATTTAGAATGTATATTGTAGGCTGAACTATTTGTATATAACTAAATATTTTATATTTGAAGAGAGTTTGCATTATGAACGCACAGTAGGTTCTTGAATTATTACCGTTAAGTACTACTCAAAGTTGAATTTGCGAGTCAGTCTAAGTCAAACCACCATGAAAACCCTTTTCGTCCTCGTAGGGGACTCTTCACCAGTGCTCATCCACGGTCCCACACAAGGGAATTGAACATAGAACCCTCGCTCTCGTAAGAGAATATGTAACCTTTAGACTACTGAGCCGGCATCCAACTGAGTTAACGTTTAACTTCGAACCATGATCTTGCGCAAACCTTCATTCATTGTCTGAAATGAATAACTATCTTATACCTGAAATGTATTAGACTTCATTGGTGACGACTTCTCATTACAATTTCATGAAATCCATCTTAAAGCTAGTCACCAGTGAGCACATAATTATTAACAATTTCGGAGTGTTCACTGTTGATGAGTCCCATACTGGGACAAAATGGTCGTTCGGTACTTCCAGGTTTTTAATGGTGGTCTAGCTAAGATTCATTAGTGAATTCAACTTTGAAACTACTACAATCTCCACAAATCTCCAATTTATGCAAATCTGACTATTATTCTGACTGTAAATAAGCCATATAAAAACTAATGTATTCAAAAATCTGTTTTGATTTATTTTAGTAAGCAAATAAATCCTTATCTTCAATCTTTGGCTCTGTATTCTGCACTTTTTCTCCTATATTCAAGTTATCGTGTAAATTTATTCTGAGGTGTTTGAGTATTCATTTAGGCAAGGCTTATCAAACTATTAACGTAATCTTCAATAATATAATGAATAGTTTATACCTGTTCGATAAGGTTGTGTCATTAGGCTTCATCTTTATTTATTGTTTATATACAATTAGGGTGTTTTGTCCACTGCTTTTTCAGATTTGTTTTCAATAATTAACTTTCTATCCCTTTTATTTACTTTCCTTATTCAATTATTTGCAAGAGATAGTTCTTCAGTTTGTTTGTTTGTTTCTTTACGACTGTTTGCTTATTCATTTACGTCATACAATTATAGACAATCAGAATAACAACGGTAATAACAATAGTTATCATCATATGATATTGTTCACTAGATGTTTCACCGTTTCTTTCAAAAGGAAACAGCTGTATTTGTTGACTAACGGATGTAAAACTTACATGAATTACATGTAATACAGAAGGTAGTTCTGTTTGTTTGTTTTCATTATTACCATTAATGTTAAATAATTAATGTAAGTGACAGGTTATACAAAGAGAACGATTCCGTTAATTAATGATAATAGTGATTTTCTAGCATAAGAACTTTGTGATGATTGTATTATCTGTAGTTTATACTACTTATTTGTTATGTTCGTTAACTTGAATATTACTACTACTGATTCGTCTTACTCGGAACGGAACGAGGAATCAAGGATTCAGAAACTCGATAGGCTATACTGGTCCTTTGTCCCCGACTCAGCTAACTCGATCCAGAAGTCATGATAAATGGAGAAAGTGTATTCTACAAACAACCAGAGATATCAGGTCTTTTTTTTCAAGCACACAAATCAAGCGTATTTATACAAAATATATATGATCGATATTGCCATGGAATTTTTTAAACATTTAATCGATAGGTTCGGCAATCGACTATGTGCGTGGGTGGTAAAAAATGCCCAAGCATACATCTGCATACAAGCTCCACAAAGATAAAATTACAAAATATGAGTTTTGGGGACCTAACGTCCCCAACACTAATAACCTTGTTTAGATAACAGCTGAAAATTAAGAAATGATGGATGGTTGTTGTCTCGTTCTAGTATAGAAACTCTTCTGTAATTTTGTCACAAAATGAAATTAAAAAATGTAGGTTAAATGGAATGCAGTTTTATATTTCAGACCACCGAATTAATAACGAACGCCGACAGGAACATTAATAGAACCAAAGGATACTGATATTAATCATATATTTGTTATATCCCAATGAGTAGAAAAATTGTATTTCTGACGTTTCATGACTTAATGTAAGCCACTTCTTCAGAGTGAATAAATAACTGGAATTAAATGAACACAAGTTTAAATAATACAAAGGAAACAATCCAGAATATTTTTGGTACAATCATAATCACTGTCATTTATGTCCTACATTAAGTCGTCTTATTTTTGCCAGCACAATCAGACTACGCATCTGGCTCAGATACGCTGATGACACATTTGTGATTATTAAAACGGCTCCTCTTAGGAATTTCTGCAAACATATAAACATGCTTTGAAAACATATCAAATTCACTTTCGAAAAGGAAGATGAATATAATGAAGTATCTTTCTTAGACTGTTTAGTTAAAAGGAATTCTAATGATAGTCTAAATTTAGCCATATACCGAGACTGACAAATTCAAATCGGTATATTGATTTTAACTCTACATGTCCATTCAGTGCGAAAATTTCTCTAGCCCTGAATCTTATCCGAAGAGCAACCAAGATCATTACTTCAGAGGAAGACAAAGAAAAAGTAGAAGAGATGTAATAAACATCCTACGTTTTAAAAATATTTTTAAGAACATTATTAAATACATATTAAAACAAAATTGCCCGTCTGTAAATGACAATCTTAATGAAATATCTTGGTTTGCTACTGTGGTTTTACCTTACCGCTAAGGTACGACAGAAGAATTAGAACGAATATTGAAAATGTACAAAATTAATGCTTTGTATAAAACAACTAATACTTTAAGAAACACTTTAATCAGAATAAAAAATACGATCCTATTCAATTCCGTACAAAATTCTGTCTACAGATTAGATTGTGTCGGTAGTGATACGTTCTACATTGGAAAGTCTTCCGGTGAGATCTCAACTCATGCCAAAGAACACTTAATTCACATAAAAAGACCTCATAATAATCATGTAGAATTGGAAAATTTACAAGTTGAATCAGCATGCTATTTTCAATAATCACCAAATTCATATTACAAATATCAAAATAATTCAGGAAACCTTTTCCACCAATATAGAGAGGCCAGTAACCAAAGCGTTTCATATTTTGCTAAACCCCTCTGCCCTCAACAAGAAAAAGGGCCTGAACCTGGACTTTTCTATCCAGACAACCACATTTGACCTTATTTGTTTTCCACACAATCTACACACACACACACAACCATGCAATCTCGACCCCACAACTAAATACTACAAGTGTATACATTTATAATACCTACATTCTGACACACAAATTAATACAGTTACAGGTCATACAAATTCACCTTGGCCAAGAATAATTTGACATTGACGTATTCAGACATAATATGATTATGATTGTATCAAAAATATTCTGCGTTTTTCCTCTGTACTATTTAAACTTGTGTTAATTTAATTCTAGTTATTTATTTACTCTGAAGAAATGGCTTACATTAGGTCATGAAACGTCAAAAATACGATATATCTCGCGAGGTGGGATCGTGAATGAGCACTGATGAGGAGTCCCACCATAGGATGAAACGGCTGTCCAGTGCTTCCAGTTGTTCCATGGTGGGCTAGCTTCAATTGACTCATGACCTCAACTATTAAAATTACTATAAAATTCACAAAATACCCCTTCGGATACAAAACAATATATATTTATTATTAACTTTCTACCTCATGTTCAATTTATTTGAAACTATCAAATCCAACCTTTGCATTGATGCTTAAAAACGATACTGAATTACATTTTTTTTTCATTTAATTTAAAATACACCATTAAAAAATATGAAATTCAGTAAAACAAATGGTTAGGTTCACTTATTTATTGTTATTTTATTTTAACACATAGATATTAGTACAAGGAGGCACCAAATACATATGCGCCACACAACTCTCATTCAATTTGTGTGAGGACTGTGATACTGTCCGGGTGCCCAAACCGAAGCAGGTGGTTTTCTTAGGGGGCCATACCCGGAGCCCTCGACCTGAAGGTCTGATCCACAAGGCAGTGCAGCAACGTCAGGAGATGCAGTCACATGGTAGCCGGTGACTAACGATCGGTTCATACGTCATTTGTTCCTTTAGGATACTGGAGCCCATGTGCACCATTGGTTTAGAATCAAGGTTTCCCAACTCCCCTAGGTGGACTCTCTATGTTCACCAACCCTGTCAAATTGCCGGACATTCGGTTTTTGTCCTCTCAATTTGGTAAACAATACCGGTGCCACGAGAAGGCAGTGAGTAGGACTTCCCTAGCAGTGGTTTTATGCATGTGACCATATAAGAGCATTTCGAGAGGGAGAGCTGACTCTCCCCCCTCTCGGCCGTACCAGGGCATTTGATGGCGGTTAGGTTCACTAACTTCAAATGTATTATTCAGCTGTACAGCACACTTTTCTTGAAGTACTCTATGGTACAATCTGTTGAGATTTAATTTTAATTATTGTATACTAATTGATCAATAGATTAAGATAATTACTTTGCCAAACTTACTGATATTTTACTTTTATCAGTATAGGGATGTGAAGATTGTTGAGTTTTGATTAGACCACCATCGAAAACCCATACATACTGGATATCTGTTTCGTCATTGTCTGAAATTCCTTACCAGTATGCACCCACGACCCCAGGACCTTCGATCTCGCGCGCGAACACTTAGACGCCAGTAACCAACGGTGTGTTTACTCTTAACTTAGAAATATCTGTTTCTAAAATTATATATATTTTGGTGAGTCATACTAAACGAGATAAATTAAATCATATTTCAGTAAGTAGTGTGATTTGCCATGAATGTTAAAACTAGTTATCAAAGCGTTTAGAAAAGAGAAGATTCGACAATAATTAGTAATTAAAGTATGTTGATTTTGCATTGATTGGCTACTGAGTGTTAGCCAATAAATTATTTTTCTAGTCCTCAATACTGATCGAATTCTATTGAGCACGTTTGCAATTTGTTGACCCTTCTGAGCAACTAGATACTATGTACACTATGTTTAGATGGTGGGTGATTGAAGATAGCTAATTGGAAACCTTAGATCTAAGTTTTGTAGTTGTTGACATTTGTCAACTAAGTGTACTCAATATCTTAGGGAAACTGACTCTAGTTGGTAATTTTGAATCAGCGTAGCACAGTTTCACAAACTAAAAGGTGATCACAGCTCGAATATCTGATTGACAGTGTTTTATACTGTTTTACTTGATGGTTGACTCTCATATGTGACAAGGAGCATCTATGTCCTCAAGATTCCAGGTCTATATGAATGATGAGCACCAATTATCACTAAGCTTAATTTCATGGTCTTCAACTCTTAACCTACTAACATAACTAAGTTTTTTCCAGGTTTACTTGGTACAACCTAGATATAAGCGAACAATATTGTTTACAATTAGACCCTCATTAGGCTATACTCTAATATACAAGACTAGGGTCATATTTCGATATAATGATTATAAGTTTAGGGGTTGTGAAGATTGTTAAGTTTTTGATTGAGATCATGAACCGATCAATATTAGACTACTATTGAAAACCTGGAAGCACTGGATGGCCGTTTCGTCCTATTGTGAAACTACTCAGCAGTGCGCATCCACGATCCCACCCACGGGATTCGAACACAGGGCCATCAGTCTCGCACGCGAACGCTTAACCTACTGGACCACTGATCATATTTTGATTATAATTTGACTAGAACATAACTTTAAGGTGTTAAACATCGGTTAAAACAATAAATTGTGCAATTGTTACTGTTCATGAAACATACTCATTTATCCATAGGATAAACGATTTCTAGAATAAACATATTAATTTCTTATTTAATTCTGTTTTATGATGACAATGTCAGTATTCGATAAGGGAATATTGTAATAATAATTTTAGTTAAGCTGAGTCATTAGTTTTTCATTGAATCAATTATTATAATTATTTTGTATTGGGAGTTTATGCTTGACCTTGATAAATCTCAAAAATGTTTATGCTTCTATGATTTATTGTGGATTTTTTTCTCTCCCATTCTTCTGTTCATGTATTATTCATTTGTTCTCTTTGTTACTCAATATGTATATATGCCTTTACATCTTAATCTCTATTCAATATGTAGATTTTAGTCGAATAATTTGAGTTGTTGAATTAATTTAATAGTTGGATTCATGAATCAATTAAAGCTAGACCACCATGGAATACCTGGAAGCATTGGACGGCCATTTCATCTTAGTATGGAACTCATTACCAGTGTGTACCCATGATCCAGCTCGCGCTAGTCGAACCCAAGATCTACGGTTTCGTGAGTGAACACTTAACCTCTAGATTATTGAGTTGGCATCCGATGGTGTAAATATCTAACTTCAGTCGATCTATGATGTAATTCATGGATGTAATCGATGCTTACATTATAAATTTTGGTAAACTTAGAATTAACGTTAGACATTAATACCGTTGGGTGTCTGCTCATCGGTCTAGAGGTCAACCGTTCACTCGCGAGACTGAAGGTTTTGATTCCGTATCTCATGTGTGGGATTGTGGATGCGTACTAGTGAGGCGTCCAATACTAGGGCGAAACGGCCTTCCAGTGATTATGGGTTTTCAATGGTGTTCTAACTTTGATCGACTTATGAATTCAACTATTAACATTACTACAATATCCATCCACGTTCTGATATTATGACTATAAATTATAAAATTAATTAAGTAAATAGCCATTAGCGTTTGCTGAATGAAACTTTATTAAATGATCATTTTTACTTTGCTCAGGGCGACAAATATTTTTGATTATAACGGAACATATGGCAAACATGATATTGTTGATCTAGTGAATTATGTCTCATTTATAATCAGCTTGAAATACAGTAAAAAATTTATTTCTTATTCATCATTGCCAGATCCCGCAAACTGGAATTTCGTTAACTCCCAAGTCATTTCTTTAGAATACTATTGGCTTTATTCAATATCATATTTTTGGTACAATATAGAATTCTCAGCTTAAAATATTTCAACACGTTTCCGTTTCTTATTTCTTGACCGATCCTGACGATCTATATTAAGTAGTCTCCAGTTAGATGTTAGCAGTTCGGAAATGGATATTTGAATAATGTATATTGTTTTCGATGCATATTGCCAGTAACCATGATGTCCGTGATTGAACTCTTTTGTAACTTGTACAGCGAAATGTCATAAAC
The DNA here is from genome assembly GCA_944470205.2 of Schistosoma margrebowiei. Classification (NCBI taxonomy): domain Eukaryota; kingdom Metazoa; phylum Platyhelminthes; class Trematoda; order Strigeidida; family Schistosomatidae; genus Schistosoma; species Schistosoma margrebowiei. The sequence continues at coordinate 8,984,613 of OX104027.1, forward strand.
TTTTGGGAAACGCACCTGAATAGGTTATGAGACTAATAGACATAATGATGCGCTGAAACAGACAAGCTAAAAGATAACTTGTTGAAATACGTGGAAGGCAGGAACACGTAGCCCAGATATTCAAACAGGCCGTCCTAGAGTCTTTTTCTCTCTCTTTCTCTCTCTAAAAGCTTTTCAGTAATAAGTATGGGTAGAAGAAGAATGTTTATGAAACAACTTCAATTAATTTAGCAATAACGATACAATAGTCATCATTAAAGCACAAAATAGTTCGTTTACTTCCGTTTTATCACTTAAAATTAATTATGATCACTGAACCGTAAATCATTTTCAATATAATAGATAAGTTAATATACATGAGAAGGGTATTATCATTCGAAAAAACGGACAGAATATGATAAAGTCAATCATTTGAAACAACGGAAGTATTTAAAATAACAAACATTTTTTATAAAATCGATTTCTAGATAAAATCATAAAATGGATATAAAATTATTTGATATTTCCAAAAATTTACTAGAAGAAAAATCAATATAAATGTGACACCATATAGAGACAATTAACATGTGCTCACTAGTGAATAGCTTCGTGAGGGAATTCTCGGAGTTCTAGTGAGAAGTCGTGACCAGTGGAGCCGATCCGTGTCAGGTAGAAATAGGTATCTACCTCAGTACAATGGAAGATGGTTGTGCAATTTCGTGGATTGGTTGATGTTAGACACTTACACCATTGGATGCCGGCTCAGTGGTCCAATAAGTTAAGCGTTCGCTTGCGAGACTGAAAGACTTGGATTCGAATCCCGTGGGTGCGATCGTAGATGCGCACTGCTTAGGAGTTTCACAATAGGACGAAACGGTTATCCAATGCTTCCAGGTTTTCAATGATGGTCTAACATCAATTGGTTCGTGATCTCAATCAAAACTACACAATAAAACTTTTAAAAAATGAATCTCCTCTATTCACATAGTTTGTGTATGTTGTGGATGGGGTCTTTTGCAGGGGGAGGGTTGGTTGTAGGGACAGGTTTATTTTAAACAAAATATAATTTACATTTTAAAGAGAATGATAATTTTTCAAGCGTAAATTGATTTCTTTAACCGTTTAGTTTCTTTGATAAATTTTTGAATTGAATCATATAGGTGTAAATTTTTAGTTTCATTACGTCATAGTAAAAAAATATGTTTACCGATACATTTTACAAGAATAAAAAAATGTTTTTCCATTTGATCAATTAGGTTTATTTATCAAATGAATAGAAGGGTAACGATTTTGTTACGTTGTCAATCTGGAGTAACATTATATCAAATACATTGTGTCTATTATTGATGAAATGTAAACATTTATAATTAATGTAAGCATAAAGTATATATTCACTTGATGTTGTTTTACTTGTATCTTGTCATTGTTGCTTAGGACTGCAATTGATCAATCTCTTGTTGACATATGTGCATCCTGTTCGGATTGCCTCGATATTACCTTAATTCACAAGTATTATAAGCAAAGATGGATAGTGGTTAGCAGTGGAATCCAGGACGTGCGTTTCATCCTATTTGGGACTCGTCATTTGGATCTACCTGCATCTCATAGTTGATGTTCACTCTGGGACTCGAACCTAGTATCGTCCGCTAACCACTATCCATCTTTGTTTATAATACATGTGAATTAAGGTAATATCGAGGCTATTCGAACAGGAGGCACAAATGCCAACAAAAGATTGATCAATTGCAGTCCTAAATAACAATGGGAAGATACAAGTAAACAACAACATGAATACTATCGATCAAGTGTGATAGAAGCGAGCTAAGTATTGTCTTGACATTATCTTTTACCAAATCACGAAGGAAGGTGTTCACTAAAAGTAACAGATATCATACCATTCAGTTACTTGATTATAACACTCATCTCAAAGATAAACTAACAAGGAACCAGGATGCTTATTGGTGACATGGAGTTATAACTAAAGTATTTTTGTGACTAATCGAACTGAACTAATATTAATAATTGCATTACAGTTTAGTAACTAAATTTATCAATGTGCTAAACATGTGGACTCAGTTTACTATGAAATTCATTAATTTCCCAATTGACATCAGTCTACAGTGTACAGTACGCTCCTACTATTTTCACAACTTATATATCTATTAAGGCTGAAGGAATTACCTTCTAGTTAATGATCAAAGATTTTTATCGAAATAACAAACATCAGATAGAAAACCATTGAGAAATAAGATAGTATAGATGTTTAGCAATATGTCCGATTATGGGACTCCTCAACATTGCAAATCCACGATCCCTCGCCATGAGATTCAAACCCAGGACCTGTCAGTCTCGCGCGCGAATGCTTAACCTCTAGACAAGTACTTTCAGGTTTTCTATGGTGGTCTAGCTTCAATTGATTCATGAATTCAACTGTAAAAAATTACTATAATCTCCAAAAACTCCCCACTTCTTATTTTTACGATAAATGGTCAAAAGAATAGGAAATCGTGGCATTATCCTAGATCATTAAATGACTTAAGGATTACCAGGGCAAATTCAAGGTTATGATAAATTGTTTTTACACACATAACGGGGGAGGGTAAATTTACGATTAGACAAGGTTTCTATGAACCTAAAAATTTGTCTCTACTGGACTTTGAATTAAAAGGTATTGGGTTCCAATCCCTATATAAACATTGGGATGGGCTAGTCTAAAAAGGGACGAGACATATGCCATGGGTTCCGATTCGAGCCGCTAATTTACTTATTGTTGAAAATGATTAGATTGACAGTTATGGGACATCTAAAATAATCTTTATTATACACCACAATAAAACCCAAGGGGTTTTTAATATCATGTACACGATTTTGAGTCACTTATTATTTTAGTCAGATTACGGCTTGGTCAACAGAATTCTACCAGAAGTTAAGACTATACGAACATCGTTGAAATAACATTAAAATAACTGGGGTTTAAATTTTTTATTTATATTCACCTCCGCATTAATAAACAATTATTCACCTCTTGCCCTTTTGGACTGTCTAAATATATCGTTATAATCGGTTATTATTATTTAAAAAGCAATATAAGAGCCAAACATCTGAGCAGAAATTACCTTTCTACTAATAGTGAGGCTTATTAATCATCCTCTCACTAATTTACATTTATGTTCGAACCCTGTTACAACCAAAGATAATTTAATTTTTAGTATCCCATCGCTTTTAAATATTTGTGGATTATTGTAGACTCAAGTAACCATTGGAAAACCATGGCGCGCGAGGTATCTGATTCTTTCTAGTATAAGAATCCTTAGCGGTGCACGCTCAAGGTCACAAAAGATACCAATCTGAAGACCTTTAAGTCTAATGGTGAATGTCTAACCATTGAAACTACTCAGATGATGTCCAGTGGTATAATTCCAGTTAGTTTTCCAAGGATTGGTATGCTATGACGAAACAAATGTCCCGTATTCCCTGATCTTCAGTGGTACACTAAATGAGACCAGTTTTTGACGAATATAACCTAAAAATTATTCAAACTGTAAGATAAGGAAATAAATACTTTTAAATTCCCATTATTGAATACTTCCAAATTCTTGGAATTTCATTCTTGTCAACGGTGAGACAATAATTTATGGACGACATTTGAACGACGCTAAAAAGACCTTGAGCATGTCCACCTATATACTACAGTCAAATCAAAATTATAAACCAGTGTGAGGAATTGGGATCAATATTTACAGTTGATAGTTAAGGTTAGGAATCAGATTTAGAGTTTTCATCACGAACTAACATCAACTAAAATGCCAAAATTCTATTTAGCCAAATAGATAAATTAATTTTACGCCGAAATTCAAGACATGTCATCGTAAATGTGATTGGTTCGTCTATAAATTATAGTATCGACTTGTCAACTAATATTTTGAACGGTGATCACACAAGTAAGCAGTGATGTGAATATCGATTATGAACGGATGTTTGAGTCATTGTGACCAATTACTTAGTTGTTAACTTGATTTTCAAAAAGTCTTCATTTGAAAATTATTTATCAGCTTAGAACCTTATTAAAGTTACACAAAGATTGACATAATTTAATGAACACTGATATGCAGACAAACATGATATTTGTTACTACTCAGAGGTAAACCATCTGCAATTATTTTAGTTCTATTGAAGAGCAGTCGCTGTTTCAATAGCTTATTGGTGACGTTCCCGATTAGAAAGCTGGATAGACAGAATTGAAATCCCATAGTAAACTATAGTCCCTTCAATATTCCAGGTACTCCTTGTTAATCAATGCTAACTACCACAAAGTCTATGTCCATGGTTTTTCATCGAATACCTTAGACCAACTAACATCTCAAGATTATTTACGCATTATCAAATCACTTAAACTAGTGACTATCTTGAGGTTTCTCGAACAGCATTTGAACAATACTTAAAGAATTTTACAAACATAATATTGACCAATACCTAATGATCAATCTTTGACATATAAAATTTCATTAATGGTAACTTCAGTATTGTGATGTACACTATCGATTGATTTTAAATAACTTGAACTCTTTTGTGCACGGCAATTTTCCATAGAAGTTATACAACAATATACCCTTGTGAGCCAGGGTGAGAACCAGACGCCATCCTAACTTTCACGTGACAACCCAAACAGTGCAGCTCAACCCCGTTTAACAGGAAAGCCAGACGTCTCCAAGGCTTAAATTTTGTTACCCTAGAAGTACAGCTCAATCCCGCTTCACAGGAGAACCACACGCTATATAGGCTTTAACGCTACAATCTGAATAGTACAGCTCAATCCTGTGGCTCAACCACACAGGTACCAAGCACCCTGGTGGACCATTCATATACACATCCACGTCACATGTATGGTTATTCTGATCAATGATCGCGTGATACAATTATATACAGCACGAACAGGCCAAAGTTGGCCTATTCCGCTTACACGACAGTTAAACGCAATAATGTTAGCAATGGCGACATGCCTTACAATGTCCCGATGACAATGGCCCTTGAGAACTCTGAAAAGCAACCACCAATATGAATGAAATCGGTTAACCAGCAAACCACTTTTATGCATGAACAGTCAGCAAAACTTGCCAAAGTAATGCCGAACCAACCACAATACCAACGTTATTTAAACTCTAACGCTTGAGGTTGGGCTATTTCGCTTACTACCCTACATATGTGCTGTATGCAGTATAGGCTATATGGTTATGTAGAACTGAAGGTCTCATATGAGACTGAAGGTTCGGCATTGGCATTTACTATGTGATGTTGTAAACGTTTAAAGGTACTCCGTATTATAATTTCATTGAAACAGTTAAAACTAATCTTATTTGGTTTGAGAATCTTAAACAATGCACATTTGTGACCTTCAAATCCTACAGATAGCACATTCGATTCGGAGCAATAGGTTGAAATCTGCCGACTCCAATTCAATATGAAAAAAGAAATACTGTGTCGTTCTTCATATGATTAACACTATGGACTATGGCTTCACAGTATGATGTCTATATATTCATTTTGAAAGTACCCCCCGCCCTACAATGAGTGTACGACTACCTAATCATCTCTACTAGCTTAAAGATGCAATATAATTTCTGTAATACTCCAATAAAAATGTTTGAACTGTGACTGAAAAACGTTTCATATACATCTGTGTTTCTTAAGTATTTCACTGGGTACTCTTTGATTTTATTAAAACACACTGTGATTACTTCAGTTTAAAAACTCCGCTGTTATAAAATCCAAACAAACTTTGTGCTAGAATGTTTTGTAAGACATCCGTGATATTTATGACTTAGATAAAAGTCAGTCTGGTTTCAATAAAAAAGCAAATGATCATGTCAAATAGAAAATCCACATTGATGAAATGAAGTTATCAGTTATGTTAATCAAGGTTTTTTCAAAAAAGATATACACTTTCAAACATGTTCAGAGACCAGTAGTTAATATGGTATGAAGTGAATATAGCTAGTAGTAGTAGTATTCCGACAACCCATTGTCTGTTGTCGTTATACTATAACTAGACCACTAAGATGATTTTTATTGTATTTGTGAAATTTTCATTTTTCCGACTTTTCAGACCCTGAGTTAGGGGGTAGTATGCCTAAATTTTTTTTCTATAGAACTTTTGTATATAATAAGGATTTGTATAGAAAAGAATCGAAACTTAAACTAATCATTTACACTATTCATCATAACGTTGTGAAAAAGAAAGAAGAAAAAAAAAGAAAGAAAACAATCCCCTTACATAGAATATAAATCATTCCCAAGAATGGTGATATACATTTTTTAAAACTATTTCAATATGAAATATATAGTGACTTTTATATTGTTTCTTTGGTGTTATGTAATATTTTCAATATTTCTTCATCTTGAAATACTGTTACCAATGGAAATGACGTTATCCATAAGAAGAAATTTTTTAAATGTCATCTTATTATTTTCTTTTTTGCATGAAAGGAGAAAACGAAAAAAATTTTTTTTAAAACAGTCGTCAAGGTATCAAATTGATTAGATGGCGGTTGGAGGTAGTCGACAGGAAACTCTGGACACGGGTTTCGTGCTACTTGGCACTCGTCAGCAAGGTGTACCTGTAATCTTGAGGGAACTGGTGCTCCCTGATGGATTCGACCCCGTGTCACCCAGCTTCACAGTCAGAGACGTTACCACTGAGCTATCCTAGCCGCGACCGACCTCCTGTAGGACTGAGATGTAATCAAAATTGATTGATTACTGGGTGATGATCAATGTAATGTACGTCAAGTCCTTATTTAGTGCAGATCGAATGCTATCGACCATGTTGCAATGTAGCCACCAGTCTAGGTAACGCGATACTGCGTGCACTATGTTGGGACTAGATGGTAGTTGGAGGTAGTCGACAGGGAACCCTGAAATGTAAAGTGACTTTTATATTGTTTCTTTGGTCAGGGAATTTTTTTATATTTCTTCATCTTGAAATACTGTTGCCAATGGAAATGAAGTTATCCATAAAAAGAAATTTTTAAAATGTCATCGTTATTATTTTTTTTTGCATGAAAGGAGGAAACAAAAAAAGTTTTTTTTAAACAGTCGTCAAAGTATCAAATTGATTCTTTGAACAGAAATTTTTGAGAAAAAAAAATTAAAGAGGAATTTGAAGTCAAAATGAAAAATAATCCAGCCTAGCAACTAAAATTATCGATAATTTTGATGTTTCATTATGATTCTTAAAAAACGTTTGGGTCAGACTGTTAGACAAAACGTGGAATTTTTCACTTTAAATTCTATTCATTAAGATGTTACTAATATATTTTTGTTCTTCTTTAATATATCACATTTAATTGGCGCCTAAATACTGTGGAAGTCTTCAGTCAAATTTATAAATTTTTCTTTAAACAAAAATATTGTTGTTGTTGTTGTCAAAGTAACCTTCGTGATAACCTTTTCATCAAAAGGTTTACAAGAACATAACAATATCCATTTCTTCAATGTTAAAAGTGATTTAAAAATATTGACATTGTATATTGTACTAAAATGGTTATGTCATAAACGGTGCCTAAATTATGCTCTATGTTATGAAGAAACAGCAGATATATTGATCTATAGGTGTTTATTATATTTGTATATTTCATTCATTCGGACTTACTGTCTATGTACATTATATTTTGACAATGTTATAGGATTGCTTGATAAGCCTCACTGTGTGAAAGTAGGAGTCTCGGTAAGTATGGGCATATCATATATGTATGTCTTAAGGTCAGACAGTAAATCAGAAGTTAGTAACTAGGCATACCGTTAGTGAATTCGGTTAGGTACTCAGTCAGAGTCTCAGACTAAATATCTTTCTCCAAGTCATAAAAATAATTGTATATACAAATACCTTTGAAGTGTGTATATCAAAATTAAGTTTGGCCAGTACATTTATCAACTTATTTCACTCTTCTTGTTTACCATGAGATGTTCGTGCGCGAGATTGATAGGTCCTGGGTTTAGATCAGTCTGAGACGGGATCGTGTATGCTTACTGGTGAAGAGTCCCATACTAGAACGAAACAGACATCCAGTGCTCTCAGGTTTTTCATGATGGTCTAGCCTCAATTAACTCATGAACTCAACTATTAAAATTATCATAATATTCACAAAACCCCTTTCTGATAATAATTAGTTTCATAATTTTATCATATCATGAAATTTGTAAATAAAATCATTAGTAATGTTCATTAACTGGGATAACGAATCTTAACGAGATTGATGAATACTAATGTTGGCCGTTCTTCCAATCCAAATCTCAATTTGATATATTCATAAATCATGTTTTTATTTGTATTTATTTTGTATTAATTTTAACGGGAGTGAAGAGATCATTTTCTAACCATCTACTTAAAAATGAATCAAGTGAGTCGCTGTCCCTTAGTTTTGACATGTTTTCAGTTTTAAACGCCCATAGCAGATAAATATCAGGGGGTTTTACTTAGAGTTTAAATGAGTTCATAATGTACAAGCTATCCATTATTGTGTTTTGAATCTCACGTAAGAAGTACCATGAGCCACTGTCGTAAGTTTAGTTAGTTCAGAGTATAGTTTACTTATGCTCTAATAATTGAATAAATTATTTTATCTCACTTTTCAGGTTATTAAGAAAATGTTGGGGAGACCCAGAAAATTCCTCGAAAAAAAGACAAAGGGGCCCTGAATACGCTGGGAAACATCTTATCCGATCAACATTCAAGAGAAATGCCTCAGAAACATCTAGAAAGTGGAAAATAACGTATCATATTTCTGAGTGGATAATTATCTACCCTGTTACTATGTTTAGAAGGGTTCCAGAACTTTTTGAAAACCCAAGGCCATCTGAAATTCTGTAAATATCTTCGATTTTCTATCTATAAACTAACATTGGAGTGAACCATCTTTCCTATATTTTACGCCTTTTCTCTCTTGTTCAAGTTGTCGTGTAGAGTTAGTCTGGGATTATTAAAAGAGATTAGGAAACCGATTCAAGTGTTCAGTTACATTTATGAATAAAAAGACTAGAATTTATATATATATATATATATAGTTAACATAATACACTTCCAAATGTCATCGTTGGATTCAATTTGTTTGCATAGACCGCTATTTTGTTTATAAATAAGTTCTTTAATGAAGCTTGTCAAATTTCAATTCCCATGTTATATCTATTCAATAATAACTCAGTTGACTGTAAATAACAGAATAATCTCTTTTAATACGATTGACAAACAATAGGATAAAAATTCAAAACGATATAGAAAGCGCTTTGTTGAACATTTGTAGTCAATGAATAGTGTATCTATATATATTAATAAAAAATATAGTTAATGGTATGCATAACTTACCATTTATAGTATACTGAACATAATACCAAGCTTTGAACTGTTGCGTGAAGTGTATGCTTATCTGCTAGTCTACTAGAAGTAAACCTTGATTTGAATTTCGATTAAGTAATGAATACTGATTGAGTTTTCTTGTTTACAATTAGTGGGTCGTAGGGTAGTTACTAATTTCATGTTTGTCTAGCCCACTTAATGGTGACAAAACTCGATTATATAAGTCAATATTTGACTACCACTAGTTTAAAGGAGTTGACATGGTGTGCATTATCTTAGGCTGAATAGTTGGCCCAATGTTAACTCCTCAGACTATGAAAATATGTGACACAGATTCTACTAACATAGAAGACATCAATCCCTTAGAGGTAATCGTTGCTGATGAGTGCCAAATCGCACGAAACGTACGTCTATGGTACCCTAACGACTACCTTCAACCACCTAATATCGGTTTCTTCATATCTAAAATGAAACGCGTTTTTCAATGTGTCATCATTAAGTTGTTTTAGAAAATGTGACCAAATGAGTTTCAGCCCAGTGATCTTAATCTAACATACTCATGGTGCAACATGAAAGTCCATTAATCCATCCTCTGTTGGATGTTGAGCAACTACTGCTGAGTAGTCCCAAACTAGGTTGTGACAACTTCGAGAGCATATGTATTCAGCGAAATATAGTTTATTACGTATTTCTCTGCTTTCTGAGTCTAAACAACTATATTAAGACTACAACGATAGTTAATTACAATAATAAGCAAACGAATAATAGAACTAATTAATTTTATTAATAATTACAAACTTAAGTGAGGTAATTCACGTAGGGAAGCTTGTTTGTACACACAAAAGAAAGAAAGTTTACACAACAATACTGTTAACTTAAAAAGGTTCGAACATATTATATGAAGCCTTTTGTCAATCGGGCTGCGAAATCCCAAAAATAAAATTTCGGTCTCACAAACTTCACCGGGTATCTTGAGTGAATGTAATGTCAATAATTGCGGTAAGAGCTTCATTACAACTCATTATACTACCTATCTAGTTAGAGATTTTGCTCCAGTTCACACCGAGATGTAGCTAACGAGTTAGGCATCGGTAATACTAAGAATCGTAGTTAATGACTGTGACCACTGGGATTCAACCATGTTGACCATGAGACAGTTACCTACAAATGAAAGTCAATAACGCTTGCGTAACATCGTGAACGGACTGAAGTACAAATGTAAACCGGTAGGAGCTGATTCAAAAGTCTCAAGATTAAGAGGTTTGTGTGTCTTAGGTTATATCCTCTACAGGGTCGTGAATGCGCTCTACCGAAGACTTCCATTCTAGGATCAGTCTATGGTGTAAACTTTGAAATAATAATGTATTTCTAATCGTTCTGTTGTCAGTAATTCTTATTACATCTTCTAACATACTGAAAATGGCTGTTAGTATAGATTTATTTGGGATGAAACAGTATAATTAGCATATCTTCAAAAATCGTATACCATTATTAATCATAGGGTGTTGATACCGTACTGTTAACTACTGATATAATAATCAGAAAGCTCATGGATTATAGGAAACTGTTTGTTGGGATAACAAACCGATAACAATTGTGATTAAAACAAAAAAAATCTATTTAATGTTCTGAATAAGAATATAGGTGTGTGTATGTGTGTATGTGTTTGTTTATGCTTTTCTACAAAAAGATGACTTTGATTTTGTCTGGTTATGTATATGTACATACATTCGCGTGGTGAGAAGTTCTAAAGGTTGGTTAACTTGATATTGGTTGATTTATTGATCATTAAGACATCGAATATTTGCCTAGTCAAGGGTAGGAAATAATTTATGTATATATCCTATGTCTGTCGTTCTGATATATATATAATAGGTCTCAAAATGTAAGAGATTCTTCTTGTCATCTCTATTCCTTCTCTAGGAACACATATTTACATGATTTGCTACTCAGTCGGTAATTTCTACATTCAGACTGATTTAGATGATTGGTTAAATACATTGGGTTTGTAAGACAGATTAAATGATTTTCCAAATAATACTTGGTATGGTTTTATCCATAGTTTTGATTCATTGATTGGTTATTTGCTAAATATGCTAGACGGTCTAGATGATCGGTTTATTATTACCATGTTACTATGTCTAAAATTCATTCACAGTAACAATTATCTTCATTGATTCTTGTATAAAATCCATTTTATAAAAATACCCTACTTAGTGAAATGTTATTTCATATTTCATTAGGATCTTAATGTACCTAAATGAAATAGTTTTTACAAGAAATGTAAAACAATAATGAACTTAAGTAAGAGTACAAATTGGGTAGAAATAACTAATATTGAAGTGTATACCATATATATTCTATCTAGATGACATGAAAAATAAAACGAAGACAACAAGCTAAAATGCAATAATGGTATCATTTATTTTATACTTCAAGATTACAGCTATTATGTTTAGTTTTAAATAGACTTTTGTTTGTTAGATTGTTGGGGGTAGTCAGTAGGAAATCCTAGTTACCGGTAGTCAGCAAGATCAGTTTACAATCTTTAGGATACTTCATGGTGGATTCAAGTTTGTATCTCCCATTTTCACAATCTGAAACGTCACAAACGATGCATTCGACCCTCGATTGACCTTCTGTAGGGCTGGGATACTTATAGTTCATTGATCTCTAAATGGTTAGATCTAATCAAATCAAATCGATTCTCAATATGGTTTATATAAAGTGGTTGCATTATCATAAATCTTGGTTCATCCCAATAAATTGGTTGATCGCTGACAATTTACATTAGTGACAATGGTTAGTTAGTTCTAGTAATGCGAGTCAACAAATAAGCACTTCGAGAATATTATGATTTTAATCAACTTTGTTACTCGACACTGTCCATTTTTCTCTCAAAGATCTCTAAAATACATCATTATGCAAACAAAGACTAATCATTTTGGACTTTTAAACCAGTTGAGGGAATATTCGCACTCTTATTGGTGTTAAGTTCTTCAAACCAGATGTTTTAAATGTATATTTTCATTGTCATTCTGGACAAAATAGTCAGCAGTAATTCATACAGAACAGAGATTTCTAGTTATACTATTAATGTTATATCAGTTCATGCTTACGAGCTTGCTCATGACTCGAGATTACTGAATTTTGTTGAAATCATAAGTCGAAGCAAGTTAAACTACCATTAAAAGGCGAGAAGTACTGAATGGAAGGTTCGTCCTAGTACGGGTCTCCTCAGAAGTGCGCACCCACGATCCCGCCATGTGGGATCGGAACCCAGGACCTTAGGTCTCGCGCGAACGCTTAACATCTAGACAACTGAGTCGGCCTCCAACGGTGTTAATGTCTAACTTCAACTAATCCACGAAATTGTTCGACCGTCTACCATTGTTTTCAATGAGTTACTATCTCATAACAGACCCAGTTGAACTTCATCGACCACAGCTTCTCACTAGAATTCCATGAAATATCTCACTAGTGATCACATGATAATTATTATTTCATTTCTACAGAAGTGAACAATTTTACTGTATAAAAATAGAAAATGGAAAATGCTCAAAATACAAAATGATTTATAGTATTAAATTCACTTGTTTACTTGAATCTTCCCATTGTTGTTTAGGACTATAATTGATCAATCTCTTGTTGGCATATGCACATCCTGTGTGGATTGCCTCGATAGTGCCTCAACTCACAAGCAAAGATGGATAATGGTTAGCAGTGGAATCCAGGACGTGCATTTCGTCCTATCCCGGATTCGTCAGTTGAATGTACCTTCATCTCAGAATTGATGTTCACTCTGAGACTGACTCAGTTTCAAATTATTGCTAGATTTATCAAAACAAAATGGTATCATAAGCCGATGCAAGTTAGACTACCATTAAAAGACGAGAAGTACTGAACGGAAGGTTCGTCCTAGTACGGGTTTCCTCAGCAGTGCGCACCCACGATCATTGATATCGATCAATGAACAATTCAAATTCAGTTCCATATAATTATTGAAAATCATAATTATAATCAAAGCTATAGTAGTGGTACTTGGCAATCGACTCAAACAATTCACATGAATTCATTTTTAACAATTAAATATATATTTGTAGATAACCTAACCGGCTTTAAATTTGTTTGAACTGAATAATTATGAATGTTAATTGTAGGTAAACACGCGATATAACGAAATGACTGAAAAATATTATTACACTAAATACTAGAGAACTTAATTGGATATACTTCTCTCCTTCACATACTTCCCTTTTCATCTATCCCTTGAAAAAGGAAAAATAAACAAGAGGTCAAGTACTATCTTGTGTATTATGATGAATGAAACACGTAATTGTTACAGTTGAACTGCTGAAAAACTTTCATAATTGAGAATGGATAGTAAAGATTGATTGTTTAAAATATTTGTAAAATATATTACTAACTAATTATAATTTTAATGGATTATAGTGGCTTTACTTCGTTATTATATAAACCTCAACGGTGTTTGAAATGGGAAGGCAAAGAGAAGCGGCAACTACAGTTTATTAGAGGACAGCACGGATTACAAGACCATAAGCACATCGAGAGTATTTGAAGCAGAGAGGCGAATAAGTATGTACGAGCAAATACATAGGTAAATTTATGGTCAAATTGCATAAGGACGGACAGCAAGGCAAAGCAAGGACTATTAATAGGATTTGATTAAACATATATATACATGGGAAGAAGGATGAATCATCTAGCGATATTTCAGCGATCAACATTTTAGCTAGGGTCTGTCATATGCCCTAGTGATCATAACGGTACCGAGACATATACGAATTGTTTCTATTCTAATAACACCGTCTGTTAAGTGAGTTAATAAAAGGGCTTAACCAAAGTTAAACATAATCGGAATTGGTTATAGGATAGTTACTATAGTATATTAAAAATGAAATTTATTACAGTATTGGTCAGTAATTGAAGCTAATAGATTTTTACTGTAAGTAATAAGTAAAGCTAATTAACTGGGCGGCCGTCCAGTGCTTCCAGGTTTTTCATGGTGGTCTAGCTTCGTGTGAAAATTCTCGGAGTCCTAGTGAGAAGCCGTGACCAGTGGAGCCAATCCACGTTGGGTAGAAACAGGTGTCTACCTCAGTACAATGGAAGATGGTCGCGCAATTTCCTGGATTGATTGAGGTTAGATATTAACACCATTGGATGCTTGCTCAGTGGTCTAGTTGATTAAGCGTCTGGCGTGAGACTGATAGGCCCTGAGTTCGAATCTCGTGAAGTGTGGGATCGTGGATGCACACTGCTGAGGAGTCCCATACTAGGACTAAACGGCCGTCCAGTGCTTCCAGGTTTTCCATGATGGTCTAGTTTCAATTGACTCATGATCTGAACTATTGAAATTTCTAAAATCTTCACAAAACCTCTTCTGAAAATATTTTAAAACAAATTCAATAGATTATCGTCCAAGGGATAACTTATTTTGAAAGAATGACCTTTTAAAAATAAAAAAAACAAACTTTGTTGTTTGCTTACATGTGAATTACTGATCATAATATACATAAATAAACTTTAATAAAAGTACAATTACGAAATCACTTAAAATGTAGTTCAGGAAGAAAATGATTATCATTTACTGCAAACATATACATATAGGAAAACATTAATAATGTGTTAAAGCTTTCTCTTCATCTTCAATACTTCAAAGTAAACATTCTAGAAATGTAGGCTGAATTTTCATCTGTGACTCATCATCCAGTACCACGTATTGGTCTAATCACTTTAAATCATTACTACACTGTTCATATATCAAGATCGTAATTAAAATACTAAAGACTTTGACCAGTTAGCTTGATAACTGCATTGCTTTATTTAAATAGTTTACCAAAGGTAAATTTACCTTCAACATATATGAGGGATATATTGGAAGCACAATATAAATCAGTATTTAGAGTAAGTTTATGCTATAGATTATAATAATCATATTCAGTACACATACAATAGATAACAGTAGTCCGTTGAGTAGATCACTTCATCAAGACCTCAGGTTATATAGATCATTAAGTATTGATTCTACTCGTTTTTTTACAATACAATTGATTCTCTTGGTAGTTCACGACAGTCCATACAACTTCACAGATAGAGAACAATGATTTGGATGTTTTAGTAAATGAAAAAAATATACGATTGTTATGATGAATAGATAGAAAGCTCCTCAGTATGATTTGCTCGAGTGATAGTTATCGATCGGACCATTGACTGGAGACTTTGAATGAACTGACAGGAGAAACTAGACCACTAGTTTAAGAAATAGGTTCTTTATCTAATAAAATAACATGTTTGACTACAAATTGATAACAGAAAAGTAAACAGCCTTGTAGATCACTCCGTCACCAATGAGTTAAGACCCAACTGTTTGATTTAGTGTTTGCACAGCATATCAGAAGCGCTTGCGACCAAGACTGAAGGTCCCGCATTTAATTCCCGGTTGTGGAATCATGGATGCACGCTTCTGAGGATGCTTATACTATGATGAAACAACTATCCAGTGCGAAAAGTTTTTCAGTGGTTTTCTAACCTAGATTGGTTCTGGATTTCAATAAATATCGAAAGGATTGAAGAAATCATTGATTTCTCCACCTATATTCAAATTATCTGCTGGAGCAATTCAAGTTATTATTACCCATTGCTTAATTATAGGACATTTAGGAATACAGGTTTTCAATGTTGGTCTAGCTTCAACTGACTCATGATTTCAATCTGTGAAGAATACAGCATAGTTTTGCCTATTCCTAGGATAATATCATCATAAGATATCTTAATAGACAAGATCAATCGTTGCTCCCAAGCTGATGAATTTGGTTAAAGTGGGAAATTATAATAGCTATTATAATGTAAAGTTCAATAAAATATAATTGGTTTTCATTCGATTCTTGCCTAGAAACAAAACTGATTTTTCTATGATTAATATAAATTTGTTTTTCTGTTTTCAACTTGCCAATTTAGACTAACAAGGATCAGAAACTGCCAGAAAGTATGATTCCTTAATTACTAGGTTACTTAATCGACGCCTACACTTCACCGTAATATTTATTCATGTTGAACGGTAATTATCGGTAATTTGTTTTTTTTAACGTTTTTAACCTTTTTGTGAACTTAAAAAGTTGGAGTGAAATAAATTTCTCAGTTTAGAAATATTTTCGTTAGATTTTAATCAACAAATTATATTTTCGTAGTGCAAATGACGAACTGATCCTGGTCAGACCGCCATTAAAAATCACTAAGCACTAGACAGGTATTTTGTGAGACTTCTTGAAGGTATATATGCACGACGCCGCCACCCATGACCTTCGGTCTTGTGTCCGAACACTTAATATCTAGACCATTGAACTTGAATCCAGTGTGTAGTTATCTAACTTCAATTAATTTATGATATTCCTTTACCATTTGTCATTGCCTGAAGTGGTTAACCGTCTCACAATCAGCATGGATAGATTCGTAACATGGTAGTAGGTGTCTAGATAAAACTCAAAATCTTTCAGCAGTATTTTCTTTTTCGGAATGTGTCTTTTCAGCAAGAACTTGGGTCGTCACTATGTTGATATTCAAAACTAAACTGTTGACAGCACTCTTTTGACATCTTTTGCTGATTACTAAGTTGAATATATTATGTCATAATATACGTACATCATATCCATTAAACAAGTCAGTAGGCATCTATACTCTGTAGATAACGCATTCGTATTCACTGAGTTTGAGTTCCAATGTAAACCTTAACACTGAAATAATAAACGGGCATATCCGGCCTACAAGTCTCAAATAAAAACGAAACACTCATCCCAGATTACACTACTAGCCACAATTCGTTCAATCTTTCTCTCTCTCTCTCTATTATTTTTTGTCTACGAATTTCTCTGGGTCAAAACTAAAGTGTAGATTAAAAACAAAAAAGGGTAGAATATTGTTTAGAAGTGAATATATATAAAACAAAAGTCATAAATTAGTTCAGTTCATAACTTCACTCTTTAGTTTACTTTTACAAAATTTATATTTTGTTATCCTGTGATAGAGATAACTTATAATTTGGAATTCACCCTAAATAAAATATTTTTTGATTGTGGTCATAAACCGATTGATGTCAGACCACCATGGAAAACCTGGAAACACTGGACGGTCGTTTCATCCTAGTATGGGACTCCTGAGCAGTGTGTATCCACGATCTCGCACCCCGGCTCAGTGGTCTAGTTGGTTAAGCGCCTGGTGTGAGATTGAAAGGTCCTGGGTACGAATCTCGCGGGTTGCGGGATCATGGTTGAGCACTGCTGAGGAGTCCCATACTAGGACGAAACGGCCGTCCAGTACTTCCAAGTTTTATATGGTGATCTAGTTTCAATTGACTCATGATTTTAATCAGTGAAATTTTTAAAAATCTCCACAAAACCCCTTCTGAAAATATATTTTTGTTTGGGAAAATTTCTATTCTTGTAAAATGATTAGAGCTAGTCGGTTAGAAGTTCTGGTCATATCTCAGTCACGATGTCGTTGAATGTTACATTTAAAGATACGGATTCAGAACCTAATTATAATATTACAAGGATCAGAATTTAGAAAAAAGAATCATATGATTACATTTATCGATCAACAGTAAATCATCGTCAAGGTTGCTACTCTACCAATTCCTTTAAATAACTTAGCATCAAAGCATAGTAAATATGATGTTGAGTCATTTGGACTACTCGTCATATCTTGACTTGATCGATAGTGTACAATCAATACTATTGATCAGATGAAACAATTTAACTCTTTCTGATGGGCACGTTTGTTTGAAAAGTGATTTGAATATCACATCTCACTAATCACAAAAAATAACCGAGTTTATGTCATAAATTACACTTGTCAAACGAGAGTTTTAAAAAAAAGGATCCTATTGAAAACATTCATCTGTTGACAGTACATATCAGAGACAAATTTATAAACATAGGAGGTGAGACCATAATTTATGAACGAACTAGTCGGATTTACGATAGCAAGTCATGAATTTTGTCGCGAAATTCATTCACACTCATTTGACTAAATAGATTTATAACATTTCGGCTGATGTTAGTTCGTGATGAAAACTCTAAATCTAATTCCTAACCTTAACTATCAACTGTAAATATTAATCCCGATTCCTCATACTGGTTTATGACCCTGATTTGACTGTAGTGTATAGGTGGACATGCTCAAGGTCTTTTTAGCGTCGTTCAAATGTCGTCCATAAATTATAGTCTCACTACGTAGGAACTTGCTTAACACAATCAATGTATCATCGTAAAGTTTTATGTTTATTCATTATATCTAAGTTTGACAACAGGAAATGATATAACATAAATAAAGATCTAAAACTTCAGCTAAACTTATGGATGGTTTGATAAAAGTTTTCGTTTCTTATATTTACAAGAAAAATCTGAAAAAATAAATTTTATTTGTGATGGAGTTTTGTTCTCTGAACTGGATGGTTTGGTTGTGGAGCTTTCATTGTTCTTCTGAACAACATCATCAGTACACACTCCACAACTAAACCATCCAGCTCACGAACAAAACTCCATCAAAATCATCCAGCTGAGTTACAAATCTTCTCTACCATCTCGGAAAATAAATAGATAGCAGAGGAAATGACCGATTATCTAATACAGAAAAGTTGATCAAATGATCTCTTTAATCATAAATTTAGACAGACAATATTTAGTTATTTACTTACTTACGCCTGTTACTCCCAATGGAGCATAAGCTGACGACCAGCATACTTCAACCCACTCTGTCATGAGGCTTGCTATCTAGTTCTATCCAGTTGTTGTTCATACTTCTCATGTCTGTCTCCATTTCTCAGAGTAATGTGTGCTTAGGTTTTCCTCTTTTCCTTTCACCTTGAGGATTCCATGTCAGGGCTTGCCTTGTGGCGCATTTGGATGCATCCCTCAATGTGTGTTTTATTTACTTCCAGCACTTCTTCCTGATTTCTTCTTCTGTTGAGATCCAGTTTGTTCTCTCCCACAGTAGGCTGTTGCTGATATTTTCTGGCCCAACATTTACATAGATAGTTTGTAAAGAATTTAATAGATTTAAAAAATAGTTTCTTACGGGATCTGGTAATCAACTAAAGAGAATTGTATATAATTTTGGAACGATTCATTAGTGTTCATTGACAGCTCCACTTTCAGTATCGTAAACAGGAATTTTTATGTTGTAAGTCAGTTAATGTGTTCTCTCTAACCAATACGTAAGATGGAAGGAAACTGTACAACATTGGATAATCCTCTAATTAAGAAACAAATTCGTTCAATTCTATTTGACTTTTAATGGTTCTGTTGTTAGTTGTCATTTTGAAACGAATACCATTTCTCGATTTAGTAAATGATAGCTAAATAATCGATTATTAGTTGTACATCAACAGTACAGTGTTTCACATGTAGATTTCTCTTAGGAGGTTAGTTTAAATTGTATGTGGTATTTGTCATTGATTAATCCCAATCAAGATATTATTTGTAATGTCGTGCAGTTATTCATGTCTGCTACCGATAATTTGTCCCCTATAAGCAAACCGAAACACCAACTTGAGTGACAAAACCAAGAATGTGTAGAAAGCTTTTACTCGCTAATAAAATTAAAAATTTATTCATAGATAAATACACTTTTCCTCCAGAAAAAAAACCCAGGTATTCAACCAGTAGTACATCTCTGTGTCCCTAGAAAACCGTGCCAAATCTTGACTAACAGTGTGCGACCGTCAGTATCTCTCACTTATACTTTAAACTATCTGACTAGCCCAGCGTATCTCCAGTGAAAAGTGAGATTCTTTGAAAAGCTTCTCTGTCGTACTATGGTATTTTCTACAGCACACACCCACCAATTGGATTGGATGATCATCTCGCTATATTACGGATTGACTGAGGTTGCAAACGGGTACAACTTCTAAGTTATTTCCAAACCCATCTATAGATTTCATTTGTTTAAACGACTAAATGAATTTCTTATATACAGGTATATTTAGACTATTATGAATACATATAGAATATATCTGATGAAGTGTTTCGTTAAAACATTCATCATTTATTGAAAAAGATTCTAATAATGTTGTCATCGATGGGATAACAGAAGGAAAACTTGATAAAAAATCGTAAGTTGCTGCAGGGAAAAATTGGAATGATTCAATGATCCTGCGGGGCAAGGTCGTGGATGCGCACTGCTGAGGAGTCCTACAATATGACGAAACAGACGTCCAGTGATTCCAGGTTTTCCATGATGGTCTAGCTTCAATTGATTCATGATCACAACTAATGAAATTTCTAAAATCTCCACAAAACCCCCCTTCTGATGATATTAATTTAGTTGGAGAGATTAACAGAGCGTTTTAGTATTACACTCCTATGAAAACGCCCCTAACACTTGAATTTTTCAGCTAAAAAGTGAGCATTGATACCATGGGAAAATTTATTATCATAAAGCTTTCATTTAATCATCACGATATTCTTGATAGTGTATACTAATGAATGACTGAACTGTAGGTTGACTTTTAATCCTCTATATAAATAAATGTACCAATTCGAATATATATTCAGATAGGTTACAATAAAAATATTTATCCAATAACTAGGCGTTACATATTTATCTCACTATCCTTATTGTTCATGAAATGATCTTAAGCACTTTTTTGGGATAGTTGTATAGTTATAGGTAAACAATGTAAGTGGCTAGATATAGTTATTACCTCTTATAATCCAGCTTTATCAGTCGTATAACTGTATTATTCATAACAGTGATTTTGTTAAGTTGAATTATGGCTACCAGTAGGACATAGAATGAATATTTCGGACTATTTTTGATTGATTAATCACCTACGTGTGCCTTATATACGTACGTCTGTAACCATTGAAAAAAACTACAAGCTATCTGTACTCGATAGATAATGAAAAGAGGATTGACTTTTGAAACGAATGATGTTATTGGTTAACAAGTTCTAACATGAATGTCACTACTAGTATATAAGTACAATCATTTAAAGAGTTATAGAGGAATGAACAAAATGTGTACCCTGTATTTCACTTATTAAAGTGACTACTGAAGTATTCCTACTTAAATAATAAGTAGTATATCAACAAAAATCAATGATATCCAGTCAGTCGTTAATGTCAAATATGAACAGCTTAATGTAATGTGTTTTGGATTATTTTTCCTTCACGATCATTCATCATCAATATTCAATATTCAATTTATTTCATTTCTATTTTAATCTAGTTTTTAGAAATATGAATAACAGTCATTTTCAAATTTTATTTTCTAACTTAGAAATAAGAATATACAAACTTGATCATTATTGAATGGATTAGGGATACATATTCTGATTGGTTTGGCATACAGCCAAACATGTCAAATTGAATTGGGAAATGGATTATATATATATATATATATATATATATAAACATACAACAATTCATCCCTAAACGCGTTCCATTTGTTTGTTCATCTAATACATATGTAAAATAAGACACAAAAGGCATTAACTAGATTAAAAGACGAAGTGAACTGTGAGTAGTTGATTGTATTGTGTCTGGGGTATTATTTAATTGATTTGGTAATTGTTACTGGGGTATTGTTAATCAGATATCTCATGCAAAAATAACAAAACTCCATTAAAATCATCCACCTGAGCTATAAATCTTCTCAGCCATCTTAGATTAGGATTTATTTGATATTCAAAATAAATTAAACTGTTACTTAAACACGCTACTATTGATATGATTTATTTAATGCTAACTCATCAATTATTATTATTATTTATTTATTTTAACACATAGATATTGGTATAAGGAGGCACCAAATACATATGTGCCACACAAATCTCATTCGATATGTGTGAGGGTTGTGATACTGCCCGGGTGCCCAAACCGAAGCAGGAACTGATCAGTAATTTAGTGAATAATTAGGAATATCATAAAATGAATTTTCTATGGCTAACAGATATAACTCATAGAATTAACGCTGAGACTAAAATTTATGGACGAACTTTGAGCGACGCTAGAGTGACTTTAAGAGTGTCCACCTAATAACTAGGACCAAATTAGGGTTATAAGCCTGTGAGAGGACTTCGAATTGTTTTCATCACGAACTGATATCAGCTATAATGTCAAAACAATATTTAACCAAATGAATTAACTAATTTCGCGCCAAAATCCGATACCTGTTATCTTATACGTGATTGGTTCGTTCATAAATTATAGTCTCGCCGAAATAATCCTTAAAATGTGATTCCATATCACAAACGATTGGAAAGAGGAGTCAGTACTGTATGATACTCGTCCATTTATAATTCTTCGATTCTTGCCTTTGGGATAATCACGTTTAAATGATGCAGAATTTAAACATTAATATGTTATTTAAGTGTATAAAATAATCTGTTCGATTAATAATAGAGGTGATTATTTTCTAGAGGAATTCTGTTTAACAGCGTTACTTCTTTGGTGAAATTGTAAAGAACTAGAACACAAGTGGGGATAATCGAATATATTTGGATACAAAATTAAAGAACAACTTAGTAAAATCTGAGAACCATACAGTAAATACTCAATTTGAAATATGTCAATCCATTGTCTCAAACTCGACCGTTACTTTTGCAAATATCGATCAATCGTCTCACACTTCATTGTTTCTCCATTTCCACACCAATCGCTTTCTGTTCTCGTCCTTTCCTTCTCGATCTTCTTGACCTTCTGCTGCGAGACATTCTATTCCTAAATAGCATAATATACTACTTGTGTTGATATAAGTAGCACACAACACACCAGCTAACACCACAGTTCCAGGCCCGCATGGACGTCTGCAGAACAGCATCCTTCTCTCGTCGTCCTGGTGGGCAGCGATACCAAATGTACTGAACGAGAACACAAGTGGGGACAATTCAGTGTGTTTGGACACACAAATTACAGAATAATTTAGTAAAATCTGAGATCCATACAATAAATTCTTTATTTGCAAAATATCAGTCAATCGTCTCAGATTTCATTGTTCCCTCATTTCCTTACTAATCATTCTCTGTTTTCGTTGTATTTTTTTCTATCTTCTTAACCTTCTGCCACCAGGCATTTCACTGTCCACTGATGATACATACTACTTATATCTGTCGACATGAGTAGTACACACAATATTATTAATAAAACTCAGACTTAAAATAGTTATGTTGTAGTCAGCTGAATTTTGTCTGTTGTAGAATTCGTCGATGATGTACATAAAATGTATTTTATTAGCTCCTGGTATTTAATAACTTGTAATCTTCTTGCTCCTTATCAAACAGTATGCTATCATAATACATTTCAAGTTATTTTCGAGACATTTACTTATGGAGCCTTGATGTTAGTTGCCTGTTAGTTAGTGAGTACATTATAGGAATAATAACGTTTCGATATTAACAGTTTAAATGGAAAAGTTATTTGCAACTACTATATAGCTTTCATCATAACGTATATAATCTTATTTATTAGTTCAATAAGTAGTATATAGTTGCTTCGACTACAGAAAATTGTCGACTCTTCTAGATTAAGTTAACGTAATGTATGTAAATGAAAACGTCCAGTTGCTAATATAGTAGCAAGTGTTCTTCTTTAAAAATCTATGCTCTTTTCACTGTTCTTGAATAATGCTTACATTTTATAGGGAATTTTCTCAGAAACCAAAGTCAAATCCAAGAGTTTTTAATTACCGAATTAATGTCTCATAATTTGAACCGAGACATATGAAGTTAAGTGTTCGTGAGTGAGATCGATAGGTCCTGGGTTTAAATCTCTCTGAGACGGGATCGTGGATGTGCACTACTGAGCAGTCACACAATAAGATAAAACGGCTGTCCAGTGCTTCCAGGTTTTTCATAATGGTCCAGCTTCAATTGACTCATGATCTCAAATATTAAAATTAATATAATATCCACAAAACCTCTATGTGATTATAATCATCATATGCTCACTAGTGACGGTCTCCAAGAGGTATTTCCTCGAGTTCTAGTGAGAAGCAGTGACCAGTGGAGTTCAACCAGGTCTGTTGTGAGATAGTAACTCACTGAAGACAATGGTGGATGTGTCACTCAATTTCGTGGATTAGTTGAAGTTAGACATTAACATCGTTGGATGCCAACCGATTCAGTGATCTAGAGGTGAAGCGTTCTCGCACGTGCGAGATCGATAGTTTCTGGGTTTAAATCTCTCTGAGACGGGACCGTGG
Source organism: Schistosoma margrebowiei (assembly GCA_944470205.2). Taxonomy (NCBI): domain Eukaryota; kingdom Metazoa; phylum Platyhelminthes; class Trematoda; order Strigeidida; family Schistosomatidae; genus Schistosoma; species Schistosoma margrebowiei. The sequence continues at coordinate 9,009,163 of OX104027.1, forward strand.
ATGTGCACTACTGAGGAGTCACACAATAAGATGAAACGGCCGTCCAGTGCTTCCAGGTTTTTCATAATGGTCCAGCTTCAATTGACTCATGATCTCAACTTTTAAAATTATTACTATAATATTCATCAAAACCCCTTCTGACATATATGTATCCTTGAAGTTTATGATGAAACCATAAAAAGTGTTTAAAACAAAATATCTATGTATAATACATAAGATAAGACATGCAAACTAAAGCTGAGATGATTTTTTTGTTTTGTTTTACTCTTTACATACAAAACTCCTTATCTATAAACTGAATAAAAATCTGTTTATAAGACTTAGCAACTACTATTTATCACATAAAACATAAGAGAGAAAAAAAGACAGAGGTAAACATATTGAACAATGAATTCAATTGTCTCTGGGATAATATTGATCTACTAGATTTATATTATAAAATAATTCATAATGATTACAATAAAATAAGATTAAAAATGTGGTAAATTACATTTATAGTTTAGTGGCCCGTGGATCTGACTCCAAGTAGATCATCATGAATGTTTGTTATCGCCTATTCTCGTATATAATCATCGACTTAAATCGCGTTAGTCAATAACAGAATTAAATAAGTCAAATAACGAGAATGGACTTTTGAATACATATATTTTGTATATAAAGCCAATGGAATAGAGAGGAGAGAAACGACGCAGAGTGGAGATGGCTGGTAAACCAATTCATTTTTAGTCAGGCGTTAATCAATATTTACAGTTACACAAAAGTAAGTTACAGATATGTGATGAGTAATGTGGGATAAGAAATGTACACACACCTACGCGCTCATATAAAAACAGTCAAGATTGATAAGCGAATAATTAACAAGGTCAGAATGTGACTCAAGTAGAATGAATAGAATGGGTTGTCCGGAAGCTAGAATAAGGTATATGGCCTTAACATAATAACCGACACTACAACAGGATCAACTTTAATGAAAACATTGATTGTAACAACTCATTATTATTTTGAGCATAATTCTAATCAATCAATATATAAGTTAGTAGAAATACAATGAATTTTGGTTTATTAAGTATTCATATGTTACTAAAACAACAGCTTGTGTAGAATTGGGTCGGAAACAAAGCTGTAAATGGCCAAACAAATACTTAGCATCAGTCTAGTTGGATTGAAGCATTTAAATAGGGTTTGTGTTGTTGAATAACAAGGAGTAAGAACATTCAATTGAAATACTTATACTCTTTATTGAACAAGTTCATTTCTTCTTATCAAATAATATCTTCTATGCCTAATTGTTTTTATAATTGCCAGTACTGTCGCTACTTCTACTAATACAATATTGATCTAGATAATTTCGTTTAGGTGGGCCCACATGATGTGAAAACTGTTTATGACTGTTTGTCTAGGAAAAAATCAGCTACTCGAAAATGAATTTCATATCAATCACAACGTATTACATCAAAATAATCTTAAATCAACTTACTTACATACCGTGTACCATGTGTGCAAAAAATAACAATTCGTCTAAAGAATGGTTATTTTATTGAAGAATAAACATGAATAGGCTACAAACCTCGACTCATGGGGTATCTGCAGTACTTCTGTATGATTGGAAAGAGTAAGGCTTTTCTAAATAATAACATAAAGAATAATTAAAACACGATGGTGTGAACAACAGTGACTTGCTTTACCTGATGATAACAAGTTTATAAAAGACTAAAATGGGGACTAAAACGAGACGAATATGGAAACTGTTGAGTTTGAATAGATTCAGAAAATGCACAACGATTGGAAATAAGTGTCATAGAGGTTGAGAGACAGTAATTATAATAATATATCCAGTAAATGTTGAGTATGTTATACACGATAGCTACACTCCTAGAAATTACTAGAAACATAGCTGTCTACTCAATATTGATAAGTAGTATAAACATTTACAGAAAAACAAAGTGGATGTGGATAGAATAGGGACAGGAAGTGAAAATGAACATTCCTTTTATGAACGAATAATTTGCAGATTTTCGATTCAAACTAGTGGTGAATCCTTTATTGATGTGACTTTTTGACTAGTGGTTGGATTGACTTTTATTAATAAGTAAAGGCATTTACAAAAATAGGTCTACTAATCAACCAATGAAGTACAAACCACAAGTAAGAAAATAATTGTGAAAGTTTTTACATAATGTTTAAACATTGGTAATTATTATATTCATTGTGGTGCCCGTTAATGACAACCGATCAACTTACTTTTGACCGGATCAGTGATAAGTCGAACTAAGGAACACCAAAATAATCTGAACCATTTGACTAGAAGGAATTTTACGTAATGAAGTGGAATAAATTAGGTTATGATTGTGCGTTCGTTAATTATAACCATCCAACCGGGTTGAATAAACATTTACAGGTTAAAATTTTCGTAAGACACCCAAAACCAGAAATAAATGAACAAAATAGTTGACTGATGTGTAGATAATTTGAAGCAATAAGGATATCATTGAAATGTTAGACATCGATTGAAAACCTAGAAGTACTAGACTACCGCTTCGTTCTAGAATGGAACCTCTCAGCAGTGTGCATTCACGGTTCAAGAAACAGGACACCAACTCAGGATATCCGGTCCGTGATCTCAATGAAATTTGACAATATCCACGACTCCATACTGACAATAAGGATATAATATTTGAAGAAAAAACTTTAATTACATAATAAATATCAAAGTGTATAACGAATTTGATCACAATGTTCTCATCCATACGATGGCTAGAAGCTTCGTTCGATCTGGTCTCTTGTCAACAGATGTAGACAACCTGAGAAATGAGCTCAACAAGAAAATGTAAGACTTAACAACAAGAAATATACAAAATTATTAAAAGTTTCTTGAAGCTAGACAATCAAGTTAATCAAACAAACTACCGACTGATTAGAAAACGTGTAAACATAATTATAACATATAAATCAAATCGATGAAATAGTTAATGGCAGCTAAATAAGAAGTAGGAATCGTTTGTATCCATAATCTTAATGACAGGATAATGCGACTCTGATTTTGAAACTCTAGTTTAGATGATAAAAACATTTCCTTGGAAGAAAATGTAATTTTCGAAATCATTCGTTTCAGAGAATGTGACATCACTTCATAAGCATCGAGGTGTAAACCTATTTAGGAGGATGTATTCTTATGACAGTGTTATTTGTAATTCACCATTCATTTGAACGATAATTTCCCAAGTTAATTCCAAGTCCAAACTTGAGAGGTCCTTTTTTTACTGGTCATTTTATGTTACTTATTTGTTTAAAGTAGTGCAAAATTTCAATCTTAAAATGCTCGGTGTGACATTATTGCATTACAACAGGCATCATTAAATTATAATAAGTTTGTAATCCTCTAATCTCGTTTATTTCGGCTGAAGATTATGGGACAGTCATATGAATATATTGTATTACAGAAGCGCTATTCTATTAGACCTCTGACAGTATTCAAGTCTTGTAAGCTATTTCCGGTTGATATATATCTTAATAATGTCTTGTGTTTTATATACTTGTGACGTCGCGCGAATTCGGTTACGTTCTGTAACCAAGCTTGTATCCTGGCACAGTTTCGGTATCCTTTCGATACCACGAGATTGCCAGTGAATATATCTCGATTTGGTCTATTAACTGTTTTCTGATATTTGGCTTCCGGGGGATTTTATGGATATCCTGGGACGTGTTTCTTGGTAGCGGTGTTCATAGTCAATCTCGACTCGACGCCACGCTACATACTTTTGAATATCTAGCTAAACGTTTAAACAATGCTGAGCAAGTATGCGCAACGTTCCAGTCTGTTTAAAACCATCTGCTTTTGTATCTGACTGGCTCTCATTCTAGTTCCTTTGGTTGTCTGTAACATCTATTTATGTATGATTCTACAATCAATTCTTATTTATTTTACAGTAAATAATCCACCGTATAGTGAGCACTTAGTATTTTGCTGAACACAGAGAGAGCGTGCATGTTTTTACGAACTGAATCCGTTTGAAACTTATTATTTTCCATAAGTTTGGTTACTATACGTGTTACACATCGTGTATTAGATATTAAACTTAGCCAGTGTTTAACACAAAAGTACATAAAATACTGTTGAATAAACATGGTGTTTTTAGGACACACGTACTAAACGTTAATATTAAAGCGATTAATTAGCCAATCTTATGAACCAGTTCATATTACTATCAAGAATACACTACTTGAGAATTTTATTATAACCTTCAAATTAGAAATAACTTAAAACGTTGTGCAAGGAGTCTTCCTTTAAGAAATTTAAAGCAATTAGTCCTTTTAAAAAATTTCGATCCTCTACTCATCCTCTATTGCTAAACCTACAATAGAAACAGGCCATAAGATTGATGATCTTAACTCGGCTTTTGTGATGTTGTATAAAAGTGTAAAAGGGCGTATACTAAGGTTTATTGAAGCCTTAGCCATACGAAAATTCAAATCCCCTTTGTGTATTCAAAAACAGTTTGTTCTCACCTTAAACCTACCCTGATAATATTGAATTATTATCCAGAGTGATTAGGTTTCAAATTGTGTTCACATTATTATTATTATTACTCTTATTATTACTCCTTGTCTCCTCTTAACCCACTTCCAGTCTAGCCGACCTTTCATTTTTATATGTAAATGTTCTTAACAAGTATATAATGTGTGATCAGATTGTTAGAAATGCATTTCGCTAATATATCATCACATAGTTGTGGATTAAGGCAATATCGTGGCATACGCACAGTATGCACATATGCCAATAACAGACTGATCAATTACAGTCTTAAACCTCAGTGGGAAGATACAAACCAAACAATACCAAGTGAATTTACATTTACCCAATTGCACAAGCAAGTGGCTATCATGACTCAGTAGCTGAGTGAATAACGTGATGGCGTTTGAAGTGGATGGTACTGGGTTCGAGTCCCAGAGTGAACATCAACTCTGAAATGCAGGAACATCCAGCTGACGAATCCCAAATAGGACGAAAGGCGCATCCTAGATTCCCCTGCTAGCCAATATCCATCATTACTTACAAAAATATCTTCACATAGTTCTGATAATTTTCATGTTCTTAAAACATTATCGAAATTAAAACGTTGTGAAAATCCTAACAGGCAAGTTCATCTACATGTACATAATTGTTACCACATACAAGTAGAAATTGATTGATAAATAAGTTTCCACCTAATGGAAACTAATTTTTAATCATGATTTATCCAATCCTGATTAGTTATTTCAACATATAAGTCTATGATGTAACTTTTGGTAAATATCAGTATTCACTTAAATATAATTTGCTTTATTAATCATATTCAATGATCAGCAAGAAAATTGTAAATAGGAAGATATAAAACTTGAATAATACATTCCCTTCTCTTGATCAAATTAACTAAAGTACAATACAATAATTCAAGATTTCTTATCATCTGCAAACAACCTAAATTTACAATAGAAATATTATTAGTAGATGGGTTTTGTGGATATTATAGTAATTTTAATGGTTAAGATCATGAGTCAGTTGAAGCTAGATCACCATGGAAAACCTAGAAGCACTGGACGGTCGTTTTGTCCTATTGTGGGAATCCTCAGCAGTGCGCATCCACGACCTCGCCCCCTGCGAGATCCAAACCCAGGACCTACTGGTTTCGCGCGCGAGCACTTAACCACTAGACCACTGAGTCGGCCAGCATCCGACGGTGTTAATGTCTAACTTCAACTAATCCACGAAATCGAGCGACACATCCGCCATTTTCTTCAGTGGGTTACTATCTTACAACAGACCTGGTTGAACTCCAGTGGTCACTGCTTCTCATTAGAACTCCAGGATATACCTCTTGAAGTCAGTTATGCTATAACTGTGACGGCAGATTAGAGGACAGCAAATTATCGATCGGACCAAAGACGCATAAAACACGCAAGAACGCCCTAGAGTCGTGATTGGCCCTGCTTCCCTGTCTAGCCCAGCCAGTTGAGTCCAGAACGCAAGTCTCAGCCTCTGAGATATGAATCATTATATTTCAAACATACTCTGTTTATATACCAATCAAGCAGACCATATCGTACCATAAAATAGAAACTAACATTGTACAATACTGACCAGTAGGAAAACGACACGTGAAGTAAATATTGACCAATAAGGAAATAACACCATTTCAAGTCCAAGGATAGCGTTAGACATAACAGAATAATTTTTGGAATATTTTCCTGAATATCCCAACAAGTCACTAATGAGCATGTGTTGATTAATATCAGATGGGTTTAGTGGATATTGTAGTTTTGGATGCGCACTGCTGAGGAGTCCCACAATAGGACAAAATGACCGTCCAGTGCTTCCAGAAATATTATTATTACTCAAAAAATGTTAACGATTTGTTTTTATTCATCGTCTCTTTATGATCACTTACAACTTTACCGACCCCCCCCCAACACGTCACCACTTCTCCCTTTTACTTTCAATATATGAAATGAAATACAAAACATTCTTAACTATTAGGTTAAATATATAGTTTCTTAAGATTTTTGTTGAACTATAGTTCATTAATTATGGTATGTAATAATATTTGTTATAATAATATTTCTATAGTTGAGATCATGAGTCAATTGAAGTTGGACTACCATTGGAAAACCTGGAAGCACTGGACGACCGTTTCGAACTATTGTGGAAGTCCACAACAGTGAGCATGCACTGACTCATGATTTCAACTACTGAAATTACTAGTCTACACAAAACCCCTTCTAATAATATTCCTACAGTACATATAGGCCCTTTGCAGTTGATGAGAAGCCTTGAAATACAATGAACTCATTTTATTCTGTTAATATTGTTCTTCTCTATTAAGATAGAATAATTAATTCAAGCATCGCTTGTATGGAACTGTTTGGAAGTATGGACTTACGACATCATCATTTGGTTGTGATTCAGCAGCCCTACATTTCCAGATCACTTCATGACCAGTGGAGTTCAACCGGGTCTTTTGTGAGATAGTAACTTATCGAAGACAATGGTGAACGGTGACATAATTTCGTGGTTTGGTTGAAGGTAGACATTAACGCCGTTGGATGCCGGCTCAGTGGTCTAGATGTTAAGCGTTCGCGTGTGAGACCAAAGGTCCTGGGTTCGAATCCCACAAGCGGGATCGTGGACGCACCGCTGAAGAGTTCCACAACAGGATGAAACGACCGACCAGTGCTTTCAATGGCGATCTGACATCGATCGGTTCATTATCTCAATCAAAAACTTAATAATTTCCACAAATCCATATTGGTGAATGTTATCGTCAATTGTCTCTGACTTTTTATTTACAATTTTTAAAATCAATATTCTCAATAATTCTCTTCAATTATATTGATTTTTGGGTGAACAAATCCATAAATAAGACTCTAAACTGTCTGCTTAAATATATGATTTAATAATAATAATAATGAACTAGGCACAGTGATAAAGAATGTTGCGTAAAACAAATCGAGAAAATCTTATCGACTATAAAACGGTTCAAAGTCATAATCAATCATTAGGTTTTATTACCAGTATAGTTAGTTTTATGTCACATTATGTATATATATGGTGTCGAGATAAGTAATTTATAACAACAAACAGAATTGGAATGTCTAGTAGCAGCAGGTTGGGAAGATCGAGTCGAAGAGAACAGGAATGGAGAGTAATTTTTATGGCAGTGAAGAAACGATGAAGTTCGAGACGTTTAATGGAGGATTTGCAGATGGAGTTTTGAATGTATGGTTTTCATATATATATATCCTGACGGCAGCTGTTCAGGGATAAGAATATGAGCTGATCTAGTTTAACGAGCCAAAAGAAGACAATGATACAGGAATCTGGAACATATAGTCCAACATCAATGACAATGAGATAGCTCTACTAATTCCTTTCAGTTTTTCATTTGATTATTTCTATTCGCTCTCCTATTGTTACAGCTTAGAGTAGTATATGACTGTGATAGTTTTCATATTGTTTTTGCTTATCTGTAACTGGAGTTCCCTTGATATTTGACCATCAGTCAACCATATATCGCTGGCACAACTAGTGTGATCGATAGAATAGTTAACCCTATCGATAGGAATCAAATAGTTGGAAGTTCGTGCGAGTTGTAGCAAATCTACGTCTGTTTGAAATGTGGTATTTGTTAAACATCATTATTTAGTGCGAAATCTTGAAGTAACATGGAAGCTTACAACAAATAATCTATCACCGATTTATAACAGACAACTGAACTAGGATCCACTAATATATATGTTTAAATTTAATCAATTGTGATATTGCACGTGAACACTATTGATCGCCGATTGTGGTCTAAAAGTTAAGCATCCATTCCTAAGGTTGAATGTCCTGGGCACGGTCCTCGGTTGAGTCGAGTACGCGTAAAGTAGATAAGTCTCGTGATTAGTCTAAACAGCTTTCCAGTGTTTCCAAAAGTTTACCAAGATCAATAAGGGTTGTAATCTGTTAAAATAATATCATTGAATATTGCAAATACAGAAGTCAGGCGCGGAACAGTTCTGTCATAAGTATTAAATATTCTTTCTTTTAAAGTTTACTTTGACCAGAGTACGGAGGACTTTCATGAATTAGATTTTCCATCACTTCGCATTCGACCACAAAGGTTTACGGTTTCTATGATGCACTCAAGGAAGACTAGGTGTGGGTTTTATTTCGTTAGTATATTTTTCGCTTTACCAAATAAGTTACAGGGTCAACAGTGTCATATGTAGAACTCGCTACAATAAAAACTGTGAAGGATAGCCAGGTGACGGATACCCTGAGAGCAGTCAACACAATTTATCATTTGACTATATGGCGAAACTATCCATGAGATAGTATAACTATGTGGTATAGTAACTACGCCGACTTTGGCAGTTTGAAAGAGCTCCTGAATATCCTCTGCGCTTCTCAGATACTTTAAGAAAGGCCTACAAACGAGGCTTTAGATTTTATTAAAAGCAGGTTTCACCAACTCCATCAAGCTGGTTTTCACAGTATAATCATTGTGTTCCTTTGAAGTTGATCTCACCAATATCTACGCGAAATGTCCCTGAACTAATTGTTACTCTGGGGAATTTTTATCATCAGTAATAAGCCGACTTATCAGAGCCACGAGTATAATCTGTGAGATATTCTAGACTAATCATATATCTTGAATACCTTCGGTATGAAATAATAAAGCTGAAAGTAGTTCTCAATTCAGACTTGGCTGATGGAGGGAAAATGGAAATACAGTATGAATGACCTAAACATATTTGATTTTATTATTAAGTCATTATCAAGAACGGTTGAGTGGTTTTCATACATTGCGCATACATGTACGGTCTATCTATTAACTGAATTGCAGGTCGAAAACTAATCAACCAATCACAATATCTAGTCTTATTATACACCATGAAAACACCATAAACATTCCAAATCTTAGAAACTGAACTTTGAGTCGTCATTTAAATAGATATGTTTTTATCAACGAGTTAAAGGTAATCATCTTTCAAAGTGTTAGATAAATAGCTATTAGAATTGTTTAATAGAAAAGTAACACACCCTTTACCAACATCTTGGAAGCTCTGAACATTTTTATGGTGTAAAGGGTTAAGAATAAATCACGTTTGTATGTCCATCCACCGTCTACCTCGAAGTGCGTTTGTTATCAGGTGTGGAAGGATGCTGTCAAATCAAGACATGTCATCAGTACATGAAATCATGGACTGTGATTCTAAGCCATGTTGGTGGGTGTAAGATGCCCAATGGAGACCCACATGATAAAGGCTATGATCGATTGAAGACATGGGTCAAAAGTAGTTACAACGATCCAGGTTCATTTATTTTAATACTAAACTTTATTTATTGAATTCTTCCTATATACCTTTTCATTCCATCTTCTGGAATCATATTTTCAGCGGCCAACCTTTCTCATTCATCTATGTCAATCGTTTCACATTATATCTTACACAAATCTGAAATTTTAATACATATGTCGTTGTAAGCAGCTGATGAGAAACGACGAAATGTAATGAATTCACATTATTCTGCATTCATGTTTGTTCTGGCTTTATTCAAATTCATAAAGGGAACTAATTGCATAAAATTTCTCGCTATTATTGCTGTGATTATTACTGCTTCTTCGATATCTATTTTGTTTATTTCATCTCCCCGTGCTGACATGGTGTGATGACTTAAACTAATGCATATTTATGCCAAGCCCCATAATAATCAAGAAAGACTCATTAAGGGACAGAATCTGTTCATGATACCATTAATGGCTAGAATGAAACATGTCAAAAGGAGCAGATATTCATATTGGTAAAAGCGATATGGCATAAAATCGGTTGCAATACCACCGAGCTGAATTTATCATTCACATTCCTCTTTAAATCCATACTTTCCACTAGCTAATCTCAGTAATTTCATATGAAATTAGATCTCTCATATATCAGTATTCCTTAGTATGATTCTTGTAACGATCAACTAACGATCCAGTAGGGTTAGTGATAGATAATATGGAGAGCAAATTAGGAGTAGCCTAATGAAAAGGTTGATCCATGACAATGACAATTCACCTAAAGGTCAAGTGCATTTCATTGGGTAGCCCAATACACTTTCTGACTCAAGTAATCAAGTTGGGGGGTGGGTTAACACGTAGCACACCATGTTAGTATCAGATTTCGGACACAGCACATCACAACAGATAACACTCACGAAATCGAATCAAAATGAAACATTTTTAAAAAAAATTAGTAACTAAATAATATTCAATAAAAAATTCATAAACAAAAATAACCTAAGAAAACTTAGCAAAATATCACAAATATTCACCACATACACAAAAAGTAATAATCGAACTGATACCTTAAATGATACATGTTCATACAAGTATGTGTCAATACATACATATAAACGAAGTAATCAAACGTAGATACAGTTATTTGAAAATATAATAAAAACAAAAAAAACACAAAAATTTATGCTACTTGTCTAGGCATAGATACAATAATAATATGAAACACAGCCATCTATGTAAACTTCAAATCATAATACATCCAAATCAACTATGGTATATCACAAATTTCAATATCACAATATGTAGAAACAAAGTAATAGACTGAAAAATAAGCCACTAATAGATTACTAAAAGAAAATTTTTTAAGCATTCTTTTAAGGATATTTACTATTTGGTTGACGAAGTAAATTTAAAAAAGTTTCATCATCTATATGTTGAATAGAAAATCGATTATATTCTTCATCATCATCATGATGACCATTATTGTAATTATTGGGAATATTATTATCCCGTATATTATAATCAAGTAATCGTTGCCTATCTGTTGTTTGTTTAATTGATTCATCTTTTAAATATATTTCATAGAATTTATTTTTTGTTTTTATTTTATTCTTTAAATTATTCATCTTATTTAATTCAATATTATAACATTGTTGTTTTTCTTTATCATGTTGAAATTTATTACGTAAACGTCGTTGAAGTAGAAATAAATTTGGTTGATAAATAGAATGTTTTAACTTGTAGTTATTATTATCATCAGGAAATAGATAATGTTTCGATGAAATACATGTACATATTATGTATACCATTGATACGGTTGTACAACATAATATAACAATTCCAACTATTATTTTGATTGATCAAGTTTTGGAGAAGAGAAGAACACAAACAATAAGATGAGATAAAATAGAATATACTATCATCAAAATTAATCTCTCTCTCTCGCTCTCGCTATATATATATGAAATCATAGACTTATAGTCAAGTAGCCCCTAAATGCCCTGGTATGGCCGAGAGTAGAGTGGGCCCTTCCTCCCTCTCGAAATGCTCTCATATAACCACGCGTATATAGCCTCTGCCAGGGAAGTCCTACTCACTGTCTTCTCGTGGTGGGGGGTGTCGTTTACGAAATTAAGAGGACGAAAAGCGAAGGTATGGCGCTTTAACCGGGTTGGTGGATATGGAGAGTCCACGTAGGGGAGTTGGAACACCCTCATTCCAAACCAATGGTGCACATGGGTTCCAGTATCCTGAGGGAACAAATGGCGTATGAACCAATCATTGGTCACCGGCTACCATGGGACTGCATCTCCTCACGATACTCCATTGCCTTGTGGGTCAGACCTTCAGGTCGAAGGCTCCGGATGTGGCCCCCTAAGAAAACCACCTGCTTCGGTTTGGGCACCCGAGCAGTATCACAGCCCTCACACATATCGAATGAGATCTGTGTGGCGCATATCTACTTGGTGCCTCCTTGTATCAATATTTGTGTGTTTAAATAAATAAATAAATATAGTCAAGTAAAAAGGATGTAGCATTGGTAGTATATGAATGAGCAAGTGAACAATTAAGTTAGGTTAAAACAGTACCGGTTAAAATGAGTAAACAGGTACTCGAACAAATAATTATGATACAATACTTATGTAGTAAACGAGAGCTCGGGCAGGGTGAACCAATTTATTGTTTTTTTGGTGTGTGTAAAATTACACACGACATCTTGTCAAAATATGGAAGCTATACAATGATCACATTATTTGCACATTCTTCTTCAGTTGTTATTTACATACCTTGTAATTGTTCTAATTATGTTATTTCAATTGTTCTTTGTTTCCCTTCCTGTTTTTCTTAATTCAATCTTCTGTTGGTAGATATTGCACACACGACTGGTGATACATACTACTTATATGTGCCAGCATAAATACCATTCAACTCCGCCTGTAGCTCTTATAGGGTTACTGCCGGTCCCAAGCCCGGGTAAAGGAGGAGGGTTGGGCATGGGGTTAGCGTCCCCATCCCGTAGAAAACTAACTCGCTAAAAAAACGCTTACCAGAAAAAAATCCAAACCATTTTAACTCTGCCCTGGGAGTTAGAAGGTCTTCATTTAGAAGAATTATGACGCTTCATGGTGAAAGCCGAGTTCCTTCGGAAGCCACGAGGCCGATGCCCCTTCTAACAACCAGAGCAAAAATTTTTATAGGTACATGGAACGTTCGAACAATGTGGGAAACCAGGAAGACCAGACAAATAGCAATGGAAATGAGGAGATACAACTTAGCAGTACTGGGAATCAGCGAAACCCACTGGACCCAAGCTGGACAGAAAAGGCTACGTGAGAGATGCTGTTATACTCCGGTCACGAAGAGGACAATGCTCCACACACTTAGGGAGTCGCTCTTATGCTGTCCAAAGTAGCACGAAATGCACTTGTAGTATGGGAATCTCACGGATCCAGAATCATCAAAGCATCGTTCAAAACAAAGAAGGAGGGGATCTTAATGAATATTATCCAATGTTATGCACCCACAAATGATAGCAACGACGACATTAAAGATCAGTTCTACGAGCGGCTGCAGTCAGTCATTGAGAAATGCCCAAGAAAGGACCTCACCATTCTGATGGGAGATCTAAATGCCAAAGTCGGAATTGACAACACTGAATATGAAGATATTATGGGACGACATGGACTGGGAGAAAGAAACGAAAATGGAGAAAGATTTTCAAATCTATGTGTATTCAACAAATTGGTCATAGGAGGCACAATATTTCCACACAAGCGTATACACAAGGCTACATGGATCTCACCGGACAACACTACAGAGAACCAAATAGATCATGTTTGCATCAACAAAAAATTCCGAAGGACAATGGAAGATGTGAGAACCAGGAGAGGCGCTGACGTAGCTTCAGATCACCACCTAGTTGTGGCCAATTTAAAACTGAAGCTAAAAAAGAACTGGACAAGTGGACAAACAGCATTACAAAGGTTCAATACAGCCTTCCTTCGAGATACTGACAAAATGAATTCAAGATAGCTGTCAACAACAGGTTCCAAGCCTTACAAGATCTACTGAAAGAAGAAGAAACTAGTATGGAGGACAATTGGAAAGGCACCAAGGAAGCATTAACTTCAACGTGTCAAGAGGTTCTGGGTCTAAAGAAATACCATCATAAGGAATGGATCTCTACAGAAACACTGGACAAGATCAAAGAAAGGAAAAACAAGAAGGCAGCAATAAACAACAGCCGAACACGAGCAGAGAAAGTCCAAGCACAAGCTGAATACATAGAAGCAAACAAACAAGTGAAGAGGAGCATTAGAGCCGACAAGAAGAAATACGTGGAAGAACTAGCAACGACGGCAGAAAAAGCTGCTAGAGAAGGAAATATGAAACAGCTTCACGATACAACGAAGAAACTAGCAGGGAAATACAGTAAACCAGAGAGACCGGTCAAAGACAAAGAAGGCAAGCCAATCACTCAAATTCAACAACAGCGGAACAGATGGGTAGAATACTTCGAGGAACTCTTGAATAGGCCGGCTCCAATGAATCCACCGGACATCGAAGCGGCACACACAGATCTTCCCATAGACGTCAACCCACCAACGAAGGAAGAAATCAGAATGGCCGTCAGACAAATCAAGAACGGGAAAGCAGCGGGTCCGGACAACATACCAGCTGAAGCACTGAAGTCAGACATCGAAGCAACTACAAACATGCTTTACCTTCTATTCAAAAAGATTTGGGAGGAGGAACAAGTGCCGATGAACTGGAAAGAAGGGCACCTCGTCAAGATTCCAAAGAAAGGAGATCTGAGCAAATGTGAAAACTATAGAGGCATTACACTGTTGTCAATACCAGGGAAGGTCTTCAACAGAGTGTTGCTGAACCGGATGAAAGATGCAGTAGACGCCCAACTTCGAGATCAACAAGCTGGATTCCGTAAGGATCGATCATGCACAGACCAAATTGCAACACTACGGATCATCGTCGAACAATCAGTTGAGTGGAACTCATCACTATACATCAACTTCATTGATTATGAAAAGGCATTTGACAGTGTGGATAGGAGGACGTTATGGAAACTTCTTCGACACTACAGAGTTCCTGAGAAGATTGTCAACATTATCCGGAACTCATACGATGGACTACAGTGCAAAGTCGTGCATGGAGGACAGCTGACAGATGCATTCCAAGTAAGGACCGGAGTCAGACAAGGCTGTTTACTCTCTCCCTTCCTCTTTCTTCTGGTGGTCGACTGGATTATGAAGACCTCGACATCTGAAGGAAAACACGGAATTCAATGGACAGCTCAGAATCAACTAGACGATTTGGACTTCGCAGATGACCTAGCCCTCCTATCACGTACACACGAACAGATGCAGATGAAGACAGCCAGTGTAGCAACAGTCTCTGCATCAGTAGGCCTCAGCATACACAAAGGGAAAACCAAAGTCCTCAAATTCAAAGCGGAAAACAACAATCCAATCACTCTTGATAGCGAAACTCTGGAAGATATAGAATCCTTCACATACCTGGGAAGCATAATCGATGAACAAGGAGGTTCATATGCAGACGTAAAGGCAAGGATTGGCAAAGCAAGGACAGCATTCCTAGTTAAAGAACATATGGGACTCAAAACAACTTTCAACCAATATCAAAGTGAGAATCTTCAATACCATCGTCAAAGCAGTTCTACTGTATGGAGCTGAAACTTGGAGAACTACAACAACCACAATCAAGAAAGTACAAGTATTTATAAATAGCTGTCCACGCAAGATACTCAACATCCATTGGCCGGATACCATCAGCAATAGCCTTCTGTGGGAGAGAACAAACCAACTTCCAGCTGAAGAAGAAATTAGGAAAAGACGATGGAAATGGATAGGACATACATTACGCAAATCGTCAAACTGCATCACGAGGCAAGCCCTAACTTGGAATCCTGAAGGGAAGCGAAAAAGAGGAAGGCCAAAGAACACATTGCGTCGGATAATAGAAGCAGATATGAAGACGATGAATTACAACTGGACGGAGCTAGAAAGGATTGCCCAGGACAGGGTTGGATGGAGAATGCTGGTGAGCGGCCTATGCTCCTTCATGAGGAGTAACAGGCGTAAGTAAGTAATAAATACCATCCACCACACTTATATTATACTATGCAAACAGTAGATTGATGAAGATATTATTAGTAACACAGGTGGATAGCTATCTTATATAATGGGTGATATACTTGGCATGCGGTTTATTGAATAGAAGGTTTGAAATCCACTTCACTTCTGAACCTGGACTTCACTCAAATTAGACGGACTGGAACGCCTCAGAATAGCTAGCTTATTGGTTATTGTGTTGTTCAGTATTCGTTCCGTTCGCAGATTTAGGCGAACTCGTAATCTCTCCAAACATAGCAATTAGCCATTAAGTTATATATATTGATTAATAAGTTTTGCATCTCCGTAAGAGTGCTGAGTGTACATTTATGCCGCATGCTTAGTAACTCTGTACATGCTACCAGTCTGTATACTTGTAGAAAGTTTATGCCTACGAAAATTGATTTTGCTATGTTATGGAGTGTAAACAATCATTAATGTTGTACTGAAAAATCGTTTCACGGATACACATATCCATTCTATTACATTGAAAGTTTTGCTTTTTAAAAAAATCAGATCTGTCCAAAATGATTAGAAGTCATCTTCAAGATAGAATAGACTTATAGTTATTACTATTGTTACTTAGTAATGTTTTGTATCAACCTGATCATGCCTGTAAAATGACGTATATTATGCAATAATTCTCGGAATCTATTATTATTATTATTATTACTTATGCTGAGTTCCGTATTAAATACTTTGACGTAGAGTAAAATAGGAAATCGATAACTAACTTCAAGATGGAACTTTTTAATGGCTTTCAAAGCATAAAAACAGATTATATGGAATTCAAAATCCTGATTTCATTCAAGTATCTTAAATCACAATAGATAATTCCTATTGTTTTATGTATCAGCTCCTAACGGCCTTAAAAATAAAACAGTTGACTAGATTTTAGGATTGTTATGTTATGAGCTGTTGTTTCGGTGTATTAGTCAGCTAATATCCGTAACTGATATTAATATCCTATTGTACTAATCTATCCTTATCCTTCATAACAAATGACATACACCCTAATAAAATGAACATAGTAACGAGTAACTCCGGAGACACTGTGTATTTTGTGTAATCAAAAATGGCAAAATGTTTTGTGACAGAGCACGTGATGGTGAAGACTCGAGTTATACTGAGGATTTAGAAGTGAACCACACATACTTGGATTTAAATAACTCGTGGAGAATAAGAAATGTTATGTTTGAAGAGATTATGAGATCACCTAAAATCGGCGGACGGAACGAAGGGTCAGAGACACAAAAACAAGACAAGCTAATTACTCCGATGCGTCCCAGCCGTGCTACTCCAGGGAGAAGACTTGGTTCAGACAAAGAAAATGTATAATCTAGAAGTAGCCAGAAGCACGAAAAACCAAGTATATATATATTCATCATAAGATAGCGTATTAAAACAGGCAACAAGTCAATGACATCTACCGTCCTTCCAAGTGGGAAATACAATCTAAAGATAAAACTGGACACTTTTAGCGCGAAAACGAGAAATTCAAACTTCCAAAAGCTACAGAAATAAGACGTTTATCAGGTGATTTTTGGGGGTCTAGCATCCCTAACACGGAAAAATGTAACAATTACAAAGCATTAGATGAGAATCTGTCAACATTGTATGTGTGTGATAAGTGACAAATAACTTCGAGCAAACTATTGAATAAACTAACCAGTGAACATATCCAGAGAACTCGAGAAGTAGACATTAACACCACTACCATCATGAAGGAGTGACATCACACGTGACAAACTACCATTGTTTGGAGCTGGTTTATTTAAATTGAGTAAGGCACACATCAGTGGATAAATATCAATCAGATGAATAGAACTAATTATTTGACCACCACCAACAATCGTGCTCCTGAAACCTGGTCCCATAGCTAGAAAGAATGGAGACATTTCATCATGGTCCGGATCATAACCATGATCTCCACGTTTAGCTGAAATACAGTAAACAAGGAGCATTACTGAGTGAATCCAATATATAACTAGATAGAATTGACCAGGAGATTGAAATTTAATGAGTAATTGTATTAAGGTGAATAGCGTAGTGTCAAAACTAAATGAATGGCCTTATTAATCACAGAATAAATATTTGAATGTTAGAAGGTTCAATTACATCTGACGACCTACTATCAACGTATTTATCGAGAATAAATGAAGTTATCATAAGGTGAGGTTTTATGATTTGTTGAAATTTCCAATGGCTAAGAAGGATCAAAAGAATACGGATCGATAGATGATACAATACAATGTAGTACAGTAATGAATTTTCACAGGATCGAATTATTGATGTAAGTCCTTGAAAAATTTGTAGTTTAAATTAAGGCCGCTAGACAAAAGAACGAGTTTTTCTTGCGATCGAATAGCATATTCATATAAAAATTATTAACAGGAAAATAACACGACTAAATATTATAAACGACTGACCAGTATTAATTTTTTGGGTCGTTCACTACCCAATGGATTAAGTCCTAACTGTTGAACCTAATTCTATCTCATCATATCAAAAATATGACACAGGGACTATAACCTATGATCCATACTTCTCATAAAGGTTATTGACGCCAAATGACTGCCCAAGACTGAACAGATGATGCACAGTTCGAAGTTGTGACCCATTTTTCAAAATAGTGCTTGAAGCAATAAGACAGAAGTGACTTTATTTACCACTATAAATATGTGAACAGATGGGATGTCAAGACCTAGATATATTAAAGAATTAATTAAGTGAAATGGTCAATTTGAGGTTCTAAAATTTTGATTGTTACTCTTAGACAGAACGACAGGTGGATACTGGCAGGTTGGGGTTGGTATAAAAAACTTGGCTATATGTTGTAAACCTTGGGTAAAATAGCTCGGAATTGGTCGAAATGGAGTAGATGCATTTACTGTTTGTTTACTCCCAAAACGTATGTTTCAAAACTCAATACTTTTTGTTCCGCGAATATATTCTTTACAGTATATTACTTTCTTTAAACCCAATATTTTTACTACCACTAATACTTTGGTATGCATTTTAATAATTTCATCTCACTGTGTTCATATTGCGTGTGAACTTCAAACGATGCATACTTGCTTCGGGCTCTACATTACTGTCTGATTGATAAGACAAACTCTATAACTGTTTCTTGAGCATACTCAAGTCCAGGCGTCCGTGAAAACTGGGTTTATGCATAAACGTAACTTAGCTTGAAATCTTTAAAACAATCGATAGTAGTTCTATGATTCACTTTTATTGTTCAAAAAATACGAATGGTCATAAGATAACAGATTTTGCAATGCAGCAAGCAGGAATTTAATATTATCAATTTTAGATGAAAGTATAAAGGAGTCATTTGAGTACCTATCTTCCTTCATTTATACTTTTGATTTTGGCTAACACAACCAATTTGATTTTTAAATGTTGAACAAGAATAGTTTATACCAGAAATTGGAAAATTTTTAGAATAATAAAATCAAACGAAGCTGTTTATGTGATCAAAACAAGACGACTCGCATATTAATACTGAAAATACTATACTTACTAAATTTCGCAACCGATTTTCGTGATCTAACGATTGTCCATCCAGGCTCCGAATAAACTACCACTGGGCTTATTCGTCGATTATTCGAGTAGTGTAAACGAATAGGTATATTATCCTTCAGAAAAACATTCATCTTTGGATGTTTTCCGACCAGTCCTTTGTAGAGATTAATAGATGAGCTCCCTTTTAACATTTAGAAAAGTTTATATGAACGGACAAATTACCATCTTTTGGCCATAATGACCAAAACACACGATCCTCTGACCCCGGACTATAATACATGCTCTCGTTGATATAATCATGCAGAATAATTATTCTGTTAGCATCCACTCCAGACATCCCATGATCACTTGTTAAAATAATGTTAAGTGATGACTTTAGAGATGGCCTAGTATCAATTAAAGATAGTAAGTACCCAATATCATCATTTAACTTCTCGATAACATTAAAAATTTCAACAGAATCAGGTCCAGTCAAATGACCTTGTGAGTCAGGTTCATGAAAATATATTAGACCAAGTGTCACTTCATCTAAATTTAACCACTTAATGGTTTGATTAATTCGATCAACTAAAGGAAGTTGATGGTTATATTGAGAATAATAAAAACTAGGTAATTGTCCTTTGAATGGTGTACTACTCCCTGGCCAAAACGTAACAGCACTTTTATGACCATGCCGTTGATTTGTAACCCAAATCGGTTCAGACCCAACATCAAACCACTTTAGTTGTGATAAGTGCCTCGTATTACTCAAGTCAAAAGTATCATTAAGCTCAGGATCATAAAACATATTATCAACAATACCATGACTCTCTTCATGCATCCCAGTGACCAGTGATAAGTGATTTGGTCCTGTTCGAGTAATAAACTCATTATGTACTTTCATAACACGTACTCCGGTCTTCCAAATCCGTTCGAAAGAGGAAATGTTGACATTCCGAAGCTTAGCACGATCTAGATAATTATGACTGAAACCATCTAAAGATATTACAAGTAATTTTTGCTGTGTATAAGCCTCACAAATCCCTTGTAGCAAGATAAAAAACGGTATCCAGACAATACAGTGGCAGAAGCACTCCATAGTAATATAGTAACTATTCTGAAGGAAATTGCTTCAAAGTAGGAACATATGGAACAAATTTTCTAGTGTGATTTTTCTATCGTTTGGTTTAATGGCTTTATGTATGGAGAATAACAATATTCACTTCCACTAGCCCATTAAACAGCATTTGAGACTGAAAAAAAAGAAAAGTCAAGATTAAACATTTCTATTTCAATGTGCTATACATCTGAAAATTGTTGTATTGATAAATTACCATACCATCTTACTTCGGATTTGATAGTAATCGGATCATCGTGAAACTCCTTTGAATATGTAGTGATAGATACTTACAACGAATGAAATTTTAAGCTTATGAAGTAACTTACTAAGAAATGTTACCGTTGTATGGATTAATATGATTCTATCACTACAGAGTATATTTAATATGGGGACCAGCCCAAATACTCAGACTGTGCGAAAATCGCAATAAACTTCCCAGTTTTAGATTCACAACAATCAGTAACTGCTTTATATTTCCTTGTGAAGAGTAAAAATAAGAAGTAAACTGATGAGATTAAGACCTCGTTAACTGACTAGTAAGGCAAATATCACCATAGTCCAAATACGGGAGGAGCTGGTTGCTGTAAACTAATTTGAAGAACAGACGAGTGGCCAAACCAAAAAGTGGAACTACTTCGTGAAGTCATTGGTTGTAGGACTACATCGTGTTTACAGCTACAAACTATCACACTGCGTTAGGAGCGATATCATAATTTACGGGAGAAATGACCGTATTTAAGATGACTAGTCTTAGATTCAGGAACGAAATTCACTCATTCATATGGCTAAATACATTCTGGCGTTGTAGCTGATGTCAGTTTATGATGAAGACCCCAACTCTAATTCCCAACCCTAAATTCTAATTCTAATAACACACTGGTTTGTAAACCTCACTTAACGCAAGTAAGTAGGTGGACATTTTCAATTTCACTTTAGCGTCACCTAAGTGTCGTTCATAAACTATAGTTTCATCTAGAATTCCGGCCAACTCATTGGATTCGGACGTCTCAACCACAACTACACTCTTAGGCTGACAAGAAACAACCACCCAAAAGACAGAAATAAATTGTTCGACAGAATCAGGATTTTTTATGTTACATATAATCCTGGAAAGCCTTACTAACACAAACAGCCATAAAACCACATTTGATGACCCAAAACCTGAATAGGGCGGAAGGTTTAAATTGTATGCGTACGACATCCAATATCCTCAAGACGAATTTACATAATTAAATTAATTCCTTGTTCTAGATACTTGATGCAGTGACATAGATTCAGGAAAATCATGTCGTCCAGTGTGTGCGACCAAGTCATTTAACTGTCTAGAAGCTCTGTGTTTGATTCCAGTTGGATTGTATGCTGGTTGTTATAGAAATAAACATCCCACCTACCTCCGTATATATTTATGGACATAATCCACATTAAAGAATAACGGGATTAAATAATTAGATTTTGAGCGTGTATATTTAATGTACTCATGACGAAGAGGGGAGAGTGAAGGGGGTCGGAGAAGGCAAGTGAGACAACTCGATTTAATCAAGCGTTCAGATTCATATTTCGGTTCACATTTGTGTAGTAAGAACAGAAAGCCTATTTCCCATGTTACTCCCCTTCTAGCGTACCTCTATTAGTGTCTGTTCTTCTCTTGAATGAATCAATTGAAGGTGCAGGCGGTACTGCTTCGGGTAAGGGGTTCACAGAATTGTTGACTTAGTGTGAAAATCTGTGTGCAATGGGCATTTTGTCGATTCCTCGCCTTTATACTCGCCTGTGTAAATCACCAGCGTAGATGATCTACCTCGAATGACTGGGGGCTTATTAGAGTTAGACAGGAAATGTGTGACGAAATAGCTAACGTCGAAGTCACACTTCGCGGTCAGCACCTTACGTGGATTGCCCCATCGACGTATCGAGGTACTATAAATGCTTCGAAGACTGTACAACACAAGGGATATTATTAAGGAAATATTTTAGTTAAAGTAGATACAAGTGAAAGTAAGACCACCGCCTCATGGGTCAGTCCATGGCGTATGATTAACTTATGCATGTTGGTTGTTCTTGACCTTTACGGGGATTGATGATTTGTTCAATATTCAGTGACACAACTGCCGGATTATTTGGTTGGGGCTCACTGACATTTCACTGGCCGTACACCTGCTATGTCCTCTGAAATGTTTCGATCTATTGTGAATTTCCTTTGAAACAATTGCTTTCAGTCTGAGCCCAGTTCTCAAGTTTGGGCTGTATTAAGGTTTTGTATACTGCAATGAACATCGTATTATCTAACTTAGTAAATGTCCCTCTTAAAGCCCATAGGGTTCTAAACTTTTTGTCTTCTGCCTCTCGGCAATGGGCCGTGGTCTTAAGATCATGACTCACTGTTACCCCAAGATCCTTGTGAGACCGAACCACGGGTATAGGCACTTCTCCTATATTGTACATATTTACCCTTGTGTCCCCAAAGTGCATGTTGACACACTTCGCAACGTTGATAGCCATCAGCCACCCCTTAGACCAGTTAGGTCTTCCTGAAGTACGTATGCATCTGCGTCTCCTGTTACTTCTCGCCAGAGTTCTACATTGGGGACTCAATTATACTTGGAAGTTCATTTAAATACAGCATAAAAGGTGAAGAACCTAAGAAAAAACTGAGGTACTTTACTAAGCACTGATCTCTACGTGTGGCATTTGGATTTCGCTATTGCTTTCTGTCTACGACCTACTACGAAATCCTTAAGATATTTTAGGAGGGGTCCGGTAATACCTATATATTCCGAATTCAAAGGCAGTCTGAAGATGGCACAGGTATTCAGTGTTTGACAACGCTTTTACCAGCAACACCTAATATAATATGTACCCGCCCAGAGAAATCGAAGGACAGAGTCGAGGAGGTCGGAAGAGTTTATTTGGCGATAACCAATATATCGGAATTCTCTGATCTAATCTGGCTAGCGATTGCGGTAGATGTTGAGCACAGCGTTACCACACGTGATCTGGTGCTGATGCATGACCGAGCGCCTTCAGCTAGATGAGTCCACTAAAACATATGGTCAGCATCCAATCTCGAAAACTTACAGAGCTATTTATTTTGGGGACTTATTTACCGCTACAGATCACTCCCCCCTAGTGGGGCATTGAGGACCCTAAGACGTGGCCGGCCAGAAGTATAAACCCAACGAGTCTGCCGTTGGTAAACACTCTTCTGATAGCTAAATAAGTTTAGCAGCGTCTGGTCGTCTTTCCTTACTATATGGAACCGAGGTACAATATAGCAAAAAAAGTAAAATACAATGAAAATTTCGGCTTCTCGTAAACTGCATCGTGTTTTCCAGCCGTCCTGGAAAATAAAAAAATAAAATGTAAGTGCATGTCGAAATACACTCGTATGTGCGTAAAAACGCAATGTTGGCGAACAAAAAAGGCGAAATAAACTCAAACACAAGTAATAGCGTTAAGAAAATTTTTGTTTTTTTGTTCGTTTTTAAAAAAAATAAAAACATAAATATATAAGCATATTAGAATTGTTCTTTTTAAAAAAAATATTATATTTCGTAAATATAAAGATCGAGGTAATATAAAATATCGAGTAGTGCTTTACGTGCAGTAGTCGTTTAAATGTTCTGGAAATCTTACTTTTCTTCCAGAACGCGTCGTTTTCAGTTTATTTTCAGACACATTCGGAGTGTCATCGCTAATGTTGGTTGTTGGTTGAGGAATCATGAGTGTAGGAGTCGTGTTGTGCGATTGTACCGAAGGAAGGTCGACGTGAATAGGATTTCCTTCTAAATACGCTGCTTTCAAGCGATCGATGCTGATGCTATCGTTTGTTCCATTCTTATCGACTATATAGTACTCAGATTCACGTCGAATAACTTTGAAAGGTCCATCGTATGCTGATTCTAATGGTCGTCGATGTGAGTCTCGACGAACGAAAACGTGTGTACTATATCGTAAGTCAGGTTGAACGAAGACATCGGTGGATTGTGGTCGAGTGGAAGCAGGTTTAACAATACGCATTGCGTTTGTAAGCCTGTTCGTGTAGGAGGTTAGATCCATGCTCATTGAAGAGGATGAAGGATCCACGAATTCTCCTGGAAGTCGAAGGGTCGTTCCCTAAACTAGTTTAGCCGCAGTGTATCCAATGTCAGCTTTCACTGCATTCCGAATACGTAGTAAGATGAGTGGAAGAGCGTCGGTCCACTGTGAAACGTTTGCAGCTGATAATGAAGCTTTTAGTTGTCGGTGAAAACGTTCTACCAACCGGTTTGCTTGTGGGTGGTAGGTGGTCGTTCGGAAACGAGTGATTCCTAAAAGTGCGGTCAGACAACGGAAAAGTTCAGATTCAAACTGACGTCCGCGATCTGTAATGATGGTTGGAGGGCAGTCGAAGTTTACTACCCATCGTTCGACGAAGGTGCGGGCCACTGTTTCAACAGTGATGGCCATGATAGGTACTGCTCCTGGCCATCGAGTGAAACGGTATACGAAGGTAAAGAGGTAAGAGTATCCGTTTGAATCTGGTAAACGTCCTACCAAATCCAGATGAAAATGGTCGAAAGGAGCATCGGGGGTCTTAAATGAGCCTAAGGGACATTTATTGTGTCTGATGACCTTAGACTTTGGTCAGCTTACACAGGAGCGTGCCCACTCCCTCACGTCTTTATTCATACCAGGCCAGCAAAACCGTTCTGCTATAAGCTTGATGGTTGCACGAACACCTGGATGAGAAAGTTTGTGCAATGTGTTGAAGACATTGCGTCGATAATGTTTCGGCACGATTGGGCGATCCCTACCTGTAGATGTGTCACAAAGTAAGGTTTCCTTACACGTTCTTATCTGTTTGATGCGTAGTTTAAGGGTTGTAGACGATAACTAGTGCTGAAGATCAGTGTCTTCTTTTTGAAGCTGGGCGAGTTTAAGAAGGTCGATTCCCTGGAAACTGTTCAAGGAAGTTATGCGAGTCAAGGGGTCTCTAACTACATTGTTCGCTCCAGAGATGTGTTGAATGTCTGAAGTGAACTGCGAAATGTAATCCAGTTGTCGAGACTCACAAGGAGAGTACTTGTCTGAAGTAGAGCTTAAAGAGAATGTGAGTGGCTTATGGTCAGTGAAAAGAGTGGATTCACGACCTTCTATGTAGTGTTGAAAATGTCGTACAGCACAATTCATAGCTAGGAGTTCCCTACTGAATGTGCTGTACCTCGATTCGATGTCTAGCAACCGTCTAGGATAACGCGTGAGTGTATGACACAAGTCGGTTATGTCATTCTGAGTCGTTTGAAGCTTTTCTTTGACTGAAAAAACCTCTTAGTAGAAGATTTCTTAATTTTCAAGATACGATCGGCAGGTGCAGCCAGTTCGTCTAAGGCGTTGTTCTGAAACGAGACCAGAACCGCTTGCACCTGTTGAGGAAGTTTAGACAAGAAAAGTTGTTTGAATAGGCCTTCGTCGAAAGTTCTTAGGCTTATAACCTCTCTCATTCTTTGCAACATGTCCGTCGTAGAGCTGTGTTGCAGGTCTATGTTATTAAAGAGTTGGTCTAACATTTGTCGATCGGTTAGGTCTCCTCATTTAAGAATCGAACGTTTTAAGGTTTCGTGAGGTTCAGAACCATCCCTAGTAAACATACTAGGTGTTACGTACCTGTTGAACTCCCGCGGTAGTGCCTTGACTACTGCGAAGAATTGTGCACGTGTGTCGTTCACGCCGTGCTCGTGGAAGTCGGCTTCTGCGTAACAGAAGGGCATGAGTTGGAACGATGGTGGGGATATGATCTTTATCTTTAATACCTTAGGAGTCTGTTCGGTCATATGGGAATATTAAGTACGAGAATACGAGGGAAAAATATATAGATATCCTGAGACTCGGGGAAAAAATATCACAATGCATAAAAAAATGAAAAATAAGGCAATAATATATAAAAATCTTAAAAAGGAACAGACTCACAGTTGCAATTAGGTGTACCAAATCACGTCGGTCTCACCAATGAAGATGGCACAGGTATTCAGTGTTTGACAACGCTTTTACCAGCAACACCTAATATAATATGTACCCACCCAGAGAAATCGAAGGACAGAGTCGAGGAGGTCGGAAGAGTTTATTTGGCGATAACCAATATATCGGAATTCTCTGATCTAATCTGGCTAGCGATTGCGGTAGATGTTGAGCACAGCGTTACCACACGTGATCTGGTGCTGATGCATGACCGAGCGCCTTCAGCTAGATGAGTCTTTCGTGCCTATAGGTAACCCTCGTGCTATTGATAGAAGAAGCCAGACAAGAAGTGAATAGGTCTTTATTTCGATCTTAGCGCAGTCACAAAGGAGCGTGGGATTATCTGTTCAGACAAACAAAGGCTTTCAACATTCAATATAAGATAATAAGGAATATAACGCTTATACAAAATAAGGAAGTGAATGAATACTTGAACAATACTGTTTTGGCATATGCTTAGTTGTTTAGGGTCAACTCTTAACCAACCAACCTATGCTGTTACAAGTCCACTAAAACATATGGTCAGCATCCAATGCCGAAAACTTACAGAGCTATTTATTTTGGGGATTTATTTACCGCTACAAGTTTATTTGTCGGCACCTTATCAAATGGTTTGCTGAAGTCTATGTGGACAACATACACTAATTTTCCATTGTCTAGGGTTTTTATCTATTGCTCCATTGCTATAAGGGGGTTTATTGTGCAAGATAAACCTTTTCTGGAACCACGATGTCGGCTGTTTAACAAGTTGTTGGTTTCCACGACACTGGAGGGGCTGACGGGTCTATAGTTCGATGGAAGTTGTCTTGGTCATGTTTTATGTATGGGAGTAACGATTGCACCCTTCCACTCCATATGTAACGCACCTTGGTTGAGTGACATATTAAATATCACAGTTGTTGTGGCTGTAACATATTGTGCAGTTAGTCTCAGGGGTTCGGGATGCAGTTCATCAGGTCCTGTTTACTTTTCCGTGGCTAAAATGCGAGTAGCCTTAAGCACATCGTCTTGATTAAAATCCACGGTGAGCGGAAGGTTTTTGACATTGTATTTGAGTCCGTTACTTTGTCTAGGATAAGTTCGCGTGTGAAAACTGCGCCAAATAGTTTGTTCTAGCCTCTGCTTTTTCTTGATCATCCTCTCTCATTTCAAATCTACTCCCTTACGTAGTTAGGCCAGGAATCCAATGCTGCATCTCTTGAGCTGCTTGATTGCTGATTGTGCCAACTGCATTTCAGATTTTCTCTGGGCTTCCCGAATTTTCGTTTATCATAATAGTCGTAAACGGCAAAGCTATCACTAAAAACTTTTTGTCACAGGTCAGCAGTTGTAATTTCATGAATTTCATAGACATCTAACAATAATAAAACACGAGTGTAGCTGTGAGAGCCATGTTCTCAACTCAATTTTCTGATTATACAGTGAATCAATTATTCATATTAGTGTCCATGCTTTGAATACAAACTAAATATGAATATTGAGTTGAACAAGAGCCACACCTGTGAGGCTGAGCAATGCCATCTGGTCAATCCGAATTCATTTGATTCATTGTTCCAGCCTTCTTCATCGATGGGTTTTTCTCCGCGTCGAATTTCTCTTGTTCAGTTTTGAGGGTCCAATGCCAGTACAAGCTCATGTGAACCATGTGTTTGGAATCAGTGATGTGTAAGACTTCCTTAGGAGCGACTTTGAATGCATGTGAAAGCACCTCGAAAGGAAGAGCGATCTCTCACCAACACTGGTCGTGTCAGTGTATTCTGGTGTGTGTGTAAACATTTGAAAGACTAATTAATGTTCTGAAACAGTTTGGACTCATCACAATACAATGCAGATTAAACCACTTCAGGATGTTCCTGAATTTTCTATACTATAGTACAATCGACGGTTACTCTATTGCTAGTGTCGTTTCCATTGCGTTAGAATTGCTGATGATTCGAATTTAGAGTATTAACATAAATTCAGTTCCTGTAATATTTTAGTATTATTATTGTTTCAGTCCGCTTGTGTCTACTCAGTTTTAGCATTACTGATGTACATTCTGGCTAGAAGTTGATGTCCCCTTCGAACCGTGGGCAAGAGTTGCACCTTATCTTCGCAAATATACTATTTATAGAGCACCGGTAATTAAGAAGGATAGGTATTTATATACTCAATCATAGATAAAAATATGTTATGGGCTGTGGGTGGACAAGATCAAAGTACAACAAAGTTGTCACAGGGCAATCGACCGCATAGGAATAATCATTCTGTCCAAGATTTAACATGACTGTGAGTAAGTGTTATGAGGCGTCTGTGAAAGTCACTAAATTCCTTACTAATTGTCATCTGTTCCACATGTTCGTTTGTTTGGCTATTTAGATACTTTACCTATACATCCATCTTAAAACTCATTTACTTTGAGAATTCTTTTCATTTTTGGTCAGGCATCCCAAAAACATATGGCATTGGAAAAACGAGCTTCACTCAAATTCAAGGTCACGCGGTACGTTAATGGGTTGCTGTTACGTGCTCATTAAAGTTCGATATAACTTATTAAGAATACTTGTAACATGGGTAGTCTTGAAAACTTTGAATTTCTCAAAGTAATTTATCTCTGTGTTTTGTTGCTTTCCCATCATAGTAATGATGGTTGTAAGCGTACTCTAAGTTCGGGCCACAATACAGATTTTGTTTTCCATGCCTAGTTAATAGTTTAAACGCCTTGACCAACGCGGCGAGATTATAAATTATGGACGAGCCAATCAAATATAGGATAACAGGTTTCGGATATTGGCGGGAAATTCATTCATCCATTTGAGTAAATATATTTTCGGCATTTTAGCTGATGTCAGTTCGTGATGAAAACTCGAAATCTAGTTCCTAGCCTTAATCATCAACTGTACATTATAATCCCAATTCCTCATGCGGGTATATAGCCGTAATTTGACACTAGTTGTTAAGTGAACACCCCAAGGTCAGTTTAGCGTCGCTCAAAGATCGTCTATAAATTATAGTCTCACCCAAATCTCGATACCTGATTGTTTTGGGTGATAATAAAGATAGTCTAGCCGAACGTCCGATAATCACTCAATAGCTGCGACTGAAGTCATGCTTTTTACTGGTTTCAGTAGTATGAGACTTTTTTATCCGTATTGTGCTGTTGCGCTTATCGTTGTAGAGTAGGGATGCGATATAATAAAGCTGCGATTTGACAGAAAAATCGACTGGAGAATAGGAACCAATTGGGGCATGATAACTACCTCTTTCTGACTTCAGAACTTAGTCACATCCGCCTGTTTTATTCATGGGTATCCAAACATTCCAGTTAGCAAAATCATTGGCTACTAAAACAAGTGCACTATAGTCCAGCGCATCAGACGATTAGCTATTCTGAGGGTTGGCGCACATGCATTGACAGTCTACCTGTTAGTATTGGGAACGAATATCTGAGATGAGTCCATAACTTGTGGGCGATCTTTGAGCGAAGCCGAAGTGACCGTGAACATGTTCACCTACTAACTAGGATTAAATGGAGGCTATAAACTAGTCAGAATTATGATTTACAGTTTATGGTTAGGGTTAGGAATTAAGTTTAGGGTTTACATCGCGAACTGACATCAGCTAACATGCCAAAACGCTATTTGACCAAGTAGATGAACTTCACGCCAAAATCTATGATTTGTTATCTTAAATCTTATTGGTTCGTCCGTAAACTATAGTCTCACTTAACTCACATAATGAATCACAAAGAAGTAACAAACAGCATGGGTCAGGAAAAACTCCCAACAAAACAAGGACAACTACAACCATTAAGTTCGCAAAAAAGTTAATCATTTATGTGTATTTTTCCTGACCGGTACTATACTCCGACGACTCATCCATTTAGACATGACTGTTGTACCATTATAACCCGCTCATAAGTATAGGTTACGTACACTTTTTCTGTTGGTCACGTTCACCCTGTGGTGTTTTATGAGAGCTGACAGAGCCCAGACCGCTTTTGAAAACAGTTTGAGTCTACTAGAACCATGGAATAAGAGGGTAAACTAGCTGAAATACAAACACCAGATTACATCAATAACTACTCTTGCTGACGTTGTGTGCACTTTAGTTGTTAACACATTGCTCGCGTACCAATGACAAACGACAGTTATACACCGTGGGCACTCGTTAACAACAGCACGTCAGCCTAAAAAGGTCTCGGTAGAATGGCAAATGTAATCACTTGTTTCGCATAGCTTGATGTTGTCAAATGTGACGTGAAATAAAAGCAATTGGTGAACACATCTGAAAAAGGGCTTTATAGGCTGTTTTTGGCTTAAATATATTTCCTATTGGGCATTGTTCCTTTCCACCTACTTATTATTCGTGTGACGCGTTTCTAATGCCCTATTGTGCCGGAATTTATGTGCTTTAAATAATTTTTCGTATGATGTATTCATGTATAAAAGTTTATTTAGGTATGAGTTTCCAGAAAGTCGGGGGATTCGAAATTTTTGGCTGGTCGGTTGCCGGAAACGAGACCTGTGTTGCTGTACGTAAGAATGGTCAAGTATTCGGTTTTGATGTTGGATTTTCACCTAGACCACTCGTTTTTGCTGACCATATATTTATTAGGTAACTTAATAGTGAAGTTAACAATTTCTAGTCATGGACATGCAGATCATATTGGAGCTATTGCCCAGCATATGAAAAAGAGAGCCTTAAATGATCTAGGAACAGCGACGTATTTCATGCCAAAGCATCTGGTCCCACATGTGAAGACTATTTGCGATGCTTTCACTGACATGTCTGAAAAAGTTGACTCAGACTTTGTTGGTACTTTTGTTCCCGTTGAACCAGGAAATAAATATGAGGTTTGTTGTGCTTACATCATTTACATGTGATTCTGCACATTTTCAGTTATCGAATAATTGGCATGTTGTTGTTTTTTCAACTGATCACTCGATTACTAGTGTGGGTTATTTACTTTATTCTCGAGATCCTACTGGCAAAGAAGTTCCGCAAATAGCTTATTTAGGTATGTTGGAATATTATTGAACGACTGGTTCTATATGAATGTCGTTGTTTTGTTAGCAAACTAGTTCTTATTCAATTGTATCCACAATACTGCTGATAACAATGTGAGTAGCTCTTTTATGTGAAGCTTAAACTGGATGTTAAACACTTATTTTGGCAAACCACACTACACATCAGAATAGGTGGTGATCCAGTTTTCCCAGGTAGTTTAGATTCTCAGACTTTTGTTCGACCGTTTTTCTCCTTAAACTCTACGGTTAACAGTAATGGCTGATTATTTCCGCTACCCGTGTTAAATACTCTGTGAAAAATCATATTGGGATAGCTGTTACCTGTTTTCAACAGTGGTATTTCAACTTCAGTAAATAACAATGTACATATATGTAATTGTACAATTGTGTGTTCTATCTTATATTTCTTATCTCTCTGATTTGTTGATTTTTTCCATTTTTTCTCATTAAACGTGTTAACATGCTTTTTCTAAGTAAGGGAATTTAAACTTTCTATTCACACGTGATCGCTTTTAAGTCATTTTAGCTATTTTGATTTTATATGTTTAGTTCAAAGGTAAAAGAATCCCCATTATATATATATATATATATATATATATATATATATATATATATATATATATATATATATATGGGACAATTACTTCGGCATTATTCAAGGTCTATCTTGTTAAACATTGGCCTATTATCATATCTGTTATAAAAAAACTGGGAGTAGTTTACTGAAACTAATATATGGTAACAACTACTTTCTTTCAACGACCCTTTCTGATTGAATTAGCGAGAAAATGCATCGTGGTGGATTCCGCTTTGTCGGTCATCATCCATAGACATCTTGATCCTGGTTCGAAGGTGCTCCAGGCCATGTTACTACACTTCATATCGGTACACCAAAAGAGGTCACCAAGATAAAAGGCGGAGGAAATTTAATATCAATAATCACTTTGTTTGCGTAAAAATATCACTTTTGTTTTTATAAGAAACTGCATATCGTAACCCTAGATCAGCATCCTAAGTTTGTATGGAATGTTTAAAAGGATTTTTGAAGAATCAACATTCGATCTGTAGTTGGTTGGAATTTAAGTAAGATCTCCTAACAGACGACAATGTGGACCATTATTCTTCCGATGTCTTATTTCCCCATCAATACGAGTTTATAGGAATCTGCTCTTAGAGTGCTAGTTAATGCTAAAAATTCATAAAGAAAGTCACGAGATGCTGTTGCATTGTCAGATTCATGAAGGATAGATCCCATTTTCTCTCGATAAAATTAAATATATGACCACACAATTTACAGCATTCGTAAGTCGTAATTGTTGAAGCTTACTGTCTAACCTGATTCAGCGTTCTAAAATGAAGTCATCTGACATGCCACTTGTGAAGAGCTTTCAGGAGACCATAAGTTATATTTCGTAATCTGGAATCGTTAATACTGGTTGTATATAGAAAGGATGTTTTAGCTAAATAGGAATAGTTGATGAAAAGAACGAGGACATTGTTGATATAATTGAGTGCTGATGGAGGTTTGTGTGGGATTAACGATTACTGGTTGTTCATACCTCTAAACGATATTTATTCTGAAGGGGGCTAAAGCCAAACAGTATTAAAATCAATGTCCTTATCGACCGCGTTATCACTGTTGAGCACGAGACAATTTTTTAATATCAGTCAACTTTTAGTAAGTTATTTTTGTAGTAAAATAAAGTAGCTATATCCATTAATGCTAAGTAACAGCAAGTTGTAAAATGACGCGATTTTGACCATTTGTTAATTAATAAGTGGTAGTTGCGTCTGTATCATTGTACACTCCACTTTCCAACGAAATCACTACCCAAATATTTTGAAACCTTAAGGTATTTTGAACATTCGAAATAGTGACATTATTACTAAAACATACATCTGATTTACGTTACCAACCCATCAAATACTTTTTACTTATTTTTTGTTTGTCAAGTATTTAAAAAAAAGGTTTTAACTACAATATTGAATGTCTATTTATCTTTATGTAACTGTTCTTTTGTTTTGTTTACTGTTATAGGTGATTCTAGATTTACTGTTATTCGTGAAGCGAATTCACTCTGCCCAGATCTTTTATCATCTCGCTTATTGATAATGGAGGCAACATTTCTAGATAATCCAGATCGTAAGATTGAAAGCGCTAAAAGTCATGGTCACACGCATTTGGATGAAATTCGTCAGAATGCTTCTTTGTTAAAGGTAGTTGTTAGTTTTTTTCTGAACTAAGCGGTTAGCTTTTATTCCGAACTATTCAGTTGTTAGTTTGATCCTTGTTTGTTTACAAATATTCATGTATCAGAGTTGTAGTAAATTCGATTGCTACTGTGGACTTTTGCATTTATGTGGTTTTTTTAAGGAATAACATTTTTGTTGTAGCATTATTAAAGTGCAAATAGGTAATTTTCATAGCTACATAGACCTTATAAACACTTTTCCGATCTAAACCAAATTAATATTGTTAGTACCGGTGATGTGTTCTCCGAGATAGATAGTAGTGATGACCTTGAGTGCTGTTAGAAGTGTGAGAGCGGTTGTATTTTCCCTACCGCTCATACAGTTGGAGAATGATTTTTGTTGAGATGGTTGAGAAGGAAGCGTTTAGGGATGGCTTGTACGACTTGGGATTTTAGTCTTACCACTATCTTACCAGCCTGTATGTCATGGCAAAACCCAAAGGAGTCATTGTTCCAGTCAATATACAGCTTGGTCGTGTCATCACGAAATGGAAACCCGACCACCACATCAAGGTAGAAGAGAAGTCCTCAAATTCTTTGTGAATGTATTTTTATTATCGTTATTATTACTATTTTATTTAAGCACATAAACATTAGTACACGGAGGCACCAAATATATATGAGCCACACTTCGTCATTCGATTTGTGTGAGGACTGGAATACTACTCGGGTGCCCAAACCGAAGCAAGTGGTTTTCTTAGAACACTCCGCGAGCCTTTCACCTAGAGGTCTAATCCACAAGGCAGTGGAGCAACGTTAGAAGATGCAGTTTCACGGTAGCTGGTGACCAACAATATATTCGCACGTCATTTGTTCCCTCAGGATCCAGGAGCCCATATGCACAATTGATTTGGAATCAGAGTTTTCAAACTCCCCTAGGTGGACTTTCCGTTTCCACTAACTCAGTTAGAGCTCCGGATATTCGCTTTTCATCTTCTCAATTTCGTAAACAACACCCATGCTGAGAGAAGGCATTGAGTAGGGCTTCCCTGATAGTGGCTGTATACGCGTGGCCATGTGAGAGCATTTCGAGAGGGAGAGTGGACTCTCTCTACCCTTGGCCGTACCGAGGCATTTGGGGGCTTATTTCACACTGAAGTTATTATCACTTATTGGAGGGACTAAGTACAATCATCCGGGCCGAAAATAACCTGTTCGCAAAACGAGATCAGTCAGTCAGCTACAACGTAGGACCAGACATATGCATCAGTCCAAGTTGCCACACCCCATTAACACAACAAAATGAACACCAGATTTATAGAAGCAGTTACTTCAATGGTAGTAATATATAAAAAAAAGATTGTGTATCAACACATAATACGGAAAGAAAGAATTGGTTCGTAGAAATAAAAGTATAAGGCAATTTTAATCTCACGGTTTAAGGGAAGAAAAAGAGTGTGTACAACCACATCGTTGTGATTGATTCTGAGATATGTTATCTAGTCTCCAACAATTGGTTAAGATAGTCGCGTGGACCGCAATCAAGTAGTCTGCATCTACCAACATGACTCAGATCAGAAGTCAGTGACTTCAAGGACTGATACTAAATATTAATAAGAAAAGCTTTCAAGCAATTGGTACAGATTATGCTAATTATCATCAGTTTTCAGAAGAAATAGCATGAACTCCATTCCGGTAGTGCGTTGACATGAAGTGAGGTTCTACAACTTTTATCTGTACCCGTTGCGATTAAGTTAGTTTAGCTTAGAATATACGCTTCCCTGGATCCTGTTGATTCAAGATTATATCTATGAAAAGGGAAGAATATTAAGGAAATGAAGGAGTATGGAAAATGATGATTGTGTAAAGTTCCGCAAACTAATCTTTGGACATAATGGAAAATAGTTGATACACTACTTTCCTAGTTATGTTTTGTAACTAATATAGCTTTACTGTTCCCCAACCTAATTGTTTTGTCACATCAATAATCCGGTGTTTTAACCGGGTTGATGGAAACGGAGAGTCCACCTAGGGGAGTTTGAAAACTCCGATTCCAAATCAATTGTGCATATGGGCTCCTGGATCCTGAGGGAACAAATGACGTGCGAATATACTGTTGGTCACCAGCTACCGTGAAACTGCATCTTCTAACGTTGCTCCACTGCCTTGTGGATTAGACCTCTAGGTGAAAGGCTCGCGGAGTGTTCTAAGAAAACCACTTGCTTCGGTTTGGGCACCCGAGTAGTATTCCAGTCCTCACACAAATCGATGATAACTACTACTGGCCTCATTGTTATTGTGTGGTGCATATGTATTTAGTGTCTTCTTGTACCAATGTTTATGTGTTCAAATAAGTGGATAAATCAATAATCTACTTTAATGAAGTTGTAACCTTACATATATCACTTTGTATTCTCAGAATTTCATATTTTCTTACTGCAATGTTCTGTTTATAATCGATTGAAAAATCATTAATCACACTTAGAATTTTAAATTTATGACATATTCAACTCTCTCACTGTAGGATCCTCATGTACCAAGATCTAATGAATAGCCGAAAACAAATGGTAAAAGCAATACTTACATGGGAGTATTTAGCGGCCTTGATAACACCGATCGAGAAGTCAATCGGACGACATTAGCGACTATAGTAAGAGGCGATCTCAGAGAAGAATTAGTCAAGACTTTTAAAGCTGCTCATCAAAGTAGGAGTAAGCGCCTGTATTTTCACTTTTGTCAAAACGATCTCTGATGAAAGTCGCAAGGTGTTTTAAAGTCAAAATTCTTCGCAGCATGTTAATCATTATTAAAAGCATCATTAGTAAATGAGTAGAAAATTTGACAAGGATTAGGACAGACAATAGTACCTCTTAAGTTATTAGACTAGAGATATCCAATTTTTCATATAAGAAAAAAAGGCTTTAGGAAAAATGCTGCTTAGACGACAGAACACCTCGATAAATATCCCCCCCTTTGTCTTAATTATTCATCACAATAAGTTTATAATCTTTAAATGTAATATTTTAAAACGGGCAACTTCATGTGTATCTAGGTCGATAACTGATCGGGAAACTAATCATCCTGTGTAACTGGTTTTAACCTACCTGGTTTGTCAGTCTTGCCATGTGGTGATAATTACTTCCATAACCTAATATTTCATTGAATCGCTAAATATCGAGACATAACACTTGACATATTAACTGCAAAGAATCGTTATTTAACGAAATGACCACTTTAATAAGCAGCCTAAAATTACAACAGCAAAGTGATTGTCAGTTAGTGTTTGTGAAGATTGTTGAATTTCATTTAAATCATGAATCTATCTAAGTTAAATCACCACTGAAAACATGTAAACACTAAACGGTCGTTTCATTCTAGTATCGGACTTTTTAGCTATGTGCATCTGCGACCCCGCGCGCGGGAATCAAACCCAGGACCTACAGTTACATGCGTGAACGCTTAACCTCTAGACCACTGAGTCGGGATCTAAAAGTATAATTTGTACTAATTGATTCAATAATGTCATACATAACGGTGTGTTTTTAAATATGCAATAGAGGAATTTCTATTTCATTAACCCTTGGTTGATCGTTAATTTAGCTACATTAGTTTAGTGGTTAAATCATGTGGTTTTTAACAAGTAGGTTGAAGGTGCAAGATCCTCTTTACTCATGCTTCGATTTAGTAAGCTGAGTAATATTGTCAGCTGTAACGCACAACAACGATGTGGATCAAATTTGAGTTCCATTAGTATGTTGATGTTAGATGGTTATAAGTTGGTCTCTAGAACTATCCATGGATCTAAATTTCGTTTTAGTTAAGGCTCATTGACAAAACGTACTAACATGCTCCTTGAGAGAAGTGGTACTCCAATGCTAGGTTCAAACCCATATCTCCCAGTTACATAGTGTAGGAAATCACCACTGAGCCATTTACATCTCAACTGACTTGTAAGACTGAGATATTTACATTAATTAATTACTAAGTAGTAACTAATTTAATTGATATTGTTATTCTTATTATCAACTTACTAATTCGTTGTATTTTATCAAATAAATTTCCACTTTTCCTCGTTTTTTGTTGTTGAATATTTTCAGTCTGTTGATTATATCTATCTAATACACTTCTCAGATCGTTACAGTTATAATGATATCATCCGTCTTTGTCACAAAGATATGCCTAATTGGTTAGTCAATCGTATTATACCATCTGTAACTGCTAAACATTGTCTTGAAAGTAGATGATACTTATATTGATATTTCTTTTCTATAGATTTTTGTAAATTTTATGTAGTTTGTATAATTTACCAATAAAATAAAGAGAAAAGTTTTGATTGTTTTAAGTCTTTTTTTGTTTGTTCTGATTATTGAGCTAAATGTTTAGATGAATTCACATCATTATAAACGAATAATTTAGTTGGTGAATTATCTTCTCACAATAGAACGAAACTGTTGTCCAGTGCTTCCAGGTTTTCCATGATGATCTAGCTTCAATCGACTCATGGTGCCAACTATTGAAATTACTACAATCTTCACAAAACCTCTTCTGATACGCATTATATTCCTTTAGTTGGAAATTCTTGTTTTAAAACTTTCTACTATTTAATGTGTGGCGTCGCGTCCCATGACCCCCATTGTGAGATATGATAAGTAACCGTACACCTAAGGCTAGCGCCCATCCAACCAGGTCATCTGCTCAGCACCACACACAGCTGCAGGGTCATGTGCAGTACTTCTCCGCATTTATGACGTGGAGACTGGGTGGGAAACCCGCACTTGGCGGACAACACTCTCTGTCCAGTGCCCGGGGAGTTCTCACAGAGTCAGTGAGTGATTGTTTGTTTTTGACACACTCTTCAACGAACTCCGAAATAACCACCGGTCCGCGACTGTTTAATGGTTATTAACTTTAAGTAAGTAGATTTTTATCA
The DNA here is from genome assembly GCA_944470205.2 of Schistosoma margrebowiei. Lineage (NCBI taxonomy): Eukaryota > Metazoa > Platyhelminthes > Trematoda > Strigeidida > Schistosomatidae > Schistosoma > Schistosoma margrebowiei. The sequence goes on from OX104027.1 coordinate 9,047,864, forward strand.
CAATGGGGAATTGTGGAGATTTTAGTAGTTTTAATGGTTGGATTTATAAGTCAATCTTAGCTAGACTACCATTAAAAACGGGTTCGAGTTCCACGTTCAGCTTATATTGACTTATGAATTCAACTATTAAGATGGGTTTTTGTTTAACTAATCAATACAGTTATCTTACTCTAATATTTTACGAATATTTAAATTAATATCAGGTAATAATAATAATAATTGTTCAATTTACAAGTTTATTGTGAAATGAATGAAATCTATTCCATTTAGTTATGAATTCCTTACGTTCTAGTGAAATGTTGTAATTCTAATAGTGTACAATCATGTTGTGAATGAGACTGTTTTCATTGATGAAATCAAATGTTCTTGGCGTTATATCTCAAATCCATTAAAGTTGAACATATGAATTATTTGATCTTAAATCAACGGTTTAAGTGTATTTATTTATTTATTTATTTTAACACATAGATATCGGTACAAGTAGGCACCAAATACATATGTGCCACACAAATCTCATTCGATATGTGTGAGGCTGTGATACTGCCCGGGTGCCCAAACCGAAACAGCTGTTTTCCTTAGGGGGCTACATCCGGAGCCTTCGACCTAAAGGTCTAATCCACAAGGCAGTGGAGCAAAGTAAGGAGATGCAGTTCTATGGTAGCCGGTCACCAACGATTGGTTCATACGCCATTTGTTCCCTCAGGATACTGGAACCCATGTGCACCATTGGTTTGGAATGAAGGTTTTCCAACTCCCCTATGTGGACTCTCCATGTCCACCAACCCGGTTAAAGCGCCAGACCTTCGCTTTTCGTCTTCTCAATTTCGTAAACAACACCCGTGCTGCTAGGTGGCAGTGAGTAGGACTTTTCTGACAGAGGCTATATACGCGTGGCCATGTGAGAGCATTCCGAGAGAGAGAGAGAGCGGACTTTCCCCACTCTCGGTCGTGCCGGGGCATTTGGGGGCTGTTTAAGTGTAACAATAGACTTGAAGATTCTAAGTTTGAATATATATATTAGTTTATCTAATTTATTCTAGAAAAATCTTTCAACCAAACTAACCATCAATCTTATTTGTATGTTTTGATAAATACTGAGTTGAAAATACAATAATTTAGTTTGTTGAACCTCATTATCTTATCACCTATTGTAGGGTTGTAAAATATTGCCACCTAGTGTGAAATATTTAATCAATAGTAGTTGACTACAAGTCATATTTACTGGCTATATTCATACGTGAAATCAAAACTGAAAACAAATGGGGGATTAGCTACTCATCAAATTTAGTTGATTTAAGTTAAAATTGCTAATAGATATGTAGATTTTTCAATAGTCAGTCTCAAAATGACGTGAATTATCTTACTTAACTATTGTGCAGGATATATAATTTAAAACCTGGAGTTCACATTTTCTTCGGAATTTATGGGTCATTCATGTATTATAATGACCAACCTAAAATATCTCAAACACTGCAACGTTAAATAATTGGGGCTTGTTGGACAAAATGTACTGAGAAAGGTGATCGAAATATAAATATCGACATTACATTGTCTCACATTGTAACATCTATAGAAAAGAACAACTAAAATAACTGAGAGCAACTAGATTCACATAGGTATGTTTTTCGATTTAAGCGTAGTAACCGAACACGTAGACTACTTTGCATACTATCTGTCGGAGATGCTGAAGTATGGATAAACTACATAACCGTTCTTTCTTTTGATTTACTACTGTGAACCGTAAAGTTTGTTGTTAAAACATCAGTAAATTGTACATATTTAACCAGAAAATGCCTTTGAATCCTTGCTGGGGCACTTGGTCATTTTTTCTGCATCGTCGACTACGTAGTGGATATAAATCAAAAGCGTTTGCATTTAATAGTACGTAGATCCTAATATCCACAAATTATCTAGTTTTATCCATTAATTGTCTTTATTCACTAGTCAGTTACAACCGAACCGTCTTCTAGAATCGACAGTTAAATTGATTGGTACGTAAAGAGGCACCATTAAATGAATTGATTTCTTAAAAGGAATTTATTGTAATTATTTGGTTGGATACACTGCCGTTGAAAAAAATAAGATAATGTAGAAAAATCATTGGAATGATAAATTTGAAGTTGATGTGTTGCAGTATTCCGTTCTTCAAGTCTTCTTTACTAGAAAGTAAAGTCAATATGTTACTTTTTTTCCCGATAAAAGCAGAGAAAAAATTAGTATTTGTCTTGGGGATAAACTGGAGGTAGGTTTGGGTAGAATAACATCCTCTTACCGTTTCTTTATGATTTTACTATTTAAGCGGATCGTGATTACAGATCTAGTTATACAGGTTATTTACTTGAAGAATGACCTTTAATGTAGAGTATGTGGATGATTTCGTTTTGTCTTACAATTACATACCTAAATCACTTGTAATCAGTTAACAATCAGCTCATGTAGACGTCGTATGCATTTTTCACTGTGAAAATTGTACTTACATTTATTCTTCTAGGTAAGTTCTTAGAGACAGTAGAAATGTTCGTGTATCTGGCCAGATTAATTAGCACTGGTGCGGGCTATTTTATTTATTTATTTAATTCACATAAAATGTTTTACAACTGGGTACCAAAAATAATATGCGTCGCACAAGAATATTTACGTGTGGGTTAGGATATTGCTTGGGCGCCCAAACCGAAGGAGGAAATTTTTTTAAGGAGCCACTTCCCTAGCCTTTGACTGACGGGGTAATCGAGCAACGTTAGGTGTCATCCTATGGTGACTAATGGCCAGAAATAGGTTTATTCATTATCCATCCTCTTAGGATCATGGGACCAATATTTACTTTTGGTTTGAAATCATGGTTTCTTAACTCTCCTAGACTATCCCTTTGTATCCATGATCCCGGTCTAGACACCGTGGGTTCTCTTTTCATCCTACCAATTCCATAAGGAGTAACCCCATCACGAGAAGGTATTGAGCAACACTTCCTTGCCAGGAGTTATAAACGCGTGGACCGATGGGAGGATTTCTGGCGAGAGAGAACTCCTTATACCCTCTGTTGTATTAAGAGATCTGGGGATTGGAGACCTCTCGGAGACTGATATCATCGATAAAATCAGGCTTCGTATTGCGTAATTCATAGGAGCTAAGATCATTTAGAGGCATCCTTTGTAAACTAATCATCTAGCCACATTCAAATTGTCTATTGTATTCCGTGCATCTCTTAAAAATTCAAGGTCTTCATAATCCCGTCGACCACGAGAAGAAAGAGAAAGGGGGAGAGTAAGCAGCCTTGTTTAACTCCGGTTGTCATTTGAAATGCGTCTTTCAGCTGTCCACTATGCACGAATTTGCAGTGTAGTTTTTCGTACGAATTCCGTATGATGTTGACGATCTTCTAAAGTGCACCGATTTACCATGTACCCTGCACCTAACTTCAGGTTCACTTACTCGATCGTTCCACTATACGCTAGGAAAATGTTAAAGACACCCGTACATAGCCACGTTTCACAGCTATGAAGTATTACGGAACAGACTGTTGAGCATTATACTTGCCATTATATTGTCTGACAGACATTTGGTCTACACCACAAGTGATGCAAGTTGTCTAAGGCCAAACAAGATTTTCGAATCCATTACGATTCCATTCATTCCAAACAAGGGAAGTGTTCCTTTCCATGTTTGTTTCATTTCATGTTGTTAAAGTTAATAAAATAATTGTAAAAAGAGTAACATTAAATTACATACGGATTTCTGTTTCTGATTTTCTCCTTTGTACTTCATTTTTCGACTGATTATTTGGTGTCAATGTAGGTTTGTGTAATGTTCTTTTCTGTAAATCTTCAGCGTACTAATAATAATAATAATGATAAGAATATTTGATCAAATGAAATTAACCTATTTAGTGTGGATAACAGACAGTATGATGTTATTTGATGTTATAAATGATTAATATTTATTAAAACACAACAAAAAACAAGCCATAGTTTCACTTGGTATTGTTTGGCTTGTATCTTCCCATTGATGTTTAAGACTACAATTGATCAGTCTGTTATTGGCATACGTGCATCCTGTGAGGATTGGCTCGATATATATATTTTTTTACATAAAAGAATAGGTGGTTTATAGTCACTAGTAAATTCAGTTAAAGTAGTTTGCGGTTTTAGTAATAATAATATGTCATTTACCAAGTGTACAGACTCGTGCATTTGGTTTCGAGGCATACAGCTTGTGATATACTATCTGATTGTCCAAACGGAAGTAGGTAAGGGCATGGTTCGAACTTGAGACTTGATGGCTAAAATCGAAAGTTCTTATCAATGAACCACCGTTCGTTTACGCTCAGCGTTTTGTCAAGTAAACATATGAATGACAAACTTAGTAATTCCATATCATAAATCTGATTTTCTAACGGTGAAAATTACTCATATTTTTTATTGGGAAAAGTAACAATGATACTAACAACTTGTTATTGGTGGAATTTTGGTATTATTAAAGTTAAGTATCCCGTAGTATTTACAATTTTCACTTTATCTACATGTTAGTGTGATCGCTTAGTCAGTCTCTCGTTGGCATATGTGCATTCTGTGCAGACTGCCTCAATATTGCCTGAAGTCATAAGATTTATAAGCAAAGATGGGTAGTGGCTAGCAGTGGAATCGAAGACGCGTGTTTCGTCCCATTTCGGACTCGTCAGCTAGATGTACCTGCATCTCAGAGTTGATGTACACTGTGCGCCTCAAACCTATGGGGAGATACAAGTAAACAACACTGAGTGAATATAACTTCACCACATTGCACAAGCGAGTGGCTATCAGGACTCAGTAGCTGAATGGATAACGCGATGGCATTTGAAGAAAACGGTACTGGGTTCGAGTCACAGAATGAACATAGACTCTGAGATACAGGTACATCCAGCTGACGAGTCCCTGGATTCCACTGTTAACCACCATCCATCTTTGCTTAGAATAAAAACTGTTTGGTAAACCCTATCAAAAGAAAGTTGCAACCCAAAAAGCTTAGTGGTTCCGCTGCTAGCTTCTATCCATCTTTCCTACACATTACTTTACTATCGCTTTTCATATGTTTGCCGTGATCACACGAAAATACTGTATGCAGTTTATTTTGTTAGAAAATTTTAATAAAATGTTAAACTATAGAGTGATTTTTGTTGTCAGCATTATTTCTACATTATTCAAAGTTGACTCATTTGTTGAATTGGGATGCTTTTTCTTTTTTTAGGTTTATTAACCAAAGTACATAAATAACACTGTGATGTTTGCCATTCACGGCGGATCAATTAAAGTTATAAATGTAGATCGATGTATATGGTTTTACAGGTTTAGAATATACCGATAATTACAAAACTTGAAGATATTTTATTCAGTCTGTGAGGAGTTCTCGTTATGTACTTCGGTATAGGCGGAATATATTGTCAAACCAATGGTACAGTTAGGAATTAGCTGTAATGTAATAATCATTACATCCATATCTTATGGACTATCATTTATCTCTGCCCTCTCATGATTGGCTAAAACAGGTTAAGACTTCAGTTTTATAGTTCAAGGTATAGTTCAGCTTTACTATTATTTTTAAATCCTTTACTGGACTAATTGTCCAAGGATTAAGCACTTGATGTAAGACCTTAAGGTGCTGAGTTTAATTCTTGATGAAGTGATGAATGTGTACTACTGGGAACTCTTAAAATAGGACGAAACCTTTGTTCAGTTCTTCATGGTTTTAATACTTGTCTAACTAAGGCTTGTCTGTGGTGTGAATATATATATATATATATAGTAATATAAAGATAATTTTCTCTTACTTGTCTAGCACGAAAAGATATAGGTGAATAACCGGTAGCAGTAGTGGAACCTAATGAATTAGTTCCATTACCTTTACGTGTACATGTTTCTACATGCTTAGTTGCTACATCAATTTTAAATTTTCTGTAGCAAATCAAACATCGCATCATATCTAATAATAAAGAGATTAACATAAAAAGAAAACAAAAAATACAAAGTAACAAACAATTATGACTACATTATATCAAGTGAATTATAATGACTAGTGTTACTATCTGATTTTCTAAACTAAAGTAGGTTTCAAAAATATTTTTTTGTCAGCATTTTAAATATTTTATTCAATGTACGTATGATATTCAAATTTCGCGCAAAAATTTTAAAGTTTCATTCTTGATTCTGATTGGCTCATACTTATGCTTTAGTTTAACATTCGACATAATTTATTTTAGACAGTGAGTGAGATTTAATTTGGTTTACGGACGACCTTTGAGTGACTCCAGACTGATCTTGAGAGTGTCCACCTAATAACTAGGATCAAATGAGGGTTATAAACCTTTGTGAGGAATTATAATTATAATTTACAGTTGATGATTAAGGTTAGAAATTAGATTTCGGGTTTTCATCATGAACTGACATCATCTGTAATGCCAAAACTCTATTTAACCAAATGGATGAGTGAATTTAGCGCCAAAATCTAAGACCTATTATCTTACACGTGATTGGTTCGTATATAAATTATAGTCTCGCCAAATTTGAATGTAAAACTGTTAATGGATTGTCGACATTTAATTAAGGGTTTCCTTGGCGAGACTCTAATTAATGGACGACCTTTGAACGAATCTTAAGTGACCTTGAGAAATACTAGTCAATCAGCAAACAGTAAGTATAGAGTAAAAATATATTATACAAAACCAAGGAAATAAAGTGGATGCACTTCTTATACGTGGTTCAAAAACTTGTCAAGGTTAGAAAGAAGTTCAGAGGTTCTAACATTGTAATGCATGCAGTAGAGAAGATCATCCATACGGCTACAGAATAGTCAGCCTCTGGGGTCATAATAAGGCCTCAAAAACTGTTTCAGCCTCGACCACATAGGTTCAATACTGTTTATATGCACTCCGGTTGTTGAGTACACAAAATGCTACTTGTGGATAACGACACGATGCACATAACCAAGCCTATTTTGGAGTGTGTACGCTCTCCAAACATCCGAATATTTTGTAGTACCTGGCTGCAGCCAGTGTTACTGGTGCTTTTATTATCCAGCTCGCGATAATTGTCGTAATTTGCCTTAGTTAGGAATTAGATATGGGGTTTCCATCACGAACTGACATCAGCTATAATGCCAGAAATCTATTTAGCCAAATGGATGAAAGGCTTTCGCGCCAAAATCTGAGATCAATTATCTTATACCTGCTTGATTCGTGCACAAATCATAGTTTCGCCGTTTTATTTGTTATAGCTGCTCATTTATCACGTTTTGTACAAAATTCCCTGTGGACAGATTGTACGTTAGCATTAAGCACTTAAGTTAGCGCCGTGACCTTGAAATCTCTTTAACGCTTCTGATTGGCTCGTCTGTAAATTAGAGTCTCGCTGTTTCCACATCATGGGATTAACCTTCGAAGTTAATTATGTCCATAGGAGTGAATACTTTATAAACTATGATAATAAGTATAGAAATCATTACAAATCTGCTGATGTTTAAAAATAAATAGTTAGGTATACTTGTGTAGTAGGTCCTTGATATCTGCATAAAACAAGGATTTTATATAATAGACATGTTTAATATTGATTTAATATTATGTGTTTTGAAGTTGGATTTAAGTTTTGTACTAGTTAGTATTTGTCGACAAGGCGTGTTAGTAATATTAAGGCAGCCAATGCTTCTTGTGGGATTAAACCAGGGGCACTCGATCTCATAGTTTCAGATTTTACCACTGAGCTATTTAACTTGCAACTGACTTCATTTATAACAGCTGCAGTTCAAAGCTGGTGATAGAAATAAAGTGCTGCTGTATCAATACCATGATTCTTATGTATGTAGTAGGTTCTCAATCCGGCATCAAAAGTTTAAGCAACTAATTTCATGACACTTACAAATTCTGATTTGAGTGTATGAATGACAGAGAATCGTGAATTACAATAGCAACTTACACATAAATTGAGAAGTGGCTACTATAACTCCGTTCCCGAAATGATGATGTCTTTATGTTTGAAATAACGAACTCTGGACTAAAGTTTCAACATGAATGTTGATGTATACGAGGATTTTCATAACATCCGATTAAACCGTGTTACTGCTGTCTATTACGACATACAACTTATTTTCAACCCTTTTTCTTAATGATTAGAATTTAGTTGCACAACTCAATGTGACACAACGGGTTCCTGAACTCCTAGTGATAAATCTTGTTTAGTTGAGTTAAATTATGTCGGTAGAGAGACATATCTCAACTTATAGTATTGAATAATTGTCATGTTCTATTGATAACAGAAAATTCAGGCTATGAGATCTTAGCTCGTTATTCAGTATGTAACTCTTTGTTTTGACTCCTAGAGGTGTAATCAGTGAACATAGGTAAGATGTCCCAGACGAGAATGGAACAGCTATTAAATGATCCCTATTTTTCAATCATTACCCAATGATGAAACACTATTTTCTACTAGAATTAATCGTTAGAATCTGCCCATTTATATGAAATGAGTATTTCCAGTCATTAAAATATCAAAAATATAGGGTAATTTCATAGGACTACAGAGTTAAGGTGCGAAAGCGCGTATCGGTAAAGCAAGAGCAGCATATTTACAACTGCAGAACATCTGAAACTTAAAGCAACTGTCAACCAACACCAAGGTCAGGATTCTCAATACAAATGTCAAGACAGTTCTACTGTATGGGGCGGAAACCTGAGGAACTACGAAAGCCATCATCCAGAAGATACAGGTGTTTATTAACAGTTGTCTACACAAACTACTTCGGATCCGTTGACCGGACACTAGTAGCAGCAACCAACTGTGGGAGAGAACAAACCAGATCCCAGCGTAAGAAGAAATTAGGAAGAAGCGCTGGAAGTGGGTAGGATACACATAGAGGAAAGCACCCAACTGCGTCATAAGACAAGCCCTCACATGGAATCCTTTAAGCCAAAGGAAAAGAGGAGGACCAAAGAACACATTACGCCGGGAAATGAAGATAGAGATGAGGAAAATGAACAAGAATAGGATGGAACTAGAAAAGAAGGCTCAGGACAGAGTGGGTTGGAGAATGCTGGTCGGCGACCTATGCTCCATTGGGAGTAACAGGCGTGAGTAAGTATAGAGTTAAGAAAGATGAATGACGCTGAAAAAAATATTTGAAGATAAATTTTTGTTACCTGGATTATCAATAATTGGAATTAAATTAGTAAATTCCATTTCTGAATTTCGCCTATTATTTAGACATGGTGTATACGATAAACGGCTTAATCGTCTGGATGCTTTTATATTATCCAATAAATGTTGTGCTTCGTTGATCCATTCATCTAATAAAAAAATTTAATAAAAGGTAATAAATAGTTGTAATAGTATATATATCGAAGATTTTTGCAGAATGCCTACTAATTTACAGACATTATCATGGAGATAATATTAGAAAAAAGTATATTCTTGGAAACGGTCACACGCTCATACAGCCACTATCAGGAAAGTCATACTCACTGCCTTCCTGTAGAACAGGAGTTGTTTATTAAATTGAGAGGACAGAAAGCAAAAATCTGGCGCTTCAACCAGGTTGGTGGAAACGAAGAGTTTAACTAGGAGATTTGGTAAACCCTAATATAAACCATTGGTGCACATGGGCTCCACGATCCTAAAGGAACAAATGGCGTATGAAATAGTCGTTGATCACTGGCTGCCATGGAACTGCATCTCCTAAAGTTGCTCCACTGCCTTGTGGGTTAGAACTTTAGGTCGAAGGCCCCGGATGTGGCCCCCTAAGAAAACTACCTGCCTCGGTTTGGGCATCTGGGCAGTGTCATAGCCGACACACAAATTAAGTGACTTGTGTGGTGCATATGTATTCGGTACCCCTTTGTACCATTATTTATGTGTTCAAATAAAATAGGATATTATTTGAAGAGAATTAAATAATAAATAATTTTAACAGAATATTTGTTAAAGAAGGGTTAATAAAATGATTTATATGATCCTAGCAAAGTTTAGAATCAGAGTTGATCACATTTTAGATTACAACATTACTTTCAAAATGTACACTATAGAGATCATCAGCTTTGTAAACATAAATTTGTTTTAAATAAGTATTGTGTGAAAAAACACACAACCACTCTTAGAAACTGGCATAGCAACACTGATAGATATTCTATCTTTACCAAGGTAAATATTTATTCAACAGCTTATTCATCATTTGTGACGACGGACCACGGGGGAACTCAAGGAAGCTGTAGGAGGCTCAGAAAGAGTTGTAGATATTCCACCTCATCACCTTTTGGTAGAACATTCTAAAACTCCTACGTGTAGCTTCCTGATTGGACAACGCTAATAACCCCATGTATACCGATTGGTGGACTGTAATGATGATTTCGTTCTTACTAAAAACTGTAAATACCTGACAATTTTGTACTATAATTGACACTGTTTGGAATAATATTTTTTCTATTAGTCTTCTGTTTTCTTATTGCGACTCGGAAAGGTTTTGGTGTTCCAGTGCTCAGTTATACGCGGTATATCAAGAAAACAACCTATTGATAAAGAAGTGAGACCAATGTTTTCATCTATAATGAACTGCGTTGCTAAGAATAAATTCGTAAATACTAGCATGGTTGTACTGTGGTGTATGGTACTAATGTTGACAGATAAAAGTATTTTGTATCATTAATCGAAAGTGAAATACCTGAAGGTTAAGAAGACCAAAGAAAAAAGAAAGAGAACAAAAAATGATTGGTGTGGAAACGAAAGAACAATGAGAACAATGAACAGAGGACGCTCAATGTTGAGCTCGATACTAGGACAAAACGGTTGTCCAAGGCTTTCATGTTTTCAATTGTTTGTGATTTAATCCATGAGAATGTATGTTCATCTGTTTTCATTTTAAACTTCATCCCAGTATATATATAACTGAGTATAGTTTCGTCTGTACATGATTGAACCAGCAAAATAATAACAAGTATTCCTGTGGACTAGAGTATTGACTCAGATGATTGTATTAAGTTTATATAATCTTCTTAGGATTTAAGCGATGCTCACCAGCCTAATATATCAGTATTCTAAGTAAAAAGATTATTATTCCTCACTGTTACTTACCGAATGTTTAAGAATAATCCACTTCATCTCTGATTTTACACTTTTGGTCACCTCAAGAAAACAGATATTCAGACTTTAATATACAAACCAAATATATTATAACTAAATTTTCCATGGAATGATTTAGTACTTTCAGGGTTATCTAATATCTGTTTTTCAGAAACGTTACGGAGTTCAGATTAGTACATTGTTTTAAATTTTAGTCGTTAGGATCTTTTAACAGTTTAAATATATTGCAGTGTAAATGAATATCTTATTATTCTGAGTTAGATAATAAGAAGCAGTTTGACATTCAATCATTCAATCAATCAGATGTCATAAAACAATTGACTATATGACCACGATCGAATCGTGCGAACGGGATTGTGGATGATGGTAATAACATCAATCAGTTCATGATCTCAATCAAAATGTTTATTACTTACTTAAATCTGTATTTTTGCTTTGAATAATACTACAGTCTTCACTAAATTTGTTGGCTTGTAAATTTGACTGATTTTGGGAATTCAAATAATTTACATCATTACAATAAGATACTATTGATTTTTTATTTGTTGATGAAACTTGTATTTCGGATTCTTGTTGGTGTTCTGGATGTACACGAAAGTTGGATGTTGTATACGTTGGTTGACTAGGATTGACTCGATGTTTTTGTTCTGATGTTTGTTCCTCTGTAGATTTATAAAAAAATGTTTAAAAAAAATAATAAAATATCATTGATCTAATCAGGAAACCATATTTTGTAAAAGAGAACTTTGACAGTTTCAGTCAATATAGACATCAAACTATTGAGAACTATTTGAACATATCCTTTTAATTCCTAATTATTAACAAGTTTATGGTTGTAGGATAATTGCGCATTACACATAGCAGTTTGATGGAGTCTATTAAAATTACTTATGATTATTATGATGTAACAGAAGGACTGGAAAAATGATACTTTACAAATTGCACATCTCAGTAGAAAAGGACGTGCTCGTAAAAACGTAATAGTGGATTTACCATATTAAGTAAAGTATAGTTAAATGTAGCAAGATTCAGCAGATGTTAATCTTTTTTTCCGAAAAGAAATTGTCTATGTATATTCTGTTGTGATTTGTTACTAAACATCTCATGTCAGTCAGAAATATAGACTAATATGGTGGGTAAAGATTATTCGATTAGAGTGTGAACGACAATATAAAAAAAGATTTTTTAAAATCGTCTGTGACTTGAAATCACATCATGAAAAGGAATGCTTAATTATACGGCATTCTTAATATGTTGGGAGGAAGAACAAGTGCTGACGGACTGGAAAAAAGGACACCTTATCAAGATATCCGTCAAAGGAGATATGAGCAAACGTGAGAACTATAAAGGTATCACGCTTCTGTCAGTACCAGGAAAGGTTTTCAAGATAGTGTTGCTGAATCGGATAAAAGACTCAGTAGACTCCTAGATTTGAGATCAAAAGGCTGAATTCCTTAAGGATCAGTCCTGCACAGACCAAATCGTCGAACAATCAGTTGAGTGGAACTCGCCACTATACATTAACTTCATTGGCTATGAGGTGTTTGACAGTATAGGTAGGAGGAACTTATGGAAACTACTCCGACACTCTGGAGTACCTGAGAAGATCGTCAACATCATCCAGGATTTATACGAAGGACTGCACCACGAAGTGATACATGGGGAGCATCTGACAGACACATTCCATGACCCGAATCAGAAAAGGCTTTTTACTCTCCCTCTCCTTCTTTCTTCCAGTAGTTGACTAGATTATGAAGATATTTGAAAGGATGCATGAAATACAATGTGGTTAGACAATTTGCACTTCTCAGATGACCTACCTCTTCCATCCAATACACATCAACAAATGCACATGAAGACAACTAGTAAAGTAGCAGTCTGTGTATCAGTAGGCCTCAACATATTCAAAGGCGAAATCAGGATCCTCAAATATAACACTGAGAATACCAACCCGATCACACTTGATGGAGAAACTCATGAAGAGGTGTGATTTCCCACGTATCTGGTCATCATCATAGACGAACAATGAGAATATGATGCAGATATGAAGGCAATGATTGGCGAACCAAGGGTAACATTCCTACAGTCGAAGAACATATGGAACTCAAAACAACTGTCTGTCTTCCAATATCAAAGCCAGAATCTTCAATACGAACGTCAAGACTGTACGGTGCTGAAACTTACAGAATTAGAACAACCAAAATCAAGAGAGTTCAAGTGTTTTTAACCAATTGTCTACACTATATACTCAATATCCGTTGGTCGCATACCATCAGCAACAGCCTACTGTGTAAGAAAACAAACCAGCCTACATTTGAAGAGGAAATGAGGAAAAGACGTTAGAGGGGGATGGGATATATATTATGGAAATCATCAAACTGCATCATGAGGCAAAACTTTACTTGAAACCCTGAATGGAAACGGAAAAGAGGAGGACAAAAGGATACAGTGTGACGAGAACTGAAAGCAGACACTAAAGGGTTGAATAGCAACTAGGTAGAACTGGAAAGGATTGCCCAGGATATGGTTGGATGGAGAGTGCCGGTGTGCGGCTTATGTTCCTCCACGATGGGTAACAGGCAAATGGAGTAGAAGAAATATGTTCTTGCAGTATGTTACTAATTAATTAGTGTTACTGTTCAGATCAAATTACACAAACCTGACTGTAGATAAATCATATGAAAAGTAGCATATTCATTTATCATTCTGACTTATTTCCATGCTCGTATAAATTCATATTATCAGTCTCTATGTTTTAACTACACGTTGTCGAATTTAGGATTTTCGGTAGCAAGAACAAATAAGTAAATTATTTCGTAGACACAAAATTGACAGGAATAACGCTTACTATAAGCGTTTCAATTTATAGATGGTCGAGGGAATCATACTGAGGGAATCAGTTTCTTTAAGATTAAAGGTATGCTTTGCTGACAAATGTCAAATAGCATAAAACTTAGGTTCAGAATTTCCTTTCGAATACCACATAATCGCCTAATATTTCAACATGTGGTGTCAAATCACTTGGACTACTGACATCATTGATCAGCACTAAAGAATTCAACCAACGTGACAGTGGATATCATTTAATGACCAACTAATTGTAAATATTTTTAATTTTCAGGCTGGCTGTATACGCGTATTCATGTAAAGGAGAGCTGACTCTCTCCATAGTGGTCATACCAATGCATTTGGGGGCACTTGATATACCGGTACAAGATTATCTGGTTCAAGCTGTTTAATCAAATCTACTAATTAATTAATTTGTAATAAATTAGACATTTTGTATTTTTCCTATGAAATTCATATAAACGAAGTTCATAAAATATTGAAAAATAATAAATATATGGATCATTCATCAGGATATCTACAATATGATGGTATTGAACATTAAATTATAATTTTGATGTGAACTATAGTTCAATAAAATTAAAACACTTTTTTATATTCTGTTTTACAAACTATCATTATTATAGGACCCTCTCCCCTCTCTGAAAATCAATTTAGTTGCTATATATATATATATATATATATATATATATATATATATATATATATATATATATATAGCCGTTTCGTCCTGTTGTGGGACTCCTCAGCAGTGCTCATTCACGATCTCGCCTTGCGAAATTCGAACCTAGGATCTATCAGTCTCGCGCGCGAGCATTTAACCACTAGATCACTGAGCCGGCCAGCATCCAACGGTGTTAATGTCTTTTCATTTTACTACATAGATTATATAAAATCTTCAATTTGATAAATTATTATGCTGGTTCAAAAGTAATAATAGAATAAAAATCATTGTATTAGCTTATTTACAAATTGATAGATTTCATAGTTGTTCAATGAACTTCTGAATTACAGACACGATTGCAGATCATGAATATATACACATGATTTTTAATATGAATCCGAATAGATACAAAATCTAAGGGAAAAAATATGTCTGAAGGGGTTTTGTGGAGATTTTAGAAATTTCACAGATTGAAATCATGAGTCAATTGAAGCTAGACCACCATGGAAAACCTGGAAGCACTGAATGTCTGTTTCGTTCTATTGTGGGACTTCTCAGCAGTGCTCATTCACGATCCCGCCTCGCGAGATTCGAACTCAGGACCCATCAATCTCACACGCGTGAGAACGATTCACCTCTAGATAACTGAATCGGTTGGCATCCAACGATGTTAATATCTAACTTCAACTAATCCACAAAATTGAGCGACACATCCACCATTATCTTCAGTGAGTTACTATCTCACAACAGACATGGTTGAACTCCACTGGTCACTGCTTCTCACTAGAACTCTGGGAGTATCTCTTGAAGTCACTCACTGGTCAGCAGATGATTATTATCAGAAGGGGTTTTGTTGAGATTTTAGAAATTTCACGTTGACATAACTTCGTGGATTGGTTGAAGTTAGACATTAACATCGTTGGGTGCCAGCTGAGTTGTCTAGTTGGTTAGGCGCCTGACGCGAGACCGGTAGGTCCCGGGTCCGAACCCCGCGAGGTACGAGATCGTACATGCGCACTACTGTGGAGTCCCATACTAAAACGTAACGGCCGTCCAGTGCTTCCAGGTTTTCCATGATGATCTAGCGTCAATTGATTCATGATTTCAATCTGTGAAAAAATTGTCTCTTAAATCATAATATTAATTACTGAGTTAAGAAAGTTTAACATTATTTAAATCTTGGATATTTTAATCTTAAGTTTGTGTCATACAAAAAAATACATTTTGTTGTACCGATATATTATACTGTCACATATATGGCTAATTTAATTGCTCTTTGTTTATATAGTATGGGAACTTTTACTGTGGTATGTGCTGATGATGTTGATAAATATATAAGTAGTATGTATCATCAATCGAAGGTGAAATACTTGGAGATAGATGGTTATAAAAATCGAAGAAAAGAGAACGAGAACAGAGAATGATTTGTGTAGAAACGAAAGAACAATCAAGTCTGAGATATTTTGCAAATCAAGTACTTATGGCATGGTTCTCAGATTTTACTAAGTGATTCTGTAAGTTTGTATTCAAATACATTCGAATGTCCTGACTTGTGTTTTCATTCCCTATAGTACCCATGTACATTTGTGTAAGGCTATGCAATCACTGAATGATTAACAATCTATTCTATTAATATTCAATTAAAGTTAAATTGATGCTTTCAGATTGATCAAAATGTAATTTTGTAATGCTTCACAATAAATAATTAACAGTATTAAATAAATCTGTCATCACTATGATAATTATTCAATGTTTACTATTATTTAAAATAATAAACAAGTGATTATGGAACAGTATGGATTTAATTATTCATCATTCATTACAGGTTCTAAAGATCGATGTTATTAGTCTTCAATGCTTAATTTGATATAAGATCTGTTGACTATTTTGTTGTTATATTATCAGAAAGGGGTTCGATGGAGATTTTTAGTAATTTAATAGTTAAAGCTAGACCACCATGGAAAACCTGGAAGAAATGGACGACCATTTCGTCCTAGTATAGGACTCTTCCTGCTCCTTCACAAAACCTCCTTCTGATAATAATCATCATGTGCTCACTAGTGACTAACTTCAAGAGGTGTTTTATTGTTGTTGATTTAATGTATAATTCAGGTTTTAATGAAATAGACTTTCATCAATGATTTGGTTCAAAGCTAAATATTATTAGTAAGTTTATTTATTTATTTTAACACATAGATTATGGTACAAGGAGGCACCAAATACATATGTGCCACACAAATCTCATTCGATATGTGTGAGGGCTGTGATGCTGCCCGGGTGCCCAGATCGAAACAGGTGGTTTCCTTAGGAGGCTGCATCTGGAGCCTTCGACCTAAAGGTCTAATCCACAAGACAGTGGGGCGAAGTAAGGAGATGCAGTCCCATGGTAGCCGGTGACCAACAATTGGTTCATACGCCATATGTTCCCGCAGGATACTGGAGCCCATGTGCACCATTGGTTTGAAATCCGGTTAAAGCGCCAGACATTCGCTTTTCGTCCTCTCATTTTCGTAAACAACACCCCCGCAACGAGAAGGCAGTCGGTAGGACTTCCCTGGCAGAGGCTATATACGTGTGGCCATGTGAGAGCATTTGGGGAGGGAGAGGGGACTCTCCCCACTCTCGGCCGTAACAGGGCATTTGGGAGCAATTTAAGACATACCGATTTACTGGAGAAAAAAACTAAAATCTAGAGAAAATGAAGTCTTGAAATGGATTACATATTTTACTTTACAGTTTAAAAAAAACATTAAGGATGATCTTAGTTGGACTTACTTTTTGAATGAGTTCCCTTTAATACAGTTGCTTCTAATAAATGATTTAATAGTTTATCAATTGGTGAATACGTATTATCATATTCATTGTATAAATCATTTGATTTTGGCCAATCAATATCTTGTCTTTGTAAATCTGATAAAAATTGTTCTACAATACTAGATTTTTTCTCTTTCCATTTTGAACTTTAAAAAAAGGAAATAATCATTGTGTTTGTTATCAGAAGGGGTTTTGTGGAGATTTCAGAAATTTCACAGATTGAAATCATGAGTCAATTGAAGTGAGACTTATAGGTTCTTGGTCCTAATCTCGCGGGGTGTAGGATCGTGGATGCGCACTGTTGAGGAGTTTCACAATAGGACGAAACGGTCGTCCAGTGATTATAGGTTTTCCATGGTGGTCTAGTTTCAAGTGATTCATGATCTCAACCATTTAAATCATTTATTTTAAGGAATTAAACACTACTGAAAGTATTGAAATCAACTACAAATCTGCATTTATTTCATAACCCACAAAATTCTTGAAATAAGATTTTAGATTATAACATCCCTTGTTAAACAAATAAAATTAATTAAATTCACTGACGGAATTAGCGGAGATATATATGAATATAACTATGATGAACAACAAGTTTTTACTTTCCAACTACAGTTTGCCTAAATGACTATAAAACCATGTTTGAAGCTAATTTATTCTAACATTTTTTAAAGTGTTTCTTTTCAGAATAACAGTTTCATTCAAGTTTAACGGAGTCAAAGTTCAGTTGTGATTGTTATAACGCTTGGTTTTTACTTCGTGTAATGT
Organism: Schistosoma margrebowiei; assembly: GCA_944470205.2. Lineage (NCBI taxonomy): Eukaryota > Metazoa > Platyhelminthes > Trematoda > Strigeidida > Schistosomatidae > Schistosoma > Schistosoma margrebowiei. The sequence goes on from OX104027.1 coordinate 9,066,044, forward strand.
TATAACGGTCGGGTTTTCATGTTCGCAAGTATGAGACGTTAATTTACCTTAGATGAATATCTGCAATAGATTCCCTCCCAGTGTCTATTCTACAGGACTTCAACACAACTCAGATCAAGAACACGTGATTAGCCTGACCACAATGTAATGTATTTCCACACCAAAACTCGACACAATCGAACAACAATGAACAATCAATAATGAACATTAATAATAAGGATAGGGAAATATATAACTCATCTGACACCTGTCAGACTATCTACATGTCCAACTAAGCAGACAACCAATCATTATCATTCTCGCCAACACATCAGTGATTGAATAGATACCACTATATTACAATTGAACTTTGTTCCGCAAGAACAGAGTGATAACAAGAATATAACTATCATTATGGGATTGTGAAGATTGTTAAATTGCATTGATACCATGATTCATGATTCATCATTGAGAACTCAAAAGCATTGAAAGGCCGTTTCGTCCTAGCATCAGAGTCCTCACTAGTGTGTGCCTCAAGTGTGAACTCCTAACCTCTAAACCACGGAACCTTTATCGAACGGTATTAATGCATAACGTTGATCATTCCACTATATTTCACGAAAAATTCCTATTGTTTTTGGTGCGCAACCGCCTCACAACCGATATCGTTTAGCTTGAGTGGTCTTGGTTTAGCACTAGAACCCTATGAAGGCAGTGGAGCTAAACGTTTTCAAGTGCAATGTACCCAACAAAAATAATGGAAAATTGTCACACCATATTATAAACTAGTTAAAATTAAACTGGTACAGCAATGAATTCCAGTTCAGCTGTCTGAAGTTTAATAGTTCGTAAGTCCGTAGATGTGCACTGCTGTGAATTTCAATACCAGGACTAAACGAGAATTCAGTGCTTTCATGTCTTCAATCATGGTTTAACTGTTATCGATTCATGATTTTGATTGAAAATGTAATGTTTAGAATCATTTCTGCATATATCTTACAACTGGTTTTGTTGAAAAGCGAATAATTACATAATACTCTCTGTTTCTTAGTTAGTTTTAATAAATAATGTCTCCAAATTAAAAAAAAAGCCTATTTTGACAAATAAAAACAATTAAATAGACAATCTTTAGTTCAATTAATAAATTCATTCATATATGAGCATTCATTAGTATAGTGTAGATATTAGCGACTATTTATTTATTTAATTATTTGAACACATAAATATTGGTACAAAAAGGGCAACAAATACATGTGCACCACACAAGTCACCTGAGTTGTGTGTGGACTGTGATACCGCTGTAGCAAGTGGTTTTTGTAGGGAGCCACATCTGGAGTCATCAGCCTAAAGATCTAATCCACAATGCAGTGGAGCAATGTCAGGATATGTAGTCATATGCTAGCCGGTGACCAACGATTCGTTCATACTATATTTGCTCCTTCAGGGAGTATACTTCAATATTTTTCTTGGATATTATTCCAAGGTTTTATATTCTGAAGTTTCATTATTGTTAAGTCTTGTAGATTACATTGAATCTGTAATAATTAGTAGAACTACTAGATTAAAGCAAATAAAACCATGAAAGTTTTATTTATAAAAGTTACTTTTATAGTGTGTATAAACTGTATTGCTTTGTTAATGCTGTACTCTCTGAACTGATTGGTTCAAGCGAGAGGTGCTTGTTGATATCAATTCATAGGTAGTGATGTCAACTGAAGTATCCATCTTAGCTAGAGATTGTTGCCTAATTTCGGAGTTATTTTCTTAATTCAATGAAAATAATATTTGTTCAAAAAAATTATCAGACATTACTTTATAATATCAGATGGGTTTTGTAGATTTTATAGTAAGTTCAATGGTCAAGATCATGATTCAGTTGAAGCTAGACCACCATAGAACAACTGGAAGCACTGGACAGCCGTTTCGTCCTATGGCGGGACTCCTCAGCAGTTCTCATTCACGATTCCGCCTCGCCCGCGTACGAGATCAGTTGGTCCTGGGTTTGAATCTCACAGGTGGCGGGATCGTGGATGCGCACTGCTGAGGATTCCCACAATAGGACGAAACGACCGTCCAGTGCTTCCTGGTTTTCCATGGTAGTCTAGCTTCAACTGACTCATGATCTTAACCATTGAAAATACTTTATAAGTCAAGGATACAAACATATATAACATAACTCGTATGCAATAGCCATTCTCCTAAGGCAGTAAATGAAGATTGTGAAATATCGTGCATCGATCAAAGTTATACATCAATATCGTTCGATGATGAAAAATTCACGTGTGACTTCGATTTCTGCGTTTGAATTCGCAGATGCTCATTATTGAGGAGTTTAATGTTAGAACGAAACAGCCGTTCAATGCTTTCAGGTGATATAGTTTTGATCGGTTCATAATTTAAATAAAACAGTAATTACTTATTAATCAGTGGTTATTTTTATGTTTGTTTATTATTCAGGGTTAATTTTAATTCCACCAATGAAGTGTAATTTTACCGGTTAGTGATTTGATATCGACATAACATAGTGATTATTAGTTTCTTCAAGATTATGAATATGCCTTACCAAATGATGATACAAGATATAGTCCTGAAACTTTTGATGAAATTGTTCTAACCACTCAACAGAGAACTTTTTAACCGAAAATACTTTCTAATGTTCTATCTCTTGTCATAAAAAAATATTATACGTCAAAGCACTAACATAGTGATTATATAAAAAAAGAAAAGAAAAAAAAAGAAAGGAAAAACCTTTTGTTTTTATCCAAATGAAATCAATCAAGATAGCCTTATATGATTTATCAGTCTAGGAGTTGTGGAGGTTGTCAAGTTTTTGATTGAGTTCATGAGCTGATTGATGTTAGACCACCACCATTGAAAACCTGGAAGCACTGGATGGCCATTTCATCCTATTATGGGACTCTTCAGAGAGACTGAAAGCTCTAGGTTCTAATCCTGCGAGCGGGATCGTGAATACACACTGCTGAAGAGTCCCACAATAGGACAAAATGGCCGTCCAGTGCTTTCAGGTTTTCAAAAGTGGTAGTCTAACATCAATCAGTTCATGATCTCAATCAAAATAATATAATTTCATTGAACTTACTTTTTACATACTTCCAATGAATGTTTTATATTTCTATGATGTAATTCATTACATAATGTTTGATAGGCTCGATTAACAAGAATAAAATGTGTTGTAGATGATTCATTGCCAATATTTTTATCTGGATGATAATTTTTAGCTAAACGATAATATGCTTTTCTTAAATCATTTATTGTTACATCCGTTTGTATTTGTAATAAACGACATAATTGTTTAAATTCTATTTCATTAATTCGATCCATTATTCATTATTATTATTATTTGAATCGAGTTAGTTACTATTTCATTTTTTTTTTTATTATTTATTTATGATTATTTTAATTAAGACCTAGATACAAAATATTGATTATTTAGGAATACAATATACAACAAAAAATAATGATAATGATTGGTTAAATAATCAATAAATTGTTTGATATGAATAAAGTAAATGAATAAATCTCATAGGTCAATCAATTGTTGCTTAAATTTTAAGTTAAATTATACCAAATTTTTCATTGTAGTTATGTTAAAAAAAAGAGAAGAAAAAAATAAATAATCGACGAGTTAAATAAAGTCTATATATAAGTGAATAGACAATTAATGTTAAAAAGAGGCCACCGAATACATATGTACCATATAAATCATTTGATTTTTGTGTGGATTGTGATACTGACTGGGTGTTCAGATCGAAAACAGATGGTTTTCTTAGGGAGCCAAATCTGGAACTGTCGACCTAAAGATTTAATTCATAATGAAGTGGAGCAATGTTAGGATATACAATCATATGGTAGCTGATAAACAACGATTGGTTCATATGCCATTTGTTACATCAGGATCCTGGAGTTCATTTGTACCAGTGGTTTGGAATGAGGTTTTTTTCAACTCCCTCTAAATGGAGTTGAAGAACCGAACATTCGTTTTTTGTCCTCGTAATTTCGTAAACAACAGTAGGATTTCCCTGATAGTGGCTATATACGCGTAGCCATATGAGAGCATTTCGTGAAGGAGAACAGACTCTTCTCACCCTCGGTAGTACGAGAGCCATACTAACTTAATTTCTTTTATGATTTGAATTGTCTTCTTCAACATTTATTTTTCATACATAAATGCCCTGACAATTAATTATATGGTCACATTATTCAAAATGTACTATGCTTATATAAATCACATCATTCTTATTAACTTTATCTTATTTAATCTTCATTTAAACAACATGAAATTGAAAGACGCGGAAATCAACGAATAGATTCCTATTCAATAATTTCAATTTTAATCATTTAAATAAATCAAGAAAAAAAATTTTGTTTACTTCAAACTATTATTTCAATAGAGTTTTGGCTTTGATAACAGAAATACTTATGTTTTTAGTTTCACTATATTTAATATATGAATAATAAATTGGAGATTAATTTACTAAAATTAATAGGGATTGTTGTTGTTATATTTGAGCGAAGATTAAATTACGGGCAACTTCTGAGGACTAATAATGGACTAATATTCCATAAATATTCTTATTGTATAATTATTCAATAGTTACATTATAAATATTTATATTTCCCTTATTATAAGCTTTATTTTGACTTATAATTTATTATTGTACGATTTACGGTTCTTAAGTTATGTTCAGTTTATTGACTACTGCCTCTCACGTTCACAGCCACATTTGGTCAAATATTGTACACATGTTATTTTCTATTTTATGGTACATTGTGGTCTGTCTAGTTGATATATAAACCGAGTATGTTTGAAATAAACGATTCGATTCGATTCATATTGCAAAAGCTCGTATTGTGTTCTGAACTCAAGCGAACGAGCTAGATGGACATAAGACCAATAAGGACGCTAGACTGCTCATACCGGTTGAACGTCATTGGTTTGGCATAGTGCGAAGATTTGTATAAGTCGTATTTCGATTAGTGGATAGATCACGTCATAAAAGCCGGACATAAAATCACAACAGTTGTTGAAAGTTACGAAAAACAGTTGATTGAACTGTATCCAGTTTATCATTATTCAAATGTTCATATAGATTTCCAATATGTTAGATAAACAAATTTAAAATTTATTTTTGTAGTTTAAATTACGAATTGATATTATTTGAATCAGTCCTGTAATCCTGGAAGCATAGAACGGTCATTTGGCCTTAGTATGAGACATATCAGCGATATGCATCCATTACCCTGGATCGAGTGATTAGATAAAGGACCTTCAGTCTCATACACGAATGCTTATAATCTAGACAATTGAGTCGTCATCAAACCATGTTAATGTATAACTTCGATCAACGCATGATATTGCCCAAGGTGTATAATAGTCCCATACCTGATACGGATTTAACTCAACTGTTAATGGCTTTTGGCTAGATTTCCAGGGGTCGCACCACGTGGTTAGTTAATAGTGAGCCTCTTCAGTTAATCATTTTAGAAATTTATTTTAACTTTATTTATAATGTAAGTATTAAATGAGTTTTTAATTATTAGATACTAACTTAGATTTATGCTGTTAAATGAGCAATAATAACTAGGCTATGAAACATCAAGTTTCTAAAGTAGAATTAAGTAAATGGAATTACTGATTACACTGCTCTTATGCATCATACAATTAACATTTATTTCTGTTCGCTTCCTCTATTGTGCTTGAATTAATTTAGTTTTTCCATTAGGGGCTATCTGCTCTTGTAATTACATAGATTTAAAAGTTGAAATGATCACATGATTCTGATAGTGATAAATTGAACGTCATTGAAACGAATATAACAAGCCTATAAACATTAGTGTAATGGTTATTAATCTTGTGTAATCAGTAACAGGATATCAATATGAAATGAAATTATAACATAGAAAGTAGTGAATAACTAAACCTTTCTTTTACTTATACTTAGTCAATATTGTGTGTTTTGTTAGTAAACACTGAGTACAAAATGTAATCTACTTGTACAATCCTATATAACTGTTGTATTGAAATACAAAGCTGGTATAATAACTTATTATGAATATGAGAAATTGTTACCAGTTACAACAGAATGAGAGTAGTATAAACCAGTGTAAGAATGAAGAAAAGATTGTACATGGAGATTTTGTTAATTCGAAAAAAGTAAATTCACAACTAAACATTCATTGACTAACTACTATATCAAATATTACAATGATTTCTATATCATTAATTTGAATGGTTAGTAGTTATATTTGAATACATTAAAATATAAAGTAGTTGGTAGTTGATATAAACTAATCAATGTATGTTTACAATTTAGAAAATTATTAGGTTATACTGAATTTATTAACAATTCTAGTTTAATTAAGGAGTTAAATATTACACGCACTCTGAATTATGACCTTTAAAATACTTCTTAACTATGAAGATTTACAGCATTTATGTACTGAGTAAATGAAGATATTGTAATTCTGTTTGTGTATCACATGATCACGTTATCTATCTGCAAATCAGTTGAATGACTTTAGAGATAAATTTACCTAACAACCTAAAAGATTACGTACTACTATGTGCCAGAAGGCATAAATCGCACAACAACATTTTTGTGTCAACGTATACTGCCGTTTTGTTTTTATAGTTAAACCAGGTTGCTTTGAAATGTTAGTAACCAATAAGTTTGGATACAAGTGTTTTAAATTCTAATTAGTATGTAAAGTAATTGAGGTGGAGTTCTAATATGTAGACAGACATCAATAATCATTTGAACACACGAATACATGTTTCAAAACTGTAGTGTTTTTCGACGGAGCTCCTCCGGAGGGCTACCGCTGATCTCAAGCCCGAATAAAGGAGGAGGGTTGGGCAAGTGATTAGCGACCTCAACCCATAGAAAACCAACTCGCTAAAAAAACGCTGATCAGAAAAAAATTATTCAAATCATTTAAACTCTGCCCTGGGAGTCAGAAGGTCTTCATGACTCCATGACGCCTCATAGTGAAAACCGAGTTCCTTCGGAAGTCAAAAGGCCGATGCCTCTTCTGACAACTAGAGCAACCATTTATTTAGGTACACGTAATGCTCGTATAATGTGAGAGACTGGGAGAGTCATCTAAGTTTCTGCAGAAATAAATCCAAATTCTTCATACTGACTGAAACTAAGACATTCTTGGAGCATAGGAATACGAAACGAACTTTTCTTCCTATTTTACACTTGATAACTATATGTGCCGTTTTCCTATATTGATGCTCACACAGAAGATAAAAGTCAGTAGCTCTCATATCAGGCAAAAATGCGTTGTCCACTGAACAACGTAGTTCAAAAAGCCCCTGAATCGTTGAATGATCATGATGTAGTTTGCAATTGTCTGCAGTTTTTTGTCTCAGTTTTTTTCACTGAAGTTTACTTCCCACCACCCAATATCAAATATAGTGCACATAGTGCTTTGTCATTTAAATTAATGGACACGTTGAAACCTTATCAATAGAATTCAGTGAATATTAAAGATTAGACCAACATGACTTTAGATGTTACTGAGTGATCAATCTATTACTTAGGTTCGGAAAACGAACATTGAATCAGGCTTCAAATTCTGGGTGAATGTGTTCAATGGCATAGCATATGTATATGTATGTATACATATATGTAGAAGAAGTACAACTCACGTACATTTAGCTCTATTTCTACACCCGTTCTTCAGTATAGTCTCTCATCTGGGTATCTCATGCATCATTTTTAAAGTTTGTTACATCGATACACGGGCATAACATTCAGTTATTGGACGCTGTAGAACGTAATTGAAGCTTAATATTAAGACAGGAACAACGAAGCAGTCAGATTTCTGGATGTAATACATTTAACCATTTTTAATGTTTACCATGCACAAATCCGACATAAAGTTTCGGGATGGTGTCAATTTACTTTAGAATTGGAACAAACCAAAGAGTTTGTGGCATAAAACATAGACCTAAGTCTGTTAACATTACATTTTATCAAATCCTTTCCTTGACTTATTTAACAAACAGTATCATTCAAAAAGTAGAAAATGGTATGTCTTGGAATTATTGTCATGTACAACTGCGTCTCTTTGATTTGATCAAACAAATTGTCAAGTTGAGTTTCTGTCTCTGTTCTATCGCCTTGTACTTTGGACATGTGAAACTTAAATCCATGCGACTAAGCTTCTGTTTCTATGTGATTTAAATTCACTATTGATAGATTACAGAGAAAGTGTTCGGGGTTTTCCGGAAAAAATCAGCATTAACTTTGCTTGCACAGTCTTTGACGAAGTGATATGAAAATTCTTGCATATTTTGCTTTGCAGACCTTGGATAAAGTTGATACATTTTATGCGACATATGGTACTTAGATGGTTGATTAATTCATCAAAGGCATTATTTTCTGCCTTTGGGCATTCAGCACACAATGAAGAAGGGAATCACAATGAATATCACACTGTGCTGTGCATCGACAAGTGATAGGAATGACGAGGATAAATATGAGCTATATGAAGGTTTGCAATCTATCATAGTGAAGTGCTCATATAAAGGACTTGACCATCCTGATGGGAGATCTAAACGTTAAAGTTGCAGTGGACAATACCGGATATGAAGATATCTTGGAACAACATGGACTGAGAGAAAGGGACGAGAGTGGCGAGAGATTCGGAACTTTATATTCATTCAACAAAGTGGTTGTAGGTGGCATAATATTCCTCCACATACAGAGCTACAACGGACTCAACGGTATCAAAATCAGACCGATCATATTTGTATCAGGAAAGAATGTTGGAAGTCTAGTGGAAGACGTAAGAGCCAGGAGAGGGGATGACATAACTTAGATCACCATATGACGATTGTCAAGATGAAACTTAAGGTAAGAAAACATTGGACAACAACGAATTCAAGATAACTCTCGACAAAATATTCCAAGAATTAATAAATTAACTCAAAGAAGAGGAAATTGTGATGCAGAACAACAATGGAGCACTTATGGAGCACTTATCTCAACGTGTCATCAGGCTTGGTGTTTAAAGAAGCATCATCATAAGTAATGAAGCTCTATCGAAACTATATGGAAGATTTAATAAAAGGAAAACAATTAAATAGCAAGTAATAATAGCCAAACAAGAACAGAGGATATCAGGGCACAAGCTGAATAGACTGAAGGAAAACAAGCAAGTAATGAGGAGACTTAGAGCCGATAAGCAAACATGCGTTTAGGACCTATCAATGAGAGCGGAAAACCTTGCAACAGAAAGAATTATGAGACAACCATATGACACGACGAAGGGACTGGCAGAGAAATGTAGTAAACCAGAGAAGCCAGTCAACAACTAAGGAGGCGAGCCAATCACTGAGATTCAAGGAAAGTGGAACAAATGGATAGAACACTTTGAGGATCAACCGGTCATCGGTGTGGAACAAGAAGAAGTTATTGGTATCGCGTGAATGATCGAGGAAATCAGCACTTTCATCAGACAAGTCGAGACCAAACAACGTATCGGCTGAAGCACTAAGGTTAGACACTGAAGCAAATGCCAAGATCCTCCACATCAAAAAGGAAGTTTTAGTAGAAAAAAACAAATGGCAGTAGCGCGGCCAAAGAAGACCAGTGTTTCGACACCTTATCCCTCGTGATACGCCATTGCTCAAAATGGAGGAGGTCATGTTTTTCTTATCGAAATGAATGTTTCACCACCCTGTCTTTAATAAAGAGAAAAATGAACACGCAGAAACAGAATGCACACCCGCAACTGCATCATACACTGAAACATGATGGCCTACGTGGGTCGGATAAGATTCGATCTGCACTGTGAAGCACTTTACACTCATGATATTGATTTCCACCTGGTGACCAAAAAACTGTATATTCATCTCAGTCCTACACGAGATCTGTTGCTGCCCGGGGATTTCAGTGTGATCGTTGCTGAGTGTAAAGCTGGCTGAGATGGAATGAAATCCGTTCGGGAGAATCAGCTCCCTCAGAACTACAGATACACCATACTGACGAGTGCGAAGTAGCGCGAAACCTCCACATTGTGTGAATACTATTTCTGTTCGAAAGAGTAGCAAACTTCTACAATTGTTAGGTGTTTTTTGTAAATTCTGTTTAACTACTTCGTATGACTAAATAGTAACTTCTTATCAAGAAACATTTTCAACATAAGGTATATATGAACTATCTCCAGATAGCATAACGCATATTTTGTTAACAGAAGACTTCAACTCCAGTGTACCATCAGAAATTATTCGACTTTTTTGCGCCGTTCGGATCAATGCAATTCGCTCGTTGAATTCACTCGGAGCAACTGTGGGGCTATTGCCGGTTCCCATCCCGAATACAGTAGGAAGGTTGGGTGTTTTGTTAACAACCCCATCTCGTAGAAATCTAACTAACTAAGAAAAAGACTAAGTTTAAAAAATAATTCACACTTGGGAGTTAGAGGGTCTTCAATTATAAGAGTAATGACGCCTCATGGTGAAATCCGGGTTCCTTCGGAAGTTACCAGGCTTATGCCTTTTCTGATAAGTATCATTTAAGTTACATGGGATGCTCGTATAATGCCAGAGACCAAGAGAGTCATATAATGTGATCCAGGTCGAAAAACCAGATATTCGATGGTTGGGTTGAAAGGTTAACAGAACACTTTGTCAAGGTCTAGCCGATGCAAATTCACACTGTCGATCTCACGTTTGGTCAATACATTCAAAACCATATAGCAAGACCTTTTTCTGGCAACCTCCTGTTTTCCAAATATAGTCAGTTCAACATCACCATATCTGCTTCTCGTTTATGTTTTGATCAAAATTTATTTCACTTCATCCGAATCTGTTTTTAGCCGTATCACATATTTATTCCTACTTTAACCATGTTTGTAATAACTTTCCAAATTTAATTTTGATACGCATTGTAATGACCATAACATTTGTAGACTAATATTCAACAGTTTGTCAGTAGTTCAAATTAAATCATCATATAAAACAACTCTCTTGTTGGCAAGCAGATCAGACTATGAAAAAACCAAATGAATGCGTTTTATTTGACACTTGCTAAGCTACCCAACTGAACAAAGTACACTTGAAGTCCCCATTAGTTATGCTTTCGCTTTACTGAACAAAAGTTTATAGTGATCATCTCAGGAATTAGTGTACAATTAGTTAACATGAAAGCGCAACGGAATATCTGTCGTGCTAAAAAAATTAACTTTTAGAATAACTTATCACAAATAATCATAATAGGTTGATAGAGACGGATTTGAGATGTCTTCGATTCAAAACTGTTTATTAATTATGGACATAACTGTGTTTTGATATTATTCAACTGTTATGTAGCCCAACTATTGACTGATATCCGGAATGCAACCGTTTGCATACATTGGTATCAAGATACTTTGAAAGTGAATATTAGAGCCTCAGACGTTTTTGAAAACATTTTGTCAAATGAAATCAAGGAATAAAAACCTTATGTTGAATGTAGTATGCTTTCAAAATTTAGCTACGACAATTAACGTTTACACCATTGTGTATACTGATATGCTTATGAGAGCATTCTCATCCATAGAAAATCAGTCCGGAAATCCATCGAATATTCGAATATAATAGTAACTAACACGCATAACAGAAACATCTCCTTATTAATTAAATGTTGACTTTGTTTGAAGCGTGAGATTTCTGTTTGATCTTGAGTTTTGAATTGATACTGTGCTTATTGTGTTGCAAATTTATTTCGTTTTCTAGAGTTGTAGTGCCTGCACTGGAGACTGTCACAGTTACTGACTATTCTATTCTGATGTAAATTTCAGTGAAAACATGTCACTTTCATCATGTGATGCGGCAACTCGATTTGAAAAAAAAAGTGTCATATTTACGAACTTTCAAATGACAGGCTTATTAATTCATCTTAATTAGTTCAGTCATTGATTTCATCGAAGTATTCTAATCAGTATGAGATTCGAGCAGCCAAATTTCATATTAGAAATGAAACAAATGGCAGTATAACCGAAAAACGACTATCGATTTGACATATTCCAAAAATGTTGATAATTTTGTTCAGCAACAAATATGATAGATATTTGTTACTCTCATATTAATTGTTTTCCGAAAACACACGACCAAATGAAAACTTGAATTATGTGCTGAATAGAGCATATAACATATTTGGTTACCTTTTTTAATCGTTCGATTTAACACTTAAATAAATGTGTTAAACTGATCACAGATATCGGATAATGTATAGGGCAAAGTTCATTGACTGAAAAGTTTAAACTAAAACATTTTGACTTTGTTAATACAAATTTATTTGTGACAGGAATATAATAATTATGTTACTGTAAACAATTTAGGAAATAAGAGGAAATATAATATTTTCTGAGCGCGTGAAATCATCCAGAACGAAAAAAGAAAAGAGTGCAGAAAGGAGAAAATCAAAGTGATACAAGGCAAGAAAATTTCGAAGGAAAATGTTGCAACTATGGGATTACCTAACATATTCAACAGTTTTCTATCTTCTACCTGAAATAAGTTTAGCAAATGAATAATTCCATTTGAAATGCAGAATTAATTTGCAATTCTTATGAGTGATTGATCATCTTCACAATGGTTTCATCAAACGAACGTGATTCGTTTGAATTGTAAGGTGTGAACACGTCAACTGAAACTATGCTATATGACTGCTACATTAGTTGTGAACATTGCAGTGGTCGGGAGTCGATGTGTGTATTTCGTGGACCTGAACGATCTTCGCGCTTTCAGCAAATCAACCATACTCGTATCGGCCACATCAAAAATCGTTTCTTGGATCATCTCAAGGTGTTTGCGACCCATTTGGATGTGTACACTATTTAAACGTTTACACGATCACAGAGTCAAATTGTTTTTGAGACGCCATCGGACATCTTCAACTGGTTTTGTTACATTCATTATATACAATGAAATCGCAACTGCAGTGATGTTTGAGGAATCCAGATGTTTGGAAGCCTGTAATAGTGTTGACTGTTAATTTTCCAGAAAGTAATGTAAGTGCACAGTGCACGATCAATAATTATATCCAGAACACTGGGTTATGATATTGGTCAAAGACAAGTGTTTGTGAGTTTCATATTTACTGAACATGAGTATGAAAAACCACAATGAAAATGATGAAAACAAAATGATTTAAATCCATGTGCAGTTAAGTTTACCGGAAGAATGTTTATTTCCACCTCTATCGAAAGCACCTGAAACAGCAAAGTAAAATAAAAATGAAAGTTTAAAATTTGTCGAAACGCGTAGAACAGCTCAGATGTGAATTTGTACTTAATCATCTAGGAACTATAATTACTAATAGTATATATGTATAGAAACTCCGCCTGTAGCTCTTATAGGGTTTCTGCCGGTCCCAAGCCCGGGTAAAGGAGGAGGGTTGGGCATGGGGTTAGCGTCCCCATCCCGTAGAAAACTAACTCCCTAAAAAAGGCTTACCAGCAAAAATAATCCAAACCATATGTGTATAGAACAGTTAGGATATACGTTTGAAATATATTGAGTAACGTGTATCATTACTTTCAGAAACTTTCATAAGAATTTCGTAAATAACGAAAATAGTACCCATTGCAAGAGGTATTCAAATATGACGAAATACGTAGTGATTAAAAATGAAAGTGTTTATATAACATACTGAAAGCACGCTTGAAATAAGCGATTCTGGCCTCTGTAAACAGAAAAATGAAATTAAGTATGCTTTTGAGGATCTACGTTCATTTGTCTCATGGAAAATAACAAATTTTGGAAGTCAAAGCAGCTGACTAAGGGAAAGCTTCAACTGTAACAATAACGTATCGTGTATTATCAAAATGTATTTTCAATGTGTTTAAATTGCTACTTGTCAACTATTTGTCGTGATAACAGTGAAGCAAAGAGTATCTTCAAAATCAACGGATAATAAGAGAACCTAGCGCCCATTGATGGAAAGCAATAGTTTGTGGGATTGTGCTTGATTAGGTTATTGTCATGACGTGTGGATATTTTACTAGTCATATCCTGCAGTGCAGGTTCCTATTGATGTTCATTAGCTCTACGAGGCTCGATTCATTTGAACCTGGGCAGTTTAAAGTATTTAGTTGTGCATATAATCTTCATTAGTTCAAAGAGGTTTCAATTCTAAATATAATGACCAATGTTGGACGGAAAGCGAATATTTCTACTTGATTTACTACTTCTGAGAATAAATGTAAGTTATAAGTGTAGGGTCGGAACGATCAGTCGACCTTTATTACAAATAATAATATTCTACACTGTGTTGAGTTTGTGAGTAAGATGAAGTTTAAAGATGAGGAATATCAATGTTATTTACATGAATATATTTTAATCGTTACTATTGTTTAGTGAACATAACAACGAGAATGATCGGTCGGACAATCGAGTCGAAAGTAGTTGCTGATTGGTCATCAAATGAGAGCAATAAATTTTTATCGGGTCTTGTGATTTTATGTGATAGGATAGTGTATAAAACAAAATATGTCTACTCAGTGTTTGAACGTTTAGACATAGTTCACTTCAATAGGATAGCTTATGATCAGCATCCATTCGAATGCTAACTGAGAACTGTTGTGTAAGATTATCAAACAGGTATGAGATTATAAACACTTTATTCACTGGGTTATCCTTATGTAACACAGTGTCTAATAATGAAGTGAATAGCTTAGAACTATGAATCATCTACAAAATAAACATCGAATATTAATCATGTCAAATACTGCTAACATATACCTCGAGCATCTATCCTTCGTTTTTCAGCTTTAATAGATAAATGAAACAAAGTATAATTGATTGTGTTTTTTTAAACAGTAACCATAAATCATTTCAAAATAAAGTTTAACGTTTCAAAGGAGTGTTTACTTTCAAGACTTTTAAGAGTTGATGGAATGAAGTTGTGGTTATTTTCACCGATTCTATATTATTGTGTGCATGTGTTCGTTGTCCGAGTTGTACATTTTATCATCAGATGTTGGATTTACCGAGCATTAGCCTTTCATCGTATACTCTGAAATCACGTTTGTTACATTGTTGGCTGGTTGTAAAATACTGGGCAAAAGCCATCATCAAGTAATCGTTGACATCAATAAAGTAGATCTATAGAACGAGTAAAATAAGGGATCCACATGTGATTCACACACTACATTCTTCATAATTTCGAGGTATTCTCGAGGTCATAGTAACTGCAAATATCCACAATTGATCTCATTCAACATTTACCACCACTTGTCAGAGACAGTTTATACTAGAATGATTTAAATAAATAAACTGATAAAATACAGTTTGGCTTATGATTCATACTTATTGAGGTAAACATCATCATGTTTAAAAGATCAATCGCAAAAGGCACTTTTCGCAAGGCACAATGCGTATCTTGTACATTTTTTTCAACAAGTGTTACTTTTAAATTTTCATGAAGTTAATTTAAGAAACAGAATGACGGTGCTTTCAATCTGTCAACTTTTGGAATTCGGAAGGAATCAACCAATCAAACTTAAGATGAATAATAACCAATTCACTATTAAATGAAAAATGTTAAATGAAACAAGTTGACATAACACACAACATCAAGAACAACAAACATGGAGATAAATGGAAAACAAGCACAATTAAAACAGCAATCTCCAAATTGATATAAAACACATTAAAGAAAATGAAACACAGAAAACATTTTCAAAAACTACACACAGTACAAACATGGAACGTAAAAATGACTCATTAGCTTCAATAAATATTCTTCTTAGTGAAATAATTGTAGGCAATCAGTGTGAAATCACATCTATTCACAATTGAGTTTTAACGTATGTCGGTTAACCGAACACGAATAAAAGGTGGGAGCACACTTGATATTAGCTCACGACAAGGATTGGTGTTTGCCGACTCATCATTTGGAACAATGATTAACAGTCAGCTGCTTCCATTGTGAATGAGACTCCTGAATAGGTCTCATGATGGACTGACTGGAGGAGATAGGACCCAGGACCTTCAGTCTCGGACGCGAGCATCTAATCACAAAACCATCAAGCTGAATCCTATTGGTGTATGGGCGTAACTTTAATCAATTTTCAATGGTTTTCACAAAACAAAATTTATTCCTTAGTGGTTAGCTACGAATATTATCCGATTATTTGAATACCAACTCATACACACGATACGATTAGAATATCAACACGTTGAGTTCAACACTACGGGGAAAAATATTCACATGTGATTTAACATGTACTTCCAGGATCCGATTATGAAGACCTGTCATCACCAAAACTTGTAACCTATACGATTATTCTAAATTCGAATTCTTACACCGCTATTTAACGAAATCGGTCGGAGTACTGTGAGTGTGAATTAGTCCGTATGTAAGAATGTAAATGGCAAGCTGTTCAAAAGGTTTACAGAAGCTGTCATTCTCTCATCTGTACACCAACAGATTTCGACGTGACTCATTGCAACTGAGTGGTCTTCACAGTTGAGATTAGGAAAACAAGTATGTGAAGAGATCTATGCAATACAAATCCAACATACTTTTGGAAGTTGTATGTAGTCTGTCAAGATAATGTTGTTGATTGATGTGCCTCAACTATTGCTTGTACATTCCTTCTTTACTCAGACACATGAGATCGGTGTTTTTATGAATGATTTTATCACGAGCTCTGCTCGCTTCCAAGAGAACTGTGTTTTCTCCAACATGAGAAGCAATGGAGTGTTAATATTATCCAGTGATTTATACTGCTTCAGTCGACAAATCATTACATACAAATGTTCGTGAATCCGAAATACAAACTGTTATCGCACGTTTTGAATGTATATCACACGCTAAGTGTTAATGTGCCATTCATCGCATTAACGTAATGTAGACCAAGAAATTTTACTGAGCGATGAACAACAACCTGCGCATCAACCACATAAGCCAGCTTCATTGAAAAGAACATGAGAAGACTTGAAAACCTGCCCAATAAAATAACATGCGATTCAGTTGATAAAACTAGTGTGAAAATTACAGAGAACGTGATTATTGAAGGATGGAATGCTAGTCAAAGCAAACTTGTCATACAACAAGAAAAATAGTGATCATCAAGACACAATAAAGCTGTCTGTCAGTCATATAGGAGACATACAGTGCAAGGTTAGTCATGTTGTTATGGAGGAGAAGAATTCATGAGATTACACAATGACATAATCGACCGTTTATCGCTTGTAGAAATGGGTGTAGAGCTCACTTATTTCCGCAGTTTGAACTAGGAATTTCCTGAGAACAATAATAGTTAGTCCATTCACCTTGGAGAATACCGTTTCACGGAAGGTCACGCAAACACAAAATCAGTGTTACCAGACCCTCTAAGGACGACATCGTTCATTTGAATGGAACGACCAATAACACACATTTTCACACAGAATATCCCAAGCGCTTTCGTTGCATGCAGGTGTTTGGAGAACACATCTGAATACCAGCTGAACATTAAATGGGAATGAACTCTAAATAAAATGATTGAAATACTCACGCTGTTCTTCACGCTTAGTTTCGTCTTCTTTTCGAATTCCTTTGGTGAAAATAAAACAATTTTATTCACCATTCGCTTCTTATTTTCATAGGTTGCAAAAGATTATCAGTGAAAGAGAGGGGAAGTATAAACATCAGAAACGATTTTATCACAGCTCACAAAACGGGTATATCTCGTTCAATTGAAGAGATCAAATGGTTATTTAGGGAAGTATTTGTATTGCAGTGCACGAATAAATGTTGAAGGGGTGTTAAAATCCTTACGGACTTGATGAGAACAATCAATAAGCATGGACTCGAGCGAACTGACTCTTCACATAAATTGCACGGACTCACTTAAACGTGGAATTAGTAAAACAGTGTTTGATCAATCCGATTTCAGATGTTACTGGCGATTAGAGTGCGGCATTGATTGGAAATTGTGAAAAATTGTTTCGCTCTAATAAATATTCTCGGTTTTGCTTTGTAGTCTCTGGTCAATGCATGGAAGTGTCACATTACGCTTTCAAAGTCGTTTACATAGAACAGAATCTTGGAGGAATTGGTTCACTTAACATGCACTGTAATTGGTGTAATAGAGGTGGAATGATATTGTGTGAAAATTGAAGTTTGTTTGAGAACACTGTACAACTCGAAAAACTGATGTTCCTTTTGTACAGGTAGCTTACTATCATGCTTGAAAACAAATTACATGGATCCGTGTGAGTGTGTGGTGGATGTTAGTCAGTATGATGATGAAAACCTAACTGCGTTGCGTGTCCATGCAAAATGTTTCAGTTGAAAACAATATCACACGTTAAACATGTTCAGTAAATTGAATCTACCGCCCTAATATGCTAGTGTTCTTCAAAGTTTGGGACGGAATAATTAGAGCTATTATCAGAGTTCTTGAAAAGTGCGATTTCGTAAGCCGTGTACACGATTAGGTTTAGTACAGTGTTTTCAGAGTGGCTATGGACAGTTAAGTGGATGACCATGGAATTTGCTTGTTATTGTTACAGTTGCATACTGACGGAAACGAGTTTAAATACATTTGCCGACTTTGCTCGTAATGGCATTTGCTATCAAAATCCTGATCTAAGCTATTTACAATACTCGTTGAATGTGCTTTCAATAATGAGAACAATTTCACACAACGTTTATGAATTTTCTAGTTAGAACCGCTAAAATGTGATCACAAATCTTACAGGAAAAATTAGTGTCGTTCCCCTCTGTTAGTTAATGTGGTTGTTATTACTATGTATGGTTGGATGTCGAAAGTGGAAGAAATCCTGTAGGATTTGTTGACTTCGTGAAATTCATATATGTTGTTTCGTAATTTTCAGCTTGTGGAAATACTTATTTTATTTTGACTCATTCACTTCCGTCTGGTGAATATGTTACAGGGAAAAATTACATTTTCCTGTCAACACCTATGAGTTTTTAAATTTTTAGGATTAAACTAACTTCAAACATTGAATCTTTTTGAATAAGGTAAACAATTGACAAAAGTCTTGTATTCGACTGTTGTGGACAATCTCGAAGTATGAAAACGTCTAGCAAAGTTGTGAAATATTCTTGTGCATGCAATTTGATTGATCGTAAATATGAAACAACAAATTATTCTAATATTCTAATATTTGATTGCTCAACAAGTACACCAATAACTTATATTGTGCAGATAATTTGGAATGCAGTATGTAAGAACTCATTTCATACATAACGAGCCACTATGCTCAGGCTTTACAAGAATATCAAACTTTAATATGCTCTGTCACAGTGATTCATAAACGATTTTTATATTTCTTTGAACATGTAATGTGACCATAGAATGGAAAACATCAAAGGGTTCACGAGATAATTGCTCATAAGTTAATGTTAATTGGGTATAATTATGAACTAAATGTTAACTTACCAGATAAATGTTCCGTTTCTCTTGGTGTCGCTTTCACTAAATAAAGAAGAGATAAAAATATTATTAATGGAAAAATCAGTTACACACATGAAGATGTTGTGCGCTTGATTTTAAAACGTGACTGTTATGTTAATCTACATAAAATGTGGATGCATTTATGAATAACACATAATGATCTCATGATGCTGATGGGTGCTTCGATAGACGTATGGATCATTGTTTTCTAATGCAGTAAGCTTATTGCGGAAAAGTATATTTTCGTTAGCTCACCGTTGATAATGAAAACTGCAGCCAAGATGAATAAACACCAAAGTTTCTGTTAATTCTATCGAAGCGTCCAAGTAACCCCGATTGAGATACGCGCAAAATCGAAGTCGCAAAACAACGATTTGTCTACAAAAGCGGTTCTTTATTAAATAATACACAAAATTTAGTTACAAACCTCAACTTGTGAGGTGTCTAGGCGTTTAGACGCGTCGTTCAAAAATGAAAATAGCAAAAGCTTCCTGTAAGAGTAACATACAGAATGATTACAACATACGATAGTCCAAAGACAGCCGATAGCTGTGTCTAAATTTTGTAACAGTTTATGAACAACCGAAACTCGAACCAAGAGCAAACAATATGGAAACTGTTGCATTCAAACAAATGTACAAAACTGTGGATAATCGTTACAGTAATTAAATTACAGTGGTTATAATGATAAATACAATTATAAGTAAAATAAACGTTAAAGATATAGGTGAACATTCCAGAATGTTACAGTACAACTTGAGATACAACATAAGTGTGAAAATTGTTTGGCATACAGCTGCCTACTGAACGTAAATAAGTAGTATAAAACAACATACAAAGAGTAGAACAGGAACATGTAGGAACAATGTAAGACAAACTTAACACCGCCCCCCCCAAAGACAGCATGTCTTTCCTTACTTTCGCTGATTAGGTATTAACGTAAAACGTTCAGAGGTGACAATGGTACAATTTACTCTAGCCACAGTCACTCTGAAAGGTCTCTCTATCCTCTACAGTTCAGTCGTCCAC
Source organism: Schistosoma margrebowiei (assembly GCA_944470205.2). Classification (NCBI taxonomy): domain Eukaryota; kingdom Metazoa; phylum Platyhelminthes; class Trematoda; order Strigeidida; family Schistosomatidae; genus Schistosoma; species Schistosoma margrebowiei. Next base: position 9,086,483 of record OX104027.1, read on the forward strand.
CCCTTCTAATAAACAAATTTTACGTATATCTCTAATAATTATGCCCTTCGACGTTCTGATCTTTGCTTGTCTCACTAGCCCATCTTCTCCTGGGTCGATACTTACCACTAGGCCTTTAGGCCAGTTACTTCGTGCATATGAGTCTCCAATAACCAATACTAGATCGCCAACTTGTAGATCTCGTCTCTTTTGTGTCCACTTTGTTCGTGTCTGTAAAAGTGGTAAATACTCCTTTATCCAACGACACCAAAATGTGGTTGCCAACAGTTGCGCTTGTCGCCATTGTCGGGAATAACGCTCACCTAGGCTTATTTCAATCTGATGAAGGTTAGGTTTTCTTAATAAAAGTAGATTATTAGGTGACAATGTCTCAAGTTGTTCTGGGTCGTCGTAAACTGGAACTAAAGGTCTATCGTTAAGTATTCTTTCTACTTCGGTTAAATAAGTGGTGAGTATCTCGTAGGACATAGTTTGCTCGCCAGATACAGCACTCAAAATTCTACGTATACTCCTTATTAATCTTTCCCATATCCCTCCACGATGACTTGCGTAAGGGATGTTATAGTACCACTCTATATTTCGACGAATCATTTCCTTAGCCACTCTATTATCCTTAAAGTCTGGTAATAGAAGTTGTATCTCCTTCTCTAATCCAACGAACGTGGGTCCTCTATCACTATATATCTTCTTCGGCGCCCCCCTGCGATTTGAGAAGCGAGACAACGCCATTAGAAAAGAATCGATTGACAATGCGCAAGCAACTTCTATGTGAACTGCCCGGGTGTTGAAACATGTAAATAGGCAACCGTAACACTTTCGAGAGTTGCGTCCCTCTTTAATCATGATTGGACCGAAATAGTCCACTCCTGTCGTTGCGAACGGGAAATCGGGTGTTATCCGCGTAGGTGGTAAGTCTCCCATCAGTTGTGACATCGGTCTGGCTGATCTAATACGGCAGCCTATACATTTATGTATGGTCCTCTTAACTGCGGTAGTGCCCTTTAATATCCAAAACCTTTAGCGCAAGGCGGCTAGTGTGTAGTACACCCCCATGTGTCCCTCAGCTTGATGGTAGTAACGAATGATAAGCTCCGTTATAGGGTGTTTGCTAGGTAGAATAATTGGATGTTTCTGCTCTAACGGGAGGTCACTACGGTTCAAACGTCCTCCTACGCGAATCAGGTTGTCAACCACGATTGGACGTAGTTTATTAAATAACATGATTTTTGGACAGATTGTTATCAGAATACTTGTGTCGTTTAATCCATTGTCTAACTTCCGCTAATTCTTGCTCTTGTACGTATTTTAATAAGTCTCCTTCGGCATTATCCAATTCGTTAAGCGTAAGGGGTCCCCTTACGACAGTTTTATTGTAGAGGTAACGTTTGAACCTGATGAGCCAAGCTATGCCTTGTTTGAGTTTAATCCATGACGAAAAATAGGATATAAATTTATCAAGGGGAAAAACTGTAGTCATGGTGTCTAAGGTTGTGGCGTTCTTTAACTCCAGCTCGACTGGGAGTTTTAATATTACTTCTCGTCTATACTCAGGCCATTTATCCTTCTCAGTCGTTAGGAACTCGGGACCTGAAAGCCAAGCTTCAATACAGTTGGGGTCATACATACATATTCCTCTAGAAGCTAGATCAGCAGGATTGATAGATGATGGTACATATTTCCATTGGGATGGCTTAGTTCGCTCGTGGATGAAGTTAATTCTATTAGCTACATATGTCTTGAAACGTGACGTTGTATTAAGTATGTAATTTAATACTATCATAGAATCAGTCCAGAAGTAGATTTCAGTCAGGTCGTTCAGCTTTATTTCTTCTACTATTTGCCTCATCAACTTCACTGACAGTACTGCGGCTTGTAGTTCAAGGCGAGGAACACTGACAAATTTTAGGGGTGCTATTCTAGATTTGCCCAGGATGAAGCTACATCTCGTTATACTTGTATCATATTGTACTCTCATATAGGCTACGGCTCCATAACCGCTTTCTGAAGCATCCGAAAACAGATGTAAAGAAATCTGCCCTTTATTGTACGATCCAATATTGAGACATCGTGGTATCCTTAGATCTCTGACACCTGCAACTGCTTCTAACCAACTTTCCCAACTCAATCGTGACTCCTCATCTATCATCTCATCCCACCCATAGTTTTTACGACATAGCTGTTGCAGAATTCGTTTAGGGGTAAGTGATAAAGGCGCTAGGAATCCAAGCGGGTCATATAACGATGATGCACACGATAGAATGCCTCTCTAAGTGATCGGGCGTTCGGGAAGATTTACGTCGAATGCGAAACAATCGGATTGCGTGTGCCAATAAAGTCCTAAAGTTCTCTGTATACGTTCTGTTGAACCTGGTATACGAACCAAATTGTTTGATCTGTCACCTATAGGGACGTCATTCAGTGCTTCATTTACGTTACTAACCCATTTATGTAAACGGAAGCCTCCAAGTGCCACGAGTCTCATTAGGTTCTTTGCTAACTCAGCAGCTTCTGATATTGTTTCTACTGAGACTAAACAATCGTCTACATAAACATTTTCTCGTAAAGTGGACTGTGTTTTTTCATCGAACAAATCTCGGTGATCTGTAGCAGTGCGTCTTAAAGCATATGTAGCGCAAAACGGTGAGGACGTAGCCCCGAAAGGATGTACATGCAACTCATAGACCTCAGGAGGAGAATCAAGATTGCCATCAGGGTACCATAAAAAGCTGAAGGCCTTTGTATCCTTTTCGGGTAGATGTACCTGGAGGAACATTTCTTCAATGTCTGCCGACAATCCAATCTTATGCTTTCTGAATCTAAGCAAAACTCCCACTAGGTCGTTTGTAAGATCTGGTCCAGAATATATACAATCATTTAGAGATCTGTTTTGTAACTTAGCAGCACAATCAAAGACTATCCGAACTTTACCTGGTTTTTTAGGGTTAAATACGGGATGATGTGGAATAAAATACCTTTCTTCTTCGATAGCTTGTGTTACTCGAGCCAAATATCCTTTACTTTCGTGGGTAGCTAATATAATAGTATATTGTTTCCGAAGCTGTTCGTCCTTTAGCAACCTTTTCCGTAGGTAAATTAATCGTTTTTCTATTTCGCGCTTATTCCTTGGAAGTGAGTGCCAATCCACCTTCCAGGGTATCGGCACTTTATAATGTCCTTCGAGCAATACTGTTTGCTTGTCAGTAATCTCCATAATGGTCTTATCACATAGGGACATGGTAACCTTATCAGAGTATTTATTTTCAGAAAATTCATGTTCAAATAATTTGAGAATATCCTCCTCGAGGGAATTTTTCGCTTTTAAACAGTTCATGAAGACTGAAGTTTTATTACGTTGACCCGTTGGTCCAAATAAAGTCCACCCTAACATGGTTAGTGAAGCATAGGGTTGTTTAGGTTTTCCGATACGCTGATCGAGTACCCAGTGGGCCTCTGGAACGTCAACACCAAGTAACAAACCAACCTTGTCACAAGCTATGGTGGGTAGTTGTACACCTTTCAAGTGTTTCCATCTTTCTTGGAAGTCCGTTGGTGGGATTTCTGCTCTTTTAATAGGTAGGTTATCTATAGTATATGCACCTTCGATTTTTATTCGGTTGGTCTTATCTAAAGACTCAATTTCGAAATTGGTAAGTTCAGCGTTCTGAGATGACGCTCCAATTACTGAAGATATGTTTAATCTTGTCACTATACCAGAAATTCCTACCTGCTTTGCCACGTCACTAAGCAGTAATGTCGAGTCTGAGCCATTGTCTAACAATGCATATGTATCCACATAACCTGTGGGACCATGTAGTCTGACTGGTACAAAGCCTAAATACTTCCCAGTAGTATGAGTGGAATTACAACATGCTTGTTTAACATCAGGTTCTGTGTTGTGAAGAGTTCTATGATGGCGTCGCTTGCATCCATTAATTTCACACAACACGGGCTGTCTGCAGTCTGTGGCGCGATGATTGGGTTTTAAGCAATTAAAGCAAAGTTTGAACTTCTTCAGCAATTCTACTTTTTCGTTGCGACTTACTGACAGCAGCTGAGGGCAAGATGCGACTTCGTGGGCATCGGAGCAAATTACACAATGGACTGATCCTTTAATCGACGAAGTATGGATCTTAGCTCTTATGGAAGACGACCGGTTGTTCGATGTCGTTTGAGCCTTATAGCTTCCGCTTGCTAATTGTCCGTATGTGTTTGTTGCGATTGACACTTTCTTTTCTAAGAATTGCAATAAATCATCAAAATTAGGCTCTAGCCCCTTTCTTAAAATATCGTCTGCGGCCTCCGCCCATTTAAACTGTATACTACGTGGTAGTTGTTTCACTATTCGTTTTATGTTGGTCGAACAATCGAGATCGGCATTCCTACCCATCTGTGACAAGGCTATCTTACAATTAGTCATGAGTCTTGTCAGTTTCTGTAGGCCCGTTATGTCGTCTTGATTCAGTGGAGATCCACTTAACAGTTCTGTTAAGAAGGCTTCCACGATGTCATGTGGTCTGCCGAACCGTTCATGTAGAATTTTTATTGCCTCAGTATAACCTTCTTTTTCTGGTAATAAAACACAGTGCTCTATAGCATCCTTTGCTATACCTTCGCAATAGTGTATCAAGTACATTAATTTCTGAGTGTCATCATTTACTCTGTCAGCTATGTTAACCTTGAATCCCTTCATGAACGTCCAAAATTTCAGAGGACTCCCTTCAAATTTCATGATTTCTATCTTCGGTAAGCTTACTGACATACATAGCGCCTTGACACTATCTATCTGTGCTTTGAATTGCATTTCATCACTCGAAAGTACATTGGTATATCGGTGACTTGCTGTAACTGCTGAAGTTTTATCTTCGGATCGAGACCCCGACAACTCGGTAGTCTCCCTAGGTCTTCTCACTTTGTTTGAAGCGTTCGGAGTTAGCTCTAACAATCGCTTGCGTAGTTGGAGTTCTCTTATCTCCAGCTCAATCTTTTCTACTTCCCTTTCCCTAGAAACCACTTCGTCTACTACGCTGTATCCAGTCTCTACATAATTGTCTCCTACCGAGCAACTGTCTTTGGGGTTAGGTTTAACAATATCAAAAGCAAGATTTAAAGGAATAGGTGAATTCACCTTAGAAACTGAAGGAATAATATTTTCAGCACTGGAATCGTCTGTGTCTTGGGAACCGTCATCGTTGTACTTCATTCTTCTTGTTCTAGTCATCGTTGGGATGAATGAACCAAACAGAATTCCGACCAAATTTCGTTACAGCAAGTGTTCCCTCCAATTAGGACCAAAGTTCAGAACTGTATCCAGACCAAATGAGACCAAAGTTGAGAACTGTTAATTCTATCGAAGCGTCCAAGTAACCCCGATTGAGATACGCGCAAAATCGAAGTCGCAAAACAACGATTTGTCTACAAAAGCGGTTCTTTATTAAATAATACACAAAATTTAGTTACAAACCTCAACTTGTGAGGTGTCTAGGCGTTTAGACGCGTCGTTCAAAAATGAAAATAGCAAAAGCTTCCTGTAAGAGTAACATACAGAATGATTACAACATACGATAGTCCAAAGACAGCCGATAGCTGTGTCTAAATTTTGTAACAGTTTATGAACAACCGAAACTCGAACCAAGAGCAAACAATATGGAAACTGTTGCATTCAAACAAATGTACAAAACTGTGGATAATCGTTACAGTAATTAAATTACAGTGGTTATAATGATAAATACAATTATAAGTAAAATAAACGTTAAAGATATAGGTGAACATTCCAGAATGTTACAGTACAACTTGAGATACAACATAAGTGTGAAAATTGTTTGGCATACAGCTGCCTACTGAACGTAAATAAGTAGTATAAAACAACATACAAAGAGTAGAACAGGAACATGTAGGAACAATGTTAGACAAACTTAACAGTTTCATTGTTTTCAAGTGCTTCAAACCAACAGCATTACCACTTATATAGTTTTGATTCTGTACGCCACATTTGATGTAACCAATAACATTTGAATAAACATAAATGTTGTTTGTGTGAATGCGCTTTTATCTGTCAGCTGACTTTATTTAATTATTAGTATTGTAGAAATGACTACTGATTGGTTTCTGAATATACACGTCTTTTGTTTGTAAATTGACAAAGCCAAAAGTAGTTCAAAAACAACGAATCATTAAGCATTCTGTGAGAGAAGCGTTGTGGATATCGTTGACTTTAAATTCCAATGATAGTCTACCTTGGATCGGTTCATCGTTTCAATGATATACATCTTAAATTAATATGTCTGAAATACCAGTCAATGGAGGGCATTTTGAACAGATTTTGAATAAAAGTTATATAATTACGTAGTCAAAATCGTTTGTGATCTTAAAATGAATATGCATTTACACGAATAATCACAGAGCAAACGCCGGATAATTTCATTGAAATTGTTTATAAACACGTAAGCATTTTGTATTTCTGTTGATTTAGGGCCAGATGGACATTTTCAAATACTCTCAAAAATATAAGTCTCACTCTTTATGTCAAAAGTAGAGATCACAGGATATGGATGTATCTTACTTTATGTTTGTAATGCTGGGTCATAGATAATAATCATGGACTATGTAAGATAGTGTATGTATATACTTTGTGCCCACAGTATGTTGAATCATTTTTCTCCAAATTTTTCAGTTTTATGAACAGTCAAATTTGATTTAGCAGTTACTATCTCATTACTCATACCTTACTTTCATATTTGTATTGAAATAGTCATAAGCAAATTGATTATGGAAAATAACAGCCTAACTTGACGTTAGCACAGCACGCATGTATTTTACTGAATTAACCAAGAAGTAGATGCAACCTTGAATCATCAAATTGTGCTAATTTCATTCTGTTTGTCAATTGAGAATCGATAATTAATCCATGATATTTTTCTCCCGTTTGTCAATCTGTCAGCTTGGATTTACTACAATTTAATTTTGTGAAACAACAGGAAACCCTGAATATAGGTGTGTGCTACTTCACACTCTTTGTCAAGGTGTGCCTGTAATCTTGGGGGGGTGATGCTCCCCAACGGATTCTATCCCATGTCACTCTGCTTCACATCAGAGACGTTATCACAGGGCTATGCGGGCAGCAGCTGACCTCCTGTAATCCTGAGATGTGTTAACATTTGATTGGTCGACCGATTGATCACCACCTAGTGATTAATCAATTGTAAACACTGTTTTGTGTTTGGTTTTTTTTCAACACTCAGTTGATTGTTCATGACATAAAGATTTTATGGATTGTTTTGAAAAACTAAAAGTGTGTTTTATAAGAAGTTTTACATGAAAATAAAGAAAATATTTTAAATTCTTAATGAATTCAATACTCGAGTGAATGAGTTTTAAATGTGATGATGTAGGCACATTCAGTTGACAGGTCCCAAACAGGACGTAACACGTGTCCCGCATTCCACTGCTAGCCATTATCCATCTCTTTTTAAAAAGCTTGTAACTTAAGGCTATAATCGATGCACATATGCCGACAAGAATCTGATCAATTGCAGTCCTAATTAACAATAGGAACATACAAGTAAAACAACAGTAAGTAAATTTAATTATATTGTATTATATAACAAAATTCTATGATCATTTCTACTAAATATTTCACAATTTTGTTAATACTATTACTGTTATTTCCCGACAAGAATAATGAATGGTAACTTTTGAGATCTATTGATGGACCAATACTAAACGTATATTTCTATTGTATAATTATTAATTAACTAAAGTGTGCATATTCATATTCCTCTTATTACAAGCTTTACTTTGACCCATAAACTATTATTACACGTTCTACCATTCTTGAGTTATACTCAGTATATTAATTTCTACCTGCCTCATTCACAGCCAAATCTGGCTAATTCTTGTACAAATGTTGTTTCATATTATATTGATACGTTGTGGTCTGTTTGATTGGTATATAAACTTAGAATGTTTGTAATATAACGATGCATATGGCAGAGGCTGAGACTTGTGTTCTGAACTTAACTGACTGGGCTAAACAGGAAGCAGGATTAATCACAACTCTAGGCTACTCGTACGTGTTTTACGCGTCCTTCGTTCAATCGATAATTCACTGCAGTCACAAGATTAATTAATTATTTTATATGTTTTCTGATTATGTTCAAAGTAAATTATTCGTTAATTATCATTATGATAATGAAAACAAAAACGACAGAATGTTTCAAATTAGTTGTTAATAACAAAGAAAAACAGCTTGGATGGTATCAAAAGAACAAAACTATTTAGTTTTTTTTTGTTGAGGTTACCCTAATGAACAACTTCTGATTTTTAAACAAAAGAAAAACAGACGTCTAGAAAAGTTATTAAGAATAAATTATACATTCTCTGAATATTAATACAACAATGGAAATATGATTATTGAAATGATAATTAATTAATAGAATGAATACTGGAAGTATGTTATGAAAGGGTTTGTTTGAATAAAACACGTTATGTAGTTATACACATACATATATATGAATTGAGAAGCAATAATATATTTCCAAAACTCGAGACTTCAATATGTACTTGACAAGCGGAAATATTGAAATTTCAGTTTAGGGGTTGTGGAGATTTTTAAGTTTTCGATCGAGATCATGAACCGATTCATCTTAGACCACCATTGAAAACATGGAGGTACTGGATGGCCATTTCGTCCTATTGCGGGACTCCTCCACAGTGCACATCCACAATTACTCTCGCGAGATTCGAACCCAGGACCCTCAGTCTCATGCAAGAACGCTTAACCTACTGGACCATTGAGCCGGCATCCAATGGTATTAATGTCTAACATCGAACAATCCACGAAATTGCGCGACCATCTTCCATTGTACTAAGGTAGACACCTGTTTCTATCCGACACGGATTAACTCCACTGGTCACGGCTTCTCACCAGAACTCCGAGAATTTTCTCACGAAGCTAGTCATTAGTGATCAAAATATTTTGTTATAATTCCAATCGAGGGGTAGGGCTTGGTTCTTCCTTTCACGGAATACATTATAGAAGTTAAGTTGATAAGATATAAAAACTTTCTTATGTACTCTAAGTGTATTACAGTTTTTATGAATGGATCAGCACATGAGAGGCAAAGCATGAAAGTGAAAATCGGTGATTGAATTTTACAGTTAGTGCGATTAGCACGTCATAACCCGTGCTACAATGACAGATTGTTTTCGTAATTGGTTTGATATAATTCCACTCAGACAAATTCGTAAACCTAACATTGCAGTCTGTATCGTCATCAATGTACATAATAATCATTCAGGAACTTCAAATAGACCACCGTAAAAACAGTTTTGAATTACAATTGCACTTTCTAAGAATGCATCAAAATTAAGGGAATGTAGTTAGTGAAAATTAACAAAACAAAAGCACTTACATGCAATGGGTCAATTAAAGTACAAATAACTGAAGAAAATGTTAATCGATAAGTGAGACTGAATTCCAACCGATATCGGAAGGAAGAATTTTATTAATAAAATTTTGTACATAAGCTACATTGACCATGTTCAAAAAGACTGAAATTATATGTGCCGTGTGATGTCAGAAAGTAGATTATATCCAAACCAATCCGGTGAAATTCTACTGGATTGTGAAATGTTCTAAACATCATTGAACTGACGGAAATTGAAGGGGTTCATATTCCAGATGTATAAGGAAAAGCCTATGAAAGTTATCGTACGCTTATTTAACCAAGCCTCTTCGTTTTATACATTTTTAACAGAGATAACATTGTAGAGCGTGGTTGAAACTTCAATATTGAGACAGAAAAACTGAAGCGGTCAGATCTCTGGATGTAACGCAAATCACCATTTTTAATCTTTAGGGCGCACAAATCTAACGTACAGTTTCGAGATGGTGTCAACTGTCTTTCGAATTGGAATAAACCAAGCCACATACACGTGATTCTGTTTACATTTAATTTTATCAAACACTTCACTCGAATTATTTAACTGGCAGTGTCATTCGAACAGTGGTGACTTTTATAACTTGGAGTGATAATTGTCATTTTTGTATGAACTTTTATGATTGATTGCGTATTACTGCCCCTACAACATAAATACTTGATAGCCCAAATATTTATTACTCAAACTGCCTAATGGGTTATTCACGTTCTTACATATAGATGTGCTTACTGATTCACTTAACCCTGTATTCGACTGTAAATTTGTCTGCGTTTGCTCTCAATCTTACTTAATAAAGAGTTAAAGAATGTATGATGTAAGAAATAAAAGTGGAGCGTAATGTTACGAAGGTAGATCCGGTTTTAGACGTTTGATCATTATCGCGTCGTTAAATTTCAAAGGGTTGGAATTTGGTTGTTTATTAATCACCTTGAGTGATTTCAGTGAGTCGACTTCATATCCTATGTCATGGAGATGTCTTTTGATGGCATTGCTGAATGCTTTCAATTCATTCAATCTTAAACTCTTGGGAACATATTCTTTAAATCGAAAGTAGTCTCTTCTTTCTCTTCTACCAATGCAACTGTTTTTGCAGATATATGTATATTTATATACACACTTGGTAGTAATATCAAAGGAACCCATAAACGTACTAACACAATTTATGTGGTTCATGCTGGCAGCATATCCAAATGAATCGTTTAATTTATATGTAGCTAGTCGTTAACGAACTGGTACTAACCACCCAGTAGACACTTGCAACAAGTTTGTATGCAACCAAATAGACCAGAACAATGTTGATATCAATGCCAATAATCACACTAGTGAATGTTCTCAAAGCAGTCAAACAGAACACAGCCTAACCCATACTATTCAAAACTTATTACCGTACAAATATTTAATCAGTGTTCTAGAAAATCCTGATCTCGAAATTATGAAAAACAATGAAAAAGGAATTGACCATATATCATATGAAATGTTGAATAGACTACAGTGTATGGGATAACCTGTTAGTGTGAACGTAAAGTTTGCTAAAAATACTCTACTACAAGAATGTGCATTGTCGCAATCTTGGTGTGTAACAAGAAGATTACGTAAAGTACAGACTGGAGCATCTCGTCCCGTTCTATTTCAGTTTGGTAGTACCACAGAAGTCGATCGCCTCCTTAATGGTCAGTCATTACTGAGGCGTATTTCAACATTTGAAAAGATTATAATAATGCATGACAGGACTGCTATATAGTGTCAAATTTTTAATGAATCGCAAACCAATCAACTCAGCCTACGTAGTAAACACAATTACAATGTTGTCTAATGGAAAAATCTTAAAACAACATACCCTACTCCTTCAAAAATATATATGGAGCCAATGCTACAACTTATTATTACAAAACAGATAATCCAATGGGTTTACATCACACCCTCCTACTAGACAAACACTCGCTGTACCTGACACTTGTGCTAATCAATGGTCGATCTGTACAAAATAAGATGACTCACCTACGCACCCTGTTACTTTTCAACAATCCTTCACTTATTTTGAAAACAGAGTGTTGATTGTCCTCTGATTTCACAGACTCATACCCCCAAATGGAAATCTATGGGCTTTTCCGCTGTGACCGAGTCACCGAGAAGGGTGGTGGTTGTCTTTTATATGCATCAAAAAGTATGAGGGCGGAAATCTATAGCGACAATACTCTCAGCGATCTATCAGATTCGATACGGCTAACAGTACACACCCATGAATGTAAAATACTAATCGGATATCTATATCGTGCTACTAACGCTCCCAGTTCAACAGATACTATTATGAGTAGGTCATTTGCTAAGGCTGCCTTTCTTGATGTCGCCTACAAAATTGTTTGTGATGATTTCAACCTTCCAACCATCAACTGGGAGACGCATTCTGGCCAATTATGCATTGAAAGCATACTTAGGTCCCTAGACCTAAACAGTTGGCAGCAACATTTGTACCTGCTTACACGAAATCACAACATTCTTGACTTGATATTCTGTCACAGTGTCACACTAAAGTCAATTGTGTTTGAAGAAACGTTTCACAATGGCAATCATAAAATAGTCCTCCGCACCCTCCCGATTTTTGACAAGTGCAACAAATTAACGACACTAAATACTCGATTTCAATATATAGATTATGCAAACGTTGACTAGGAAAGCCTTCGATTACTAATAAAGTATTCAGACTGAAGCAGTTTCTTCACCAGTGATAACCTCTTATAAACACTAGAAATATTCAATATTCACTTGAGGGAGTGAAAAGTTAACACAACAAACATAAAGAGGCAGAAGAACGTACTCTGCACATTGCTGCATCTAATGACCAAAATTTATGTCTTCTTCTTGCAAGACACAAAAGAAAGAACGCAGAACACAACTTTCAATCTGTGGTGGACCAGACGTTATATATACTCCTAATATCAAAGTTTATGGTGCTAAGATAATTTTTGCTGATGTACGTTTCGTTAATATCTGGGGTATGAGATGTGTTCCCGTTGTGGTATAGCAATTCAATTAACAGTTCGTTTATGTTGATTTGGTGGTTATATGTCACACCATCGTGCGGTAAGGAGTTGTGGAGAAAGGCCTGACCAGACGTTATATAAACGCAAAAAGTATCAACTAATTTAATAAAGATCAATAGAAATGTTAATATATTGTGGAGATAGGCCTGACAAGCTTATTTTGTAAATAGATTTCAATATTATTTGTACTTATTTTGTCAGTCTTTCACTGTCTGTATATTTTATCATTAAATGATTGTACCTGTTGTTAATGACCTTGAACACTTTTTCCGTTGTGATACTGTACCAGTATCGAAAATCATTACGTGTAACTTTACCAATGCAAGTTTGTTTTCCTTATTGCAGGACAACAGAAAGTCAACGTATTAGAAGAAGAAGAACAAAGCTTGCGCAAACTAAACCTGCTGGATGATGAGTAAAACTATTTTGTAATAGACTTCTCTTTTTGTACTAAAACCTCGTAATTCAATTTCTAATATATCTCTGTTGTGCTCGCACGCCGTGTTCTCACTTGAGTAGCATCTGCCAGTCCTGATTGTTGTGTTGTGTTTCTGATCGCTCCTGCCTGCAAGTAAACGATTATACTACGTGCTACAATACTGACATAGCGTGACACACTTGTGGCTGTTCGCAAATACACTACTACGCACACACTCCTTGTTCTATTCTCACTCGTTATCGAGCCAATTGCATTATAAATCGAATATTATCCACATTTTAGACTATTGTGCCATTTCTATTACATCCTACGTCAAGGAAACTTACTGGAGTCACATTTATCTCATCGGAACTATTACTCATTTATAATTGTGGATTTTGGTACCAAAATTCAACAGAATACGCGACAACTAGCTGATTTAAGTAACGTCCCTGAACTTTTATTTTGTGTTACTAATTCATAAATTGTTATCGTTACATTAACTTTTGGACGTAATAACTTTATTGCTAATTTTTGGTTATTATACTTTTCGGTCCACCACAATTATTTGGTGAGCCTCGATTTTTTTTATAGACATTTACTATATATATCTACATTTTTTTTATTATTATTACTTGGCCCGACACACCCTTTTTCCTTTTGACATTATGAACTCTCCCACCAAACTCATCCATACTGACTCGCATCCGATAAAGACATTGTCTCATTGTCGAGCTCATTGCAACCAGTTGAACCAGCAGGTATCAGTTATTTAGCCTCTTTTCAAAGGCAGTTAAAGCAATTAACGAGTCAGCTAGCGTCACTACAGACAACAATTGCAACCGTACAAGCCAGACAGTTGAGATCCTCTTCCAAACGAAGATCTTTTTCTAGACAACGGTCTCGGTCACCGAAGCAAACATCCGAAGTTTGTTGGTACCACCAAATTGTCTCTAGTCGCAATCAATAACACAATCATTAAAACTTATGGCGAACAATCACTTATCTTAGATCTCGGTCTCCGTAGACGTTTTACATGAAAGTACAACCAGAGCTGATTACCAAGGCGAATGCTCCACACATCATGTTCAACATAGTAACACTACTACAGGACCACACATTCGCGCCGGGGAGAGAAGATTCCCCCCAAACAAGTTGCAGTTCACTAAGAGAGAATTTAAACACATGATGCAACTTGGGATAATCAGACAATCTAACAGTCCGCTGCATATAGTTCCCAAGAAAGATCATGACTGGCGCCCATGTGGAGATTATCGCCGATTGAATAACCGGACTATCCCCGACAGGTATCCGATCCCTCATCTGCATGATTTTTCAATAAATCTACATGGAAAACAGATCTTTTCAAAGTTATATCTAGTCCGAGCATACCATCAAATACCGATGGCACCTGAGGATATAAAAAAACAGCCGTAGTCACACTTTTTGGCTTGTTTGAATTCTTGAGAATGCCTTTCGGACTAAAAAACGCCGCTCAAACATTTCAGAGATTTATGGATGAAGTAACTAGAGGTTTGGAATTTGTATTTGTCTATATCGACGACGTTTTAATCGCTAGTTCTTCCACTGAAGAACATGTTCAGCATTTACACACGCTTTTCGAACGTTTCAAAAGTTATGGTGTTGTAATCAACCCGTCGAAGTGTATATTTGGAGCCTCATCTCTGGAATTCCTAGGACACCATTTTGATTCCCAAGAAATTAAACCGCTTGAAGTAAAAGTCGAAGCCATCACAAGCTACCCTGAACCAACCTCTGTAAAATCACTACGTCGTTTTCTTGGAACATGCAATTTTTATCGACGATTTCTAACAAATTACACCGATGTACTGAGGCCGTTGACAGATTTACTGAAAAACGATAAATCAGGTACCAAGAAAGAAAAGGACCAAATATTCAAGTTACCTTCTGATGCCAAAGTAACATTTGAAAAAGCTAAATCCATGATTGCTAATGCTACCATTCTCCAACACCTAAATACTGACCCCACAACACTGATGATACTGTGCATGGACGCTTCACAAAAAGCCGTCAGGGCAGTATTACAACAGCGGGTAAACAACACGATTACCCTCATCGCCTTTTTCTCCAAGTGATTGTCGCCAGCACAAGAACGTTATAGTACTTTCGGACGC
This sequence comes from Schistosoma margrebowiei, assembly GCA_944470205.2. Lineage (NCBI taxonomy): Eukaryota > Metazoa > Platyhelminthes > Trematoda > Strigeidida > Schistosomatidae > Schistosoma > Schistosoma margrebowiei. The sequence continues at coordinate 9,101,536 of OX104027.1, forward strand.
GAACTTCTAGCAATGTATTTAGCAGTGAAACATTTCAACTTCTTGCTACAGTGTCGTGATTTCATCATTATGACAGATCATAAACCCCTTTACCAAACTTCTAGCACATCGTATGACAAACACTGCCCACGAGAAACAAGAGAACTTGATTATATCTCCCAATTTACTACAGACATCAGGTTTATCAAAGGTCACACAAACATTGTCTTACTTACTTACTTACGCCTGTTACTCCTCGTCAAGGAGCAAAGGCTACTCACCAGCAGTCTCCATCCTACCCTGTCCTGGGCAATCCTTTCTAGCTCCGTCCAGTTGTAATTCATCGTTTTCATATCTGCTTCTATTATCCGACGCAATGTGTTCTTTTGCCTTCCTCTTTTTTGCTTCCCTTCAGGATTCCAAGTTAGGGCTTCCCTCGTGATGCAGTATAATGTTTTGAATTATAGCACGAACTAAGAGTCCAAGAAATAACGCAATTGAATTAAGAAGACACAGACACAACCGAACGTACTGTATTTGGAATTCGAAATCGTACAATCAACCAGTACAATAGTATCATTAGTTCGTTCAAACACCACATCCGCTACAGCTTAAATTGGAGTCTAGGTGTTTGTAATCAATCGTACGTCTTCTTCTCAAATTCATCCTGGGTCTGTCTGCCATTATATTCGAAAAGGATTCTGTATTATCTAGAATTTGCTCATTAGCATTAGAATTAACAACGGAAATTGGAACAGACTCACCTGGTTCCTGAAATTGTATTTGATCAACATGACGACTGTGTGTACTTAAATCATTGATGTATAGAATTCGCACCATCGATTTTCCGGCATTCTTCAGAACAATACTCGTAGATGGTCGAAGACCATTTCCCCGATAGTATGTAACTTCTGCAGATTCCAAACATCTCATATTCGACCGAAGAATTCTTCCTTTAAATAGCTTCGCTGGAGTCTCCTTCGTCACCGAATGTCTAGCATTTCTATATTGCAATAGAAAGGTATCTACTCTTCTCTCCAGCTCATTAAATGTTGAGGCGGCTATAGAATCAATAGCAGTCTTTAATGTCCTGACAAAATTCTCTGCCTGACCATTAGAACACGGATGTCTGGGAGCAGTAAACAGATGTTTGCAGCCTATACCGTTCAACCAGTTAGTGACCGCATCTGCAGCAAAGTGAGAGCCCTTATCGGTCACTAACACCATAGGAACCCCTTCTCGACTAAACGCCTTTCTTAATGCTTGGATTGTGAAGTCAGAATTAGGTGAAGTTGTAAAAAAACTTCAGGCCATTTTGAAAAAGAATCAATAACTACTAGTTCATAGTATTTACCAAGAAACGGACCACAATAGTCAGCATGAATTCTCTGCCAGCCCTCAGACGATACTGGCCATGGAGTCCACTTCGAAGGATGACTTTTCAACTGATGACATTTCTCACAATTGTTTGCTGTACGACATATATCTGCATTTATCTCTGGCCACCAATATGTGAGCCTTGCCAAAGACTTCATTTTCTCAACACCTAAATGACCACTATGAAGATCTTCAAGAACAGATTTACGCAATGAAGGAGGAATGACAACACGATCATTTAAACACAGAATACCATCAGGAGTAGTAGATAGCTCATCCCTCTTTGAAAAATAGATAAGAAATCTACGTTTCAAATTAGCAGTCCAGCCTTTTCGTATAGCACTGAGTATACATCCAAAATATCTGCGAGTTTCTCTAATGGGATCTGGACGTCTCACTGGTAAAGGTTGCACTAACAAACAGTTCGAAGTATTAATAAGTCGATCTTGTAATGACTGTCGAGAAATGTGGTCAACATGTTGAATTTGTTTGGCACTTCTGTGCTGAAATGTATAGTCATATGCACTCAAAGCAATACTCCATCGTTGAACCATAGCAGCTGAGGAACGTGCTAAGGATTTTTCAGGATGATAAATAAACTTTAAAGCTTCATGATCAGTAACAATAGTGAATTTCTTTCCGAATAAATATTTATGAAGCCTTTTAACAGCCCAAAACACAGCTAATGCTTCTCGCTGAGTCTGTGAACAACCTTGTTCAGTAACAGTGAGTTTGCGTGAAACACAAATAACTGGTCTACCTTCCTGTTCCAAATCTGCACCAATCACGTGATGCATCAGTAATAAGCACAGAATGTACACTAGTGGAGTACGTTCGAAGAACAGCGTCACTTTGAAGAAACTTTAGTAGATTACGTAAGCATGACTCTTGTTCCTCACTCCATTTGAATGAATTGGATGTCAAAATATTAAATAAACAATTTGCACGACAAGAAAAATTAGGAATAAAACGGGAATAGTATTGAAGAGCACCCACTAGTGAACGTAATTCCGTAAGATTTTTTGGAGACGGGGCATTTGTCAGTGGAGCTAGTCGTTTCATATCTGGTCTAAAACCATTACCATCAATTAGGTATCCAAGGCATTCAAAACTAGATACACAAAATGAACACTTATTTGGATTCACTGTAATATTCTTCTCAATTAAACGACGCAATAAAGCAATAAGTCTCTGGTCATGAACTACCTTATTAGAACCATGAACAATGAGGTCATCTTGATAAACTTCAACACCTTCAAGATCACTAACTACTTTATTCATAACTTCCTGAAATATGGCTGGGGAAAAACTTAGACCAAATGGAAGAAAATTGTATTTGAACAGACCAAACGGAGTGTTAATTGTCGCCAAAATAGATGAAGATTGATCTAAAGGAATTTGAAGATAAGCATCTTTTAGGTCAACTTTCGAGAACACTTTAGAACCATGAAGTCGATTTAGAATATCTTCAGCCTCCACCGTCGTGCACGTTTGCTTCAACAAACGGGAATTCAGAGTTAATCTATAGTCACCACAAATTCTAGGGGTCTTGCCGTCCAACTTCAGTAGCGTAACGATAGGAGTACCCCATGCTGAAGACTGAATTGGTTCAATTATGCCTTTCGCACACAAATCGTTTAATGTCTTATGTAATGCTTCTCAAAGACCATAAGGAATTATTCGTCTTTTAAGAAAAAAACTGGATCACCCTGTACTTGAAGTTTTATAGGCTGAATTTTCATACCTCCATTGCACTTAGCACACCTAGCTATCAAATCTTTAAGTAAAGTATCAGAATTCTCCTTAGAAACTAGGAAGGACAACTCCACTTTAAGCCTTTTCAAATTTTTTAAACCTAATATTGACAGTTTTGTTTCGCTAACTAAAAATTCACAAGGTATGTATGAAGAATTATCATCTCTTATTAGCAATTCACAGCATTCTCGTATGGGCAGTCTGTGTCCAGTAATCCCCAATATTGATACTTCAGTGGGTCGTACTACAACGTTAAGTTCTAAGAATTTCAAGTTCTTGAATGAAATAATGGACTCTATACTGCCTGTGTCCACAATAAAGTCATGAAATGAACCAAGCGATGTATATAGTCGCTTTTGAATATGAACATTACCTTTCGAAATAGTAGAAAAAGATAAATGATCGCTAGAAACATCCGAATTATTGAGATTTAAATGACGAGATTTAGTACTACTTGAAGCAAAATGGACAGTAGCTTTGCATACTGACTGAATGTGTCCTATCTTACCACATTTAAAACATTTAGCATTACGAAATGCACATGAATTACGAGGATGAAACTTTCCACATGATAAACATTTACCAAACTTCATCTCACCTTTGTGATTTGCTTTGTAATCCCTTGTTGAAACACCTTTCATATTCACACGAGAATAGGATTCACCGTCAAATGAACGCAAGTTCGATTGACCCTGAGATTGTAGTTCATCAGGACGACTAAGCAAAGTATTAGAAATCTTCATCGACTGGATATCAAGTTCATTCACTGCTTCATAGTTAATACACGCACTTCTAGCATCTTGAAAGGAACAGTTTGGCATTCTTAACAGCTCTCTTTCCAAACTCGGTATGTTAATTCCTGCAATTAATCGATCTCTCAGTTGTACATGAAGTTGATCACCAAAATTACACTTGGCAGCTTGTTTCTGCAATTCAAGGATGAATTCCCGGACTATTTGATCATTTTGACGAACCATCTTATGAAATTTCGCCCTTTCACGGCATTCAAAACTGGTGCATTTTACATGACTTAATAATAGCTCTTTAAGAGTTGCATAAGGAAGTGAGATAGGTTTTTCTGGATATGCCAAAGTTTTTAATAAGCTGTAAGCTTCTCTTCCAATGAATGTCAGGAAATGTGCCACGATTTTATCACCTTTGACATTTTTCTTAGTCATGCTCCAGATTTCAAACCTTTCCAAATAATCCTAAATGCTTCCGAAGTTGAATGAATGTCCAACTTTTCCATTGCAGGTTCCATCACGACGCCAGTATAATGTTTTGAATTATAGCACGAACTAAGAGTCCAAGAAATAACGCAATTGAATTAAGAAGACACAGACACAACCGAACGTACTGTATTTGGAATTCGAAATCGTACAATCAACCAGTACAATAGTATCATTAGTTCGTCCAAACACCACATGCAGTTTGACGATTTGCGTAATGTATGTCCTATCCATTTCCATCGTCTTTTCCTAATTTCTTCTTCAGCTGGAAGTTGGTTTGTTCTCTCCCACAGGAGGCTATTGCTGATTGTATCCGGACAATGGATGTTGAGTATCTTACGTAGACAGCTATTTGTAAATGGTTCAAATGGTTCAAATGGTTGTGGACGGAATAGAAGAAGCTTTCGCTTAACAGGCTTCCGTGTCTAGTAGCAGGGGATCACCAAATCCTCCAGGCAGGAACCTAGGTATGTTAACAATAAAAGAGGAAAAGAAATTGGTAAATCATAGTATGATACTGTCCTTGGTCCTTAAGAATAGGTCAAGTTGCCTCTTGAAGGACTCCTGAGAAGTCGCTTGGACTAGCTCGGCCGGCAGCGAATTCCAGCTTTTGACAACTCTTAAGGAGTAAAGTTGTGTCTACATCCCGTCTTGCTACGTTGAGTTTCCAGTTTCTGGGTGTTACCCCTTAGGTTAGTATTCGAACTAAGCTTGAGTAGGTGTTTAAGAGGATGTCCAGAAGTGTTAAGAATACTATAAGCAATGAATAAATCACCTCTAAGACGCCTATACTCTAATGGGTAAAGGTCTAGTGAATGGAGGCGTTCTTCGTAAGGCTTAGATTTGAGTCCGCGAACTGATTTCGTGGCTCGCCGTTGGATACGCTTCAAAGTGACCTTGTCCTTTAGGAGTGAGGGGGGAGTACTATATTTCCGTACTCTAAATGGGGACGGATAAAACTATTGAAGATTGTATGGAAAGTTCTTCCGTCAAACTGGCCAAAAATGCGCTTCAATGTTACCAGTGCAAGGTTAGCTCGGAAGGCATTTTTGTCACAATTAGCGTAAGACTTTAAATCATGGGGCACCAGGACTCCTGAATCTTTTTCGACTTGGGATACTACTAGAGAGGAGTTTCTTAAGTTGTATTTGTAGTCTGCGGCATGTCGCAGATGGACTACTTTACACTTTGAAGTGTTAAAGGTAAGTCCGTTATCATCTGCCCAACTTTGAAGTCGAGTCAGATCCTCCTGAAGTGCCTGTGTATCGTCTTGATTGCGTACCTCTCTCCAAAGTTTCACGTCATCGGCAAAAAGTAATAAGTCTGACGTTACCTGTTGAGGAAGATCGTTTATGTAGATCAAGAAGAGGAGAGGCCCTAATACTGAGCCCTGGGGGACCCCACTAGGACATTCCATAGCCTGAGATAAAGTGAAATTAACCCTAACCTTAAAGTGTCGATTTTCTAGGTATGAAGTAAGCCAATCGATTAGAGGTGGTTTGATACCTAGTCGTTTGAGCTTATTGATAAGACGCAAGTGGTTAACTTTATCAAAAGATTTTGAGAAATCAAGGTATATGATATCAACCTTTCCCTTGCGATCAAGGATGCTTGTCCATCTGTCCACCGCAGTCAGCGGGTTGGTTATACAAGAGTAACACTTCCTGAAACCATGCTATTGGGGCGAGAATAAGATTAAGGACAGTAGATAATCGTTTAAACCATCGCATATCAGGGACTCCATGAGTTTTGAAGGTAATGACAGAAGATCCACCGGCCGATAACTTGAAGGTTCATTGCGTCGACCCCCTTTGAAAATTGGTGTGATGTGAGCCAACTTCCAATTTTCCGGTAGTTTGCCTCGGCTTAGCGAGTGTGAAAACATCACGCTAAGCGGCGTTGCCAGGATTGAGGCTGCCTCCTTCAGTATGGCAGAATGAACCATATCCGGGCCAGGAGAAGTATCTACTCTTAAGTGCTGCAGTTTCCGGAACACCAAGTCAGCGCTTAGGTCCACTTCGGAAAGCCCTGTGGAATTGCAGGTGAAACTGTCGTCAATAGAGTTGATGTCAGCCGGCTGAAATGTTTGAGAGTAATGTGCCGCCAGAAGGTTAGCGGCGTCACCATCGTTGTTGGTCGGGCCGTTAAGACCTAGTAGTTGAGAAACTCCTGTTTTGGCTTGACGAAGAGAGGCTGCATAATGGAATAGGCTTCTAGGGTTAGAGGCAAATTTGTCCATAAGCTTTGTCTGATAATGAAGCCTGTCTTCTCTTATAGCCTTCGTGCATATGTTCCTGATATGTTTGAATTGCCTATACGCTCCGTCGTTGTCAGTTCGTTTGTATTCCGCCCAACAGTGCCTTTTACGGCTTAGCAGGCGAAGGGTACAGTTTTTGATTATTGTAGGTGGCTTACAGCTTTTGGGAACCGTTTGAGGAACTGAATGGTTTGTAGCACATAAGAGCGTGTGCAGTAAGAAGTTCCAGTGACCGTCCACATCGAGTTGGGGGTGAACATCCCAAACCATCTGTTGTAAATAGTCGTGTAGAGCTGGCACATTCAGCCGTTTAAAATTCCAACGCAAGTTATTGTTGGGATACCTTAGCTTAGTTTTGGTGACAAAACTGAAGGCTATGACGGCATGATCGCTCTTTCCCAGAGGAGCCAAGATTGAGAGGTTGTCAACTAGGAATTCTTCGTTTGTGAATACACAGTCTAACCGCGATGGTGTCTGACTGTTTCTCCAACGAGTTGCCGACCTCACATTTTCATATAAGCCCAAGTCATCAATGAGGTTGAAGAACCGAGCTTCAATTGAGTTGTCACCTCCAGTATACGTGTGTTCCACGAAGTTGACTCTAGGAAGGTTAAAGTCCCCTAGAATCAGGATATGTGTGAAACCGAGACAGGTAGAGCCGGATAGTCCATCCGGCATACGACTATCGTACTCGATGTCAGCAGTTGGCTTCCTGTAAATGACACCGACTAGACACCTCGAAGTGCTAGACAATCTTACAGAGCATCATATGGATTCCTCAAGATTGTTAAACTCGAGGTTGTGAACTTGGTGCACCTCCAAGCAAGAGCTTATGTATATGGCTACTCCGCCCCCAATTCCTGTTGTTCTGTCGTTGCGGAACAAAGTCATCCCTGGTAATGCTAACTCTTGGTCCGAGAACTGAGAAGATATCCAGGTTTCAGATATTCCTATCAGGTGGGCTTTATTAGCGTTGCAAAGTTCACGTAATTCATCCAGTTTGTTTGGTAGACTCGAGGCGTTCGTGTATAAGCAGTTAATGCTTTCAATTTGGAACGCATGAGCTTCGTCCTGTTTTTCTGTATGAGCCTTATGTGAATGGACAGGTAGCCCACCCATGTGAGGTTTACTGAGGTGGTAGGCCCTGTCCTTTACACGTTTTTTTATCGTTTAGACAATCCACAAGTGGAATGGTCAGCTCCAACTTGCCTTTGTACTTGGTCCTGGCTTCGTATGGCCTGTCCGGGTGCATGTGGATTCCAGGTGGCAATCGACGTCTGTTGGCACGAAATGCTTCCAGAACTGCAGCCGCCATGTGGGAAGATGGGAAGGTTATCTTCATTAGACGAGGTCTAAGATCACCGTCCTTCTTGGCTAATCTCGTCACATGCTGAGTCAGTATGTGTTTGAGCCTCAAGGACTGTTTGATTAATTTCCATTCCCTGATGTCAGAATTTGATTGAGTAGGGTCTGTATTCTCCGGTATACCTTGCACAATTATGTTTCTTCCGCGGAAAAACTTCTCACGAGATTCTTTAGGGATGTTACGTATGATATTGCGCTCAGAGAACGGTATGTCGGGCAATATTCTTACGTTACCATCTGATTTCAGCAAGTGACTTGCTAGTAAGACGTCCTCAACATCAATAGCATTCTTAAATGATACTCGGAGAAGCCTTGGGTGATTTAGATGCTTAGAGTCCTTTCCTCTGGAGAGCCGGGTGACCATCAAAGGCTCTATTCTAGGAAGTTCTAGCTTCTTGTTCAATTCGCCCCAAAGCATCCTGTCGTTTTTGTCCTGCAGACTGAGAGGAAGGTCAGGATTATCAACGAGGTTCATGATAATGAGAGAGTCGTTACGAACTGTTGTTAATTTACCAGGTTTCACGGCGGGTTCGTGTTTAATGACTTGCTGTTTGGAGGTCAGTGTGCGTTTATGAGGCTTGATGTCAGATCTGTGCATGCTTCGTGGAACCAACCTTTGCAGTTGTCGCACTGCATGCCAGTTGCAACAGCAAAACGGCATTTCGGACGTTTGCATGAGTTTTTCATGACTATGTTGAAGCAAACTATGTTATAGATGCTTGCAAGAGCCTAAGACCTTTAAAAAACACTAAAAAGCACACTGAAAACGGACAAAAATGGATAAAACGAGTGTTATAAACTGAAACTAGTCTATACGTGAAAAACAAAAACAAACCGAATATTAAACTGAGGCAAAAACACAGGTAACTATTAAATATGGTGAAACTCAAAAAAAAATTAATCTACCGAACGTATAGCTCAGGATAGATTCTTTAGAAGTGAAATGGTACTTTTGTTGCGTAAGAACACGGCAAAAGTTTGATAAATGCAAATCACGTTAGTACTAAACTTCCCGTTCGAAAAATACTTGTACTTTCTTGATTGTGGTTGTTGTAGTTCTCTAAGTTTCAGCTCCATACAGTAGAACTGCTTTGACGTTGGTATTGAAGATTCTCACTTTGATATTGGTTGAAAGTTGTTTTGAGTCCCATATGTTCTTTAACTAGGAATGCTGTCCTTGCTTTGCCAATCCTTGCCTTTACGTCTGCATATGAACCTCCTTGTTCATCGATGATGCTTCCTAGGTATGAAAAGGACTCTAAATTTTCCAGAGTTTCGCCATCAAGAGTGATTGGATTGTTGTTTTCCGCTTTGAATTTGAGGACTTTGGTTTTCCCTTTGTGTATGCTGAGGCCTACTGATGCAGAGACTGCTGCTACACTGGCTGTCTTCATCTGCATCTGTTCGTGTGTACGTGATAGGAGGGCTAGGTCATCTGCGAAGTCCAAATCGTATAATTGATTCTGAGCTGTCCATTGAATTCCGTGTTTTCCTTCAGATGTCGAGGTCTTCATAATCCAGTCGACCACCAGAAGAAAGAGGAAGGGAGAGAGTAAACAGCCTTGTCTGACTCCGGTCCTTACTTGGAATGCATCTGTCAGCTGTCCTCCATGCACGACTTTGCACTGTAGTCCATCGTATGAGTTCCGGATAAAACATTATCTTCTCAGGAACTCCGTAGTGTCGAAGAAGTTTCCATAACGTCTTCCTATCCACACTGTCGAATGCTTTTTCATAATCAATGAAGTTGATGTATAGTGATGAGTTCCACTCAACTGATTGTTCGACGATGATCCGTAGTGTTGCAATTTGGTCTGTGCATGATCGATCCTTACGGAATCCAGCTTGTTGATCTCGAAGTTGGGCGTCTACTGCATCTTTCATTCGGTTCAGCAACACTCTGTTGAAGACCTTCCCTGGTATTGACAGCAGTGTAATGCCTCTATAGTTTTCACATTTGCTCAGATCTCCTTTCTTTGGAATCTTGACGAGGTGCCCTTCTTTCCAGTCCATCGACACTTGTTCCTCCTCCCAAATCTTTTTGAATAGAAGGTAGAGCATGTTTGTAGTTGCTTCGATGTGTGACTTTAGTGCTTCAGCTGGTATGTTGTCCGGACCCGCTGATTTCCCGTTCTTGATTTGTCTGACGGCCATTCTGATTTCTTCCTTCGTTGGTGGGTTGACGTCTATGGGAAGATCTGTGTGTGCCGCTTCGATGTCCGGTGGATTCATTGGAGCCGGCCTATTCAGGAGTTCCTCGAAGTATTCTACCCATCTGTTCCGCTGTTGTTGAATTTAGGTGATTGACTTGCCTTCTTTGTCTTTGACCGGTCTCTCTGGTTTACTGTATTTCCCTGCTAGTTTCTTCGTTGTATCGTGAAGCTGTTTCATATTTCCTTCTCTAGCAGCTTTTTCTGCCGTCGTTGCTAGTTCTTCCACGTATTTCTTCTTGTCGGCTCTAATGCTCCTCTTCACTTGTTTGTTTGCTTCTATGTGTTCAGCTTGTGCTTGGACTTTCTCTGCTCGTGTTCGGCTGTTGTTTATTGCTGCCTTCTTGTTCTTCCTTTCTTTGATCTTGTCCAGTGTTTCTGTAGAGATCCATTCCTTATGATGGCATTTCTTTAGACCCAGAACCTCTTGACACGTTGAAGTTAATGCTTCCTTGATGCCTTTCCAATTGTCCTCCATACTAGTTTCTTCTTCTTTCAGTAGATCTTGTAAGGCTTGGAACCTGTTGTCGACAGCTATCTTGAATTCATTGAGTTTGTCAGTATCTCGAAGGAAGGCTGCATTGAACCGTTGTAGTGCTGTTTGTCCTGTTGTCCAGTTCTTTTTTAGCTTCAGTTTTAAATTGGTCACAACTAGGTGGTGATCTGAAGCTACGTCAGTGCCTCTCCTGGTTCTCACATCTTCCATTGTACTTCGGAATTTTTTGTTGATGCAAATATGGTTCTCTGTAGTGTGGTCCGGTGAGATCCATGTAGCCTTGTGTATACGCTTGTGTGGAAATATTGTGCCTCCTATGACCAATTTGTTGAATGCACATAGATTTGCAAATCTTTCTCCATTTTCGTTTCTTTCTCCCAGTCCATGTCGTCCCATAATATCTTCATATCCAGTGTTGTCTATTCCGACTTTGGCATTTAGATATCCCATCAGAATAGTTAGGTCCTTCTTTGGGCATTTCTCAATGACTGACTGCAGCCGCTCGTAGAACTGATCTTACAAACATTGTCGCTGATGCACTATCTAGGAAGCGTATCAATACCATGGCACTCAATCATGACATCAGCCTTGGAACCTTGGTTAAACTTCAAGTAGACGATGCAGAATTGAAAGTCTGCAAAGAAAAGTTTGGCTTAAATCTCAAACCTGTACCAATTCCTCTTTCAGATGCATTCATCATGTGCGACATCTCAACAGGCAACAGTCGTCCGTTTGTCTCACACGCCTGCCGACGAAAATTATTTCAGCACTTGCACGGTCTTTCACATTCAGGCATCAGAGCAACAAGAAAACTCATTACCGAACGTTTTGTGTGGCCCGAAATCAACTCGGATGTTAAACGTTGGACACGTAGCTACATCCAGTGACAACGCAGTAAGACGCAGGATCACAATTCCTGTCCAATCGGAAGTTCCCTATCCCTGACAAACGCTTCCAGAACGTGCATTTAGATTTAATTGGGCCTCTGCCAACATCAAACTCTTTCACACATATCCTCACGGAAATTGAGAGGTTCACAAGATCGGCCATAGCATGCCCCATTAAAGACATATCGGCAGAGACAATGGCTTCAGTTTTCCTCGACCGCTGGATATCCAACTATGGCGTACCATCAACAATTACAACAGATCGCGATCCCCAATTCCAATCCGACCTATTTCACGAGTTCACTAGGCTTCTAGGAGTAAATCATTTAGAAACGACAGCTTATCATACGGCAGCTAATGGCATGGTCGAAAGATTCCATTGTCAACTGAAAAGATCTCTGATGGCACCACCGGACTATTCAAAATAGAGCGACGCTATACCGCTCGTTCTCCGTGGGCTTTGCTCGTCAGTAAAGGAAAACATCGGATGCACGGCCGCTGAACTAGTCTATGGCACGATATTAACGTTACCAGAACAACTGGTCAATAATATACGCACAACGCCAGGAGACCCTACTCGTTTTGTAAACAGATTACTACAATTGATGCAGAACATCAGAGCAATACTACCTAGAGAACACAACAACCGAGTCCATCTCGATAAATATGGCTGTGCCTTTAAAGCATGATTCTGAAAAAAAGACAAACCGACGAGCAGCAAGGCACTTGGATATGAACGATAAACAACACCTAACATTTTGTAGCGGAACAGACAGTGGTATGATAAATTATTAGAATAAATTCGTACTAGCTCTTGTAGCTAGAGTAAGATGTGATCAGAGGCTCCAGGTGAGAGAGTGCAGTAATAAATAACAATGAGTTGTGATATTTATCAAGATGGAGTAAGTTCAAGTGAACGAAGAGAAGTCAGGGTTGGAATAAGGAAGGCTTTTTATTAGAACAGAAAGTGCATATAGAGAGTAAAATGTTAAGATAACTAACAACTATGTCTTTTATTGTCTTATTTTTTCCATGCGATGCCTGCCACACAGTCTTATTGTAAAATTCCGAGTTGGCATGTTATAGGTTGTCTTGTGGTGAACCAGACGATATATAAATGCAAAAGTATCAACAAAGTTAATAAAGATCAATAGTAATGTTAATATATCTAAGTTAATTATTACAAATACAATAGAAAGTTGGGAATTTACTTAAGTTCACCCAATTGATGCGTGTCCAACTTTGGTCTGGTATAGTAAATCCACAATTCTAAATGCTTGGTAGTTCTAATCGGGCTGACCAACTCTCCATTGATATAATCCAACGTAGGATGTGATATATTCCAATCACAGTCTATAAATGTAGATAGTATTTGATTTGGAATCCAGTTAATTCAATCACAAACGAAGATAGAACCAGGAATGTGTGAGTAGCAGTGTATTTGTTTGCCAGCAAGAGTATGTCACGCTATGTGGTTGCACAACGGAAAAGAGTGTTCAAGGTCAGTAACCAAAACAACAGGTACAATCACTTAATGATAAAATATACAGATAGTGAAAGATTGACAAAATAAATACAAATAATAATGAAAACTATTTACGAAATAAGCTTGTCAGGCCTATCTCCACAGACTTAATAGAATAGCTAATCCAGCATAAAATTGGAAACATGAGTCTGAATGGTAGGCGTGGGAGAACAACTACATTATCACAGGTTGATTGACTTGTTGAAGTCATCGCTCTCACCATCAATGCTTGCTGGTCAGTAACGCCGCCCTCCCTTCTTTTGTGATGTTAGACTCACTTAGGCTTATTCTTTGGGTATATATCATACCTCACACAATGCTTTGTGTTTCACATAATGTTGAAAACACTATTTCTATTAGTACCATTTTACAAGCTTACCAGTCAGTTACAGATTATGGACTGTGGGTAAGTCATCAACGCAATGTTTAATTGACTATAGTATAAAGTATAGGTTGAAAATAAGAGTATAGGCTATAAGAAGGGTATATTGTTGGATAGTTGTTTACCAAAGTAGGCGGAATAGTTTAGAAATATACGATTTATAGATAAGGTTATGAGTGGTGAAATAAAATTAATGGCAAATCAACTGGAGAGTAAAAAGCTGATAAACAATAAACAAGAAGAAACTCACAATAATTTGGTGTTGATGTTATTTTGTTCCATCTTAACCGGTTGATAGTTAACAGGTTCCAAATTTGCAAGACCACTGGTAGTGGACAGTCGATGAGTCGTTCTTTAGTGTTTTGGAAGTGAAATCTCGTTGTATTCTTTCCACCTTAAATACGTCGGATAGGCGTAGGTCGGTAAATAGGAGCAAATAGTATTCAACGATAGATCATGCACAGGCTTTAAAAAGAATGATTTCAGATTCATTTTAAAAACAAATTACGAAGAATGAAGCCAAGCAATTTCCGCTTTCTAGACGCTTTAGTTGAGAAATGTTCAGGGAAGTTAAGATTGTGTGAGTAATGCACTTTCAGGTCAGTTACTGATGCCACTCTGGGCAGCGTGTTCTTGTTAAGTGCTAATTTTATTATAAGAGACGTGTCTCCTATACAGAGCTAGCATCGTTCCTCTGTGTTGAGCTCTAACCTGCAGCGTTTGCACCAGTTGTCTACCACGTTGAGTCGATGTTGGGTTGTTTGCATAGTACTACGTATATAGAACATGTCAGTTTTATAGATAACATTTAAGTCATCGGCATAGGGGTAGGTCTTACCTGTGCTAGAACACTCGCGTATATTGTTGATGTAGATTGTAAAGAGCGATGGACCCGAGACACTACCCTGCACAACACCACTGGTTATTGGTCGAGATGCAGATGTTCTAGAGTTAATCTTGTTTATTCGGTATATGTTTGTGAGAAAAGACTTGATCAATTGCAACAGGGGGTTTGTAACTCCAACAAACTGAAGTCTGTTGATTGGGAAGTTATGAGGCACTTTATCTAAGGCTTTCTTAATATCGAAATATAGTATAACCACTAGTTTCTTTTGGTCACGTATGCGAGAAACGTCGTTAAAGTAGTCTATCAGACATGTACTACAGGAGCTTGTTCTAATGAAGCCATATTGTAACAGGTCTATTAGATCTTCCTTCAGTAGGTGATCAGATATTTGATTTTATTTCACTTTTTTCATTATGCGTGATATGAATGGGGTGATATTTAGAGGCCAGTAGTTTTCGACCAGGTTTGTCGGTCCTGATTTGTGTTTGAGAAGAACATACGTTACCTTCCAGGTTTTAGGATATGTACCTGTTTCTAAAAATAATGTGTATATTTTGAGTTTTAGTGTCTGTATGTTCGGTCCTGACATTTTATAAAGGATTGATGGGATTTCATTGGCACCAGAACTCGCATTTGGTCCAAGGGTTTCGATAACGATATGTATACTCCTAATATCAAAGTTTACGGTGCTAAGATAATTTTTGCTGATGTACTTTTCGTTAATATCTGGGGTATGAGATGTGTTCCCGTTGTGGTATAGCAATTCAATTAACAGTTCGTTTATGTTGATTTGGTGGTTATATGTCACACCATCGTGCGGTAAGGAGTTGTGGAGAAAGGCCTGACCAGACGTTATATAAACGCAAAAAGTATCAACTAATTTAATAAAGATCAATAGAAATGTTAATATATTGTGGAGATAGGCCTGACAAGCTTATTTCGTAAATAGTTTTCATTATTATTTGTATTTATTTTGTCAATCTTTCACTATCTGTATATTTTATCATCAAGTGATTGTACCTGTTGTTTTGGTTACTGACCTTGAACACTCTTTTCCGTTGTGCAACCACATAGCGTGACATACTCTTGCTGGCTAACAAATACACTGCTACTCACACATTCCTGGTTCTATCTTCGTTTGTGATTGAATTAACTGGATTCCAAATCAAATACTATCTACATTTATAGACTGTGATTGGAATATATCACATCCTACGTTGGAGTTTTAGTGCTTCAAGATCTGACACCAATTAGATTGTATAAATGTTTGTTATAGCTTTTGTAAGAATATTATATATATATGTATATACAAAAATAATATTTACATTTATAACCAACAAAAGTTGTGAAGATGGATATTAGATATACGTTACTAAAATGCAGTTTGTTATCGTTTGAGAATAGCAATGATGTAGCATAGCATAACGAACACAAAAAAAAAGAAAATTCTGTCATTTAATGTCTTGTTAGTCTCACAATTATAATAATGTGCAAAACTGCTAATGACCCACAAAGGAATTGATATGTTTATTTTTGTGTACAATAACTGAATAGTTAACTGGAGTTTACTCGTTTATCATTGTAAGAAAATTTTTTATATTTAAAAAATGCGACGAAACGAATAATTGTGGAAGAATGTGATTATGTACACTTTGAAAAGAAACAAAATCTTTTTTTGGGGGGTTGAATTGATAGTGTAGGACTTCGATAATTGTTTGCTTTGATTGTTTTGACTTTTTATACGGCAAAATGTACATAGAAAGTAGTTTTTATTCTGTCTATAGAAATGGTCTGCTTGTTGCCATCTCTGTTGATGATAAAGTATTTTTGTGTGCGTTTACTTACTTTATATGGGCCTTCGTATAGTCTTTTCAATGGTTTTTTAACCGCATCTACTCGGACGAAGACAAATTTGTACGTTCCAAGGTTTGTATCATTTTGGACTCGATTGTTGTGTTCGCGAGGGTATATTGCTTTAATATTCTGCATTGTTTGTAATAGGCGACTCGCGAAGTGAATAGAACCCCCTGGCGTTTTAGGTTCATAGTTGGCTAGTTGACCAGGTAACGTTAGAGTTGTACCATAGACTAACTCGGCGGCTGTATATCCAATGTCTCCCTTTATGGTTGAACGAATACCGAGGAGTACAAGCGGTGAGGCATCGCTCTTCTTTGATGAGTCAACTTGCGCCATCAGTGAGCTCTTTAATTGACGCTTAACATCCGAATTGATTTTTAGCCAAACGAAACGTTCTGTGATAAGGTTTGTGGTAGCTCTGATGCCTGGATAAGACAGTCCATGTAGCTGTTAAAATATTTTTCGTCGACAGGGTTGTGGTACAAAGAGGCGATTATTACCCGTTGAAGTGTCGCAAATAATAGATGCATCTGAGAAAGGAATAGGTGCAAGTTTAAGATTCAAGTTAGACTTCTCTTTGCAGGCCTTCAAATATGTATCGTCCACTTGTAGTTTAGCTAAAGCTTCGAGGTTGATGTTGTGGTTGTGTACCATCATGCTGATATCCTTTCTAGATAAAGTATTTGCGACAATGTTGGAGGAGCCTTTGATAAACTGGATGGCCGTAGTGAATTGAGAAATATAATTCAGTTGTCTGGCTTCCCGTGGGGAATGCTTGTCGTACGACGTGTTAAAAGAATAGCAAAGGGGTCAATGATCAGTCATAATAGAAAAATCACAGCCTTGTAGCAGGAAGTTGAAATGTTTTACAGCTGAATACATAACCAGAAGTTCACGTTCGAAGGTGCTATAACACTCTTGAGTTGGTGATAATCGTTTGGAAAAGACCGCTTAAGGAGTAAACTTGTCGTTCACGCACTGCTGTAATACTGCTCTTACCGCTTTCTGGTAGGCATCTGTGCAGAGGATAAGGTGGTTTGTGGGGTCGGAGTTTAGATGCTGTAGCATGGTACCATTGGATATCAACAATGTAAATCTTCTGCAGAGTCCGAGGTCTAATATAAGTGATTGTTCAACGTACGTTTTGATAAGTGATTCGTTATCCGTTATTAAGGACAGTTTGGTGCTTGTTATCTGTTGTCTGCGGGAGAGTGGGAGTGGGGTGATGCTAATTTCTGATACAGTATCGACTAAAACGTCCGGGCCAGAAATACGATCCCTGATGTGAAAGAGGCGGCTAACGTGTTGGCCAGTAACAGCTGCCGCCGTTACTGTCTGGCCGGCTCGTTTCTCAGGTAGTTTGGGTTGCTCACACTTAACTCAGCAAGTAGCATCGTTGCAGGCGACCATTGCCACGATCCACTCTCGTCCTGCCATATCGATCTCGAGAAAACGATCAAGGTCCAGACCGCGCCTTCAGGTCCCTCAAACGGACAGCGGACACTTGCTGGTATCATGCGACTGTCGGTGAGAAGGCGCGCAATTGCACTAAACAGTCCAATTTTAAAACAAGCAACCCAAACTACCTGAGAAACGAGCCGGCCAGACAGTAACGGCGGCAGCTGTTACTGGCCAACACGTTAGCCGCCTCTTTCACATCAGGGATCGTATTTCTGGCCCGGACGTTTTAGTCGATACTGTATCAGAAATTAGCTTCACCCCACTCTCACTCTCCCGCAGACAACAGATAACAAGCACCAAACTGTCCTTAATAACGGATAACGAATCACTTATCAAAACGTACGTTGAGCAATCACTTATATTAGACCTCGGACTCTGCAGAAGATTTACATTGTTGATATCCAATGGTACCATGCTACAGCATCTAAACTCCGACCCCACAAACCACCTTATCCTCTGCACAGATGCCTACCAGAAAGCGGTAGGAGCAGTATTACAGCAGTGCGTGAACGACAAGTTTACTCCTTAAGCGGTCTTTTCCAAACGATTATCGCCAACTCAAGAGTGTTATAGCACCTTCGAACGTGAACTTCTGGTTATGTATTTAGCTGTAAAACATTTCAACTTCCTGCTACAAGGCTGTGATTTTTCTATTATGACTGATCATTGACCCCTTTGCTATTCTTTTAACACGTCGTACGACAAGCATTCCCCACGGGAAGCCAGACAACTGAATTATATTTCTCAATTCACTACGGCCATCCAGTTCATCAAAGGCTCCTCCAACATTGTCGCAGATACTTTATCTAGAAAGGATATCAGCATGATGGTACACAACCACAACATCAACCTCGAAGCTTTAGCTAAACTACAAGTGGACGATACATATTTGAAGGCCTGCAAAGAGAAGTCTAACTTGAATCTTAAACTTGCACCTATTCCTTTCTCAGATGCATCTATTATTTGCGACACTTCAACGGGTAATAATCGCCCCTTTGTACCACAACCCTGTCGACGAAAAATATTTCAACAGCTACATGGACTGTCTTATCCAGGCATCAGAGCTACCACAAACCTTATCACAGAACGTTTCGTTTGGCTAAAAATCAATTCGGATGTTAAGCGTCAATTAAAAAGCTCACTGATGGCGCAAGTTGACTCATCAAAGAAGAGCGATGCCTCACCGCTTGTACTCCTCGGTATTCGTTCAACCATAAAGGAAGACATTGGATATACAGCCGCCGAGTTAGTTTATGGTACAACTCTAACGTTACCTGGTCAACTAGCCAACTATGAACCTAAAACGCCAGGGGGTTCTATTCACTTCGCGAGTCGCCTATTACAAACAATGCAGAATATTAAAGCAATATACCCTCGCGAACACAACAATTGAGTCCAAAATGATAAAAACCTTGGAACGTACAAATTTGTCTTCGTCCGAGTAGATGCGGTTAAAAAACCATTGAAAAGACTATACGAAGGCCCATATAAAGTAAGTAAACGCACACAAAAATACTTTATCATCAACAGAGATGGCAACAAGCAGACCATTTCTATAGACAGAATAAAACCTACTTTCTATGTACATTTTGCCGTATAAAAAGTCAAAACAATCAAAGCAAACAATTATCGAAGTCCTACACTATCAATTCAACCCCCCAAAAAAAGATTTTGTTTCTTTTCAAAGTGTACATAATCACATTCTTCCACAATTATTCGTTTCGTCGCATTTTTTAAATATAAAAAATTTTCTTACAATGATAAACGAGTAAACTCCAGTTAACTATTCAGTTATTGTACACAAAAATAAACACATCAATTCCTTTGTGGGTCATTAGCAGTTTTGCACATTATTATAATTGTGAGACTAACAAGACATTAAATGACAGAATTTTCTTTTTTTTTGTGTTCGTTATGCTATGCTACATCATTGCTATTCTCAAACGATAACAAACTGCATTTTAGTAACGTATATCTAATATCCATCTTCACAACTTTTGTTGGTTATAAATGTAAATATTATTTTTGTATATACATATATATATAATATTCTTACAAAAGCTATAACAAACATTTATACAATCTAATTGGTGTCAGATCTTGAAGCACTAAAACTCCAACGTAGGATGTGATATATTCCAATCACAGTCTATAAATGTAGATAGTATTTGATTTGGAATCCAGTTAATTCAATCACAAACGAAGATAGAACCAGGAATGTGTGAGTAGCAGTGTATTTGTTAGCCAGCAAGAGTATGTCACGCTATGTGGTTGCACAACGGAAAAGAGTGTTCAAGGTCAGTAACCAAAACAACAGGTACAATCACTTGATGATAAAATATACAGATAGTGAAAGATTGACAAAATAAATACAAATAATAATGAAAACTATTTACGAAATAAGCTTGTCAGGCCTATCTCCACAATATATTAACATTTCTATTGATCTTTATTAAATTAGTTGATACTTTTTGCGTTTATATAACGTCTGGTCAGGCCTTTCTCCACAACTCCTTACCGCACGATGGTGTGACATATAACCACCAAATCAACATAAACGAACTGTTAATTGAATTGCTATACCACAACGGGAACACATCTCATACCCCAGATATTAACGAAAAGTACATCAGCAAAAATTATCTTAGCACCGTAAACTTTGATATTAGGAGTATACATATCGTTATCGAAACCCTTGGACCAAATGCGAGTTCTGGTGCCAATGAAATCCCATCAATCCTTTATAAAATGTCAGGACCGAACATACAGACACTAAAACTCAAAATATACACATTATTTTTAGAAACAGGTACATATCCTAAAACCTGGAAGGTAACGTATGTTCTTCTCAAACACAAATCAGGACCGACAAACCTGGTCGAAAACTACTGGCCTCTAAATATCACCCCATTCATATCACGCATAATGAAAAAAGTGAAATAAAATCAAATATCTGATCACCTACTGAAGGAAGATCTAATAGACCTGTTACAATATGGCTTCATTAGAACAAGCTCCTGTAGTACATGTCTGATAGACTACTTTAACGACGTTTCTCGCATACGTGACCAAAAGAAACTAGTGGTTATACTATATTTCGATATTAAGAAAGCCTTAGATAAAGTGCCTCATAACTTCCCAATCAACAGACTTCAGTTTGTTGGAGTTACAAACCCCCTGTTGCAATTGATCAAGTCTTTTCTCACAAACATATACCGAATAAACAAGATTAACTCTAGAACATCTGCATCTCGACCAATAACCAGTGGTGTTGTGCAGGGTAGTGTCTCGGGTCCATCGCTCTTTACAATCTACATCAACAATATACGCGAGTGTTCTAGCACAGGTAAGACCTACCCCTATGCCGATGACTTAAATGTTATCTATAAAACTGACATGTTCTATATACGTAGTACTATGCAAACAACCCAACATCGACTCAACGTGGTAGACTACTGGTGCAAACGCTGCAGGTTAGAGCTCAACACAGAGGAACGATGCTAGCTCTGTATAGGAGACACGTCTCTTATAATAAAATTAGCACTTAACAAGAACACGCTGCCCAGAGTGGCATCAGTAACTGACCTGAAAGTGCATTACTCACACAATCTTAACTTCCCTGAACATTTCTCAACTAAAGCGTCTAGAAAGCGGAAATTGCTTGGCTTCATTCTTCGTAATTTGTTTTTAAAATGAATCTGAAATCATTCTTTTTAAAGCCTGTGCATGATCTATCGTTGAATACTATTTGCTCCTATTTACCGACCTACGCCTATCCGA
Source organism: Schistosoma margrebowiei (assembly GCA_944470205.2). Taxonomy (NCBI): domain Eukaryota; kingdom Metazoa; phylum Platyhelminthes; class Trematoda; order Strigeidida; family Schistosomatidae; genus Schistosoma; species Schistosoma margrebowiei. The sequence continues at coordinate 9,122,943 of OX104027.1, forward strand.
CGTATTTAAGGTGGAAAGAATACAACGAGATTTCACTTCCAAAACACTAAAGAACGACTCATCGACTGTCCACTACCAGTGGTCTTGCAAATTTGGAACCTGTTAACTATCAACCGGTTAAGATGGAACAAAATAACATCAACACCAAATTATTGTGAGTTTCTTCTTGTTTATTGTTTATCAGCTTTTTACTCTCCAGTTGATTTGCCATTAATTTTATTTCACCACTCATAACCTTATCTATAAATCGTATATTTCTAAACTATTCCGCCTACTTTGGTAAACAACTATCCAACAATATACCCTTCTTATAGCCTATACTCTTATTTTCAACCTATACTTTATACTATAGTCAATTAAACATTGCGTTGATGACTTACCCACAGTCCATAATCTGTAACTGACTGGTAAGCTTGTAAAATGGTACTAATAGAAATAGTGTTTTCAACATTATGTGAAACACAAAGCATTGTGTGAGGTATGATATATACCCAAAGAATAAGCCTAAGTGAGTCTAACATCACAAAAGAAGGGAGGGCGGCGTTACTGACCAGCAAGCATTGATGGTGAGAGCGATGACTTCAACAAGTCAATCAACCTGTGATAATGTAGTTGTTCTCCCACGCCTACCATTCAGACTCATGTTTCCAATTTTATGCTGGATTAGCTATTCTATTAAGTCTGTGGAGATAGGCCTGACAAGCTTATTTCGTAAATAGTTTTCATTATTATTTGTATTTATTTTGTCAATCTTTCACTATCTGTATATTTTATCATCAAGTGATTGTACCTGTTGTTTTGGTTACTGACCTTGAACACTCTTTTCCGTTGTGCAACCACATAGCGTGACATACTCTTGCTGGCAAACAAATACACTGCTACTCACACATTCCTGGTTCTATCTTCGTTTGTGATTGAATTAACTGGATTCCAAATCAAATACTATCTACATTTATAGACTGTGATTGGAATATATCACATCCTACGTTGGATTATATCAATGGAGAGTTGGTCAGCCCGATTAGAACTACCAAGCATTTAGAATTGTGGATTTACTATACCAGACCAAAGTTGGACACGCATCAATTGGGTGAACTTAAGTAAATTCCCAACTTTCTATTGTATTTGTAATAATTAACTTATATATATTAACATTACTATTGATCTTTATTAACTTTGTTGATACTTTTGCATTTATATATCGTCTGGTTCACCACAAGACAACCTATAACATGCCAACTCGGAATTTTACAATAAGACTGTGTGGCAGGCATCGCATGGAAAAAATAAGACAATAAAAGACATAGTTGTTAGTTATCTTAACATTTTACTCTCTATATGCACTTTCTGTTCTAACAAAAAGCCTTCCTTATTCCAACCCTGACTTCTCTTCGTTCACTTGAACTTACTCCATCTTGATAAATATCACAACTCATTGTTATTTATTACTGCACTCTCTCACCTGGAGCCTCTGATCACATCTTACTCTAGCTACAAGAGCTAGTACGAATTTATTCTAATAATTTATCATACCACTGTCTGTTCCGCTACAAAATGTTAGGTGTTGTTTATCGTTCATATCCAAGTGCCTTGCTGCTCGTCGGTATGTCTTTTTTTTCAGAATCATGCTTAGAAGGCACAGCCATGGAACCTATGACGTCTGGAACAAACTAGACGTACGTGTTTTCCCAAGTTCATAGATCACATCAAGCACTCTGCAAGTCTACTTTACAACAGCTACAAACTTAAAAAGTTGCTTTGCATAAATACTTCGCATGACCAAAATCTCAATAAAATTATGCCGAGATTGTATCTGGTGTGCAGCATGGACGTGATGCCACTTTGCAAAACATTTCGAATACTACTCAGTATATTTGAAGGAATGAACTGATATTCACTTTTATAGACTATATTTATTTAAGATGCATACTGTCCACCTTGCGGATATATATCTATTTATGTATATATATCCTTCATATAACAGATCGCCTTTCGTAGCAGACACTGTCATCACAATCAAGGCAGGACGTCAACGTAATTTAATCGCATGCGAAGAAATCTAAGGGACAAATTGAAAAACGTTTATGAACAAATGCAGAGTACAGTGACTGCTCAATACGAACATCAAATTTCAATTCAGTCACGAACATTTATAACCAGACAAGAATCAGCATTGACAAAAACATTCACCGATGTAGCATTCAGATCACTATACTGAATATGTAGTGTGTTTGACATTTCTCTTGACATTTTCCAAGGATCTACAAGAACTCTTTCTTTGTATAATTTAGACTGATCCAGCTGCGTTTAGCTTGATCCGGCGCAGCCCATAACATTTTATGTATGCAGTTGTGGAGGAATGTAGTTTTATTTGTAACCATTTAGTTGCAAGCAGACGAGTTTGCGAAACTCTCTTCATCTTCGCTCGTTTTCCACAGTCCACGTCCTCTAATGACATATTCATAACCATTTTGTCCGTTACTATCCTCAATGACCCGATTCTTTCACTTCACAACAATAGGACGCAGAATGTCATAAAACTAATGAGCATCCTTTTTACTGTCTCATGCGGTTGTTGCATAGCATGGTCTGACATTCATGATGATGGTTAGGGAAGAAACAGGAAATATTTATTTCATTGACAACTGCTGTGCTGAACGTCATTAATTTAACTACGTTCTTGATAACTCAATTTCACTCATATATAGCATAGATTTTTAGCAACTTTTACCAAAGCCATTATTAATTTCACAGTTTTATTTTCCGGAAAACTGATGATCGAATTTTCGCCGCACAATCGTTGGAACAATAAATTGAAGTTGATTACTTGCGATTTACGAATAAACGTTTGATACTTGAACGGATATTCAATTAATGCACGTTGGATATTGCTCTAGTTGCAAGAAGGGTCTTAGTCCTCTTGAATTCTGAAGAATCCTAACTTCCAGCAAATTATTGCGTAGTTGAGAAAACGACGGATAAAACTGTCATGCGGTCCAGATTAAAAAGCTTGGTTGGTTGGGATGCCAAGCTGTTGAAATGTTAACGAAACTTTTTATCACAATAAAACCGACGCAAATTCACACTGCCGATCACACTTTTAGATACTAAATTCACAACTGTAAATCAAGACGCGTTTTCTAGGAAACTCATGTTTCCCAAATGCAAACCGTTCATCATCGTCATACCCGTTCCTACCTTTGTCAGTAGTTCAAAATAGACCAATATCTTATGTTGACAAGCAGATCGAACTGCTCAAATTACTAAATGCTTATTACTGGGCAGTCACTTAACCATTAAAAACGTTAATCCACTCAATGTATACAAATGAACCAAAGGTTATAGTGATCATCGCAAAAATTATTGTACAATCAGTCAGCATTCAAGTACGATAGAATACTTATCGGGCTACAAAATGTCTTTGGAATTACCTGTCACAAATAATCACAACAAATTGACAAAGACAAATACGAAATGTCTTAGTTTCAGAAATCTTTAACAATTATGAACATCATTGTGATTTTGAGATTAATTTCCTATTTTGTAGCCCAACTATTGACCGATACCCATAACGCATCCGTGTGCATCCATTAGTATCGAGTGAGTAATGAAGAACGAAACTCTTTCAAAATCATTCAGTTAAATGAAACCGAAGGTTAAAACGCTTAAATTCAATATGATGGGCATTCAACATATAGGTAGGAGAATTAAAGTTTCCTTCATTATGTATACCAATATAATTAAGAGCGCATTCCCATCCGTATGAAAACAATTTTGGAAGTCCGTCAAGATGTCGAATATATTAGTAACTAACATGCATAACAGAAACACATCTACAATACGCAAGTGTTGAAGAGTTAAATACTTGTGTGAATATATCAGAATTAGCATGCATGAAGATGGATTTCTGAACACGACGACTGCAACTGTAGAAAAAAAATATTTAAGATCACAATTCAAATGCTGTCAACTAAGCCTCATTTGAAAGTCAGCATCAAAGATGATTAAAATGAATTTACCAGTCCATTATTGAAATTTGAATGATTGAAGCCCACCTAGAACTAATGAGAGCAGTGTCGTGTTAACTACGTTTAGGATGATCGGATGATAAGTCAGTACAAATTAGTCCAGTCATTGGTTTCATCGAAGTATTTTAATCAATCTGTGATTGCAGCAGACAAATTTCACATTAGAAATAATACACATGATCATATAATCGAGAAACTAATATCTGTTTGACTTATCCCGAAAATGTTGATAATAATGTCTAGCGGTAATGATGAATATTTTCTGCTTTATTATTGATGGTTTCCCGAAAAAAAAATGACCAAATGTAAACATGAGTAATGTTTTCAAGAGAACATAAAACACATTTAGATCGGCATGTACGCTTTTGATTTAACACGTTTATTATTGAGATCGTGAACTGATTAGTGTTAGACGATCATTGAAAACCTGGAAGCACTGAACGGCCGTTTCGTCCTATTGTGGGATCCCTCAGTAGTGCGCATCCACGATCCCGCTCGCCGTACTAAAACTCACAGCGTTAATTCTCGCTCGGGAACGCCAATTATATCGTAAATGCCTTGAATTTATAACGGATAACGAGTGATTTATAGCTCAAAATTTACTTGGTGAAAAGTATAAAATAAAACATTTCGACTTCGTAAATACGTATTTATTAGTGACAAGAGTAAATAATTATACTACTGTGGACAATTTATGAAATAAAAGGTGATATGGGGTTTTCCGAGAGCTCAAAATCATCTAAAAAAGGAGAAAGAAACACATTAGACTCAGAAAGAACTAAGCGTACTTTTAAGTAATGAGTTCAAAATCATACACCAGGAAAATATTGGAATAAAAAATTAAACAGCCATAAAACGTAAAAAAATAAAAAATCAAGAGAAAGAGAGACATAGTAAAGAACACGACACAAGCAAAATAAAAACAAGAAAAAGGGTTTAAAGTTATGATCGAAAGAAAAAACTTTCAAGAAGAAATATGGAATTACCAAACTTGTTCATCAATTTCCTCGTCCGTTTCTGAAATATTTATGAAAAATCAACAATATGGACGATTAGGTTGTTTAGAAAATTCCCATTTTAAGTGCAGAATTAATTTGCAATTCTTAATATTGAATGCTTATCTTCACAATGGTTTCACCCAACAAACATGATTCGTTGGAATAGTAAGGTGTGAACACGTCAACTGAAACTATCATATATTATGCTTCATGACTGCTACATTAAATGCGGATATTGTAGTGGTTGGGAGTCGATGTGTGTACTTTGTGGACCTGAACGATCTTCGTGCTTTCAGCAAATCAACCATACTCGTATCGGCCACATCAAAATTCGTTTCTTGGATCATCTCAAGGCGTTTGCAATCCATTCGGATGTGTACACTGTTTAAACGTTGACACGCCCACAGAGTCAAATTGTTTGTGAGACGCCATCAGACGTCTTCACCTGTTTTTTTACAAACAGTGTGCACGATGGTATGAGGCTATAAGAAGGAGACTCCACTAGCAAAAGCGCATCATTGTCATGCGAGGATGATCGAATAACGAACACGTGAGGCTTGTTCTGTCGCGCTCTCTCGATTCCTGTGAGGCAATGATGGGAGAAGGGGAAATCGCTGCTGGTCATCAGACATGCTTATGCACTCTATGTAGCCACTGGTCGATGCTCAATGCTCAAACAACACTGTTAACCAGATCCCTCGTTGTTCAGCTTTTTCGAAGTAAAATTAATTGTGATGTTTATATATATTGAATATGAGTATGAAAAACTGTAATCAATTATAATTCTGAAGAATATGAATTCAATCCATGTGCATTTAAGTTTACCGTAATAGTATTCATCTTCACCTCTATACAAGGAATCTGAAACAGCAAAGTAAGAGAGAAATTAAACTTTAAAATTTGTCGAAATGCGTAGAACAGCTCAGATGTGTGTTTATAATTAATCATCTAAGGACTATAATTATTTATAGTATTTTCGCATAGAACAGTTAGGATATACGTTAGAAATATACCGATTAACGGGTATCGTTACTTTCGGAAGCTTTCATAAGAATTTAGAATTAACTAAATGAGTACCCATTGCAAGAGGTATTCAAATATGACTAAATACGCAGTGATTAAAAATACAAGTGTTTATACAACTTACTGACAGCCTGCTTTATATAATGCAATCTGGCCTCTGTAAACAGAAAAATGTGATTCAGAATGCTTTTGAGGTTCCACGTTCATTTGTCTCACTGAATATATCAAATTTTGGAAGTCAAATCAACTAACTAAGGGAAAGTTTCAAATTTAACAATAACGTGTCGTGTATTATCAAAATGTATTTTCGATGTGTTTAAATTGCTACTTGTCAACTATTTGTCGTGATAACAGTGAAGCAAAGAGTATCTTCAAAATCAACGGATAATAAGAGAACCTAGCGCCCATTGATGGAAAGCAATAACTTGTGGGATTGTGCTTGGTTAGGTTATTGTCATGACGTGCGGATATTTTACTAGTCATATCCTGCAGTGCAGGTTTCTATTGATGTTCATCAGCTCTACGAGGCTCGATTCATTTGAACCTGGGCAGTTTAAAGTATTTAGTTGTGCATATAATCTTCATTAGTTCAAAGAGGTTTCAATTCTAAATATAATGACCAATGTTAGACGGAAAGCGAATATTTCTACTTGATTTACTACTTCTGAGAATAAATGTAAGTTATAAGTGTTGGGTCGGAACGATCAGTCGACCTTTATTACAAATAATAGTATTCTACACTGTGTTGAGTTTGTGAGTAAGATGAAGTTTAAAGATGAGGAATATCAATGTTATTTACATGAATATATTTTAATCGTAACTATTGTTTAGTGAACATAACAATGAGAATGATTGGTCGAACAATGGAGTCCAAAGTAGTTGTTGATTGGTCATCAAATGAGAGCAATAAAATTTCATCGAGTTATATGATTTTATGTGATAGGATAATGTATAGAACAAACTATGTCTCCTCAATGTTTGAAAGTATAAGCATAGTTCACTTCATTAGGATAGCTTATGATCAGCATCCATTCGAATCCTAACTGGGAACTGTTGTGTAAGATTATCAAACAGGTATGAGATTATAAACAATTTATTCACAGCGTTATTCTTATGTAACACAGTGTCTAATAATGAAGTGAATAGCTTAGAACTATGAATCATCTACAAAATAAACATCGAATATTAATCATGTCAAATACTGCTAACATATACCTTTAGCCTCTTTCCTTCGTTTTTCAGCTCTAATAGCTAAATGAAACAAAGTATAATTGATTGTGTTATTTTAAACAGTAACCATAAATCATTTCAAAATAAAGTTTAACGTTTCAAAGGAGTGTTCACTTTCAAGACTTTTAAGAGTTGATGGAATGAAGTTGTGGTTATTTTCACCGATCCTATATTATTGTGTGCATGTGTTCGTTGTCCGAGTTGTACATTTTATCATCAGATGTTGGATTTACTGAGCATTAGCCTTTCATCGTATACTCTGAAATCACGTTTGTTACATTGTTGGCTGATTGTAAAATACTGGGCAAAAGCCATCATCAAGTAATCGTTGACATCAATAAAATTGATGTACAGCATGAGTAAAATAAGGGATCCACATGTGATTGAGACACTAGATTCTTCATAATTTTGAGGTATTCTCGAGGTCATAGTAACTGCAAATATCCACAATTGATCTCATTCAACATTTACCACCACTTGTCAGAGACAGTTTATACTAGAATGATTTAAATAAATCAACTGATAAAATACAGTTTGGCTTATGATTCCTACTTATTGAGGTAAATATCATCCCGTCTAGAAGATCGATCTCAAAAGTCACTTTTCGCAAGGCACAATGCATATTTCGTACATTTTTTTCAACAAGTGTTCCTTTTCAATTTTCATGAAGTTAGTTTTTTTAGGACTTTATGTCCGGTTAGTTATCATGCGATTTATCCACCAATAAAAGTGCGACTTATACAATCTTATCACTGTGTCAAACCATTGACATTCGACCGGTATGAGCATCCTAGCGTCCTTATTGGTCCCATGTCCGCCTAGCCCGTCCACCTGAGTCCAGAACACTAATACCAGCTTCCACTATGCGAATCGAGTTGAATCATTTATTTCAGACATACTGTGTTCATATATCAATCAAACAGACCACAACGCACCAAACAATAAAAAGTAAGATTTGTACACATTAAAGTCAAAATGTGTCTGTGAACGTGGGAGACAGTAGTCAATAAAATGAACATAGCTTACGAACAGTAAATCGTACAATAATAAATTATAGGTCAAAATGAGGCTTCTAATAAGCGGAATATAAATATACATAATCTAATTATTGAATAGTTATACCATAAGAATGTATAGATAATATTAGTCAATTAATACATCTCAGAAGTTACTCGTGATTAATTCTTCGCTATGACATAAAAAGTCTAACGAACAGAATGACGGTGTTTTCAATCTGTCAACCGTTGGAATTCGAAAGGTACTACCTTAGAGACAATAAAGTATTTTTTGCGGAAACATTTAAGAAAACATTAACTGCGAGTAACACTTACCATCTGCCGTTTCGTCTTTTTCTATGTAAGGTTCTATAAAAGCAATCAAACGACAAACATTACTATACATAGCATAATTCAGAACTATATACCAGATCATACGTGTTATTCTTTAATTATGAATAACATTATTTATTTACGAAAAATGTGTCAAAATAACGACCTTCAATAGGGTAAATAAGTAGTTGCGTAAATGTTTGTAAAAATACCGAGGATATCGAAATGAAACTTTCAAAAAATATTTTCATTGATTTTACTTGCAGTACACTTGACTATTGAAGAGCTATATTCCGCTTACTAACTAGAATTTGCTGACAACAAACATCTGTGCTGATTATTTATTAACCAGAACTGAATAAGATGTTTATTGTAAATATTATTGGTCTGGAATATTTATCAAATACTTCAAGGGATCAAGCATTAACGCGATCCAATGAAATAATTTGTGAATCTTGCTTTGTCAATGGAAGTTGTGTCATACAGGAAGTTCTACCTTGCAATACTCATTTTCCCTAAAATGTGAAACCTGGTAGTAAGGTATATCTCGAATTGTCCGCAATTCTTGGGGACTTGGAGTACTTTGACATGATATACTCGTTTATTTTCTTTGTAATTATTATAAGCAGAAGCGACGAGGTCTTTGCTTGTTCATTAATTTATTAAACGTAATAACCACCGAGAACTACTTTTGTGAAATCATTTTATTTCCTATTAAAATGGTAGTGGAAATTTGTCGAAGGCAAATTAACTGATGTTTTGTTGATGTGAGTAAACAAGTGAGAGATACACCACAACATTATCAATCGAATCACTATGTAGGGCGATCTGAAACTTATGTGTTCGATCGTCACTTGAGCAGCCGCTACTCACAGTTGTGAACTGACAAGCTACAAAATGACCGATGGATATCAGCAGTTTGTTCGAACGAATCACTCAATAATGTGGAATTTAATCATAGTTATCTTGCAAAGTCTATATGATGCATGTAAATAAATAAGTATAAGTAACATGTCATCGTTTACGTGGTATTCGTATATCAGATCTTCCTGACGCTGCACCTTAAGTATAAAAACAAAAATTATGCTCTTATGAATAGAATGTAATAAGTAATTTATGTATGTATGAAAAACAAAGTGTTCGAAATCTTTATATGGAAAAGTGAAACAGACGCCCTGTCGTTCATAACGAAGATGGTACTGATATTGATGGCTATTTAAAAACGCCATAAAAGACGTGTCATCATATTCATAAGAAAACACTTGAGAAACAGAAACATCACTGCAATATCACTATTAAGGTTTATCCTATCAGTGTGCACAATTCATGCTACATAAATTATGATGAGAATGTCGATGAAAAACAAGGAACATCTATTGAGGAAATGTAGAAGAAATGACAAATAAATTCTGAAAAATTAGCTGACTTACCAACCATACTTAAGATATATGTTCCTCGATCAACTAATAAAAGCAAAATGTTAAATAAAAAAATGGCATAACAATATCGAGAACAACAAACACGGAGAAACATCAAAAAAGCACAATTAAAACAACAGTCAAAAAATGGTATAAAACAGATCGAACAAAATTTAGAGACTGAAGATATTTTCAAAAACATGACACAGGACAATCAAAGAACGAAATATGACTTACCATAATCAATCATTTGTTGCCTTCCTAATGAAATAACAATAGAACATCAAAAAAGGAAATCGCATGTATTCACATTAGAACTTCAATGTAGGTCGATTAATCAGACACGAATAAAAGGTCAGAGCACTCATAATATTAGTTCACGTCAAGGATTGATGTTTGTCAACTCATCATTTGGAAGTATGATTAACAGTCAGCTGCTTCCATTGTGAATGAGACTCCTGAATAGCTCTCATGGTGAACTGACTGGACGCGAGCATCTAACCACAAAATCATCAATCTGAATCCTAATGGTGCATGTGTGTAAATTTAATCAATTTTCAAGGATTTCCACAAAATAAAATTTATTCCTTAGTGGTTGGCTACGAATTTTATCCAATTATTTGAATACCAACTCATACACACGGCAAGATTAGAATATCAACACATGTTCAGGTCAACACTACGGAAACCACATTCACATGTGATCAAACATGTACTTCCATGATCCGATTATCAAGACCTGTCATCACTAAAACTTGTAACCTACACGATAATTTTAAATGTGAATTATTACAGCGCTATTTAACGAAATCGGCCAGAGCACTGTGAGCGTAAATTAATCCGTATCTGGGAATGTAAATGGCAAGCTGTTCAAAAGGTTTACAGAAGCTGTCATTCTCTCATCTGTACACCAACAGATTTCGACGTGACTCATTGCAACTGAGTGGTCTTCTCAGTTGAGATTATGAAAGCAAGGATGTGAAGAGATCTATGCAATACAAATCCAACATACTTTTTGACGTTGTATGTAGTCTGTCAATATAATGTTGTTGATTGATGTGCCTCAGCTATTGCTTGTACATTCCTTCTTTACTCAGACACATGAGATCGGTGTTTTTATGAATGATTTTATCACGAGCTCTGCTCGCTTCCAAGAGAACTGTGTTTTCTCCAACATGAGAAGCAATGGAGTATTAATATTATCCAGTGATTTATACTGCTTCAGTCGACAAATCATTACATACAAATGTTCGTGAATCCGAAATACAAACTGTTATCGCGCGTTTCGAATGTATATCACACGCTAAGTGTTAATGTGCCGTTCATCACACCAACGTAATGTGAATCACGAAATTTTCCTGAGCGATGAACAACAATCCGCACATCAACCACACTAGCGTGCCTCAATGAAAAGAATATGGGAAGACTCAAAAACCTGCTCAATAAAATAATATGCTATTCAGTTGATAAAACTAGTGTGAATATTAGAGAGAACGTGGGTGGTGAACGACGGAATAGTAATAAAAGTGAACATAAAAACGTTCAAATATTCACGTTACATACGACAAGAAAACAAGTGGTCATCAAGACACAATCAAGCTGTCCGCCAGTCAAATAGGCGACATGCAGTGCAGTGTTGGACATGTTGTCATTGGAGGAGAAGAATTCATCAGATTATACAATGACATAATTGACCGTTTACCGCTTGTGGAAGTTAGTATAGAGCTCATTAATTTCCACAGTTTGAACAAGGAACTTCCCAAAAACAAAATCAGTTGGTCCATTCACCTTGGAGAACACCATTCCACAGAAACGCACTCAAACACAAAATCAGTGTTACCAGATCCTTTAGTGACAACATCGTTCATTTGAATCGAACGACTTTTAACACGCATTTTCACACAGAATATTCCATGTGTTTTTGTTGCATTCAAGCGTTTGTGAAACAAGTCTGAATACCAGCTGAACATTAAATGTGAATGAACTCTAAATAAAATCATTGAAATACTCACGCTGTTGTTCACGCCTTTCTTCTTCTTCTTTTTGAATTCCTGTAGTAAAATTTGAACAAAATTATTCACTATTTGCTTTATTTTTTCATAGGGAAAAAATATTATCAGCGAAAAATAGGAGAATATTGCTCTGGGAAATATATTTTGCAAACTCATTCACTACCACGACCAGTTCATGAGAAAACCAACAAGTAGTTAAGAGAGGAATTGTGTGAAGCACATAAGCTGAGAAACTATCGTTATTGTCATGTCCACATACTAATTTGAGAAGCACAAGTGTATTCGCGCTAAATTTTACACTACTCATTTCTTCATTTCTCACGGACTGGTCACTAAGTGTTGAGCGGTCCAGCAAATGACACGTTTCTAATGTTTGTCGAATTTCATCGATCAAGTTGCTCTTTGGCCGCCAACCTAAGTGACACAAACTACCATATAACACATAGGGGTGCGAAATTGTGTTAGTTGAGTGTGGTGGACAAATTGTTATGGATTGGTGTTTCATGCAGTTCTTCACTCATCAGAAGTGTGTATCCACAGATTTGAGGATACTGAGGTCCTTTACGGAAATAAACTCGTGTGGAAGAGTGTAACAGTCAACCACCGTACCAGTGAGCTAATTGGATCGTGATCAACCTCACATATTACTGATGCTCACTTCAAACTGATTATTCCTCAATTGGTAATCAATTTATTCTATGTCAATATTATCATTAGTCTGATTGAATTCTATACAGTGATTAGCAATGTGATCCCTTTAATAAGTTACGCGACATTACGTGCGCAATGTTGAACCGTGGTACGGTGGTTGCAGTTAGCGGAGCGTTGTGATTAATCAGTGAGTAATGAAGTGTAATTAGTTTCTCATCCCGTAGGAAATGAATCACGTCCCCGGCAGCTCAGTCTTGGAGCCTTTGAATGCGATAATATGTGATACGATAAAAAGCTCACCGATGAGTATACGTATAGTCAAGATTACTTGTGCACCATCCTCATGTGTGACGAACCAAAGGGAACTGTGACAATGTTTTCATCTCAACCAACGTATACTAAAAATATGCAATTAAAATTGTTTCCTGCAGTTCTAGTGAGAAGCCGTGACCAGTGGAGTTCAATCCGTATCTGGTTGATGCATTTATCGGCTTCAGATACTGGAAGAAATGTTGTGCAAGATCATTTATCTTTTGAGGTTGAATATTAGCACCATTTGATGCCGGTCTACTGGTCTAGACGTTGAGCGTTGACGCACGATACCGAGTATTCTGGTTTGGGATCCGGCGTACGAGATCGTGAGTGCATATTGCTGAGGAGTCACATACCAATGCAAAACGGCAGTCCAGTGCTTCCAGATTTTCATTTGTAGCCTAGCTTAGATTGACTCGTGGATCCAAATGTCAAATGTACTACAATCTCCACAAATCTTCACCCCGAAAACTTGTAATTCATTATATCTTACTGCTTTATTATGGTGGGAATGACTCTTACATTTGATACTTCTAAGGCAAAACGTTAAATGCTGTCAAAAATAACAAGGTATTTCAGAAGAGCGTTGATTACAGACTAAACTTGTGGGAATTTGTGCGTTTTCTCACGCGACTCACAAAAAAACCTGAGCATCAAGACACAATCAAGCTGTCTGCCAGTCAAATAGGCGACATGCAGTGCGGGTTAGACATGTTGATATTGGAGGAGAAGAATTCATCAGATTATACAATGACATAATCTATGGTTTATCGTTTGTGGAAGTGGTTCTAGAGCTCACTAATTCATAGAGTTTGAACAAAATCAGTTGGTCCATTCACCTTGGAGAACACCGTTTCACGGAAGGTCATGCAAACACAAAATCAGTGTTACCAGACCCACTAAGGACGACATCGTTCATTTAAATGGAACGACCTATAACACGCATTTTCACACAGAATATTCCATGTGTTTTTGTTGCATTCAAGCGTTTGTGAAACAAGTCTGAATACCAGCTGAACATTAAATGTGAATGAGCTCTAAATAAAATCATTGAAATACTCACGCTGTTGTTCACGCCATTCTTCTTCTTCTTTTCGAATTTCTATGGTGAAAATTAAACAATTTTATTCACCATTCGCTTCTTATTTTCATAGGATTCAAAAGATTATCAGTGCAATAGTGGGGAAGTATAAACTTCAGAAACGATTTTATCACAGCTCACAAAACGGGTATATCTCGTTCAACTGAAGAGAACAAATGGTTATTTGTGGAAGTATTTGTATTGCAGTGCACGAATAAATGTCGAGGTGATTTTGATATTATTGCGGATTTAATGAGAATAATCAATGAGCATGAACTCGAGCGAACTGACCCTCTAACACATAAATTGCACGGACTCAATTGAACGTGGAATAAGTCAAACAGTGTTTGATCACTCCGATTTTACGTGTTATTTGGGAAGCAAAATACAGGTGAGGAGAGTGGCTTTGCGAAGCCGTTACCGTGAATAGCATGTGAAATGGATCAACACAAGTGGAAGTCGGAGGCCATTTCGAATACAATTGCACATGTGTGCTTACGTCTAATGTAAATGAAATATGAAAAACACTTACTTTCTGCTTCTAATCTTCGCTTTCCTGATGAAGAAATTGTAGACAATCAGAGTGAAATCACATCTATTCATAATAGAACTTCAATGTAGGTCGATTAATCAGACACGAATAAAAGGTCAGAGCACTCATAATATTAGTTCACGTCAAGGATTGATGTTTGTCAACTCATCATTTGGAAGTATGATTAACAGTCAGCTGCTTCCATTGTGAATGAGACTCCTGAATAGCTCTCATGGTGAACTGACTGGACGCGAGCATCTAACCACAAAATCATCAATCTGAATCCTAATGGTGCATGTGTGTAAATTTAATCAATTTTCAAGGATTTCCACAAAATAAAATTTATTCCTTAGTGGTTGGCTACGAATTTTATCCAATTATTTGAATACCAACTCATACACACGGCAAGATTAGAATATCAACACATGTTCAGGTCAACACTACGGAAACCACATTCACATGTGATCAAACATGTACTTCCATGATCCGATTATCAAGACCTGTCATCACTAAAACTTGTAACCTACACGATAATTTTAAATGTGAATTATTACAGCGCTATTTAACGAAATCGGCCAGAGCACTGTGAGCGTAAATTAATCCGTATCTGGGAATGTAAATGGCAAGCTGTTCAAAAGGTTTACAGAAGCTGTCATTCTCTCATCTGTACACCAACAGATTTCGACGTGACTCATTGCAACTGAGTGGTCTTCTCAGTTGAGATTATGAAAGCAAGGATGTGAAGAGATCTATGCAATACAAATCCAACATACTTTTTGACGTTGTATGTAGTCTGTCAATATAATGTTGTTGATTGATGTGCCTCAGCTATTGCTTGTACATTCCTTCTTTACTCAGACACATGAGATCGGTGTTTTTATGAATGATTTTATCACGAGCTCTGCTCGCTTCCAAGAGAACTGTGTTTTCTCCAACATGAGAAGCAATGGAGTATTAATATTATCCAGTGATTTATACTGCTTCAGTCGACAAATCATTACATACAAATGTTCGTGAATCCGAAATACAAACTGTTATCGCGCGTTTCGAATGTATATCACACGCTAAGTGTTAATGTGCCGTTCATCACACCAACGTAATGTGAATCACGAAATTTTCCTGAGCGATGAACAACAATCCGCACATCAACCACACTAGCGTGACTCAATGAAAAGAATATGGGAAGACTCAAAAACCTGCTCAATAAAATAATATGCTATTCAGTTGATAAAACTAGTGTGAATATTAGAGAGAACGTGGGTGGTGAACGACGGAATAGTAATAAAAGTGAACATAAAAACGTTCAAATATTCACGTTACATACGACAAGAAAACAAGTGGTCATCAAGACACAATCAAGCTGTCCGCCAGTCAAATAGGCGACATGCAGTGCGGTGTTGGACATGTTGTCATTGGAGGAGAAGAATTCATCAGATTATACAATGACATAATTGACCGTTTACCGCTTGTGGAAGTTAGTATAGAGCTCATTAATTTCCACAGTTTGAACAAGGAACTTCCCAAAAACAAAATCAGTTGGTCCATTCACCTTGGAGAACACCATTCCACAGAAACGCACTCAAACACAAAATCAGTGTTACCAGATCCTTTAGTGACAACATCGTTCATTTGAATCGAACGACTTTTAACACGCATTTTCACACAGAATATTCCATGTGTTTTTGTTGCATTCAAGCGTTTGTGAAACAAGTCTGAATACCAGCTGAACATTAAATGTGAATGAACTCTAAATAAAATCATTGAAATACTCACTCTGTTCTTCACGCCTTTCTTCTTCTTCTTTTCGAATTCCTGTAGTAAAATTTGAACAAAATTATTCACTATTTGCTTTATTTTTTCATAGGGAAAAAATATTATCAGCGAAAAATAGGAGAATATTGCTCTGGGAAATATATTTTGCAAACTCATTCACTACCACGACCAGTTCATGAGAAAACCAACAAGTAGTTAAGAGAGGAATTGTGTGAAGCACATAAGCTGAGAAACTATCGTTATTGTCATGTCCACATACTAATTTGAGAAGCACAAGTGTATTCGCACTAAATTTTACACTACTCATTTTTTCATTTCTCACGGACTGGTCACTAAGTGTTGAGCGGTCCAGCAAATGACACGTTTCTAATGTTCGTCGAATTTCATCGATCAAGTTGCTCTTTGGCCGCCAACCTAAGTGACACAAACTACCATATAACACATAGAGGTGCGGAATTGTGTTAGTTGAGTGTGGTGGACAAATTGTTATGGATTGATGTTTCATGCAGTTCTTCACTCATCAGAAGTGTGTATCCACAGATTTGAGGATACTGAGGTCCTTCACGGAAATAAACTCGTGTGGAAGAGTGTAACAGTCAACCACCGTACCAGTGAGCTAATTGGATCGTGATCAACCTCACATATTACTGATGCTCACTTCAAACTGATTATTCCTCAATTGGTAATCAATTTATTCTATGTCAATATTATCATTAGTCTGATTGAATTCTATACAGTGATTAGCAATGTGATCCCTTTAATAAGTTACGCGACATTACGTGCGCAATGTTGAATCGTGGTACGGTGGTTGCAGTTAGCGGAGCGTTGTGATTAATCAGTGAGTAATGAAGTGTAATTAGTTTCTCATCCCGTAGGAAATGAATCACGTCCCCGGCAGCTCAGTCTTGGAGCCTTTGAATGCGATAATATGTGATACGATAAAAAGCTCACCGATGAGTATACGTATAGTCAAGATTACTTGTGCACCATCCTCATGTGTGACGAACCAAAGGGAACTGTGACAATGTTTTCATCTCAACCAACGTATACTAAAAATATGCAATTAAAATTGTTTCCTGCAGTTCTAGTGAGAAGCCGTGACCAGTGGAGTTCAATCCGTATCTGGTTGATGCATTTATCGGCTTCAGATACTGGAAGAAATGTTGTGCAAGATCATTTATCTTTTGAGGTTGAATATTAGCACCATTTGATGCCGGTCTACTGGTCTAGACGTTGAGCGTTGACGCACGATACCGAGTATTCTGGTTTGGGATCCGGCGTACGAGATCGTGAGTGCATATTGCTGAGGAGTCACATACCAATGCAAAACGGCAGTCCAGTGCTTCCAGATTTTCATTTGTAGCCTAGCTTAGATTGACTCGTGGATCCAAATGTCAAATGTACTACAATCTCCACAAATCTTCACCCCGAAAACTTGTAATTCATTATATCTTACTGCTTTATTATGGTGGGAATGACTCTTACATTTGATACTTCTAAGGCAAAACGTTAAATGCTGTCAAAAATAACAAGGTATTTCAGAAGAGCGTTGATTACAGACTAAACTTGTGGGAATTTGTGCGTTTTCTCACGCGACTCACAAAAAAACCTGAGCATCAAGACACAATCAAGCTGTCTGCCAGTCAAATAGGCGACATGCAGTGCGGGGTTAGACATGTTGTTATTGGAGGAGAAGAATTCATCAGATTATACAATGACATAATTGACCGTTTACCGCTTGTGGAAGTTAGTATAGAGCTCATTAATTTCCACAGTTTGAACAAGGAACTTCCCAAAAACAAAATCAGTTGGTCCATTCACCTTGGAGAACACCATTCCACAGAAACGCACTCAAACACAAAATCAGTGTTACCAGATCCTTTAGTGACAACATCGTTCATTTGAATCGAACGACTTTTAACACGCATTTTCACACAGAATATTCCATGTGTTTTTGTTGCATTCAAGCGTTTGTGAAACAAGTCTGAATACCAGCTGAACATTAAATGTGAATGAACTCTAAATAAAATCATTGAAATACTCACTCTGTTCTTCACGCCTTTCTTCTTCTTCTTTTTGAATTCCTGTAGTAAAATTTGAACAAAATTATTCACTATTTGCTTAATTTTTTCATAGGGAAAAAATATTATCAGCGAAAAATAGGAGAATATTGCTCTGGGAAATATATTTTGCAAACTCATTCACTACCACGACCAGTTCATGAGAAAACCAACAAGTAGTTAAGAGAGGAATTGTGTGAAGCACATAAGCTGAGAAACTATCGTTATTGTCATGTCCACATACTAATTTGAGAAGCACAAGTGTATTCGCACTAAATTTTACACTACTCATTTTTTCATTTCTCACGGACTGGTCACTAAGTGTTGAGCGGTCCAGCAAATGACACGTTTCTAATGTTCGTCGAATTTCATCGATCAAGTTGCTCTTTGGCCGCCAACCTAAGTGACACAAACTACCATATAACACATAGAGGTGCGGAATTGTGTTAGTTGAGTGTGGTGGACAAATTGTTATGGATTGATGTTTCATGCAGTTCTTCACTCATCAGAAGTGTGTATCCACAGATTTGAGGATACTGAGGTCCTTCACGGAAATAAACTCGTGTGGAAGAGTGTAACAGTCAACCACCGTACCAGTGAGCTAATTGGATCGTGATCAACCTCACATATTACTGATGCTCACTTCAAACTGATTATTCCTCAATTGGTAATCAATTTATTCTATGTCAATATTATCATTAGTCTGATTGAATTCTATACAGTGATTAGCAATGTGATCCCTTTAATAAGTTACGCGACATTACGTGCGCAATGTTGAATCGTGGTACGGTGGTTGCAGTTAGCGGAGCGTTGTGATTAATCAGTGAGTAATGAAGTGTAATTAGTTTCTCATCCCGTAGGAAATGAATCACGTCCCCGGCAGCTCAGTCTTGGAGCCTTTGAATGCGATAATATGTGATACGATAAAAAGCTCACCGATGAGTATACGTATAGTCAAGATTACTTGTGCACCATCCTCATGTGTGACGAACCAAAGGGAACTGTGACAATGTTTTCATCTCAACCAACGTATACTAAAAATATGCAATTAAAATTGTTTCCTGCAGTTCTAGTGAGAAGCCGTGACCAGTGGAGTTCAATCCGTATCTGGTTGATGCATTTATCGGCTTCAGATACTGGAAGAAATGTTGTGCAAGATCATTTATCTTTTGAGGTTGAATATTAGCACCATTTGATGCCGGTCTACTGGTCTAGACGTTGAGCGTTGACGCACGATACCGAGTATTCTGGTTTGGGATCCGGCGTACGAGATCGTGAGTGCATATTGCTGAGGAGTCACATACCAATGCAAAACGGCAGTCCAGTGCTTCCAGATTTTCATTTGTAGCCTAGCTTAGATTGACTCGTGGATCCAAATGTCAAATGTACTACAATCTCCACAAATCTTCACCCCGAAAACTTGTAATTCATTATATCTTACTGCTTTATTATGGTGGGAATGACTCTTACATTTGATACTTCTAAGGCAAAACGTTAAATGCTGTCAAAAATAACAAGGTATTTCAGAAGAGCGTTGATTACAGACTAAACTTGTGGGAATTTGTGCGTTTTCTCACGCGACTCACAAAAAAACCTGAGCATCAAGACACAATCAAGCTGTCTGCCAGTCAAATAGGCGACATGCAGTGCGGGGTTAGACATGTTGTTATTGGAGGAGAAGAATTCATCAGATTATACAATGACATAATTGACCGTTTACCGCTTGTGGAAGTTAGTATAGAGCTCATTAATTTCCACAGTTTGAACAAGGAACTTCCCAAAAACAAAATCAGTTGGTCCATTCACCTTGGAGAACACCATTCCACAGAAACGCACTCAAACACAAAATCAGTGTTACCAGATCCTTTAGTGACAACATCGTTCATTTGAATCGAACGACTTTTAACACGCATTTTCACACAGAATATTCCATGTGTTTTTGTGGCATTCAAGCGTTTGTGAAACAAGTCTGAATACCAGCTGAACATTAAATGTGAATGAACTCTAAATAAAATCATTGAAATACTCACTCTGTTCTTCACGCCTTTCTTCTTCTTCTTTTCGAATTCCTGTAGTAAAATTTGAACAAAATTATTCACTATTTGCTTTATTTTTTCATAGGGAAAAAATATTATCAGCGAAAAATAGGAGAATATTGCTCTGGGAAATATATTTTGCAAACTCATTCACTACCACGACCAGTTCATGAGAAAACCAACAAGTAGTTAAGAGAGGAATTGTGTGAAGCACATAAGCTGAGAAACTATCGTTATTGTCATGTCCACATACTAATTTGAGAAGCACAAGTGTATTCGCACTAAATTTTACACTACTCATTTTTTCATTTCTCACGGACTGGTCACTAAGTGTTGAGCGGTCCAGCAAATGACACGTTTCTAATGTTCGTCGAATTTCATCGATCAAGTTGCTCTTTGGCCGCCAACCTAAGTGACACAAACTACCATATAACACATAGAGGTGCGGAATTGTGTTAGTTGAGTGTGGTGGACAAATTGTTATGGATTGGTGTTTCATGCAGTTCTTCACTCATCAGAAGTGTGTATCCACAGATTTGAGGATACTGAGGTCCTTTACGGAAATAAACTCGTGTGGAAGAGTGTAACAGTCAACCACCGTACCGGTGAGCTAATTGGATCGTGATCAACCTCACATATTACTGATGCTCACTTCAAACTGATTATTCCTCAATTGGTAATCAATTTATTCTATGTCAACATTATCATTAGTCTGATTGAATTCTATACAGTGATTAGCAATGTGATCCCTTTAATAAGTTACGCGACATTACGTGCGCAATGTTGAACCGTGGTACGGTGGTTGCAGTTAGCGGAGCGTTGTGATTAATCAGTGAGTAATGAAGTGTAATTAGTTTCTCATCCCGTAGGAAATGAATCACGTCCCCGGCAGCTCAGTCTTGGAGCCTTTGAATGCGATAATATGTGATACGATAAAAAGCTCACCGATGAGTATACGTATAGTCAAGATTACTTGTGCACCATCTTACTGCTTTATTATGGTGGGAATGACTCTTACATTTGATACTTCTAAGGCAAAACGTTAAATGCTGTCAAAAATAACAAGGTATTTCAGAAGAGCGTTGATTACAGAATAAACTTGTGGGAATTTGTGCGTTTTCTCACGCGACTCACAAAAAACCTGAGCATCAAGACACAATCAAGCTGTCTGCCAGTCAAATAGGCGACATGCAGTGCGGGGTTAGACATGTTGATATTGGAGGAGAAGAATTCATCAGATTATACAATGATATAATCTATGGTTTATCGTTTGTGGAAGTGGGTCTAGAGCTCACTAATTCATAGAGTTTGAACAAAAACAGATAGTCCATTCAACTTGGAGAACACCGTTTCACGGAAGGTCACGCAAACACAAAATCAGTGTTACCAGACCCTCTAAGGACGACATCGTTCATTCGAATGGAACGACCTATAACACGCATTTTCACACAGAATATTCCATGCGCTTTCGTTGCATGCAGGTGTTTGGAGAACACATCTGAATACCAGCTGAACATTAAATGAGAATGAACTCTAAATAAAATTATTGAAATACTCACTCTGTTCTTTACTCTTATCTTCTTCTTCTTTTTGAGATCCTATGGTGAAAATCAAACAACATTATTCACTATTCGTTTCTTATTTTCACAGGATGCAAATGATTATCAGTTTCGGATAGGGGAAGTAAAATCTTCAGAAACGTTAGTAAGATTATGAAAACCCAACTGCGTTGCGTGCCCATGCAAAATGTTTCAGTTGAACACAATATCACAAGTTAAACATGTTCAGTAAATTGAATCTAACGCCCTAATATTCCAGTGTTCTGCAACGTTTGAGACGGAGTGATTCAAGCCATTAACAGAGTTCATCAACAGTCCAATTTCGTAAGCCGTGTACACAATTAGGTTATTGATTGTGTGAAATAATAGAAAGTTGTGATAGAATTTGCCTGTGACAGTTTGTTCGCTAGAGCAATAAAAGATAAAATGTACTTACCTACAGTTTTTGTCTGTTTCTTTTCGGCTGAAATAGTGATGAGAATCAAAGTGACATGGAATTTATTTGCTACATATTTCTAATTTTAAGTGATGTTCTCTTTTATTACATTGAAATTTTATTCATCTTTTATAAATCTTCTTATTTCATTTGTTTACGCGTTGTTTTTTGACGTGTCGACAATTCAATTTCTTGTTTATAAATACATACCAGGGGAAACCGTGTTCACATTTGATTAAACCTGTACTTCCAGGATCCGATTATGAAGACCTGTCATCACTAAAACTTGTAACGTATAGGATAATTTCAAATGTGCATTAATACTGCTCCATTTCGTGAAATTGGCCAGAGTACTGTGCGCGTAAATTAATCCCTATCTGAGAATGTAAATGGCAAGCTGATTTCAAAGTCTTCGCGATCATGGTGATATGTAATTTGTTTGCTACGCAGTTGGGTTTTTTATATATGTCGAGCATTTATTGATATGCATTTCGAATGCGGCCCGTTAGGAAGTTCACTCAGACGATTTACTCATGTGCAGATTGAAGCGGCTTCTGAACGTTTTCTAGTGATCATGATGTGTGGTCATCACTGGATGGTGTTGTGTAATATTCTGAATTGTTAACGCGACATTCATGTGAAATAAGAAAAGACTGCGTCTATTACTCACAGACAACACGATGTTTGTGAGATACTGGTAAACGCACATAATGGCCAAGATTTGGCTTGAACTACTTGAAAGGCGGATATACACCACAGTCTACACGTCTGATCTCGGTTTTTGAATGTGATTATTTTTCTCCTAATTTCTGTATCAAACTTGTTGTGCACACAATTGTGATTGATTTGTTATAGTAAATATACCCTTCCTTTCTTGTCATTCATTTTTCATTATTTGCTCGCAAACGTATTTTTGGTTAGTTGACATGAAAGCCGAGTTTACCAACTGCACGGCATAAAATCTGACCTTCGTTCAGGTAACTTGCTTGCCTTCTAGAACGGCTTTGAATTTAAGATTATCTATCATCTCGTTGTTGTGAGAAAACACAAACCTAATAAGTTCTCATGCGTGTAAAACAACTGAGTTCAAACAGCATAAATAAGTTGATATCTACATTGAGTCATAAAGTCTGTAAAACTTCATTCCAAATTTGGAAATGGCTGTCAAATTCACTGTTAGTGTGAAACAATTGGATAGTGTCAAGGATGAAACAATTACAGTTGAAAATCTTTTGTGTAGCAATTGTCACAATGATGAAATAATAGATACACCAACCTGGTCCTTTCATCATTTGAAGTTTTAGCCGTTCAGTTAAAAGCAAAGGACGGGAAATTAATTAAATTTATTACAGAATTATTTACTGTTCCGTGTAGCCAACATTTATAACTCTAAACTGCCACGAAACATTTTAAAGAGGCCTTAAATACAACGGTATATAAATCACTTGAACCAAGTGGAAGCACAATGACGAGTACAATTGATCAAAGTTTTGGTCTGGTCAGTCGGGTTAGTGAAAATGATTCAGAATCACATTGGCTGATTTAAAAGAAAGACAGTTGAGAGAAAGAGAAGTGGTAGAAATTAAGCAGTTGAATGATAGATGAAAGAAGCAGCTATTGAGCCTTCCGAGGTGGTTTAAGTAGTTAAAGTCAAAAGAAAACGTGAATTCAGAAGCATCTTTTGATTCTGATTGCAATAACAACGATTACGAATATATTGGTTGTTTCATAAGCCATTGGGACTACAGCTCCCGAGAAACAAGCCGAACTCAGAAGAAGCTAAAAGATTGAACCATTTTGAAAGGAGGGTGAGGGAAGTGGCACCGTGACCTATAGGTGTGGGTTTTGAGCTTCCGAATGTAGAGTCATGTATTTCCGATGGTCGGACAGCAATATTGTGGATGTTATTTGGGCGATTTGGACTGCGTGTTGTTTGCGAGGTGCGAGTCGACGGTCAGTGGCATATATGCTTTGAAAAAGCCGCTGTAAATTAGAGGCTCAATAGTCCGATAAGGAGAGCATCATGCACCCAACATCGTCCTGTTATTGCATAACATGCGGCGTGCCGAAACGATTGACTGGAAGGATCTGAGCGGAGGTTGCATTATGGAAGACATCGCCGCATAATCCCGTACGACTACAGAGTGCTTTGTAGTGAAAATTGGAAGAGTGTTCTAGAGAGCACTCACAGATGCCATTAAAAGCGTGTTTCTAGCTCTTCTGGCTATCATTGAACAATGAAATTGTCGGCTGGCTCGACAGTCAAGGCTCTTGAAGCATTCTTGCTGGTCGAAAACGGATGTATGCAGTGATCAGGTTATTGTAATTTGAGACTAACCAGCTCACAAACAAACATCATCGGTGAAAAACCATGTTGAGGGATGGTCTCATCACACGAATACCAATCGAATAAACTTCGATTCCTTCATTCTCCGCATCCGGATCAAACATCGGTATTCCGGTCATTATACAGAATGTTAAGAGTTGGGACGAGATTCCTAACCATGAATCGCTATCGACTCCAAAAATAATCCAGTGTAGAGTAAGTAAGCTCATTCATTTGTGACAGAGTTTTCGACTCATCTCATTTTGATCTACCCAACATTTATTAGTATCCGAGTTCCGGTGTTAACAGTCCGCTTGTTCTCTGAATAAAC
Source organism: Schistosoma margrebowiei (assembly GCA_944470205.2). Classification (NCBI taxonomy): domain Eukaryota; kingdom Metazoa; phylum Platyhelminthes; class Trematoda; order Strigeidida; family Schistosomatidae; genus Schistosoma; species Schistosoma margrebowiei. The sequence goes on from OX104027.1 coordinate 9,148,077, forward strand.
ACATCATGAAGGCTCAAAATGAGCGAAGACCTACAACGTAGCCTACCAAAATCGTTCGATATTCTATTAAAATAATGCAACTTGTCACTGAGAAGGATAATGGTCAGGTGTGACAGCTCCTCTTGCTGCCGTCACTGATACAAATCTTGACGTTGCATCCAGTGGTTGAACGTCAACTGAGCTTATTCATATCAATGATGAACTGTCGCGACGACAGAAGATCAAGCATCTTCAAAGCATGCTATGAACCGTATTTTGCGTGCATTATTGTCAGCTACTAATTTAATGTAGATGGTCATTAGTTCAGGTAGTGAAGTTTTTGACAACCAGATTTGTTGTCCATTTGTCGTATTCACTTGCGTTCGCTATTGGGATGAACCAAACACTCAAGTGCAACGTTCAACATCTGTCAATAATTTATCATTATGAAAAGTGTGGTGAACGTGTTGAACAAAACTAACAAGGCATAATAAACAACGATGTTGAAATGATTGAATGTCAAACATGGAACATTTGTATGTTGTATGCCTACCTCTTTTCGCCTTGATCGGCTTCTTGATATTCAGATCTGGAAATAAGAGGACGGTGTAATGATGGATGATTATTATGGAGGATAGTTATTGTAACTCGTTTATAAAGAAGTGGTTAACATCCGTGAAACAAATAATTGTCGATTGCAGTGGGAAGATGAATGAGCATGCTGCCTGATAACTGATATGCGATGGCAGAACAACCATTAAAACCGAAGACATTTGATGGTTTACACATTGTTTTACAATCGCGTATTTGAAAAACAACGGAAACGTATTTATTGGAATGTGTGAGTGCAGTGAGAGTGTTCACTGAAAAACACGCAAGTTCTGGACACTAAAATGATAATGCACACTGTGAATGATGAACGTGTCAAATTGCTCGACATATATGGAAAATATAAAGTTTACTAACCTGCTGTATCCATTTCCTTCATTGCTGCTCAAATATTTATAATAAACCAACATGAAGACGATGCAGTCAGTAGTTAAACATTAATTCGAGATGTAGAATGAATCTGCATGTGTTAAGGGTTGCTGACTATCTTTAAAATGGTGTCATCAAAAGGAGGACATTCATGTGAATTGCGGGGTGAGAATTCAGTAGTTGAACCTACTATCTAGTAAACTATACAGCTATTACATGCTTTATGAAGTTCGCAATCATTGAGAGTAAATTTGAGTGGTTTCGAGGAACTGAAAATCATTTTCTTTCCAAATACCTACCATACCCGTATCCATTATATCGCAAGTCATTTCTTGGACCAACTGAACACGTTGTATGCCTATACTACTTAAACATTGAGGCACATTGACAGTGTCTCCAAAGTGGCTATGAACAGTTATGTGGATGACCATGGATTTAATTTTCTATTAATTTCACAAATGATCTGTCCTTAGTTATGTAAATCAAGCCAAGTATATTTATCATTCAAACGGTGAGAATATGGTTGTTTACCTTTGAACACATTTAGAAATGAACTGTCTCCTTCATCTACAATAGAAAATCATGGATTAATTAAGAATAAATCTGTTAGCATATATATTGAGCTGCTAAATAGTGCGATTGGAGAGTAGTATAGGAAAGAGCAAATTAAATAAAGATCAGAAAGAATATAACGTTAAATATGATGTCGCGTCGAGTTCAAGTTCGTTCGAATTGGACCCACTGTAACTGGCTGAGTTGGATTTGACAGAACGTTAATAAATTGATTCGAAATCACTCCATATTTTCAGAGTCATTCGCATGAAGCATAACAGAATTCGAAGCATATAAACGCAAGAACCAAGAGCAGCCGATTGACGTGAAGTGTGTGAAGTAATAGAACGTTGTGATAGAATTTGCCTGTGACAGTTTGTTCGCTAGAGCAATAAAAGATAAAATGTACTTACCTACAGTTTTTGTCTGTTTCTTTTCGGCTGAAATAGTGATGAGAATCAAAGTGACATGGAATTTATTTGCTACATATTTCTAATTTTAAGTGATGTTCTCTTTTATTACATTGAAATTTTATTCATCTTTTATAAATCTTCTTATTTCATTTGTTTACGCGTTGTTTTTTGACGTGTCGACAATTCAATTTCTTGTTTATAAATACATACCAGGGGAAACCGTGTTCACATTTGATTAAACCTGTACTTCCAGGATCCGATTATGAAGACCTGTCATCACTAAAACTTGTAACGTATAGGATAATTTCAAATGTGCATTAATACTGCTCCATTTCGTGAAATTGGCCAGAGTACTGTGCGCGTAAATTAATCCCTATCTGAGAATGTAAATGGCAAGCTGATTTCAAAGTCTTCGCGATCATGGTGATATGTAATTTGTTTGCTACGCAGTTGGGTTTTTTATATATGTCGAGCATTTATTGATATGCATTTCGAATGCGGCCCGTTAGGAAGTTCACTCAGACGATTTACTCATGTGCAGATTGAAGCGGCTTCTGAACGTTTTCTAGTGATCATGATGTGTGGTCATCACTGGATGGTGTTGTGTAATATTCTGAATTGTTAACGCGACATTCATGTGAAATAAGAAAAGACTGCGTCTATTACTCACAGACAACACGATGTTTGTGAGATACTGGTAAACGCACATAATGGCCAAGATTTGGCTTGAACTACTTGAAAGGCGGATATACACCACAGTCTACACGTCTGATCTCGGTTTTTGAATGTGATTATTTTTCTCCTAATTTCTGTATCAAACTTGTTGTGCACACAATTGTGATTGATTTGTTATAGTAAATATACCCTTCCTTTCTTGTCATTCATTTTTCATTATTTGCTCGCAAACGTATTTTTGGTTAGTTGACATGAAAGCCGAGTTTACCAACTGCACGGCATAAAATCTGACCTTCGTTCAGGTAACTTGCTTGCCTTCTAGAACGGCTTTGAATTTAAGATTATCTATCATCTCGTTGTTGTGAGAAAACACAAACCTAATAAGTTCTCATGCGTGTAAAACAACTGAGTTCAAACAGCATAAATAAGTTGATATCTACATTGAGTCATAAAGTCTGTAAAACTTCATTCCAAATTTGGAAATGGCTGTCAAATTCACTGTTAGTGTGAAACAATTGGATAGTGTCAAGGATGAAACAATTACAGTTGAAAATCTTTTGTGTAGCAATTGTCACAATGATGAAATAATAGATACACCAACCTGGTCCTTTCATCATTTGAAGTTTTAGCCGTTCAGTTAAAAGCAAAGGACGGGAAATTAATTAAATTTATTACAGAATTATTTACTGTTCCGTGTAGCCAACATTTATAACTCTAAACTGCCACGAAACATTTTAAAGAGGCCTTAAATACAACGGTATATAAATCACTTGAACCAAGTGGAAGCACAATGACGAGTACAATTGATCAAAGTTTTGGTCTGGTCAGTCGGGTTAGTGAAAATGATTCAGAATCACATTGGCTGATTTAAAAGAAAGACAGTTGAGAGAAAGAGAAGTGGTAGAAATTAAGCAGTTGAATGATAGATGAAAGAAGCAGCTATTGAGCCTTCCGAGGTGGTTTAGGTAGTTAAAGTCAAAAGAAAACGTGAATTCAGAAGCATCTTCTGATTCTGATTGCAATAACAACGATTACGAATATATTGGTTGTTTCATAAGCCATTGGGACTACAGCTCCCGAGAAACAAGCCGAATCCAGAAGAAGCTAAAAGATTGAACCATTTTGAAAGGAGGGTGAGGGAAGTGGCACCGTGACCTATAGGTGTGGGTTTTGAGCTTCCGAATGTAGAGTCATGTATTTCCGATGGTCGGACAGCAATATTGTGGATGTTATTTGGGCGATTTGGACTGCGTGTTGTTTGCGAAGTGCGAGTCGACGGTCAGTGGCATATATGCTTTGAAAAAGCCGCTGTAAATTAGAGGCTCAATAGTCCGATAAGGAGAGCATCATGCACCCAACATCGTCCTGTTATTGCATAACATGCGGCGTGCCGAAACGATTGACTGGAAGGATCTGAGCGGAGGTTGCATTATGGAAGACATCGCCGCATAATCCCGTACGACTACAGAGTGCTTTGTAGTGAAAATTGGAAGAGTGTTCTAGAGAGCACTCACAGATGCCATTAAAAGCGTGTTTCTAGCTCTTCTGGCTATCATTGAACAATGAAATTGTCGGCTGGCTCGACAGTCAAGGCTCTTGAAGCATTCTTGCTGGTCGAAAACGGATGTATGCGGTGATCAGGTTATTGTAATTTGAGACTAACCAGCTCACAAACAAACATCATCGGTGAAAAACCATGTTGAGGGATGGTCTCATCACACGAATACTAATCGAATAAACTTCGATTCCTTCATTCTCCGCATCCGGATCAAACATCGGAATTCCGGTCATTATACAGAATGTTAAGAGTTGGGACGAGATTCCTAACCATGAATCGCTATCAACTCCACAAATAATCCAGTGTAAAGTAAGTAAGCTCATTCATTTGTGACAGAGTTTTCGACTCATCTCATTTTGATCTACCCAACATTTATTAGTATCCGAGTTCCGGTGTTAACAGTCCGCTTGTTCTCTGAATAAACACATCATGAAGGCTCAAAATGAGCGAAGACCTACAACGTAGCCTACCAAAATCGTTCGATATTCTATTAAAATAATGCAACTTGTCACTGAGAAGGATAATGGTCAGGTGTGACAGCTCCTCTTGCTGCCGTCACTGATACAAATCTTGACGTTGCATCCAGTGGTTGAACGTCAACTGAGCTTATTCATATCAATGATGAACTGTCGCGACGACAGAAGATCAAGCATCTTCAAAGCATGCTATGAACCGTATTTTGCGTGCATTATTGTCAGCTACTAATTTAATGTAGATGGTCATTAGTTCAGGTAGTGAAGTTTTTGACAACCAGATTTGTTGTCCATTTGTCGTATTCACTTGCGTTCGCTATTGGGATGAACCAAACACTCAAGTGCAACGTTCAACATCTGTCAATAATTTATCATTATGAAAAGTGTGGTGAACGTGTTGAACAAAACTAACAAGGCATAATAAACAACGATGTTGAAATGATTGAATGTCAAACATGGAACATTTGTATGTTGTATGCCTACCTCTTTTCGCCTTGATCGGCTTCTTGATATTCAGATCTGGAAATAAGAGGACGGTGTAATGATGGATGATTATTATGGAGGATAGTTATTGTAACTCGTTTATAAAGAAGTGGTTAACATCCGTGAAACAAATAATTGTCGATTGCAGTGGGAAGATGAATGAGCATGCTGCCTGATAACTGATATGCGATGGCAGAACAACCATTAAAACCGAAGACATTTGATGGTTTACACATTGTTTTACAATCGCGTATTTGAAAAACAACGGAAACGTATTTATTGGAATGTGTGAGTGCAGTGAGAGTGTTCACTGAAAAACACGTAAGTTCTGGACACTAAAATGATAATGCACACTGTGAATGATGAACGTGTCGAATTGCTCGACATATATGGAAAATATAAAGTTTACTAACCTGCTGTATCCATTTCCTTCATCGCTGCTCAAATATTTATAATAAACCAACATGAAGACGATGCAGTCAGTAGTTAAACATTAATTTGAGATGTAGAATGAATCTGCATGTGTTAAGGGTTGCTGACTATCTTTAAAATGGTGTCATCAAAAGGAGGACATTCATGTGAATTGCGGGGTGAGAATTCAGTAGTTGAACCTACTATCTAGTAAACTATACAGCTATTACATGCTTTATGAAGTTCGCAATCATTGAGAGTAAATTTGAGTGGTTTCGAGGAACTGAAAATCATTTTCTTTCCAAATACCTACCATACCCGTATCCATTATATCGCAAGTCATTTCTTGGACCAACTGAACACGTTGTATGCCTATACTACTTAAACATTGAGGCACATTGACAGTGTCTCCAAAGTGGCTATGAACAGTTATGTGGATGACCATGGATTTAATTTTCTATTAATTTCACAAATGATCTGTCCTTAGTTATGTAAATCAAGCCAAGTATATTTATCATTCAAACGGTGAGAATATGGTTGTTTACCTTTGAACACATTTAGAAATGAACTGTCTCCTTCATCTACAATAGAAAATCATGGATTAATTAGGAATAAATCTGTTAGCATATATATTGAGCTGCTAAATAGTGCGATTGGAGAGTAGTATAGGAAAGAGCAAATTAAATAAAGATCAGAAAGAATATAACGTTAAATATGATGTCGCGTCGAGTTCAAGTTCGTTCGAATTGGACCCACTGTAACTGGCTGAGTTGGATTTGACAGAACGTTAATAAATTGATTCGAAATCACTCCATATTTTCAGAGTCATTCGCATGAAGCATAACAGAATTCGAAGCATATAAACGCAAGAACCAAGAGCAGCCGATTGACGTGAAGTGTGTGAAGTAATAGAACGTTGTGATAGAATTTGCCTGTGACAGTTTGTTCGCTAGAGCAATAAAAGATAAAATGTACTTACCTACAGTTTTTGTCTGTTTCTTTTCGGCTGAAATAGTGATGAGAATCAAAGTGACATGGAATTTATTTGCTACATATTTCTAATTTTAAGTGATGTTCTCTTTTATTACATTGAAATTTTATTCATCTTTTATAAATCTTCTTATTTCATTTGTTTACGCGTTGTTTTTTGACGTGTCGACAATTCAATTTCTTGTTCATAAATACATACCAGGGGAAACCGTGTTCACATTTGATTAAACCTGTACTTCCAGGATCCGATTATGAAGACCTGTCATCACTCGGAATTTTCTTAAGAACAAAAACAGTTAGTCCATTCACCTTGGAGAACACCGTTTCACGGAAGGTCACGCAAACACAAAATCAGTGTTACCAGACCCTCTAAGGACGACATCGTTCATTTGAATGGAACGACCTATAACACGCATTTTCACACAGAATATCCCATGCGCTTTCGTTGCATGCAGGTGTTTGGAGAACACATCTGAATACCAGCTGAACATTAAATGAGAATGAACTCTAAATAAAATTATTGAAATACTCACTCTGTTCTTTACTCTTATCTTCTTCTTCTTTTTGAGATCCTATGGTGAAAATCAAACAACATTATTCACTATTCGTTTCTTATTTTCACAGGATGCAAATGATTATCAGTTTCGGATAGGGGAAGTAAAATCTTCAGAAACGTTAGTTAGATTATGAAAACCCAACTGCGTTGCGTGCCCATGCAAAATGTTTCAGTTGAACACAATATCACACGTTAAACATGTTCAGTAAATTGAATCAAACGCTCCAATATTCCAGTGTTCTGCAACGTTTGGGACGGAGTGATTCAAGCCATTAACAGAGTTCATCAACAGTCCAATTTCGTAAGCCGTGTACACAATTAGGTTATTGATTGTGTGAAATAATAGAAGGTTGTGATAGAATTTGCCTGTGACAGTTTGTTCGCTAGAGCAATAAAAGATAAAATGTACTTACCTACAGTTTTTGTCTGTTTCTTTTCGGCTGAAATAGTGATGAGAATCAAAGTGACATGGAATTTATTTGCTACATATTTCTAATTTTAAGTGATGTTCTCTTTTATTACATTGAAATTTTATTCATCTTTTATAAATCTTATTTCATTTGTTTACGCGTTGTTTTTTGACGTGTCGACAATTCAATTTCTTGTTCATAAATACATACCAGGGGAAACCGTGTTCACATTTGATTAAACCTGTACTTCCAGGATCCGATTATGAAGACCTGTCATCACTCGGAATTTTCTTAAGAACAAAAACAGTTAGTCCATTCACCTTGGAGAACACCGTTTCACGGAAGGTCACGCAAACACAAAATCAGTGTTACCAGACCCTCTAAGGACGACATCGTTCATTTGAATGGAACGACCTATAACACGCATTTTCACACAGAATATCCCATGCGCTTTCGTTGCATGCAGGTGTTTGGAGAACACATCTGAATACCAGCTGAACATTAAATGAGAATGAACTCTAAATAAAATTATTGAAATACTCACTCTGTTCTTTACTCTTATCTTCTTCTTCTTTTTGAGATCCTATGGTGAAAATCAAACAACATTATTCACTATTCGTTTCTTATTTTCACAGGATGCAAATGATTATCAGTTTCGGATAGGGGAAGTAAAATCTTCAGAAACGTTAGTAAGATTATGAAAACCCAACTGCGTTGCGTGCCCATGCAAAATGTTTCAGTTGAACACAATATCACACGTTAAACATGTACAGTAAATTGAATCTAACGCCCTAATATTCCAGTGTTCTGCAACGTTTGGGACGGAGTGATTCAAGCCATTAACAGAGTTCATCAACAGTCCAATTTCGTAAGCCGTGTACACAATTAGGTTATTGATTGTGTGAAATAATAGAAGGTTGTGATAGAATTTGCCTGTGACAGTTTGTTCGCTAGAGCAATAAAAGATAAAATGTACTTACCTACAGTTTTTGTCTGTTTCTTTTCGGCTGAAATAGTGATGAGAATCAAAGTGACATGGAATTTATTTGCTACATATTTCTAATTTTAAGTGATGTTCTCTTTTATTACATTGAAATTTTATTCATCTTTTATAAATCTTATTTCATTTGTTTACGCGTTGTTTTTTGACGTGTCGACAATTCAATTTCTTGTTCATAAATACATACCAGGGGAAACCGTGTTCACATTTGATTAAACCTGTACTTCCAGGATCCGATTATGAAGACCTGTCATCACTCGGAATTTTCTTAAGAACAAAAACAGTTAGTCCATTCACCTTGGAGAACACCGTTTCACGGAAGGTCACGCAAACACAAAATCAGTGTTACCAGACCCTCTAAGGACGACATCGTTCATTTAAATGGAACGACTTATAACACGCATTTTCACACAGAATATCCCATGCGCTTTCGTTGCATGCAGGTGTTTGGAGAACACATCTGAATACCAGCTGAACATTAAATGAGAATGAACTCTAAATAAAATTATTGAAATACTCACTCTGTTCTTTACTCTTATCTTCTTCTTCTTTTTGAGATCCTATGGTGAAAATCAAACAACATTATTCACTATTCGTTTCTTATTTTCACAGGATGCAAATGATTATCAGTTTCGGATAGGGGAAGTAAAATCTTCAGAAACGTTAGTAAGATTATGAAAACCCAACTGCGTTGCGTGCCCATGCAAAATGTTTCAGTTGAACACAATATCACACGTTAAACATGTTCAGTAAATTGAATCTAACGCCCTAATATTCCAGTGTTCTGCAACGTTTGGGACGGAGTGATTCAAGCCATTAACAGAGTTCATCAACAGTCCAATTTCGTAAGCCGTGTACACAATTAGGTTATTGATTGTGTGAAATAATAGAAGGTTGTGATAGAATTTGCCTGTGACAGTTTGTTCGCTAGAGCAATAAAAGATAAAATGTACTTACCTACAGTTTTTGTCTGTTTCTTTTCGGCTGAAATAGTGATGAGAATCAAAGTGACATGGAATTTATTTGCTACATATTTCTAATTTTAAGTGATGTTCTCTTTTATTACATTGAAATTTTATTCATCTTTTATAAATCTTATTTCATTTGTTTACGCGTTGTTTTTTGACGTGTCGACAATTCAATTTCTTGTTCATAAATACATACCAGGGGAAACCGTGTTCACATTTGATTAAACCTGTACTTCCAGGATCCGATTAGGAAGACCTGTCATCACTCGGAATTTTCTTAAGAACAAAAACAGTTAGTCCATTCACCTTGGAGAACACCGTTTCACGGAAGGTCACGCAAACACAAAATCAGTGTTACCAGACCCTCTAAGGACGACATCGTTCATTTGAATGGAACGACCTATAACACGCATTTTCACACAGAATATCCCATGCGCTTTCGTTGCATGCAGGTGTTTGGAGAACACATCTGAATACCAGCTGAACATTAAATGAGAATGAACTCTAAATAAAATTATTGAAATACTCACTCTGTTCTTTACTCTTATCTTCTTCTTCTTTTTGAGATCCTATGGTGAAAATCAAACAACATTATTCACTATTCGTTTCTTATTTTCACAGGATTCAAATGATTATCAGTTTCGGATAGGGGAAGTAAAATCTTCAGAAACGTTAGTTAGATTATGAAAACCCAACTGCGTTGCGTGCCCATGCAAAATGTTTCAGTTGAACACAATATCACACGTTAAACATGTTCAGTAAATTGAATCTAACGCCCCAATATTCCAGTGTTCTGCAACGTTTGGGACGGAGTGATTCAAGCCATTAACAGAGTTCATCAACAGTCCAATTTCGTAAGCCGTGTACACAATTAGGTTATTGATTGTGTGAAATAATAGAAGGTTGTGATAGAATTTGCCTGTGACAGTTTGTTCGCTAGAGCAATAAAAGATAAAATGTACTTACCTACAGTTTTTGTCTGTTTCTTTTCGGCTGAAATAGTGATGAGAATCAAAGTGACATGGAATTTATTTGCTACATATTTCTAATTTTAAGTGATGTTCTCTTTTATTACATTGAAATTTTATTCATCTTTTATAAATCTTATTTCATTTGTTTACGCGTTGTTTTTTGACGTGTCGACAATTCAATTTCTTGTTCATAAATACATACCAGGGGAAACCGTGTTCACATTTGATTAAACCTGTACTTCCAGGATCCGATTAGGAAGACCTGTCATCACTAATCTTGTAACGTATAGGATAATCTTCAAATGTGAAATAATACTGCTCCATTTCTTGAAATTGGCCAGAGTTCTGTGCGCCTAATTTAATCCGTATCTGAGAATGTAAATGGCAAACTGATCTAAATTCTTCGCGATCAAGGTGATAGGTAATTTGTTTGCTACGCAGTTGGGTTTTTTGTATATGTCGAGCATTTATTGACATGCATTTCGAATGCGGCCCGTTAGGAAGTTCACTCAGACGATTTACTCATGTGCAGATTGAAGCGGCTTCTGAAAATTTTCTATTGATCGTGATGTGTGGTCATCACTGGATGGTGTTGTGTAATATTCTGAATTGTTAACGCGACATTCATGTGAAATAAGAAAAGACTGCGTCTATTACTCACAGATAACACGATGTTTGTGAGATACTGGTAAACGCACATAATGGCCAAGATTTGGCTTGAACTACTTGAAAGGCGGATATACACCACAGTGTGCACGTCTGATCTCGGTTTTTGAATGTGATTATTTTTCTCCTAATTTCTGTATCAAACTTGTTGTGCACACAATTGTGATTGATTTGTTATAGTAAATATACCCTTCCTTTCTTGTCATTCATTTTTCATTATTTGCTCGCAAACGTATTTTTGGTTAGTTGATATGAAAGCCGAGTTTACCAACTGCACGGCATAAAATCTGACCTTCGTTCAGGTAACTTGCTGGCCTTCTAGAACGGCTTTGAATTTAAGATTATCTATCATCTCGTTGTTGTGAGAAAACACAAACCTAATAAGTTCTCATGCGTGTAAAACAACTGAGTTCAAACAGCATAACGAAGTTGATATCTACAGTGAGTCATAAAGTCTGTAAAACTTCATTCCAAATTTGGAAATGGCTGTCAAATTCACTGTTAGTGTGAAACAATTGGATAGTGTCAAGGATGAAACAATTACAGTTGAAAATCTTTTGTGTAGCAATTGTCACAATGATGAAATAATAGATACACCAACCTGGTCCTTTCATCATTTGAAGTTTTAGCCGTTCAGTTAAAAGCAAAGGACGGGAAATTAATTAAATTTATTACAGAATTATTTACTATTCCGTGTAGCCAACATTTATAACTCTAAACTGCCACGAAACATTTTAAAGAGGCCTTAAATACAACGGGATATAAATCACTTGAACCAAGTGGAAGCACAATGACGAGTACAATTGATCAAAGTTTTGGTCTGGTCAGTCGGGTTAGTGAAAATGATTCAGAATCACATTGGCTGATTTAAAAGAAAGACAGTTGAGAGAAAGAGAAGTGGCAGAAATTAAGCAGTTGAATGATAGGTGAAAGAAGCAGCTATTGAGCCTTCCGAGGTGGTTTTGGTAGTTAAAGCCAAAAGAAGAGGTGAATTCAGAAGCATCTTCTGATTCTGATTGCAATAACAACGATTACGAATATATTGGTTGTTTCATAAGCCATTGAGACTACAGCTCCCGAGAAACAAGCCGAATCCAGAAGAAGCTAAAAGATTGAACCATTTTGAAAGGAGGGTGAGGGAAGTGGCACCGTGACCTATAGGTGTGGGTTTTGAGCTTCTGAATGTAGAGTCATGTATTTCCGATGGTCGGACAGCAATATTGTGGATGTTATTTGGGCGATTTGGACTGCGTGTTGTTTGCGAGGTGCGAGTCGACGGTCAGTGGCATATATGCTTTGAAAAAGCCGCTGTAAATTAGAGGCTCAATAGTCCGATAAGGAGAGCATCATGCACCCAACATCGTCCTGTTATTGCATAACATGCGGCGTGCCGAAACGATTGACTGGAATGATCTGAGCGGAGGTTGCATTATGGAAGACATCGCCGCATAATCCCGTACGACTACAGAGTGCTTTGTAGTGAATATTGGAAGAGTGTTCTAGAGAGCACTCACAGATGCCATTAAAAGCGTGTTTCCTGCTCTTCTGGCTATCATTGAACAATGAAATTGTCGGCTGGCTCGACAGTCAACGCTCTTGAAGCATTCTTGCTGGACGAAAACGGATGTATGCAGTGATCAGGTTATTGTAATTTGAGACTAACCAGCTCACAAACCAACATCATCGGTGAAAAACCATGTTGAGGGATGGTCTCATCACACGAATACCAATCGAATAAACTTCGATTCCTTCATTCTCCGCATCCGGATCAAACATCGGAATTCCGGTCATTATACAGAATGTTAAGAGTTGGGACGAGATTCCTAACCATGAATCGCTATCAACTCCACAAATAATTCAGTCTAGAGTGAGTAAGCTCATTCATTTGTGACAGTGTTTTCGACTCATCTCATTTTGATCTACCCAACATTTATTAGTCCCCGAGTTCCGGTGTTAACAGTCCGCTTGTTCTCTGAATAAGCACATCATGAAGGCTTAAAATGAGCAAAGACCTACAACGTAGCCTACCAAAATCGTTCGATATTCTATTAAAATAATGCAACTTGTCACTGAGAAGGATAATGGTCAGGTGTGACAGCTCCTCTTGCTGCCGTCACTGGTACAAATCTTGACGTTGCATCCAGTGGTTGAACGTCAACTGAGCTTATTCATATCAATGATGAACTGTCGCGACGACAGAAGATCAAGCATCTTCAAAGCATGCTATGAACCGTATTTTGCGTGCATTATTGTCAGCTACTAATTTAATGTAGATGGTCATTAGTTCAGGTAGTGAAGTTTTTGACAACCAGATTTGTTGTCCATTTGTCGTATTCACTTGCGTTCGCCATTGGGATGAACCAAACACTCAAGTGCAACGTTCAACATCTGTCAATAATTTATCATTATGAAAAGTGTGGTGAACGTGTTGAACAAAATTAACAAGGCATAATAAACAACGTTGTTGAAATGATTGAATGTCAAACATGGAACATTTGTATGTTGTATGCCTACCTCTTTTCTCCTTGATCGGCTTCTTGATATCCAGATCTGGAAATAAGAGGACGGTGTAATGATGGATGATTGTTATGGAGGATAGTTATTGTAACTCGTTTATAAAGAAGTGGTTAACATCCGTGAAACAAATAATTGTTGATTGCAGTGGGAAGATGAATGAGCATGCTGCCTGATAACTGATATGCGATGGCAGAACAACCATTAAAACCGAAGACATTTGATGGTTTACACATTGTTTTACAATCGCGTATTTGAAAAACAACGGAAACGTATTTATTGGAATGTGTGAGTGCAGTGAGAGTGTTCACTGAAAAACACGTAAGTTCTGGACACTAAAATGATAATGCACACTGTGAATGATGAACGTGTCAAATTGCTCGACATATATGGAAAATATAAAGTTTACTAACCTGCTGTAACCATTCCCATCATCGCTGCTGAAATATTTATAATAAACCAACATGAAGACGAAGCAGTCAGTAGTTAAACATTAATTCGAGATGTAGAATGAATCTGCATGTGTTAAGGGTTGTTGACTATCTTTAAAATGGTTTCATCAAACGGAGGATATTCATTTGAATTGCGGGGTGAGAATTCAGCAATTGAACCTACTATCTAGTAAACTATACAGCTATTACATGCTTTATGAAGTTCGCAATCATTGAGAGTAAATTTGAGTGGTTTCGAGGAACTGAAAATCATTTTCTTTCCAAATATCTACCATACCCGTGTCCATTATATCGCAAGTCATTTCTTGGACCAACTGAACACGTTGTATGCCTATACTACTTAAACATTGAGGCACATTGACAGTGTCTCCAAAGTGGCTATGAACAGTTATGTGGATGACCATGGATTTAATTTTCTATTAATTTCACAAATGATCTGTCCTTAGTTATGTAAATCAAGCCAAGTGTATTTATCATTCAAACGGTGAGAATATGGTTGTTTACCTTTGAACACATTTAGAAATGAACTGTCTCCTTCATCTACAATAGAAAATCATGGATTAATTAAGAATAAATCTGTTAGCATATATATTGAGCTGCTAAATAGTGCGATTGGAGAGTAGTATGGGAAAGAGCAAATTAAATAAAGATCAGAAAGAATATTATGTTAAATATGATGTCGCGTCGAGTTCAAGTTCGTTCGAATTGGACCCACTGTAACTGGCTGAGTTGGATTTGACAGAACGTTATTAAATTGATTCAAAATCACTCCATATTTCCAGAGTCATTCGCATGAAGCACAACAGAATTCGCAGAATATAATCGCAAGAACCAAGAGCAGCCGATTGACGTGAGTTGTGTGAAGTAATAGAAGGTTGTGATAGAATTTGCCTGTGACAGTTTGTTCGCTAGAGCAATAAAAGATAAAATGTACTTACCTACAGTTTTTGTCTGTTTCTTTTCGGCTGAAATAGTGATGAGAATCAAAGTGACATGGAATTTATTTGCTACATATTTCTAATTTTAAGTGATGTTCTCTTTTATTACATTGAAATTTTATTCATCTTTTATAAATCTTCTTATTTCATTTGTTTACGCGTTGTTTTTTGACGTGTCGACAATTCAATTACTTGTTTATAAATACATACCAGGGGAAACCGTGTTCACATTTGATTAAACCTGTACTTCCAGGATCCGATTATGAAGACCTGTCATCACTAATCTTGTAACGTATAGGATAATCTTCAAATGTGAAATAATACTGCTCCATTTCTTGAAATTGGCCAGAGTACTGTGCGCCTAATTTAATCCGTATCTGAGAATGTAAATGGCAAACTGATCTAAATTCTTCGCGATCAAGGTGATAGGTAATTTGTTTGCTACGCAGTTGGGTTTTTTGTATATGTCGAGCATTTATTGACATGCATTTCGAATGCGGCCCGTTAGGAAGTTCACTCAGACGATTTACTCATGTGCAGATTGAAGCGGCTTCTGAAAATTTTCTATTGATCGTGATGTGTGGTCATCACTGGATGGTGTTGTGTAATATTCTGAATTGTTAACGCGACATTCATGTGAAATAAGAAAAGACTGCGTCTATTACTCACAGATAACACGATGTTTGTGAGATACTGGTAAACGCACATAATGGCCAAGATTTGGCTTGAACTACTTGAAAGGCGGATATACACCACAGTGTGCACGTCTGATCTCGGTTTTTGAATGCGATTATTTTTCTCCTAATTTCTGTATCAAACTTGTTGTGCACACAATTGTGATTGATTTGTTATAGTAAATATACCCTTCCTTTCTTGTCATTCATTTTTCATTATTTGCTCGCAAACGTATTTTTGGTTAGTTGATATGAAAGCCGAGTTTACCAACTGCACGGCATAAAATCTGACCTTCGTTCAGGTAACTTGCTGGCCTTCTAGAACGGCTTTGAATTTAAGATTATCTATCATCTCGTTGTTGTGAGAAAACACAAACCTAATAAGTTCTCATGCGTGTAAAACAACTGAGTTCAAACAGCATAACGAAGTTGATATCTACAGTGAGTCATAAAGTCTGTAAAACTTCATTCCAAATTTGGAAATGGCTGTCAAATTCACTGTTAGTGTGAAACAATTGGATAGTGTCAAGGATGAAACAATTACAGTTGAAAATCTTTTGTGTAGCAATTGTCACAATGATGAAATAATAGATACACCAACCTGGTCCTTTCATCATTTGAAGTTTTAGCCGTTCAGTTAAAAGCAAAGGACGGGAAATTAATTAAATTTATTACAGAATTATTTACTATTCCGTGTAGCCAACATTTATAACTCTAAACTGCCACGAAACATTTTAAAGAGGCCTTAAATACAACGGGATATAAATCACTTGAACCAAGTGGAAGCACAATGACGAGTACAATTGATCAAAGTTTTGGTCTGGTCAGTCGGGTTAGTGAAAATGATTCAGAATCACATTGGCTGATTTAAAAGAAAGACAGTTGAGAGAAAGAGAAGTGGCAGAAATTAAGCAGTTGAACGATAGGTGAAAGAAGCAGCTATTGAGCCTTCCGAGGTGGTTTAGGTAGTTAAAGCCAAAAGAAGAGGTGAATTCAGAAGCATCTTCTGATTCTGATTGCAATAACAACGATTACGAATATATTGGTTGTTTCATAAGCCATTGAGACTACAGCTCCCGAGAAACAAGCCGAATCCAGAAGAAGCTAAAAGATTGAACCATTTTGAAAGGAGGGTGAGGGAAGTGGCACCGTGACCTATAGGTGTGGGTTTTGAGCTTCTGAATGTAGAGTCATGTATTTCCGATGGTCGGACAGCAATATTGTGGATGTTATTTGGGCGATTTGGACTGCGTGTTGTTTGCGAGGTGCGAGTCGACGGTCAGTGGCATATATGCTTTGAAAAAGCCGCTGTAAATTAGAGGCTCAATAGTCCGATAAGGAGAGCATCATGCACCCAACATCGTCCTGTTATTGCATAACATGCGGCGTGCCGAAACGATTGACTGGAATGATCTGAGCGGAGGTTGCATTATGGAAGACATCGCCGCATAATCCCGTACGACTACAGAGTGCTTTGTAGTGAATATTGGAAGAGTGTTCTAGAGAGCACTCACAGATGCCATTAAAAGCGTGTTTCCTGCTCTTCTGGCTATCATTGAACAATGAAATTGTCGGCTGGCTCGACAGTCAACGCTCTTGAAGCATTCTTGCTGGACGAAAACGGATGTATGCAGTGATCAGGTTATTGTAATTTGAGACTAACCAGCTCACAAACAAACATCATCGGTGAAAAACCATGTTGAGGGATGGTCTCATCACACGAATACCAATCGAATAAACTTCGATTCCTTCATTCTCCGCATCCGGATCAAACATCGGAATTCCGGTCATTATACAGAATGTTAAGAGTTGGGACGAGATTCCTAACCATGAATCGCTATCAACTCCACAAATAATTCAGTCTAGAGTGAGTAAGCTCATTCATTTGTGACAGTGTTTTCGACTCATCTCATTTTGATCTACCCAACATTTATTAGTATCCGAGTTCCGGTGTTAACAGTCCGCTTGTTCTCTGAATAAGCACATCATGAAGGCTTAAAATGAGCAAAGACCTACAACGTAGCCTACCAAAATCGTTCGATATTCTATTAAAATAATGCAACTTGTCACTGAGAAGGATAATGGTCAGGTGTGACAGCTCCTCTTGCTGCCGTCACTGGTACAAATCTTGACGTTGCATCCAGTGGTTGAACGTCAACTGAGCTTATTCATATCAATGATGAACAGTCGCGACGACAGAAGATCAAGCATCTTCAAAGCATGCTATGAACCGTATTTTGCGTGCATTAGTGTCAGCTACTAATTTAATGTAGATGGTCATTAGTTCAGGTAGTGAAGTTTTTGACAACCAGATTTGTTGTCCATTTGTCGTATTCACTTGCGTTCGCCATTGGGATGAACCAAACACTCAAGTGCAACGTTCAACATCTGTCAATAATTTATCATTATGAAAAGTGTGGTGAACGTGTTGAACAAAATTAACAACGCATAATAAACAACGTTGTTGAAATGATTGAATGTCAAACATGGAACATTTGTATGTTGTATGCCTACCTCTTTTCTCCTTGATCGGCTTCTTGATATCCAGATCTGGAAATAAGAGGACGGTGTAATGATGGATGATTGTTATGGAGGATAGTTATTGTAACTCGTTTATAAAGAAGTGGTTAACATCCGTGAAACAAATAATTGTTGATTGCAGTGGGAACATGAATGAGCATGCTGCCTGATAACTGATATGCGATGGCAGAACAACCATTAAAACCGAAGACATTTGATGGTTTACACATTGTTTTACAATCGCGTATTTGAAAAACAACGGAAACGTATTTATTGGAATGTGTGAGTGCAGTGAGAGTGTTCACTGAAAAACACGCAAGTTCTGGACACTAAAATGATAATGCACACTGTGAATGATGAACGTGTCAAATTGCTCGACATATATGGAAAATATAAAGTTTACTAACCTGCTGTATCCATTCCCAACATCGCTGCTGAAATATTTATAATAAACCAACATGAAGACGAAGCAGTCAGTAGTTAAACATTAATTCGAGATGTAGAATGAATCTGCATGTGTTAAGGGTTGTTGACTATCTTTAAAATGGTTTCATCAAACGGAGGATATTCATTTGAATTGCGGGGTGAGAATTCAGCAATTGAACCTACTATCTAGTAAACTATACAGCTATTACATGCTTTATGAAGTTCGCAATCATTGAGAGTAAATTTGAGTAGTTTCGAGGAACTGAAAATCATTTTCTTTCCAAATATCTACCATACCCGTGTCCATTATATCGCAAGTCATTTCTTGGACCAACTGAACACGTTGTATGCCTATACTACTTAAACATTGAGGCACATTGACAGTGTCTCCAAAGTGGCTATGAACAGTTATGTGGATGACCATGGATTTAATTTTCTATTAATTTCACAAATGATCTGTCCTTAGTTATGTAAATCAAGCCAAGTGTATTTATCATTCAAACGGTGAGAATATGGTTGTTTACCTTTGAACACATTTAGAAATGAACTGTCTCCTTCATCTACAATAGAAAATCATGGATTAATTAAGAATAAATCTGTTAGCATATATATTGAGCTGCTAAATAGTGCGATTGGAGAGTAGTATGGGAAAGAGCAAATTAAATAAAGATCAGAAAGAATATTATGTTAAATATGATGTCGCGTCGAGTTCACGTTCGTTCGAATTGGACCCACTGTAACTGGCTGAGTTGGATTTGACAGAACGTTATTAAATTGATTCAAAATCACTCCATATTTTCAGAGTCATTTGCATGATGCATAACACAATTCGAAGCATATAATCGCAAGAACCAAGAGCAGACGATTGACGTGAGTTGTGTGAAATAATAGAACGTTGTGATAGGATTCGCCCGTGACATCGTTCATTTGAATGGAACGACCTATAACACGTATTTTCGCACAGAATATCGCATGCGCTTTCGTTGCATGCAGGTGTTTGGAGAACACATCTGAATACCAGCTGAACATTAAATGAGAATGAACTCTAAATAAAATTATTGAAATACTCACTCTGTTCTTTACGCTTATCTTCTTCTTCTTTTTGAGATCCTATGGTGAAAATCAAACAACATTATTCACTATTCGTTTCTTATTTTCACAGGATGCAAATGATCATCAGTTTCGGATAGGGGATATAAAAACATCAGAAACGATTTTAACACAGCTCACAAAACGGGAATCTCTCGATCAATTGAAGAGTACAAATGGTTAATTAGGGAACTATTTGTATTGCAGTGCACGAATATATGTTGAAGTGGTCTTGAACTTATTACGGAATTGATGAGAACGATCAATAAGCATGAATTCGAGTGAACTGACCCTGTAACACACAGATCGCAGGATCTCAATTGAACGTGGAATTAGTCGAACAGTGTTTGATCAAACCGATTTCACGTGGTACTTGCGATTACAGTGCGTCAAAGATGGGAAATGAGAAAATTTGATGTGGTCTAAAATATATTCTCGGTTTCGCTTTGTAGTCACTGGTCGATGCACATATGTGCCACATTACGCTTGTAAGTTCGTTTGCATAAAACAAAATTTGCGACGAACTGGTTCAGTTGACATGCAGTGTGACTGGTGTAAAAGAGGTGGAATGATATTGTGTGAAATTTGATGTTTGTTTGAGAACGCTGTACAACTCGGAAAACTGATGTTTACCTTTCGTGAGCAGGATACGAGTTTCGGAACCTTGTAGAGGTAGCTTACTATAATGCTTGACAACAAATTACATGTACCCGTGTGAGTGTGTGGCGGACGTTTGTCATCATGATTATGAAAACCTAACTGCGTTGCGTGTCCATGCAAAATGTTTCATTTGAAAACAATATCACACGTTAAACATGTTCAGTAAATTGAATGTAACGCCCTAATATTCCAGTGTTCTGCAACGTTTGGGACTGAATGATTGAAGCTATTTCCAGAGTTCTTGAACAATCCGATTTCGTAAGTTGTGTACACAACTAGGTTCAATTTAGTGATTTCAGAATGGCTATTAACAATTACGTTTATGATCACGGATTTCACTTGGTATTGATTTCATAAATAATTCGAATGTGAAAATAATTAGCGTATTATTATCGTTGCATACTCATGGTTACATGTTTTAATACATTTTCTGTCTTTGCTCGTAATGGTATTTGCTATCAAAATGCTGATCTAAGCTATTTATAATAATGATTGAATATGCTGTGAACAATGGGAACAATTTCACACAACGTTAGAACTGCTGAAATTTATTAACATGTATTACAGGAAAGTTTAGTGTCGTTCCACACTGTTAGTTAATGTGGTAATTATTACTATGTATGGTTGGATGACGAAAGTGGAAGAAATCCTGTAGGATTCGTTGACTTCGTGAAATTCATATATGTTATTTCGTAATTTTGAGCGTGTAGAAATACTTATTTTATTTTGACTCATTCACTTCCGTCTGGTGAATATGTTACAGGGGAAAATTACATTTTCCTGTCAACACCTATGAGTTTTTAAATTTTTAGGATTAAACTAACTTCAAACATTGAATCTTTTTGAATAAGGTAACCAATAGGTAATAGTCTTGTATTCGACTGTTGTGGACAATCTCGAAGTATGAAAACGTCTAGCAAAGTTGTGAAATATTCTTGTGCATGCAATTTGATTGATCGTAAATATGAAACAACAAATTATTCTAATATTCTAATATTTGATTGCTCAACAAGTACATAGATACGTAATACTGTGCAGATATTTAGGAATGTAGTGTGTTAGAACTCATTTCATACATAATGAGCTATTATGCTCAGGCTTTATAAGAATATCAAACTTTAATATGCTCTATCACAGTGATTCATAAACGATTTTTATAATTCTTTGAACAAACTCTTATTTCATGAGTTTTGATAGATTATGAAAAATAATTTTCTAGATATACATGTATTACTATTGACATTTCGTTTGCTGTCAGTGTCTAAATGTTAACATGTTACAATGAAAGTAATGAAATTTGGTATATTCTGCAGTCATGTAACAAAAACATCTTTCACATTCCACATAAATTGACACAAAAGAGTTTCAATAAATTTGAATTTATATGATTGAAAGAAAAAAACCATACTGCATTATGACATCAGCATAACATGATCGCTTTAAAGAACTATGTGATCGATTCATAAATACAGGTTGAAACCATACTTGTATGATAATGGATAGAGAAAATTTGTTATTTAGATCAGAAATTAATAATTCTGCTGATGGAAATTAGTTTTTATTTGAAAGTGTTAACCATAATGTCTAAAATAACCATTGCGTTCTTGCAAGTTCATATTTCGGTAAAGACAGTGTGTGGTGATTTACTCATCTGATATGACTTAAAATATGATCAGAAATACTGGACTGAACAATTATTTATTGTAGTGAAAAGCAGTTAACAACTGACTATGATTGTGCAATAGCATACTTGTATTTTGTGTGATATGGAGTTTGTTCCATGTTGTACTAAGTAAACTGTCCATGTAATGTGACCATAGGTTAGAAAACATCAAACGTTTCACGAGACAATCGCTCATAAATTAATGTTCGAGAGGTATATTAATGAACCAAATGTCAACTCACCAGATATATGTTCCGTTTTTCTTGGTGCCGCTTTCACTAAATAGAGAAGAGATAAAAATATTAATAATCGAAAAATCAGTTACACACATAAACATGTTGTGCAATTGATTTTACAATGTAAATGTTATGCTAATGTACATTAAATGAAGATGCATTTATAAATAACACATAATGATCTCAAGATGCTGATGGGTGCTTCGATAGACGTATGGATAATCGTTTTCTAATGCAGTAAGCTTATTGAAGAAAAGTATGTTCTCGTTAGCTCACCGTTGATAATGAAAACTGCAGCCAAGATGAATAAACACAAAAGTTTCATTGTTTTCAAGTGTTTTGAACCAACAGCGTTACCACTTATATAGTTTTGATTCTGTATGCCACGTTTCATGTAGCCAATAACATTTGAATAGACATAAATGTTGTTTGAGTGAGTGCGCTTTTATCTGTCAACTGAATATATTCAGTTATTATTATTTTAGAAATGACTACTGATTGGTTTCTGAATTTACACGTCTTTTATTTATTTCGGGTTAGCATTGAGAATGAATTTCAGGTTATATGAGTGATGTGCTTCTAACTTTATTCATCCTTTGCTAATATTGTTTCGTGTTTAACACATATTGAATCGTTTAAATTGTAATGTTCCATGTAACAAGTGTAGGTGGTAGACGCACGATGTTAAGATACGTAAGCGAGTCTTATTGCAGGATTCAAGAAATTTCTCACTATTCAGTGTTACATTTCATTTCAAACCACCACAATGAATAAACATACCATCCTTCAAAACCTGAAATTTCAAATCATTAGAAGAAGTTTTATTACGTTTTGTGCATATCTGAAATGCTATTTCGGACTTTGTAGTTGTAAAGGAATGAAAGAGATTTATTGTCAGCCCAAAGGTAGTCTGCAATAAAGTATTTCACAGTTGAAAATATTTGTGGTTAAAAGACGAGAATTATGTAGTGTCTATTCATCGTATGATGAAAATGAATAAATCAAAAATGAATCCAAACTTCGGACCATCAGACATATGTTTGTAAATTGACAAAGTCAAAAGTAGTTCAAAAACAACAAATCATCAGGGATTCTGTGAGAGAAGCGTTGTGGATATCATTGACTTTAAATTCCAATGATGGTCTACCTTGGATCAGTTCATCGTTACAATGATATACGTCTTAAATTAATATATCTCAAATACCAGTCAATGGAGTGCACTTTGAACAGGTTTTGATTAAAAGTTATATAATTACCTAGTGAAGATCGTTTCAGAGCAAACGCCTGATAATTTAATTGAAATTGTTCATAAACATATAAGTATATCATAATTCTGTTGATTTTGGGTTCAACTGAACACTTTCAAATACGTTCGTCACCTAAGTCTTACATTGTAGTTGACTACCGACTATTCCCATATATCAATGTCATTAACAAAAAGGGATAGTAGCCAAATTAGTGTTTTCTGTTCATAAATTTTGATAAATGTGCTGTGTCCAAAACAACTGTTATTTTTACTTATCAAAACAATACAAATCACTCGTGTTGTTTTGCATTCCAACTCAACGCTGATATTCTAAATTTTAGATAGAAGTAGAAAATATTATATCAGAAAATATTAAAGAAATTAGCAAAACTGAGGTTAATTATTTGCATTAGATAACTAATTGTTCTGTCACTAAAGTATTTGAACTTTGAAAAATGTAATAAGTCTGAATAATTTTTAAAATGATGAAATGGGGTCAAGAGAGTTTTGCCAGATAACAAACTTTAGATAAGTAAGTATTGAATACCAAAAGCTTAATCGTGTCAGATTACATTTAGAACGAAACACGTAGATTAAACTTTGAACAAACTTGCTTACTTACTTACACCTGTTACTCCCAATGGAGCATAATACGCCGAACAGCATCTTCCAACCCACACAGTCATGGGCTTTCCTTTCTAGTTATAGACTGTTGTTATACATTGTTCTCATGTTGATCTTTATTTTCCGGCGTAAGGTGTTCTTTGGTCTTCCTCTTTTCCTTTGGCCTTGCAGATTACATGTGAGGGCTTGTCATGTGACGCAGTTTGGTGCTTTCCTCAATGTGTGTCCTATCCACTTCCAGCACTTCTTCATGATTTCTTCCTCCGCTGGGATCTGGTTTGTTCTTTCCCACAGTAGGTCAATGGATCCGAAGTATTTTGCATAGACAACTGTTAATAAACACCTGTATCTTCTGGATGATGGCTTTCGTATCTCTCCGAGTTTCCACTCCATACAGTAGAACCATCTTGACATTTGTATTGAAAATCTTGACTTTGGTGTTGGTTGGCAGTTGTTTTGAGTTCCAGATGTTCTTAAGTTGTTAATACGTTAATCTTGCTTTATCGATCCACGCTTTCACATCTGCATCAGATTCACTATGTTCATCAATGATGCTGCCCAAATATGTAAATGTTTTTACATCTTCCAAATCTTCTCCGTCAATTGCGATTGGATTGGTGCATGCTGTGTTGGATAGGAGAATCTTACTTTTCCCTTTGTGTATATTGAGACCTACTGCTGCTGAGGCTGCCGCTAAGACTGCTGCTATACCGATCGTCTTCTTCTGCACTTGCTGTTGCGTTTGCGATAGAAGGGCCAGATCATCTGTGATGTCTAGATCGTCCAAAGGCATCCTAGATGTCCACTGTATCCCGAGTTTACCTTCAGATGTTGATGTCTTCATGCTTCAGTCGGTCACCAGGAGAAAGAGAAAGGGTGAGAGTAAGCAACCTTGCCTGATACCGGTCTTTACCTCGGACGACTTTGCATTTTAATCCATCACATGAATTCTGTATGATATTGACTATCTTCTGAGGCACGCCAGAGTGTCGGAGAAGCTTCCATAGTGTTGTTCTGTTCACGCCGTCAAATGCTTTTTCGTAGTCAATGAAGTTGCTGTAGAGTGATGAATTCCATTAAATTGATTGTTCCAAAATGATTCGTAGAGCTGCGATTCGGTCTGTACACGATGCATCTTTACAGAATCCTGCCTGTTGGTCTCGAAGTTGTGCGTCTACGGAGTCCTTCATCCTGCCTAACAATAGCCTGTTGAAAACGTTTTCCGGTATTGAGAGAAGAGTGATGCTCCTGTAGTTGTCACAGTTGCTGAGATCGTCTGTATTTGGTATTTTGACCAGAAGTCATTCTTTCTAGTCTGTTGGTACTTGTTATTTATCCCGAATCTTATCGGAGAGAATGCGGAGTATCCTTACAGTTACTGATACGTCTGCTTTCAGTGTCTCTGCTGGAATGTTGTCTGATCCTTCTGCTTTGCCACTCTTGATTTGTCTGATGGCCATGCTGATTTCTTCAATTGTTGGTGGACCAACATCAATTGAGAGGTCCGTGTGTGCTGCTTCGTTGTTGCTTGGGTTCAGTGGGGCTGATCGATTCAAGAGTTCCTTGAAGTGTTCTACCCATTTGTTTCGTCGTTTTTCAATGTTGGTGATTACATCGCCTTCCTTGCTTTTCACTGGTCGTTGTAGTTTACGGTGATTTCCAGAGAGTTTCTTTGCTATGTCATACAGTTCTCTCATGTTTCCTTTTTTATAATCTTTTCCGCCGTCATTGTTAAATCTTCCATATATTTACGTTTGTCAGTTCTGATGCTGCTCTTCACTTACTTGTTTACTTCTGTGTATTCAGCTTGTGCCTTGTCTTTTTCTGCTCTATTTCGGCTGGTATTGATTGTTGTTTTCTTGAATCTTATCCAGTGTATCTACAGTGATCCATTCATTGTGTTTGTGCTACTTGTTGCCCAGAGCCTCATGCTATTTTGAAGTGTTTGCTTCCTTAATCCCCTTTCACTTGCGTCATATACTGTTTATACCAATAAACGTAGCACGCACCACAATTGTACTGCCCTCTGTCTTTGTTTTGAAGGAGGTATGATGATCATTGGTCCGTGATATTCTCATCCTATAAGTGCATTTTGTCCTCGTTTGGATAGCGTCAGTGCAACTCCTTGTGTATGTGGGAGATTTACTTCTTCAAGGTCAGAGCATACGAGAAGCTCCCCTGAAGTTAATGTTTGTTGTCCAAAGTGCTTCCAATGTGTTACAACACATTCACGGACCTCCATGTTGAATCTTTTCACCTCTGCAGTTACTTTTGTGATTAGCCCGGTCTACAGAATTATACGAGCATTTCATGTCCAAAAATAAATGGTTACTCAAGTTATCGAAGAAGGCATCAGCCACGTGACTTCCGAAGGAACTCGGATTTCACCTTGAGGCATAATTACTCTTCTAAATGAAGATCTTCTTACTCCGACAGGGAGTTTAAATGGTTTGAATTACTTTTTGTGCTTAGCGTTTTTAAACAAGATAAATTTCCTCGAAATGAGGTCGCTATTCCCATGGCAAACCCTCCTACTTTATCCAGGCTTGGAAGTAGTAATAGCCCCGGAATGGCTTTAGGTGTATCTAAAGAGCAAATAGTATAGATTCGATCGACGAAAATCAGTGTAATAATTTCTGGTGTTACACAGAAAACGAAGTGTTCTGTTAACAGAATATATAGTTTACACTGTCAGGAGATAGTTCGTATATATCTTTCGTCGAAAATATTTCTTGATAAAAGAAGTTACAATTGAGTCATACAACGTAGTTAGATGATATTCCCCAAAACTTTTAACAATTGTAAGAGTATACTACTCTTTCCAACAAGAATGGTGGTCGCACGATGTGGATGTGTCTGACTCTATGTTTGTAATTTTAGATCTGAGATAATAATCAGTAAAATCGTAAGACAGCGTTTGTCTATCATTAGTGTCCGTAGTATGTTGGATCATTTTTGTCCCAAAGTTTTCAGTTTTTCGAACAGTTAATTATGCTTCACTAGTCAAAATTTCACTATACACATCTCCTCAAATTTGTACAGAAATACCTAATATTAAGTTGATGGCGGAACAGAAAAGCCTACTTATGATTTAACATGGCGCACATGTCTTTTTCTGAGTTCATTGGGTAGTAAATGCAATCTAGATTTGTTATATACAGCTAATTTGATTCTGTTTGTCAAATCAAAGGCGGAAAGTAATCAGCGAGCTTCTCTTCTCGTTTGTCAATTTATCAGCTAAAATGCACTCCAGTTTAGTTTTGTAAAACACAAAAACCAGCTGTTTCGTTAGATCGTGATTGGAGGTAGTTGTCAGGAAACCTTATATCTGGGTTTCGTGCTAATTGGCACTAGTCAGCAAAGTGTACCTGCATACTTGAGGGAACTCGTTCTTCCTGACAGATTCTAGCCTTGTAACCCGGCTTCATGTTTAGAGAAATGATCACTAGGCTATCCAAACCACTATTGACCTCGTTTAGGACTGACATAAATTATAATTTGATTGCTCAGTCATGTTGCAATGTGGCCAGATAACTGGGAATTGCCTCGTTGAGTTGCAAAACCCTGATTTCAAACCAATGGTGCACGTGGGCTACAATGTCCTGGAGGAACAAATGGCGTATGAACCAATCGTTGGTAACCTGCTACCATGGGATTGCATCTCTTTTCGATGCTCCACTCCTTTGTGGATCAGACATTCAGATCGAGTGTGGCCATCTAAGAAAACTACCTGCTTCAGTTTGGACACCCGGTCAGTATCACAGCTTTCAGAGGAGATTTGTGTAGAGCATATGTATTTGGTGCCATCTTGTGCCAGTATTTATGTGTTGAAATAGATAGTAAAATAAATAAATAATATATTTCACAGTTTTTTTAAAATTCTTCTAACATATATGTAACTTTCCATTAAGTTCAAAGTAAATTATCCGTTAATTATCATTATGATAATGTGAACAAAAATGACAGAATGTTTCAAAGTAGTTGTTAACAGCCAAGAAAAACAGCTAATGTGGTGTCAGAAAAACAAAACTATTTACTTTTGAGGTTACTCTAATGAACAACTTCTGGTTTATAAACGAAAGAAAAACAAACATCTAGAAAAGTTATTAAGAATAAATTATACATTCTCTGAATATTAAAATACCTAATAAAACAATGGAAATATCATTATTGTAATGGTAATCAATTAACAGAATGAATACTGGAAGTATATTTTGAAAGGATTTGTTTAGATAAAACACGATATAGAGTTATGTACATACATATATTATAGATCAATCAAAGCGTCTAGTTCACCTGATTGAGATACGCGCGAAACCGAAGTTCCAAAACAACAATTTGTCTACACTAACGGTTCTTTACTGAATAATACACAAAACGTAGTTAAAAACCTCAACTTGTGAGGTGTCTGGGGTGTTTCAACGCATCCATCAAGTATGAAAATAAAAAGGCTTCCTTTAACAGTAACATAAGGAATAATTATAACACGATAGTACAAAAGACAGTTGAAAGCTGCGTCTATATTTGATATCAGTTTATGAACAACCGAAACCCGAACCAAGGGCAAAACAATATGGAAACTGTTGCGTTTAAACAAATGCACAAAACTGTGGATAACCGCTGCAGTGATTAAGGTACAGTAATTATAATGATAAATACAATGACAAATACAATGAACGTAATAAATATATGTGAACGTTTCAGAACATTACACAACAACTTGCGTTACAATATAAGTGTAAAGTGTTGGGAATACGACTGCTTACTGACTGTAAATAAGTAGTACAAAACAATATACAAAAGAGCGGAAAGGGAGCGAGTGGAATAATGTAAGACAAACTTAATAGATACGAATTGAGAAGCAATAATATATTTCCAAAACTCGAGACTTCAGTATATACTTGACAAGCAAAAATGTTTAATTTGTTGGATGATATTTTATTATATATCCTATCGAGGTGTAGAGCTTGTTTCTTCCTTTCACGGAATACCTTATAGTGGTTAAGTTGATAAGATGTATCTTATTCCTTGTTCGTTTGAATTATACTACAGATTTCATGAATAGACCATAATGTGAATGATTAAGCAAGAATGTTGAAATCGGTGATTGAACTACACAAACATTGCGATTAGCAAGTGATAACCCGTGGTACAATGACAGATTGTGTTTATCTATGTTCATTTGATCTTATCTCGTACTAGCTACGAAATTCATTCGATCGTTAATTTATACATATTGTCCACCGCAACTTACGTCCTTTGTGAACTATGTAATGTGATAAGCCTGTTGAAAAAGCTAATTATTGAATCTTCGAATTAGCTGTTACGAACGTCTTCCTTTGTGTTTTAAACATCTGTTAAGAGTCAATGTCACAGGATTATTCACATTTAAGTTTTGCGTCTGATACGTTTGCTTCAGTTCCTTGATACCTTATTGAATGTAGATCACAATACTAATTTTAAATGAGACCAAATATGATGTCATTGTGTTTTGGTGAGAGATATTACACTTACAGACGTAAGCAATGTTCCCTTTTCTTAAGTCACAGTGAAATGTATCTATTGTGTTACTTTCGTTTCTTTATAAGCTGATGCTGTTCTAGTTAATAATTAGTTGAAGTGCAAAATGGTAAGCTATCTCGTATGTGAGCTTCATGTTTGTGGTACGAAAAGTCAGTTAACTCTAACGGATTCGCACTTTTGAAAGTACATTTTGTGAAGCGATGTGACACGCCAATGATTAGTGTGACAAAGGAAAGTTGTGGAAATTCGAGTACTTCAAATAGATTACCGTAAAGGCGATTTCAAATTACAAATGCACCTTCTAACAATACATCAAAATTAGGAGAATGTAGTTAAGGGGGAGTAACAGAACTGCACCTACATGCAGTGATTCAATTAAACTGCTTTTGGGAGGAGTGGTGGTGTGTGCTACTGGTGTCCACAGATATAAGTAGTATGTATGATCAGTTGAAAGTGAAATGTCTGGTGGCAGAATGTTTAGAAGGTGGAATAAAAGGGAAGGAGAACAGAGAATTGATTATATGATAGTCATTTTGAAGCACGTTCCTTGTTAGATTTTGATGATGTCTTGTATTGCAAAAATATAAATTGTTGTTTTATAATCATCAACATAAACCTGAGTCTGTTAACATTACATTTTATCAAACCCTATCCTTGACTTATTCAACAGACAGTATCATTCGAAAAGTGGAAAAATGGTGTGTTTTAGAATTATTATTGTCATGTTTGTATGAACTTTCATGATTGATCACGTGTTACAGCCCACACAAATTGACCACGGAATAGCCCAACTATTTATCATTCAAATTGTTCAATGAGTTATTCAAGTTCTTATATATAAATGTGCTTACTGATTCACTTAACCCTGTATTATCCTTTAAATTTGCCTGCGTTCGCTCACCTGCATTTGCATCAACATAGTTAATAATGTCATAAATAATTGTTTGTTTCTGGTTTGAGGAGGAAATTTCCAGTATATTAAAGGAGAGATTAGAACTCCTGGAGTTAACAAACATTAGATGGTTGTGTAATGAAACAACTAGAAATAGGATACTGATAATAAAGAGAGATATGAATTGAAATCAATCAGCCAAGAATCGTTGAACTGGAGCTACACAACATTTGTAAACGTGATTAATAGCCGATTGATTTTCCATGCCTGTAGTGTAAGGATGTCAGAATGCTGGCAAGTTATGTATATGGTTGAAAGAAGTGGTTATCTTATAAACAATGATTCCATATCAATGTAAACTATCAACTTCCTAGCAACATTTATATGGTCCATGCTGTCACCAAATCCAAAACAATCGTGTAATGTATATGTGGCTAATCGTTAACGAACTGGTACTAGTTTATCGGCTAACCGTCGTGAAACTTTGTGTTGGGATGAATTGACCATTAGCAGAATAGGTCTAAGAAGAATATTTTGTTTACGTAGTTTTGGTAAACCATACATGTGTTGCGAACAAGACCCACGAGGTCGTAGATTATTGTAAGTTGAACTATCGATTATCATCTTCTTCAGGAGATCTCTGAGTACAAATCTAACATACAGTTTTGAGATGGTGTCAACTGTCTTTCTAATCGGAAAAAACCAATCCACATACAAGTGATTCTGTTTACATTTAATTACCAAATAGTCAGTCAGCCAGTCAGTCAGTAACAACGTAGAACGTCGTACGTACGTACATCAGTTCGAGTTGCCACACCACATTAACACAGAGATGCAGTTGTCGATTCACATCCCGTAGTGGTAGAGGTAGCAAGAATATAAGCAGTAATCGGGAATATTAGGGTTTGGAGATGTTATTTAAAGAGTATAACACAGTGAAATAAATTTGGAAAAAGGAAAAAAGGGACATGAAAAATTCAGAAAATTAGAATTTGGGAGAACACAAAGAGTGGATGCCACTGCGCCAATGCAAACGATTTTGAGCCATGTCATTCAAGGTCTCTAACCATCGGTTGCTATCATCTCGCGGTCCCCAACCAGGTAGTCTACACCTACCGACATGACTCAGTTCACTTGTCAGTGACTTCATGGGTTTGTGCCATGTTTTGGTCTGGCCGCCCCTAGCTTTCTTCCAACCTAATCCTATACCACTGAACATCGCACGTCGAGGCATTCGGTCGTTGGGCATACATAACACGTGTCCCAGCCATCTCAACTGATGAAGTTTCACCACTTTATCAATTGATTTGCCATCCTTACCTAGTACCCGTTTCCTAAAAACCGTGTTACTTACTCGATGGTCCCATGATATACGAGCAATGTTTCGAAGACACCTATGATCGAATACTAGTAACCTACGAATATCCTCTACTCTTACCGGCCATGTTTCACTGCCATAAAGTAGGACGGGACGAACTGCTGCGCAGTAAACACGTCCTTTGGTTGATAGACGGATATCTCGCCTACGCCATAAATGACGCAAGTTGGCAAAAGCTAGTCGAGCCTTCTGTATCCATGCTGAGATTCCGTCACATACCAGACCACAAGGACTGATGAGACTTCCAAGATAAGTGAAGCGGTCGACACACTCAACTACTTCACTCCCTATCACTAGTTCGGGTGTCGATGTAACCCAATCCTGAAGCAACATTTTGCATTTCGAGGGAGAGAATCGCATCCCGAACATGCTTGCATTGTTGCTTAGAGTGGTCAGAAGACTCTGCATTTTGTCAGCGTCTTCACCAAATAAAACTATGTCATCTGCATATTCTAAGTCAACAAGTGAACCTCCCGGTAGAAGTTCAACCCCTGGAAATTTAGATGAGGAGAGTGTCATCTCTAAAAGTACGTCGACCAAAAAGTTGAACAAGAATGGGGAGAGTGGACAGCCCTGACGAACACCACTTGAGGTAATCAATTCTGATGACAGTTCGCCATAAGCTCTCACTCTACCAGTTAGTTGTATTCGAGTAGAGAGCCTGAATAAGGTTAATGTACTTTGGTACTCCTTTCAGTGACAAACACTGCCATAGAACCTCACGATCAACAGAGTCAAATGCCGCCTTGAGGTCGAGAAATACTACCATTGTGGGGCGTCTGAATGTGTGCCTATGTTCTAGGACCTGACGTAGTGTGAATATCTGATCTATACAACCACGTCCAGGTCGAAAACCGGCCTGGTTTTCTCTAATCTGCTCTTCACGAGCTTTGATTAGGCGTCGAAGTATTATTGAGACTAATATTTTAGACACTATATTAGTCAAACTGATTCCTCTGTGATTGTCACAAGAGGACTTTTGTCCTTTCTTATAGACTGGCACAATCAGTGATTGAGACTAGTCACATGGGATTACGTCTAGTTCCCAAATTCTACCTAAGACCTCGGTTAATCTCATTGCTAATACTGGACCACCATCCTTAAAAATCTCAGGAGTAAACCTGTCAGGGCCTGCTGCTCTCCCTCTTTTCAGATTTCCTATGGCTTTTTCAACTTCGTAAAGGGACGGAGGACCTACATTAACTTGCCATTCAGGTTGACTAAAGATCGTGGGAAACCGAAGTTTGGCACTTCACTCAAATTATTTGACAGGTAGTGTCATTCAAACAGTGGTAACTATTATAACCTGGAGTTATAGTTGTCATTTTTTAGAAACTTTTATGAATGATTACATATATTACTGCCCCTGCAACATAAAAACTTGATAGCCCAAATATTCATTGCTCAAATTACCCAATGAGTTATTCACGTTCTTACATATAAATGTGTTTACTGATTCACTTAACCCTGCATTAGACTCTAAATTTACCTGCGTTTGCTCTCCAGAATTTGCATTTCTGCACGAATTGGTTTCGTATACTTGTGGTTAGACGATCTGTGGTGCTTAATAATAAAGCCAATTTATCGCTTGGTGTTGGTTTATGATATTCATACACTGCGGGGAGCTATGGGCTAACATATATCGTGATGAACAACATTTGAAGGCTTTGTAAGTAACTTGAGGTCGATCCACTGCAATTTCGCTGGCTGATTTAATATTGGAACTGTTTTTGCAGATACATGTATATTTGTAAACACACTTGGTGGTAACATCAAACGAAACCATAAACGTACTAGAAATATTTATGTGGCTCATGCTGCCAGCATATCCAAGTGAATCGTTTAATTTATATTTAGCTAATCGGTAACGAACTGGTACTAGCTTATCCGCTAACCGTCGTGCAACTTTGTGTTGAGATGAATTGACTATTAGAAGAATAGGTCTATGAAGAATACCTTGTTTACGTAGTTTTGGTAAATCATACATGTGGAGCGAACAAGACCCACGAGGTTGTAGGTTATTGTAAGTTGAACTATCGATTATCTTCATCTTCAGGAGACCTCTGAGTACTTTCGTGACACTTTTCCCAGTTGAATCAGTTTAGTACTTGTTACTTTTATCTGACTTGAATCTCACGTGGTTACTAAAATTGGGCTTCGTCTTAGAGACATAAACTGTTGTGATCACTAGAACAACACTCGAACATTTGCCTGACTGTAACATCATTATATCATCATTTCGCTTAATATTTCTTAAAGCTATCTGATGGTCTTTTGTTAAAAGTTTAGACTGCGGTGCGGGTGGAATGAGATAATGGTTTGCGATATCGACTAATTTAGACTTAAATCAGCCTTTCTCCATGTTATAACTGTGGAGTGCTGATAAGAGAGTGCAGCGAATTATCGATCGGACCAAAGACGCGTAAAACGCATAAGAACAACCTAGAGTCCTGATTGGTCCTGATTCCATATTTAGTCCAGCCAGATGAGTCCAGAACGCAAGTCTCAGCCTGTGCGATATGAATCGTTATATTTCAAACATACTCTATTTATATACCAATAAAGCAGACCACATCGTACCATAAAATAGAAAAAAGCATTTGTACAAAATTTGATCAACATGAAAATGACACGTGAAATAAATATTGACCAATAAGAATTGTCCATTTTAAGTCCAAGTGTACCGTTAGACTTAACAGGATAATTTTGCGATATTTTTCTGAATATTCTAACACTCCACTTCACTAATCGGGTGCATCTCTTTAATCTGATGAATTAAATTGTCAAGTTGAGTTTCTGTTTCTGTTCTATCGTCTTGTACTTCGAGTATGTGAAACTTAAATCCAGGCGACTAAGCTTCTGTTTCTATGTGATTTAAATTCACGGAGAAAGTGGTCGGGGTTTTCCGGGAAAATTCAGCATAAACTTTCTTTGCATAGTCTTTGACAAAGTTAAGTTATTATTCTTGCACAGTTCGATCATGTTTGCATCTGGAAAAAATTGGAAGGTCAGTGGTTTGCGTGAGAACTAGGAAAAGAACTGACATAACTTCAGATCACCACATAACGATCGTCATGTAGGGTTTGACGTTGACCATTTCAGAAGAACCTATTTGGAGCTGCTTCTGAAGGTCGTAACGTGTTCCACGTGGTTATATTTCGTCTCCTTATTAGTTTTTCCCCTTAATTTAAGTAAATTTATTAGCAAAAAATATTTCGTTTCTGATAGGGTTCTATTAATTTGACACCTCATCTTGTGACTCAAAGTCGTACATTAAATTCACTATTTCTCACGCTGTACAGCTCTTTTCGTTCATTAGTGTTAATATATTAGCTATTAACAATTATTGGATCTGATCATATCATGACACGAATTGGTTTCGTGTACTTGTGGTTAGACGATCTGTGGTGCTTAATAATAAAGCCAATTTATCGATTGGTTTTTGGTTTCTGAAGTTCATACACTGCAGGGAGCTTTGTTCTGACAGTTATCGTGATGAACAACATTTGAAGGCTTTGTAAGCATCTCGAGTTCGATCGACTGCAATTTTGCTGGCTGATTTAATATTGAAATTGACATGTTCTGCAAAGCACATGTGTATAAATGGATAAACATTAATTTTCATTGTACTGTTTCAAATGATCGCAATAATTTTGGACTAGATTATGTTTGACAATTTTATATAAATCTTAGGATCTTCGTTTATCTTCAATTCACCTTATGCAAACTAAGGGAATACACAAAGACAATTAGTTCGCCATTATATTTAAAAATTGCTTGTCGACTAGTCGTTGTTTCAGTCGACTGTGTATTGTGAGACGTTGAAATGATAATAATCATACATAAAGTTCCATTTATTATCTTAAAGATAGGAAGAATAAAGATTGGTGCATAATGAAATGAATTCATTTTATTTTGTTGGCTTTTCATCAGTTGTTTACAACCTATAATACTTTAAGATCAACGTTTTTACGTACATCAACATAGAGATATATCGAGGATGATTTAAGATGAATATACTTATCATGATGTAGCGAAGATTAAAATAGAGTTAATAAGATCATAAAAATTCTGTTTGGGATAAATGAAGATTGGAAAGGAAAGTTCCGGAACATTGAAATGAAGATTAGAACTCATGGAGCTAACAAACATTAGATGATTGTGTAATGAACCGACTGAAAAGCGATTAATGGTAATAAAAAAAGATATGAGATGAAATCAGTCAGCTATGAATTGAAGAATAGCGACCATTTATGTAATCTTACTTAATAAAGAGTTGAAGAATGTATGATGTAAGAAATAAAAGTGGAGCGTAATGTTACGAAGGCAGATCTGATTTTAGACGTTTGATCGTTATCGCGTCGTTAAATTTCAAAACGTTGGAATTTGAGTGTTTATTAATCACCTTGAATGATTTCAGTGAGTCGACTTCATATCCTATGTCAAGGAGATATCTTTTGATGGCATTGCTGAATGCTTTCAATTCATTCAATCTTAAACTCTTGGGAACATATTCTTTAAATCGAAAGTAGGCTCTTCTTTCTCTTCTACCAATGCAACTCTGTTTGCAGATACATGTATATTTGTATACACACTTGGTAGTAATATCAAGGGAAACCATAAACGTACTAACACAATTTATGTGGTTCATGCTGCCAGCATATCCAAATGAATCATTTAATATATATGTAGCTATTCGTTAACGAACTGGTACTAACCACCCAGTAGACACTTGCAACAAGTTTGTATGCAACCAAATAGACCAGAACAATGTTGATATCAATGCCAATAATCACACTAGTGAATGTTCTCAAAGCAGTCAAACAGAACACAGCCTAACCCAAACTATTCAAAACTTATTACCGTACAAATATTTAATCAGTGTTCTAGAAAATCCTGATCTCGAAATTATGAAAAACAATGAAAAAGGAATTGACCATATATCATATGAAATGTTGAATAGACTACAGTGTATGGGATAACCTGTTAGTGTGAACGTAAAGTTTGCTAAAAATACTCTACTACAAGAATGTGCATTGTCGCAATCTTGGTGTGTAACAAGAAGATTACGTAAAGTACAGACTGGAGCATCTCGTCCCGTTCTATTTCAGTTTGGTAGTACCACAGAAGTCGATCGCCTCCTTAATGGTCAGTCATTACTGAGGCGTATTTCAACATTTGAAAAGATTATAATAATGCATGACAGGACTGCTATATGGTGTCAAATTTTTAATGAATCGCAAACCAATCAACTCAGCCTACGTAGTAAACACAATTACAATGTTGTCTAATGGAAAAATCTTAAAACAACATACCCTACTCCTTCAAAAATATATACGGAGCCAATGCTACAACTTATTATTACAAAACAGATAATCCAATGGGTTTACATCACACCCTCCTACTAAACAAACACTCGCTGTACCTGACACTTGTGCTAATCAATGGTCGATCTGTACAAAATAAGATGACTCACCTACGCACCCTGTTACTTTTCAACAATCCTTCACTTATTTTGAAAACAGAGTGTTGATTGTCCTCTGATTTCACAGACTCATACCCCCAAATGGAAATCTATGGGCTTTTCCGCTGTGACCGTGTCACCGAGAAGGGTGGTGGTTGTCTTGTATATGCATCAAAAAGTATGAGGGCGGAAATCTATAGCGACAATACTCTCAGCGGTCTATCAGATTCGATACGGCTAACAGTACACACCCATGAATGTAAAATACTAATCGGATATCTATATCGTGCTACTAACGCTCCCAGTTCAACAGATACTATTATGAGTAGGTCATTTGCTAAGGCTGCCTTTCTTGATGTCGCCTACAAAATTATTTGTGATGATTTTAACCTTCCAACCATCAACTGAGAGACGCATTCTGGCCAATTATGCATTGAAAGCATACTTAGGTTCCTAGACCTAAACGGTTGGCAGCAACAATTGTACCTGACTACACGAAATCATAACATTCTTGACTTGATAATCTGTCACAGTGTCACACTAACGTCAATTGTGTTTGAAGAAACGTTTCACAACGGCAATCATAAAATAGTCCTCCGCACCCTCCCGATTTTTGACAAGTGCAACAAATTAACGACACTAAATACTCGTTTTCAATATATAGATCATGCAAACGTTGACTAGGAAAGCTTTCCATTACAAATAAAGTATTCAGACTGGAGCAGTTTCTTCACCAGTGATAACCTCTTATAAGCACTAGAAATATTCAATACCACCGCCAAATCTGTATTAAACACTATCATTCGCTCTAAAATTGCCTTTAAAAGACTAAGTCTAAGCTGCGAAAGCTGAAAAAGAGGTACTATATATTCAAGGACTTCAGTGCCCTGCAGCAGATATACTCTGTACTTGAAGGAGTGCAAAGTTAACACAACAAACATAAAGAGACAGAAGAACGTACTGCGCTCATTGCTGCACATACGAAAGAACGCAGATCAAAACTTTCACTCCTTACTGCACGATAGTGTGACATATTATGGCCAAATCATCAAAAACCAACTGTTAATTGAATTGCTATACCACAACGGGAACACATCTCATACCCCAGATATTAACGAAAAGTACATCAGCAAAAATTATCTTAGCACCGTAAACTTTGATATTAGGAGTATACATATCGCCATCAAAACCCTTGGACCAAATGCGAGTTCTGGTGCCAATGAAATCCCATCAATCCTTTATAAAATGTCAGGACCGAACATACAGACTCTAATACTCAAAGTATACACATTATTTTTAGAAACAGGTACATATCCTAAAACCTGGAAGGTAACATATGTTCTTCTCAAACACAAATCAGGACCGACAAACCTGGTCGAAAACTACTGGCCTCTAAATATCACCCCAATCATATCACGCATAATGAAAAAAGTGAAATAAAATCAAATATCCGATCACCTACTGAAGGAAGATCTAATAGACATGTTACAATATGGCTCCATTAGAACATGCTCCTGTAGTACATGTCTGATAGACTCCTTTAACGACGTTTCTCGCATACGTGACCAAAAGAAACTAGTGGTTATATTATATTTCGATATTAAGAAAGCCTTAGATAAATTGCCTCATAACTTCCCAATCAACAGACTTCAGTTTGTTGGAGTTACAAACCCCCTGTTGTAATTGATCAAGTCTTTTCTCACAAACATATACCGAATGAACAAGACTAACTCTACAACATCTGCATCTCGACCAATAACCAGTGGTGTTGTGCAGGGTAGTGTCTCGGGTCCATCGCTCTTTACAATCTACATCAACAATATTCGCGAGTGTTCTAGCACAGGTAATACCTACCCCTATGCCGATGACTTAAATGTTATCTATAAAACTGACATGTTCGATATACGTAGTACTATGCAAACAACCCAACATCGACTCAACGTGGTAGACAACTGGTGCAAACGCTGCAGGTTAGAGCTCAACACAGAGGAACGATGCTAGGTCTGAAAAGGAGACACGTCTCTTATAATAAATTTAACACTTAACAAGAACACGCTGCCCAGAGTGGCGTCGGTAACTGACCTGAAAGTGCATTACTCACACAATCTTAACTTCCCTGAACATTTCTCAACTAAAGCGTCTAGAACGCGGAAATTGCTTGGCTTCATTCTTCGTAATTTGTTTTTAAAATGAATCTGAATTCATTCTTTTTAAAGCCTGTGCATGGTCTATCGTTGAATACTATTTGTTCCTATTTACCGACCTACGCCTATCCGACGTATTTAAGGTGGAAAGAATACAACGAGATTTCACATCCAAAACACTAAAAAACGACTCATCGACTGCCCACTACCAGTGATCTTGCAAATTTGGAACCTGTTAACTATCAAACGGTTAAGATGGAACAAAATAACATCAACACCAAGTTAATGTGAGTTTCTTCTTGTTTATTGTTTATCAGCTTTTTACTCTCCAGTACAATATGTTGATTTGCCATTAATTTTATTTCACCACTCATAACCTTATCTATAACTCGTATATTTCTATACTATTCCGCCTACTTTGGTGAACAACTATCCAACAATATACCCTTCTTATACCCCTCTTATTTTCAACCTATACTTTATACTATAGTCAATGAAACATTGTGTCGATGACTTACCCACAGTCCATAATTTGTAACTGACTGGTAAGCTTGTAAAATGGTACTAATAGAAATAGTGTTTTCAACATTATGTGAAACACAAAGCATTGTGTGAGGTATGATATATATCCAAAAAATAAGCCTTAGTGAGTCTAACATCACAAAAGGAGGGAGGGCGGCGTTACTGACCAGCAACCATTGATGGCGAGAGCGATGACTTCAATCCACCAGTGTTTGTGAGGCAGAACATTTTGTTTGTATCAGGCTCTTCATGTTTGAGAACAATTCAATCAACCTGTGATATTGTAGTTGTTCTCCCACGTCTACCATTCAGACTCATGCTTTCAATTTTATGCTGGATTACCTATCCTATTAGGACTGTGGAGATAGGCCAGACAAGCTTATTTTTAAACAGTTTTCAATATTATTTGTGTTTACTAGTATAGGAGTTGTGGAGATTATTAAGTTTTTGATTGAGATCATGAACCAATTGATGTTAGACCATCACAATTGAAATTCTGGAAGCACTGGACGGACGTTTCGTCCTATTGTGGGACTCCTCAGCAGTGCGCATCTTTCACTGTCTGTATATTTTATCATTAAATGATTGTACCTGTTGTTTTAGTTAATGACCTTGAACATTCTTTTCCGTTGTGCAACCACATTGCGCGACATACTCTTGCTGGCTAACAAATACACTGCTACTCACACATCCCTCGTTCTATCTTCGTTTGTGATTGAATTAACTGGATTCTAAATCAAATACTATTTACATTTATAGACTGTGGTTGGAATATATCACATCCTACGTTGGATTATATCAATGGAGAGTTGGTCAGCCCGATTAGAACTACCAAGCATTTAGAATTGTGGATTTACTATACCAGACCAAAGTTGGACACGCATCAATTGGGTGAACTTAAGTAAAGTCCCAACTTTCTATTGTATTTGTAATAATTAACTTATATATATTAACATTACTTTTGATCTTTATTAACTTTGTTGATACCTTTTGCATTTATATATCGTCTGGTTCACCACAAGACAACCTATAACATACCAACTCGGTATTTTACAATAAGACTGTGTGGCAGGCATCGCATGGAAAAAATAAGACAATAAAAGACATAGTTGTTAGTTATCTTAACACTTTACTCTCTATATGCACTTTCTGTTCTAATAAAAAGCCTTCCTTATTTCAACCCTGACTTCTCTTCGTTCACTTGAACTTACTCCATCTTGATAAATATCACAACTCATTGTTATTTATTACTGCACTCTCTCACCTGGAGCCTCTGATCACATCTTACTCTAGCTACAAGAGCTAGTACGAATTTATTCTAATAATTTATCATACCACTGTCTGTTCCGCTACAAAATGTTAGGTGTTGTTTATCGTTCATATCCAAGTGCCTTGCTGCTCGTCGGTATGTCTTTTTTTTCAGAATCATGCTTAGAAGGCACAGCCATGGAACCTATGACGTCTGGAACAAACTAGACGTACGTGTTTTCCCAAGTTCATAGATCACATCAAGCACTCTGCAAGTCTACTTTACAACAGCTACAAACTTAAAAAGTTGCTTTGCATAAATACTTCGCATGACCAAAATCTCAATAAAATTATGCCGAGATTGTATCTGGTGTGCAGCATGGACGTGATGCCACTTTGCAAAACATTTCGAATACTACTCAGCATATTTGAAGGAATGAACTGATATTCACTTTTGTAGACTATATTTATTTAAGATGCATACTGTCCACCTTGCGGATATATATCTATTTATGTATATATATCCTTCATATAACAGCTCGCCTTTCGTAGCAGACACTGACATCACAATCAAGGCAGGACGTCAACGTTATTTAATCGCATGCGAAGAAATTTAAGGGACAAATTGAACAACGTTTATGAACAAATGCAGAAAACGGTGACTGTTCAATACGAACATCAAATTTCATTTCAGTTACGAACATTTATAACCAGACAAGAATCAGCATTGACAAAAACATTCACCGATGTAGCATTCAGATCACTATACTGATATATTCATAACCATTTTGTGTTATGACCTTGAATAGATTTTACCCCGTTGATACTTGTTATGACTCCACCTTGATCTGTCTAGTCTAAATTATGACCTTGTCGCGATAGGATGAGCGGCTGAAACTTTAGTCTAT
This sequence comes from Schistosoma margrebowiei, assembly GCA_944470205.2. Taxonomy (NCBI): domain Eukaryota; kingdom Metazoa; phylum Platyhelminthes; class Trematoda; order Strigeidida; family Schistosomatidae; genus Schistosoma; species Schistosoma margrebowiei. The sequence continues at coordinate 9,190,281 of OX104027.1, forward strand.
CACGCGTGAGTTTGCGATGGGGTAGAGAGATAACTATTCTAGAATCTGAATGGTTGGCAAGCACGCAAGTGGTAGAAGACAAGACAGTTGGAACACTGAACTCTGGATTCTCTGAATTCGGATTAGTACAAAAATGTACATGAAGAAAAAAGTCAATATCTTGACCACGACGTACAATAAGTTGCAAAAATACAGTTATGCCGGAAAATGGCAATTAAGGTAGAAAACACAGTGCAAAATTTTATGTTTAAATTACAATATTTTCGGAACAAAAAAGGATATGGTAGTGAACGATACAAAGAACGAAAGCACATGTTATGTAGAATAAGATAAGGACAAAAATAAATATAAGTCTTTTACAGACTTTGATTGAAATGAATTAACGTCCCAAGAAAATGGCTTTCGTAGTTGTCTGGGCTTCTTTATTCCTTGTTCATAACATTTTGTCCGTTACTATCCCCGATGACCCGATTCTTTCATAGTCACTTCACAACAATAGGACGCAGAATGTCATAAAACTGATGAGCATCCTTTTTACTGTCTCATGCGGTTGTTGCATAGCATGGTCTGACATTCATGATAAAGGTTAGGGGAGAAACAGAAAATATGTATCTCATTGACAACGTCATTAATTTAACTACGTTCTTGATACCGCAATTTCGCTCATATTTCGAATAGATTTTTAGCAACTTTTACCGAAGCCATTATTAATTTCACGTCGTTTTATTTTCCGGAAAACTGATGATCGAATTTTCGCCGTACAATTGTTGGAACAATATATTGAAGTTGATTACTTGCGATTTACGAAAAAACGTTTGATACTTGAACGGATATTCAATTCATGCACGTTGGATATTGCTCTAGTTGCAAGAAGGGTCTTAGTCCTCTTGAATTCTGAAGAATCCTAACTTGCAGCAAATTATTGCGTAGTTGAGAAAACGACGGGTTAAACGGTAATGCGGTCCAGATTAAAAAGCCTGGTTGGTTGGGATACCAAGCTGTTAAAATGTTAACAAAACTTTTTATCACAATAAAACCGACGCAAATTCACACTGCCGATCACACTTTTAGATACTAAATTCACAACTGTAAATCAAGACGCGTTTTCTAGGAAACTCATGTTTCCGAAATGTAAACCGTTCATCATCGTCATACCCGTTCCTACCTTTGTCAGTAGTTCAAAATAGACCAATATCTTATGTTGACAAGCAGATCGAACTGCTCAAATTACTAAATGCTTATTACTGGGCAGTCACTTAACCATTAAAAACGTTAATCCACTCAATGTATACAAATGAACCAAAGGTTATAGTGATCATCGCAAAAATTATTGTACAATCAGTCAACATTCAAGTACGATAGAATACTTATCGGGCTACAAAATGTCTTTGGAATTACCTGTCACAAATAATCACAACAAATTGACAAAGACAAATACGAAATGTCTTAGTTTCTGAAATCTTTACCAATTATGAACATGATTGTGATTTTGAGATTAATTTCCTATTTTGTAGCCCAACTATTGACCGATATTCATAACGCAACCGTGTGCATCCATTAGTATCAAGTGAGTAATGAAGAACGAAACTCTTTTGAAATCATTCAGTTAAATGAAACCGAAGGTTTAAAGGCTTAAATTCAATATGATGGGCATTCAACATATAGGTAGGAGAATTAAAGTTTCCTTAATTATGTATACCAATATAATTCAAAGCGCATTCCCATCCGTAAGAAAACAATTTTGGAAGTCCGTCAAGATGTCGAATATATTAGTAACTAACATGCATAACAGAAACACATCTATAATACGCAAGTGTTGAAGAGTAAAATACTTGTGTGAATATATCAGAATTAGCATGCATGAAGATGGATTTCTGAACACGACGACTGCAACTGTAGAAAAAAATAATTAGGATCACAATTAAAATGCTGTCAACTAAGCCTCGTTTGAAAGTCAGCATCAAAGACGATTAAAATGAATTTACCAGTCCATTATTGAAATTTGAATGATTGAAGCCCACCTAGAACTAATGAGAGCAGTGTCGTGTTAACTACGTTTAGGATGATCGGATGATAAGTCAGTACAAATTGGTCCAGTCATTGGTTTCATCGAAGTATTTTAATCAATCTGTGATTGCAGCAGACAAATTTCACATTAGAAATAATACACATGATCGTATAATCGAGAAACTAATATCTGTTTGACTTATCCCGAAAATGTTGATAAAATTGTCCAGCGTTAATGATGAATATTTTCTGCTTTATTATTGATGGTTTCCCGAAAACAAGTGACCAAATGTAAACATGAGTAATGTTCTCAAGAGAACATAAAACACATTTAGATCGGTATGTACGCTTTTGATTTAACATGTTTTTTATTGAGATCGTGAACTGATTGGTGTTAGACGATCATTGAAAACCTGGAAACACTGGACGGCCGTTTCGTCCTATTGTGGGACCCCTCAGTAGTGCGCATCCACGGTCCCGCTCGCAGCATTCAAACTCACAGCGTTAATTCTCGCGCGCGAACGCTAATTATATCGTAAATGCCTTGAATTTATAACGGATAACGCGTGATTTATAGCGCAAAATTTACTTGATGAAAAGTATAAAATAAAACATTTCGACTTCGTAAATACGTATTTATTAGTGACAAGAGTAAATAATTATACTACTGTGGACAATTTATGAAATAAAAGGTGATATGGGGTTTTCCGAGAGCTCAAAATCATCTAAAAAAGGAGAAAGAAACACATTAGACTCAGAAAGAACTAAGCGTACTTTTAAGTAATGAGTTCAAAATCATACACCAGGAAAATATTGGAATAAAAAATTAAACAGCCATAAAACGTAAAAAAATAAAAAATCAAGAGAAAGAGAGACATAGTAAAGAACACGACACAAGCAAAATAAAAACAAGAAAAAGGGTTTAAAGTTATGATCGAAAGAAAAAAACTTTCAAGAAGAAATGTGGAATTACCAAACTTGTTCATCAATTTCCTCGTCCGTTTCTGAAATATTTATGAAAAATCAACAATATGGACGATTAGGTTGTTTAGAAAATTCCCATTTTAAGTGCAGAATTAATTTGCAATTCTTAATATTGAATGCTTATCTTCACAATGGTTTCACCCAACAAACATGATTCGTTGGAATAGTAAGGTGTGAACACGTCAACTGAAACTATCATATATTGTGCTTCATGACTGCTACATTAAATGCGGATATTGTAGTGGTTGGGAGTCGATGTGTGTACTTTGTGGACCTGAACGATCTTCGTGCTTTCAGCAAATCAACCATACTCGTATCGGCCACATCAAAAGTCGTTTCTTGGATCATCTCAAGGTGTTTGCAATCCATTCGGATGTGTACACTGTTTAAACGTTGACACGTCCACAGAGTCAAATTGTTTGTGAGACGCCATCAGACATATTCACCTGTTTTTTTACATACAGTGTGCACGATGGTATGAGGCTATAAGAAGGAGACTCCACTAGCAAAAGCGCATCATTGTCATGCGAGGATGATCGAATAACGAACACGTGAGGTTTGTTCTGTCGCGCTCTCTCTCGATTCCTGTGAGGCAATGATGGGAGAAGGGGAAATCGCTGCTGGTCATCAGACATGCTTATGCACTCTATGTAGCCACTGGTCGATGCTCAATGCACAAACAACACTGTTAACCAGATCCCTCGTTGTTCAGCTTTTTCGAAGTAAAATTAATTGTGATGCTTATATATATTGAATATGAGTATGAAAAACTGTAATCAATTATAATTCTGAAGAATATGAATTCAATCCATGTGCATTTAAGTTTACCGTAATAGTATTCATCTTCACCTCTATACAAGGAATCTGAAACAGCAAAGTAAGAGAGAAATTAAACTTTAAAATTTGTCGAAATGCGTAGAACAGCTCAGATGTGTGTTTATAATTAATCATCTAAGGACTATAATTATTTATAGTATTTTCTCATAGAACAGTTAGGATATACGTTAGAAATATACCGATTAACGGGTATCGTTACTTTCGGAAGCTTTCATAAGAATTTAGAATTAACTAAATGAGTACCCACTGCAAGAGGTATTCAAATATGACTAAATACGCAGTGATTAAAAATACAAGTGTTTATACAACTTACTGACAGCCTGCTTTATATAATGCAATCTGGCCTCTGTGAACAGAAAAATGTGATTCAGAATGCTTTTGAGGTTCCACGTTCATTTGTCTCACTGAATATATCAAATTTTGGAAGTCAAATCAACTAACTAAGTGAAAGTTTCAAATGTAACAATAACGTGTCGTGTATTATCAAAATGTATTTTCGATGTGTTTAAATTGCTACTTGTCAACTATTTGTCGTGATAACAGTGAAGCAAAGAGTATCTTCAAAATCAACGGATAATAAGAGAACCTAGCGCCCATTGATGGAAAGCAATAGTTTGTGGGATTGTGCTTGATTAGGTTATTGACATGAAGTGTGGATATTTAATTTGCCATATCCTGCAGTGCAGGTTTCTGTTGATGTTCATCAGCTCTACGAGGCTCGATTCATTTCAAGTTGAGCAGTTTCAAGTATTTAGTTGTGCATATAATCTTCATTAGTTTAATGAGGTTTCAATTCTAAATATAATGACCAATGTTAGACGGAAAGCGAATATTTCTACTTGATTTACTACTTCTGAGAATAAATGTAAGATATAAGTGTTGGGTCGGAACGATCAGTCGACCTTTATTACAAATAATAGTATTCTACACTGTGTTGAGTTTGTGAGTAAGATGAAGTTTAAAGATGAGGAATATCAATGTTATTTACATGAATATATTTTAATCGTTACTATTGTTTAGTGAACATAACAATGAGAATGATTGGTCGAACAATGGAGTCGAAAGTAGTTGTTGATTGGTCATCAAATGAGAGCAATAAAATTTTATCGGGTCTTGTGATTTTATGTGATAGGATAGTGTATAAAACAAAATATATCTACTCAGTGTTTGAACGTTTAGACATAGTTCACTTCAATAGGATAGCTTATGATCAGCATCCATTCGAATGCTAACTGAGAACTGTTGTGTAAGATTATCAAACAGGTATGAGATTATAAACAATTTATTCACAGCGTTATTCTTATGTAACACAGTGTCTAATAATGAAGTGAATAGCTTAGAACTATGAATCATCTACAAAATAAACATCGAATATTAATCATGTCAAATACTGCTAACATATACCTTTAGCCTCTTTCCTTCGTTTTTCAGCTCTAATAGCTAAATGAAACAAAGTATAATTGATTGTGTTATTTTAAACAGTAACCATAAATCATTTCAAAATAAAGTTTAACGTTTCAAAGGAGTGTTCACTTTCAAGACTTTTAAGAGTTGATGGAATGAAGTTGTGGTTATTTTCACCGATTCTATATTATTGTGTGCATGTGTTCGTTGTCCGAGTTGTACATTTTATCATCAGATGTTGGATTTACCGAGCATTAGCCTTTCATCGTATACTCTGAAATCACGTTTGTTACATTGTTGGCTGATTGTAAAATACTGGGCAAAAGCCATCATCAAGTAATCGTTGACATCAATAAAATTGATGTACAGCATGAGTAAAATAAGGGATCCACATGTGATTGAGACACTAGATTCTTCATAATTTCGAGGTATTCTCGAGGTCATAGTAACTGCAAATATCCACAATTGATCTCATTCAACATTTACCACCACTTGTCAGAGACAGTTTATACTAGAATGATTTAAATAAATCAACTGATAAAATACAGTTTGGCTTATGATTCCTACTTATTGAGGTAAATATCATCCCGTCTAGAAGATCGATCTCAAAAGTCACTTTTCGCAAGGCACAATGCATATTTTGTACATTTTTTTCAACAAGTGTTCCTTTTCAATTTTCATGAAGTTAGTTTTTTTAGGACTTTATGTCCGGTTAGTTATCATGCGATCTATCCACCAATAAAAGTGCGACTTATACAATCTTATCACTGTGTCAAACCATTGACATTCGACCGGTATGAGCATCCTAGCGTCCTTATTGGTCCCATGTCCGCCTAGCCCGTCCACCTGAGTCCAGAACACTGACACCAGCTTCCACTACGCGAATCGAGTTGAATCATTTATTTCAGACATACCGGGTTTATATATCAATCAAACAGACCGCAACGCACCAACAATAAAAAGTAAAATTTGTACACATTAAAGTCAAAATGTGTCTGTGAACGTGGGAGACAGTAGTCAATAAAATGAACATAGCTTACGAACAGTAAATCGTACAATAATAAATTATAGATCAAAATGAGGCTTCTAATAAGCGGAATATAAATATACATAATCTAATTATTGAATAGTTATACCATAAGAATGTATAGATAATATTAGTCAGTTAATATGTCTCAGACGTTACTCGTGATTAATTCTTCGCTATGACATAACAAGTCTAACGAACAGAATGACGGTGTTTTCAATCTGTCAACCGTTGGAATTCGAAAGGTACTACCTTAGAGACAATAAAGTATTTTTTGCGGAAACATTTAAGAAAACATTAACTGCGAGTAACACTTACCATCTGCCGTTTCGTCTTTTTCTATGTAAGGTTCTATAAAAGCAATCAAACGACAAACATTACTATACATAGCATAATTCAGAACTATATACGAGATCATACGTGTTATTCTTTAATTATGAATAACATTATTTATTTGCGAAAAATGTGTCAAAATAACGACCTTCAATAGGGTAGATAAGTAGTTGCGTAAATGTATATAAATATACCGAGGATATCGAAATGAAACTTTCAACAAATATTTTCATTGATTTTACTTGCAGTACACTTGACTATTGAAGAGCTATATTCCACTTACTAACTAGAATTTGCTGACAACAAACATCTGTGCTGATTATTTATTAACCAGAACTGAATATGATATTTATTGTTAATATTATTAGTCTAGAATATTTATCAAATACTTCAAACGATCAAGCATTAACGCGATCTAATGAAATAATTTGTGAATCTTGCTTTGTCAATGGAAGTTGTGTCATACAGGAAATTCCACCTTGCAATACTCATTTTCCCTAAAATGTGAAACCTGGTAGTAAGGTATATCTCGAATTGTCCGCAATTCTTGGGGACTTGGAGTACTTTGACATGATATACTCGTTTATTTTCTTTGTAATTATTATAAGCAGAAGCGACGAGGTCTTTGCTTGTTCATTAATTTATTAAACGTAATAACCACCGAGAACTACTTTTGTGAAATCATTTTATTTCCTATTAAAATGGTAGTGGAAATTTGTCGAAGGCAAATTAACTGATGTTTTGTTGATGTGAGTAAACAAGTGAGAGATACACCACAACATTATCAATCGAATCACTACGTGGAGCGATCTGAAACTTATGTGTTTGATCGTCACTTGAGCAGCCGCTACTCACAGTTGTGAACTGACAAGCTACAAAATGACCGATGGATATCAGCAGTTTGTTCGAACGAATCACTCAATAATGTAGAATTTAATCATAGTTATCTTGCAAAGTCTATATGATACATGTAAATAAATAAGTATAAGTAACATGTCATCGTTTACGTGGTATTCGTATATCAGATCTTCCTGACGCTGCACCTTAAGTATAAAAACAAAAATTATGCTCTTATGAATAGAATGTAATAAGTAATTTATGTATGTATGAAAAACAAAGTGTTCGAAATCTTTATATGGAAAAGTGAAACAGACGCCCTGTCGTTCATAACGAAGATGGTACTGATATTGATGGCTATTTAAAAACGCCTTAAAAGACGTGTCATCATATTCATAAGAAAACACTTGAGAAACAGAAACATCACTGCAATATCACTATTAAGGTTTATTCTATCAGTGTGCACAATTCATGCTACATAAATTATGATGGGAATGTCGATGAAAAACAAAGGAACATCTATTGAGGAAATGTAGAAGAAATGACAAATAAATTCTGAAAAATTAGCTGACTTACCAACCATACTTAAGATATATGTTCCTCGATCCACTATTAAAAGCAAAATGTTAAATTAAAAAAAATGGCATAACACAATATCGAGAACAACAAACACGGAGAAACATCAAAAAATCACAATTAAAACAACAGTCAAAAAATGGTATAAAACAGATCGAACAAAATTTAGAGACTGAAGATATTTTCAAAAACATGACACAGGACAATCAAGGAACGAAATATGACTTACCATAATCAATCATTTGTTGCCTTCCTAATGAAATAACAATAGAACATCAAAAAAGGAAATCGCATGTATTCACATTAGAACTTCAATGTAGGTCGATTAATCAGACACGAATAAAAGGTCAGAGCACTCATAATATTAGTTCACGTCAAGGATTGATGTTTGTCAACTCATCATTTGGAAGTATGATTAACAGTCAGCTGCTTCCATTGTGAATGAGACTCCTGAATAGCTCTCATGGTGAACTGACTGGACGCGAGCATCTAACCACAAAATCATCAATCTGAATCCTAATGGTGCATGTGTGTAAATTTAATCAATTTTCAAGGATTTCCACAAAATAAAATTTATTCCTTAGTGGTTGGCTACGAATTCTATTCAATTATTTGAATACCAACTCATACACACGGCAAGATTAGAATATCAACACATGTTTAGGTCAACACTACGGAAACCGCATTCACATGTGATCAAACATGTACTTCCATGATCCGATTATCAAGACCTGTCATCACTAAAACTTGTAACCTACACGATAATTTTAAATGTGAATTATTACAGCGCTATTTAACGAAATCGGCCAGAGCACTGTGAGCGTAAATTAATCCGTATCTGGGAATGTAAATGGCAAGCTGTTCAAAAGGTTTACAGAAGCTGTCATTCTCTCATCTGTACACCAACAGATTTCGACGTGACTCATTGCAACTGAGTGGTCTTCTCAGTTGAGATTATGAAAACAAGTATGTGAAGAGATCTATGCAATACAAATCCAACATACTTTTTGACGTTGTATGTAGTCTGTCAATATAATGTTGTTGATTGATGTGCCTCAACTATTGCTTGTACATTCCTTCTTTACTCAGACACATGAGATCGGTGTTTTTATGAATGATTTTATCACGAGCTCTGCTCGCTTCCAAGAGAACTGTGTTTTCTCCAACATGAGAAGCAATGGAGTGTTATTATTATCCAGTGATTTATACTGCTTCAGTCGACAAATCATTACATACAAATGTTCGTGAATCAAAAATACAAACAGTTATAGCGCGTTTCCAATGTATATCACACGCTAAGTGTTAATGTGCCGTTCATCACACCAACGTAATGTGAATCACGAAATTTTCCTGAGCGATGGACAACAATCCGCACATCAACCACACTAGCGTGCCTCAATGAAAAGAATATGAGAATATTCAAAAACATGAACTCTAAATAAAATCATTGAAATACTCACGCTGTTCTTCACGCCTTTCTTCTTTTTCTTTTCGAATTCCTGTAGTAAAAATTGAACAAAATTATTCACTATTTGCTTTATATTTTCATAGGGAAAGAATATTATCAGCTAAAAATGGAGAATATTGCACTGGGAAATATATTTTGCAAACTCATTCACTACCACGACCAGTTCATGAGAAAACCAACAAGTAGTTAAGAGAGGAATTGTGTGAAGCACATCAGCTGAGAAACTATCGTTATTGTCATGTTCACATACTAATTTGAGAAGCACAAGTGTATTCGCGCTAAATTTTACACTACTCAGTTCTTCATTTCTCACGGACTGGTCACTATGTGTTGAGCGGTCCAGCAAATGACACGTTTCTAATGTTTGTCGAATTTCATCGATCAAGTTGCTCTTTGGCCGCCAACCTAAGTGACACAAACTACCATATAACACATAGGGGTGCGAAATTGTGTTAGTTGAGTGTGGTGGACAAATTGTTATGGATTGGTGTTTCATGCAGTTCTTCACTCATCAGAAGTGTGTATCCACAGATTTGAGGATACTGACGTTCTTTACGGATAAAAAACTCGTGTGGCACAGTGTAACAATCAACCACCGTACCAGTGAGCTAATTGGATCGTGATCAACCTCACATATTACTGATGCTCACTTCAAACTGATTATTCATCAATTGGTAATCAATTTATTCTATGTCAATATTATCATTAGTCTGATTGAATTCTATACAGTGATTAGCAATGTGATCCCTTTAATAAGTTACGCGATATTACGTACGCAATGTTGAACCGTGGTACGGTGGTTGCAGTTGGCGGAGCGTGGTGAATAATCAGTGACTAATGAAGTGTAATTAGTTTCTCATCCCGTAGGAAATGAATCACGTCCCCGGCAGCTCAGTCTTGGAGCCTTTGAATGCGATATTATGTGATACGATAATAAGCTCACCCATGAGTATACGTATAGTCAAGATTACTTGTGCACCATCCTCATGTGTGACGAACCAAAGGGAACTGTGACAATGTTTTCATCTCAACCAACTTATACTAAAATATGCAATTAAAATTGTTTCCTGCAGTTCTAGTGAGAAGCCGTGACCAGTGGAGTTCAATTCGTATCTGGTTGATGCATTTATCGGCTTGAGACATTGGAAGAAATGTTGTGCAAGATCATTTATCTTTTGAGGTTGAATATTAGCACCATTTGATGCCGGTCCACTGGTCTAGACGTTGAGCGTTGACGCACGAGACCGAGTATTCTGGTTTGGGATCCGGCGTACGAGATCGTGAGTGCATATTGCTGAGGAGTCACATACCAATGCGAAACGGCAGTCCAGTGCTTCCAGGTTTTCATTTGTAGCCTAGCTTAGATTGACTCGTGGATCCAAATGTCAAATGTACTACAATCTCCACAAATCTTCACCCCGAAAACTTGTAATTCATTATATCTTACTGCTTTATTATGGTGAGAATGACTCATACATTTGATACTTCTAAGGCAAAACGTTAAATGCTGTCAAAAATAACAAGGTATTTCAGAAGAGCGTTGATTACAGACTAAACTTGTGGGAATTTGTGCGTTTTCTCACGCGACTCACAAAAAAACCTGGTCATCAAGACACAATCAAGCTGTCTGCCAGTCAAATAGGCGACATGCAGTGCGGGGTTGGACATGCTGTTATCGGAGGAGAAGAATTCATCAGATTATACAATGACATAATTGACCGTTTATCGCTTGTGGAAGTTAGTATAGAGCTCATTAATTTCCACAGTTTGAACAAGGAACTTCCCAAAAACAAAAACAGTTGGTCCATTTACTTTGGAGAACACCATTTCACAGAACGGCACTCAAACACAAAATCAGTGTTACCAGATTCTTTAGTGACAACATCGTTCATTTGAATCGAACGACTTATAACACGCATTTTCACACAGAATATTCCATGTGTTTTTGTTGCATTCAAGCGTTTGTGAAACAAGTCTGAATACCAGCTGAAAATTAAATGTGAATGAACTCTAAATAAAATCATTGAAATACTCACGCTGTTCTTCACGCTTAATTTCGTCTTCTTTTCGAATTCCTATGGTGAAAATTTAACAACTTTATTCACCATTCGCTTCTTATTTTCATAAGATGCAAAAGATTATCAGTGCAAGATTGTGGAAGTATAATCTTCAGAAACGATTTTATCACAGCTCACAAAACGGGTATATCTCGTTCAATTGAAGAGAACAAATGATTATTTAGGGAAGTATTTGTATTGCAGTGCACGAATAAATGTCGAGGTGGTTTTGATATTATTGCGGATTTAATGAGGATAATCAATGAGCATGAACTCGAGCGAACTGACCCTCTAACACATAAATTGCACGGACTCAATTGAACGTGGAATGAGTCAAACAGTGTTTGATCACTCAGATTTTACGTGTTATTTGGGAAGCAAAATACAGGTGAGGAGAGTGGCTTTGCGAAGCCGTCACCGTGAATAGCATGTGAAATGGATCAACACAAGTGGAAGTCGGAGGCCATTTCGAATAAAATTGCACATGTGTGCTTACGTCTAATGTAAATGAAATATGAAAAACACTTACTTTCTGCTTCTAATCTTCGCTTTCCTGGTGAAGAAATTGTAGAAAATCAGAGTGAAATCACATCTATTCATAATAGAACTTCAATGTAGGTCGATTAATCAGACACGAATAAAAGGTCAGAGCACTCATAATATTAGTTCACGTCAAGGATTGATGTTTGTCAACTCATCATTTGGAAGTATGATTAACAGTCAGCTGCTTCCATTGTGAATGAGACTCCTGAATAGCTCTCATGGTGAACTGACTGGACGCGAGCATCTAACCACAAAATCATCAATCTGAATCCTAATGGTGCATGTGTGTAAATTTAATCAATTTTCAAGGATTTCCACAAAATAAAATTTATTCCTTAGTGGTTGGCTACGAATTTTATCCAAATATTTGAATACCAACTCATACACACGGCAAGATTAGAATATCAACACATGTTTAGGTCAACACTACGGAAACCGCATTCACATGTGATCAAACATGTACTTCCATGATCCGATTATCAAGACCTGTCATCACTAAAACTTGTAACCTACACGATAATTTTAAATGTGAATTATTACAGCGCTATTTAACGAAATCGGCCAGAGCACTGTGAGCGTAAATTAATCCGTATCTGGGAATGTAAATGGCAAGCTGTTCAAAAGGTTTACAGAAGCTGTCATTCTCTCATCTGTACACCAACAGATTTCGACGTGACTCATTGCAACTGAGTGGTCTTCTCAGTTGAGATTATGAAAACAAGTATGTGAAGAGATCTATGCAATACAAATCCAACATACTTTTTGACGTTGTATGTAGTCTGTCAATATAATGTTGTTGATTGATGTGCCTCAACTATTGCTTGTACATTCCTTCTTTACTCAGACACATGAGATCGGTGTTTTTATGAATGATTTTATCACGAGCTCTGCTCGCTTCCAAGAGAACTGTGTTTTCTCCAACATGAGAAGCAATGGAGTGTTATTATTATCCAGTGATTTATACTGCTTCAGTCGACAAATCATTACATACAAATGTTCGTGAATCAAAAATACAAACAGTTATAGCGCGTTTCCAATGTATATCACACGCTAAGTGTTAATGTGCCGTTCATCACACCAACGTAATGTGAATCACGAAATTTTCCTGAGCGATGGACAACAATCCGCACATCAACCACACTAGCGTGCCTCAATGAAAAGAATATGAGAAGATTCAAAAACCTGCCCAATAAAATGTTATGCTATTCAGTTGATAAAACTAGTGTGAATATTAGAGAGAACGTGGGTGGTGAACGACAGACTAGTAATAAAAGTGAACATAAAAACGTTCAAATATTCACGTCACATACGACAAGAAAACAAGTGGTCATCAAGACACAATCAAGCTGTCTGCCAGTCAAATAGGCGACATGCAGTGCGGGGTTGGACATGTTGTTATTGGAGGAGAAGAATTCATCAGATTATACAATGACATAATTGACCGTTTATCGCTTGTGGAAGTTAGTATAGAGCTCATTAATTTCCACAGTTTGAACAAGGAACTTCCCAAAAACAAAAACAGTTGGTCCATTTACTTTGGAGAACACCATTTCACAGAAAGGCACTCAAACACAAAATCAGTGTTACCAGATCCTTTAGTGACAACATCGTTCATTTGAATCGAACGACTTATAACACGCATTTTCACACAGAATATTCCATGTGTTTTTGTTGCATTCAAGCGTTTGTGAAACAAGTCTGAATACCAGCTGAAAATTAAATGTGAATGAACTCTAAATAAAATCATTGAAATACTCACGCTGTTCTTCACGCTTAATTTCGTCTTCTTTTCGAATTCCTATGGTGAAAATTTAACAACTTTATTCACCATTCGCTTCTTATTTTCATAAGATGCAAAAGATTATCAATGCAAGAGTGTGGAAGTATAATCTTCAGAAACGATTTTATCACAGCTCACAAAACGGGTATATCTCGTTCAATTGAAGAGAACAAATGATTATTTAGGGAAGTATTTGTATTGCAGTGCACGAATAAATGTCGAGGTGGTTTTGATATTATTGCGGATTTAATGAGAATAATCAATGAGCATGAACTCGAGCGAACTGACCCTCTAACACATAAATTGCACGGACTCAATTGAACGTGGAATGAGTCAAACAGTGTTTGATCACTCCGATTTTACGTGTTATTTGGGAAGCAAAATACAGGTGAGGAGAGTGGCTTTGCGAAGCCGTCACCGTGAATAGCATGTGAAATGGATCAACACAAGTGGAAGTCGGAGGCCATTTCGAATAAAATTGCACATGTGTGCTTACGTCTAATGTAAATGAAATATGAAAAACACTTACTTTCTGCTTCTAATCTTCGCTTTCCTGGTGAAGAAATTGTAGACAATCAGAGTGAAATCACATCTATTCATAATAGAACTTCAATGTAGGTCGATTAATCAGACACGAATAAAAGGTCAGAGCACTCATAATATTAGTTCACGTCAAGGATTGATGTTTGTCAACTCATCATTTGGAAGTATGATTAACAGTCAGCTGCTTCCATTGTGAATGAGACTCCTGAATAGCTCTCATGGTGAACTGACTGGACGCGAGCATCTAACCACAAAATCATCAATCTGAATCCTAATGGTGCATGTGTGTAAATTTAATCAATTTTCAAGGATTTCCACAAAATAAAATTTATTCCTTAGTGGTTGGCTACGAATTCTATTCAATTATTTGAATACCAACTCATACACACGGCAAGATTAGAATATCAACACATGTTTAGGTCAACACTACGGAAACCGCATTCACATGTGATCAAACATGTACTTCCATGATCCGATTATCAAGACCTGTCATCACTAAAACTTGTAACCTACACGATAATTTTAAATGTGAATTATTACAGCGCTATTTAACGAAATCGGCCAGAGCACTGTGAGCGTAAATTAATCCGTATCTGGGAATGTAAATGGCAAGCTGTTCAAAAGGTTTACAGAAGCTGTCATTCTCTCATCTGTACACCAACAGATTTCGACGTGACTCATTGCAACTGAGTGGTCTTCTCAGTTGAGATTATGAAAACAAGTATGTGAAGAGATCTATGCAATACAAATCCAACATACTTTTTGACGTTGTATGTAGTCTGTCAATATAATGTTGTTGATTGATGTGCCTCAACTATTGCTTGTACATTCCTTCTTTACTCAGACACATGAGATCGGTGTTTTTATGAATGATTTTATCACGAGCTCTGCTCGCTTCCAAGAGAACTGTGTTTTCTCCAACATGAGAAGCAATGGAGTGTTATTATTATCCAGTGATTTATACTGCTTCAGTCGACAAATCATTACATACAAATGTTCGTGAATCAAAAATACAAACAGTTATAGCGCGTTTCGAATGTATATCACACGCTAAAAAACTATCGTTATTGTCATGTTCACATACTAATTTGAGAAGCACAAGTGTATTCGCGCTAAATTTTACACTACTCAGTTCTTCATTTCTCACGGACTGGTCACTATGTGTTGAGCGGTCCAGCAAATGACACGTTTCTAATGTTTGTCGAATTTCATCGATCAAGTTGCTCTTTGGCCGCCAACCTAAGTGACACAAACTACCATATAACACATAGGGGTGCGAAATTGTGTTAGTTGAGTGTGGTGGACAAATTGTTATGGATTGGTGTTTCATGCAGTTCTTCACTCATCAGAAGTGTGTATCCACAGATTTGAGGATACTGAGGTCTTTTACGGAAAAAAAACTCGTGTGGCACAGTGTAACAGTCAACCACCGTACCAGTGAGCTAATTGGATCGTGATCAACCTCACATATTACTGATGCTCACCTCAAACTGGTTATTCATCAATTGGTAATCAATTTATTCTATGTCAATATTATCATTAGTCTGATTGAATTCTATACAGTGATTAGCAATGTGATCCCTTTAATAAGTTACGCGAGATTACGTGCACAATGTTGAACCGTGGTACGGTGGTTGCAGTTGGCGAAGCGTGGTGATTAATCAGTGACTAATGAAGTGTAATTAGTTTCTCATCCCGTAGGAAATGAATCACGTCCCCGGCAGCTCAGTCTTGGAGCCTTTGAATGCGATATTATGTGATACGATAATAAGCTCACCCATGAGTATACGTATAGTCAAGATTACTTGTGCACCATCCTCATGTGTGACGAACCAAAGGGAACTGTGACAATGTTTTCATCTCAACCAACTTATACTAAAATATGCAATTAAAATTGTTTCCTGCAGTTCTAGTGAGAAGCCGTGACCAGTGGAGTTCAATCCGTATCTGGTTGATGCATTTATCGGCTTGAGACATTGGAAGAAATGTTGTGCAAGATCATTTATCTTTTGAGGTTGAATATTAGCACCATTTGATGCCGGTCCACTGGTCTAGACGTTGAGCGTTGACGCACGAGACCGAGTATTCTGGTTTGGGATCCGGCGTACGAGATCGTGAGTGCATATTGCTGAGGAGTCACATACCAATGCGAAACGGCAGTCCAGTGCTTCCAGGTTTTCATTTGTAGCCTAGCTTAGATTGACTCGTGGATCCAAATGTCAAATGTACTACAATCTCCACAAATCTTCACCCCGAAAACTTGTAATTCATTATATCTTACTGCTTTATTATGGTGAGAATGACTCATACATTTGATACTTCTAAGGCAAAACGTTAAATGCTGTCAAAAATAACAAGGTATTTCAGAAGAGCGTTGATTACAGACTAAACTTGTGGGAATTTGTGCGTTTTCTCACGCGACTCACAAAAAACCTGGTCATCAAGACACAATCAAGCTGTCTGCCAGTCAAATAGGCGACATGCAGTGCGGGGTTGGACATGTTGTTATTGGAGGAGAAGAATTCATCAGATTATACAATGACATAATTGACCGTTTATCGCTTGTGGAAGTTAGTATAGAGCTCATTAATTTCCACAGTTTGAACAAGGAACTTCCCAAAAACAAAAACAGTTGGTCCATTTACTTTAGAGAACACCATTTCACAGAAACGCACTCAAACACAAAATCAGTGTTACCAGATCCTTTAGTGACAACATCGTTCATTTGAATCGAACGACTTATAACACGCATTTTCACACAGAATATTCCATGTGTTTTTGTTGCATTCATGCGTTTGTGAAACAAGTCTGAATACCAGCTGAAAATTAAATGTGAATGAACTCTAAATAAAATCATTGAAATACTCACGCTGTTGTTCACGCCTTTCTTCTTCTTCTTTTTGAATTCCTGTAGTAAAAATTGAACAAAATTATTCACTATTTGCTTTATATTTTCATAGGGAAAAAATATTATCAGCTAAAAATGGAGAATATTGCACTGGGAAATATATTTTGCAAACTCATTCACTACCACGACCAGTTCATGAGAAAACCAACAAGTAGTTAAGAGAGGAATTGTGTGAAGCACATCAGCTGAGAAACTATCGTTATTGTCATGTTCACATACTAATTTGAGAAGCACAAGTGTATTCGCGCTAAATTTTACACTACTCAGTTCTTCATTTCTCACGGACTGGTCACTATGTGTTGAGCGGTCCAGCAAATGACACGTTTCTAATGTTTGTCGAATTTCATCGATCAAGTTGCTCTTTGGCCGCCAACCTAAGTGACACAAACTACCATATAACACATAGGGGTGCGAAATTGTGTTAGTTGAGTGTGGTGGACAAATTGTTATGGATTGGTGTTTCATGCAGTTCTTCACTCATCAGAAGTGTGTATCCACAGATTTGAGGATACTGACGTCCTTTACGGATAAAAAACTCGTGTGGCACAGTGTAACAGTCAACCACCGTACCAGTGAGCTAATTGGATCGTGATCAATCTCACATATTACTGATGCTCACTTCAAACTGGTTATTCATCAATTGGTAATCAATTTATTCTATGTCAATATTATCATTAGTCTGATTGAATTCTATACAGTGATTAGCAATGTGATCCCTTTAATAAGTTACGCGAGATTACGTGCACAATGTTGAACCGTGGTACGGTGGTTGCAGTTGGCGAAGCGTGGTGATTAATCAGTGACTAATGAAGTGTAATTAGTTTCTCATCCCGTAGGAAATGAATCACGTCCCCGGCAGCTCAGTCTTGGAGCCTTTGAATGCGATATTATGTGATACGATAATGAGCTCACCGATGAGTATACGTATAGTCAAGATTACTTGTGCACCATCCTCATGTGTGACGAACCAAAGGGAACTGTGACAGTGTTTTCATCTCAACCAACTTATACTAAAATATGCAATTAAAATTGTTTCCTGCAGTTCTAGTGAGAAGCCGTGACCAGTGGAGTTCAATCCGTATCTGGTTGATGCATTTATCGGCTTGAGACATTGGAAGAAATGTTGTGCAAGATCATTTATCTTTTGAGGTTGAATATTAGCACCATTTGATGCCGGTCCACTGGTCTAGACGTTGAGCGTTGACGCACGAGACCGAGTATTCTGGTTTGGGATCCGGCGTACGAGATCGTGAGTGCATATTGCTGAGGAGTCACATACCAATGCGAAACGGCAGTCCAGTGCTTCCAGGTTTTCATTTGTAGCCTATCTTAGATTGACTCGTGGATCCAAATGTCAAATGTACTACAATCTCCACAAATCTTCACCCCGAAAACTTGTAATTCATTATATCTTACTGCTTTATTATGGTGAGAATGACTCATACATTTGATACTTCTAAGGCAAAACGTTAAATGCTGTCAAAAATAACAAGGTATTTCAGAAGAGCGTTGATTACAGACTAAACTTGTGGGAATTTGTGCGTTTTCTCACGCGATTCACAAAAAAACCTGGTCATCAAGACACAATCAAGCTGTCTGCCAGTCAAATAGGCGACATGCAGTGCGGGGTTGGACATGTTGTTATTGGAGGAGAAGAATTCATCAGATTATACAATGACATAATTGACCGTTTATCGCTTGTGGAAGTTAGTATAGAGCTCATTAATTTCCACAGTTTGAACAAGGAACTTCCCAAAAACAAAAACAGTTGGTCCATTTACTTTGGAGAACACCATTTCACAGAAAGGCACTCAAACACAAAATCAGTGTTACCAGATCCTTTAGTGACAACATCGTTCATTTGAATCGAACGACTTATAACACGCATTTTCACACAGAATATTCCATGTGTTTTTGTTGCATTCAAGCGTTTGTGAAACAAGTCTGAATACCAGCTGAAAATTAAATGTGAATGAACTCTAAATAAAATCATTGAAATACTCACGCTGTCCTTCACGCTTAGTTTCGTCTTCTTTTTGAATTCCTATGGTGAAAATTTAACAATTTTATTCACCATTCGCTTCTTATTTTCATAGGATGCAAAAGATTATCAGTGCAAGAATGGGAAAGTATAATCTTCAGAAACGTTTTTATCACAGCTCACAAAACGGGTATATCTCGTTCAATTGAAGAGAACAAATGATTATTTAGGGAAGTATTTGTATTGCAGTGCACGAATAAATGTCGAGGTGGTTTTGATATTATTGCGGATTTAATGAGAATAATCAATGAGCATGAACTCGAGCGAACTGACCCTCTAACACATAAATTGCACGGACTCAATTGAATGTGGAATGAGTCAAACAGTGTTTGATCACTCCGATTTTACGTGTTATTTGGGAAGCAAAATACAGGTGAGGAGAGTGGCTTTGCGAAGCCGTCACCGTGAATAGCATGTGAAATGGATCAACACAAGTGGAAGTCGGAGGCCATTTCGAATAAAATTGCACATGTGTGCTTACGTCTAATGTAAATGAAATATGAAAAACACTTACTTTCTGCTTCTAATCTTCGCTTTCCTGGTGAAGAAATTGTAGACAATCAGAGTGAAATCACATCTATTCATAATAGAACTTCAATGTAGGTCGATTAATCAGACACGAATAAAAGGTGAGAGCACCCATGAAATTAGCTCACAACAATTATTGATGTTTGTCGGATCATAATTTAACACAAATACCCAACGATCATTTCTAGGTTCGTATAATCTCATACTTATTACTGCTCAATAGTATTAGGCGTAAGATATTCTCATGGACTTTGTAGACGTTTGTGGGCTCCTTGTTCATGGTTTACTGTTGCCTTATTTCGATCAAAAGTCACTTCAAACTTCATTTTACTAAAATCTGACCCTAGTAATTTTAACCAACGTATACATCACTCTGAAATCTCCAGTTATTTACAGAAAACATTCTCTTTCTTCTAGTAAACAAATGAGTAGAAACGTGTATCTGAAGTTGAATTGAAACTTAAATGTGTGCAAATACACTTACCTTTTTGCCCAGGTGCCTTGCCATTTTTTCTACGTCCTATTGAGGAAAAATGTATATTTTCGATTTTAGTTATCATCCTGACTAAACAGTTAATGTCAAGCCATTTGTTGAATGTCACATATACATGTTGACTTTCTTTGTTCGCAACGTTTTATGTGTTGTGAGCAATCAATTACACATGACGCTTTGGCGAATCCCTTACGGCAATTTACTGATAATGTTGAAACAACACTATTGTTTAAAGTCAAATAACAAACACTGAATGGTATGAGCAGAATCAAAATTCCGACTTTCAATTACATTGTAATAAAGCAAAAAATAATTTGCAAGAACAAGTCAGTGTACAGTGACTATTACATTCGATCACATTGCTTAATCTGGGATGCTATTGATAATTCGTGTTTATGTGTGATGATGTAAACATATCAATAAAAGTTTCTGGATGGATTGGATGTTCTGTTTTTTGAAAGATATTCAAGATTCAGACTGTTCAAACGTGTTTTCACGGTCCCTTTAAATACAAAGCTTATCATGAGTGTAATTGGCATCGAATTAATTGTTTAAGATGACATAGATAAACAAGATGACAGGCAGATTATTTCGTGACATCTATGTTTTCAAAGTTGATGTGGTGTTACATGATATCGGTCAGTGTAGTAACTATCTTGACAACACGTGTTGTTGATCATTGGGAAAAATGACGAAGGTTTGCTTGTTTTACAGTAGAATATACGGTTCCCATGTGTCAGTTATGTAGTCCAGTTTTGCATGAACAATGTATGATGAATGCATTGAGCCGAACGGAGCAGTCGAATTAAAGTATGGTGTGGAAGGCATCAGTCGTTTAAGAAACATGTATTACACACACAACTAATAAATACCCTTATTTTTTTTTCTTCCGGCGTTCGTTCCTCCTTCCTCTGGAAATATAGAAAGTGAAATGATATATTTACACATATATTTGATTCGAGTATGTGATATGCTGTTTTGACGAGGAAAAATAATGGACAAGGTTTTCTTAGCCATTAAGTTCTGTTGTTATGCTTCCCATCCTACTGATATATATATATATAGGCTTTGGAATAAGGAAGCCAAAGTAATTTGTCAAAGCGAATTTTCGACCTTTCTTCCATCTCATATTTCCGAGTTCATGTCAGAACCTGAATTAAGCAATACGCGTGTTCAAACATACATTTTGGGCGTGACGATGACTACCATATCGGCTAGATTTGAAGAAATTTTGTTGCGAACGTATCACGAACAATATGTTAGTACTTATATCAGCAATCACTGTATCGATAAGTGACAGCTCATCGTCGATTCTGCCTAAACTCTTCGAAGAAATACTGGAGATTATTGCAAATGGTATATTTGAACAGCATGTTCAGGGTGGCTCACGAATATTGCACTGGGAAATATATTTTGCAAACTCATTCACTACCTCGACCAGTTCATGAGAAAACCAACAAGTAGTTAAGAGAGGAATTGTGTGAAGCACATCAGCTGAGAAACTATCGTTATTGTCATGTTCACATACTAATTTGAGAAGCACAAGTGTATTCGCACTAAATTTAACACTACTCAGTTCTTCATTTCTCACGGACTGGTGACTAAGTGTTGAGCGGTCCAGCAAATGACACGTTTCTAATGTTCGTCGAATTTCATCGATCAAGTTGCTCTTTGGCCGCCAACCTAAGTGACACAAACTACCATATAACACATAGGGGTGCGAAATTGTGTTAGTTGAGTGTGGTGGACAAATTGTTATGGATTGGTGTTTCATGCAGTTCTTCACTCATCAGAAGTGTGTATCCACAGATTTGAGGATACTGACGTCCTTTACGGATAAAAAACTCGTGTGGCACAGTGTAACAGTCAACCACCGTACCAGTGAGCTAATTGGATCGTGATCAACCTCACATATTACTGATGCTCACTTCAAACTGGTTATTCATCAATTGGTAATCAATTTATTCTATGTCAATATTATCATTAGTCTGATTGAATTCTATACAGTGATTAGCAATGTGATCCCTTTAATAAGTTACGCGAGATTACGTGCACAATGTTGAACCGTGGTACGGTGGTTGCAGTTGGCGAAGCGTGGTGATTAATCAGTGACTAATGAAGTGTAATTAGTTTCTCATCCCGTAGGAAATGAATCACGTCCCCGGCAGCTCAGTCTTGGAGCCTTTGAATGCGATATTATGTGATACGATAATGAGCTCACCCATGAGTATACGTATAGTCAAGATTACTTGTGCACCATCCTCATGTGTGACGAACCAAAGGGAACTGTGACAATGTTTTCATCTCAACCAACTTATACTAAAAATATGCAATTAAAATTGTTTCCTGCAGTTCTAGTGAGAAGCCGTGACCAGTGGAGTTCAATCCGTATCTGGTTGATGCATTTATCGGCTTGAGACATTGGAAGAAATGTTGTGCAAGATCATTTATCTTTTGAGGTTGAATATTAGCACCATTTGATGCCGTTCCACTGGTCTAGACGTTGAGCGTTGACGCACGAGACCGAGTATTCTGGTTTGGGATCCGGCGTACGAGATCGTGAGTGCATATTGCTGAGGAGTCACATACCAATGCGAAACGGCAGTCCAGTGCTTCCAGGTTTTCATTTGTAGCCTAGCTTAGATTGACTCGTGGATCCAAATGTCAAATGTACTACAATCTCCACAAATCTTCACCCCGAAAACTTGTAATTCATTATATCTTACTGCTTTATTATGGTGGGAATGACTCTTACACATGATACTTCTAAGGCAAAACGTTAAATGCTGTCAAAAATAACAAGGTATTTCAGAAGAGCGTTGATTACAGACTAAACTTGTGGGAATTTGTGCGTTTTCTCACGCGACTCACAAAAAACCTGGTCATCAAGACACAATCAAGCTGTCTGCCAGTCAAATAGGCGACATGCAGTGCGGGGTTGGACATGTTGTTATTGGAGGAGAAGAATTCATCAGATTATACAATGACATAATTGACCGTTTATCGCTTGTGGAAGTTAGTATAGAGCTCATTAATTTCCACAGTTTGAACAAGGAACTTCCCAAAAACAAAAACAGTTGGTCCATTTACTTTGGAGAACACCATTTCACAGAAAGGCACTCAAACACAAAATCAGTGTTACCAGATCCTTTAGTGACAACATCGTTCATTTGAATCGAACGACTTATAACACGCATTTTCACACAGAATATTCCATGTGTTTTTGTTGCATTCAAGCGTTTGTGAAACAAGTCTGAATACCAGCTGAAAATTAAATGTGAATGAACTCTAAATAAAATCATTGAAATACTCACGCTGTCCTTCACGCTTAGTTTCGTCTTCTTTTTGAATTCCTATGGTGAAAATTTAACAATTTTATTCACCATTCGCTTCTTATTTTCATAGGATGCAAAAGATTATCAGTGCAAGAATGGGAAAGTATAATCTTCAGAAACGTTTTTATCACAGCTCACAAAACGGGTATATCTCGTTCAATTGAAGAGAACAAATGGTTATTTAGGGAAGCATTTGTATTGCAGTGCACGAATAAATGTCGAGGTGGTTTTGATATTATTGCGGATTTAATGAGAATAATCAATGAGCATGAACTCGAGCGAACTGACCCTCTAACACATAAATTGCACGGACTCAATTGAACGTGGAATGAGTCAAACAGTGTTTGATCACTCCGATTTTACGTGTTATTTGGGAAGCAAAATACAGGTGAGGAGAGTGGCTTTGCGAAGCCGTCACCGTGAATAGCATGTGAAATGGATCAACACAAGTGGAAGTCGGAGGCCATTTCGAATAAAATTGCACATGTGTGCTTACGTCTAATGTAAATGAAATATGAAAAACACTTACTTTCTGCTTCTAATCTTCGCTTTCCTGGTGAAGAAATTGTAGACAATCAGAGTGAAATCACATCTATTCATAATAGAACTTCAATGTAGGTCGATTAATCAGACACGAATAAAAGGTGAGAGCACCCATGAAATTAGCTCACAACAATTATTGATGTTTGTCGGATCATAATTTAACACAAATACCCAACGATCATTTCTAGGTTCGTATAATCTCATACTTATTACTGCTCAATAGTATTAGGCGTAAGATATTCTCATGGACTTTGTAGACGTTTGTGGGCTCCTTGTTCATGGTTTACTGTTGCCTTATTTCGATCAAAAGTCACTTCAAACTTCATTTTACTAAAATCTGACCCTAGTAATTTTAACCAACGTATACATCACTCTGAAATCTCCAGTTATTTACAGAAAACATTCTCTTTCTTCTAGTAAACAAATGAGTAGAAACGTGTATCTGAAGTTGAATTGAAACTTAAATGTGTGCAAATACACTTACCTTTTTGCCCAGGTGCCTTGCCATTTTTTCTACGTCCTATTGAGGAAAAATGTATATTTTCGATTTTAGTTATCATCCTGACTAAACAGTTAATGTCAAGCCATTTGTTGAATGTCACATATACATGTTGACTTTCTTTGTTCGCAACGTTTTATGTGTTGTGAGCAATCAATTACACATGACGCTTTGGCGAATCCCTTACGGCAATTTACTGATAATGTTGAAACAACACTATTGTTTAAAGTCAAATAACAAACACTGAATGGTATGAGCAGAATCAAAATTCCGACTTTCAATTACATTGTAATAAAGCAAGAAATAATTTGCAAGAACAAGTCAGTGTATAGTGACTATTACATTCGATCACATTGCTTAATCTGGGATGCTATTGATAATTCGTGTTTATGTGTGATGATGTAAACATATCAATAAAAGTTTCTGGATGGATTGGATGT
Organism: Schistosoma margrebowiei; assembly: GCA_944470205.2. Classification (NCBI taxonomy): domain Eukaryota; kingdom Metazoa; phylum Platyhelminthes; class Trematoda; order Strigeidida; family Schistosomatidae; genus Schistosoma; species Schistosoma margrebowiei. The sequence goes on from OX104027.1 coordinate 9,215,464, forward strand.
TCTGTTTTTTGAAAGATATTCAAGATTCAGACTGTTCAAACGTGTTTTCACGGTCCCTTTAAATACAAAGCTTATCATGAGTGTAATTGGCATCGAATTAATTGTTTAAGATGACATAGATAAACAAGATGACAGGCAGATTATTTCGTGACATCTATGTTTTCAAAGTTGATGTGGTGTTACATGATATCGGTCAGTGTAGTAACTATCTTGACAACACGTGTTGTTGATCATTGGGAAAAATGACGAAGGTTTGCTTGTTTTACAGTAGAATATACGGTTCCCATGTGTCAGTTATGTAGTCCAGTTTTGCATGAACAATGTATGATGAATGCATTGAGCCGAACGGAGCAGTCGAATTAAAGTATGGTGTGGAAGGCATCAGTCGTTTAAGAAACATGTATTACACACACAACTAATAAATACCCTTATTTTTTTTTCTTCCGGCGTTCGTTCCTCCTTCCTCTGGAAATATAGAAAGTGAAATGATATATTTACACATATATTTGATTCGAGTATGTGATATGCTGTTTTGACGAGGAAAAATAATGGACAAGGTTTTCTTAGCCATTAAGTTCTGTTGTTATGCTTCCCATCCTACTGATATATATATATATAGGCTTTGGAATAAGGAAGCCAAAGTAATTTGTCAAAGCGAATTTTCGACCTTTCTTCCATCTCATATTTCCGAGTTCATGTCAGAACCTGAATTAAGCAATACGCGTGTTCAAACATACATTTTGGGCGTGACGATGACTACCATATCGGCTAGATTTGAAGAAATTTTGTTGCGAACGTATCACGAACAATATGTTAGTACTTATATCAGCAATCACTGTATCGATAAGTGACAGCTCATCGTCGATTCTGCCTAAACTCTTCGAAGAAATACTGGAGATTATTGCAAATGGTATATTTGAACAGCATGTTCAGGGTGGCTCACGAATATTGCACTGGGAAATATATTTTGCAAACTCATTCACTACCTCGACCAGTTCATGAGAAAACCAACAAGTAGTTAAGAGAGGAATTGTGTGAAGCACATCAGCTGAGAAACTATCGTTATTGTCATGTTCACATACTAATTTGAGAAGCACAAGTGTATTCGCACTAAATTTAACACTACTCAGTTCTTCATTTCTCACGGACTGGTGACTAAGTGTTGAGCGGTCCAGCAAATGACACGTTTCTAATGTTCGTCGAATTTCATCGATCAAGTTGCTCTTTGGCCGCCAACCTAAGTGACACAAACTACCATATAACACATAGGGGTGCGAAATTGTGTTAGTTGAGTGTGGTGGACAAATTGTTATGGATTGGTGTTTCATGCAGTTCTTCACTCATCAGAAGTGTGTATCCACAGATTTGAGGATACTGACGTCCTTTACGGATAAAAAACTCGTGTGGCACAGTGTAACAGTCAACCACCGTACCAGTGAGCTAATTGGATCGTGATCAACCTCACATATTACTGATGCTCACTTCAAACTGGTTATTCATCAATTGGTAATCAATTTATTCTATGTCAATATTATCATTAGTCTGATTGAATTCTATACAGTGATTAGCAATGTGATCCCTTTAATAAGTTACGCGAGATTACGTGCACAATGTTGAACCGTGGTACGGTGGTTGCAGTTGGCGAAGCGTGGTGATTAATCAGTGACTAATGAAGTGTAATTAGTTTCTCATCCCGTAGGAAATGAATCACGTCCCCGGCAGCTCAGTCTTGGAGCCTTTGAATGCGATATTATGTGATACGATAATGAGCTCACCCATGAGTATACGTATAGTCAAGATTACTTGTGCACCATCCTCATGTGTGACGAACCAAAGGGAACTGTGACAATGTTTTCATCTCAACCAACTTATACTAAAAATATGCAATTAAAATTGTTTCCTGCAGTTCTAGTGAGAAGCCGTGACCAGTGGAGTTCAATCCGTATCTGGTTGATGAATTTATCGGCTTGAGACATTGGAAGAAATGTTGTGCAAGATCATTTATCTTTTGAGGTTGAATATTAGCACCATTTGATGCCGGTCCACTGGTCTAGACGTTGAGCGTTGACGCACGAGACCGAGTATTCTGGTTTGGGATCCGGCGTACGAGATCGTGAGTGCATATTGCTGAGGAGTCACATACCAATGCGAAACGGCAGTCCAGTGCTTCCAGGTTTTCATTTGTAGCCTAGCTTAGATTGACTCGTGGATCCAAATGTCAAATGTACTACAATCTCCACAAATCTTCACCCCGAAAACTTGTAATTCATTATATCTTACTGCTTTATTATGGTGGGAATGACTCTTACACATGATACTTCTAAGGCAAAACGTTAAATGCTGTCAAAAATAACAAGGTATTTCAGAAGAGCGTTGATTACAGACTAAACTTGTTGGAATTTGTGCGTTTTCTCACGCGACTCACAAAAAACCTGGTCATCAAGACACAATCAAGCTGTCTGCCAGTCAAATAGGCGACATGCAGTGCGGGGTTGGACATGCTGTTATTGGAGGAGAAGAATTCATCAGATTATACAATGACATAATTGACCGTTTATCGCTTGTGGAAGTTAGTATAGAGCTCATTAATTTCCACAGTTTGAACAAGGAACTTCCCAAAAACAAAAACAGTTGGTCCATTTACTTTGGAGAACACCATTTCACAGAAAGGCACTCAAACACAAAATCAGTGTTACCAGATCCTTTAGTGACAACATCGTTCGTTTGAATCGAACGACTTATAACACGCATTTTCACACAGAATATTCCATGTGTTTTTGTTGCATTCAAGCGTTTGTGAAACAAGTCTGAATACCAGCTGAAAATTAAATGTGAATGAACTCTAAATAAAATCATTGAAATACTCACGCTGTTCTTCACGCTTAGTTTCGTCTTCTTTTTGAATTCCTATGGTGAAAATTTAACAATTTTATTCACCATTCGCTTCTTATTTTCATAGGATGCAAAAGATTATCAATGCAAGTGTGGGGAAGTATAATCTTCAGAAACGTTTTTATCACAGCTCACAAAACGGGTATATCTCGTTCAATTGAAGAGAACAAATGGTTATTTAGGGAAGCATTTGTATTGCAGTGCACGAATAAATGTCGAGGTGGTTTTGATATTATTGCGGATTTAATGAGAATAATCAATGAGCATGAACTCGAGCGAACTGACCCTCTAACACATAAATTGCACGGACTCAATTGAACGTGGAATGAGTCAAACAGTGTTTGATCACTCCGATTTTACGTGTTATTTGGGAAGCAAAATACAGGTGAGGAGAGTGGCTTTGCGAAGCCGTCACCGTGAATAGCATGTGAAATGGATCAACACAAGTGGAAGTCGGAGGCCATTTCGAATAAAATTGCACATGTGTGCTTACGTCTAATGTAAATGAAATATGAAAAACACTTACTTTCTGCTTCTAATCTTCGCTTTCCTGGTGAAGAAATTGTAGACAATCAGAGTGAAATCACATCTATTCATAATAGAACTTCAATGTAGGTCGATTAATCAGACACGAATAAAAGGTGAGAGCACCCATGAAATTAGCTCACAACAATTATTGATGTTTGTCGGATCATAATTTAACACAAATACCCAACGATCATTTCTAGGTTCGTATAATCTCATACTTATTACTGCTCAATAGTATTAGGCGTAAGATATTCTCATGGACTTTGTAGACGTTTGTGGGCTCCTTGTTCATGGTTTACTGTTGCCTTATTTCGATCAAAAGTCACTTCAAACTTCATTTTACTAAAATCTGACCCTAGTAATTTTAACCAACGTATACATCACTCTGAAATCTCCAGTTATTTACAGAAAACATTCTCTTTCTTCTAGTAAACAAATGAGTAGAAACGTGTATCTGAAGTTGAATTGAAACTTAAATGTGTGCAAATACACTTACCTTTTTGCCCAGGTGCCTTGCCATTTTTTCTACGTCCTATTGAGGAAAAATGTATATTTTCGATTTTAGTTATCATCCTGACTAAACAGTTAATGTCAAGCCATTTGTTGAATGTCACATATACATGTTGACTTTCTTTGTTCGCAACGTTTTATGTGTTGTGAGCAATCAATTACACATGACGCTTTGGCGAATCCCTTACGGCAATTTACTGATAATGTTGAAACAACACTATTGTTTAAAGTCAAATAACAAACACTGAATGGTATGAGCAGAATCAAAATTCCGACTTTCAATTACATTGTAATAAAGCAAGAAATAATTTGCAAGAACAAGTCAGTGTATAGTGACTATTACATTCGATCACATTGCTTAATCTGGGATGCTATTGATAATTCGTGTTTATGTGTGATGATGTAAACATATCAATAAAAGTTTCTGGATGGATTGGATGTTCTGTTTTTTGAAAGATATTCAAGATTCAGACTGTTCAAACGTGTTTTCACGGTCCCTTTAAATAAAAAGCTTATCATGAGTGTAATTGGCATCGAATTAATTGTTTAAGATGACATAGATAAACAAGATGACAGGCAGATTATTTCGTGACATCTATGTTTTCAAAGTTGATGTGGTGTTACATGATATCGGTCAGTGTAGTAACTATCTTGACAACACGTGTTGTTGATCATTGGGAAAAATGACGAAGGTTTGCTTGTTTTACAGTAGAATATACGGTTCCCATGTGTCAGTTATGTAGTCCAGTTTTGCATGAACAATGTATGATGAATGCATTGAGCCGAACGGAGCAGTCGAATTAAAGTATGGTGTGGAAGGCATCAGTCGTTTAAGAAACATGTATTACACACACAACTAATAAATACCCTTATTTTTTTTTCTTCCGGCGTTCGTTCCTCCTTCCTCTGGAAATATAGAAAGTGAAATGATATATTTACACATATATTTGATTCGAGTATGTGATATGCTGTTTTGACGAGGAAAAATAATGGACAAGGTTTTCTTAGCCATTAAGTTCTGTTGTTATGCTTCCCATCCTACTGATATATATATATATAGGCTTTGGAATAAGGAAGCCAAAGTAATTTGTCAAAGCGAATTTTCGACCTTTCTTCCATCTCATATTTCCGAGTTCATGTCAGAACCTGAATTAAGCAATACGCGTGTTCAAACATACATTTTGGGCGTGACGATGACTACCATATCGGCTAGATTTGAAGAAATTTTGTTGCGAACGTATCACGAACAATATGTTAGTACTTATATCAGCAATCACTGTATCGATAAGTGACAGCTCATCGTCGATTCTGCCTAAACTCTTCGAAGAAATACTGGAGATTATTGCAAATGGTATATTTGAACAGCATGTTCAGGGTGGCTCACGAATATTGCACTGGGAAATATATTTTGCAAACTCATTCACTACCTCGACCAGTTCATGAGAAAACCAACAAGTAGTTAAGAGAGGAATTGTGTGAAGCACATCAGCTGAGAAACTATCGTTATTGTCATGTTCACATACTAATTTGAGAAGCACAAGTGTATTCGCACTAAATTTTACACTACTCAGTTCTTCATTTCTCACGGACTGGTCACTAAGTGTTGAGCGGTCCAGCAAATGACACGTTTCTAATGTTCGTCGAATTTCATCGATCAAGTTGCTCTTTGGCCGCCAACCTAAGTGACACAAACTACCATATAACACATAGGGGTGCGAAATTGTGTTAGTTGAGTGTGGTGGACAAATTGTTATGGATTGGTGTTTCATGCAGTTCTTCACTCATCAGAAGTGTGTATCCACAGATTTGAGGATACTGACGTCCTTTATGGAAAAAAAACTCGTGTGGCACAGTGTAACAGTCAACCACCGTACCAGTGAGCTAATTGGATCGTGATCAACCTCACATATTACTGATGCTCACTTCAAACTGGTCATTCATCAATTGGTAATCAATTTATTCTATGTCAATATTTTCATTAGTCTGATTGAATTCTATACAGTGATTAGCAATGTGATCCCTTTAATAAGTTACGCGAGATTACGTGCGCAATGTTGAACCGTTGTACGCTGGTTGCAGTTGGCGAAGCGTGGTGATTAATCAGTGACTAATGAAGTGTAAATTTTTTTTTCATCTCTTCTAATCTGTGCTTGTTCTTTTGATCAGTTTTTTCTATCATCTGAATTTTCTGCTTAGTTTATTTTTTGACCAGAATTGTTCAACAATGGTTCAATTTATTTTTTATATTTAATTTTACATCATCATTTTTTGTTTATGTTATTTGGACATTTTATTGGATTAATTTCTCCGTCATTTTGTCTTTATGTATTTCTTCTTCATCATCGGCAATCTCCTCGTACAAATTTACACTAAAATCGACTTGGTCTTCAATATTTCTTATCTCACTTTGTTAGTAATAAATTTATGATCTTCTTTCGATAATAATTCATATTTGTATATGTTTATATCTTCCTTTCACTTCTAGAATACCGAAATTGACGAAATGATGAAAATATTTTTCATCGTTTATTTAAATATATATACACTAGTGAGTGTTGGTGCACGGTCATTGCACTGTTATTTTGTATATTGAAAATGATTATTTGTTAAACTATTTCAAAATGAATGTTGCATTGAATTGAGTTCTATGTGGAGTGATCCGACATTACTTTAAGGTTCTTTTCGGAATTCACGAAGTAATTATAAATACTTACTTGTTGCGTTTGTGAAACTTTTGAAATCTGTTTTATAATAAGAAAACAAACAATTGGTTATCAGTTCTTTATCTGAGTTCTATAACAGGAATGGCCGAACTCTTCCAGCATTATAGTTGCGTAAATGAACGATGAATCGCAATGCGTATCACTCCAAAAGAAACCTCAGCTTATGAAAAACGTTTGTAAATTTTCACAAAACATGCTTACATAAGTTAGCGTCTTGTCTATCATATGACCAGAGATAGGTAATTCTGACTCAAATCTCCAGGACGTGATGGGTTATCTGAGAAAGAACTTATCCGAGTGTCCTTGACAACTTCTAATGTAAAACTATTTACTCACTCGGTAGTTTTATCACTTAGGGTGTGTAATATGTAAAGCTTTGTTGACGCTTTTAATATACCATGCATTAACCATATCACCTATTATTAGCAACCAAATCAAAGTTCATTCGCTGATGAATCATGTCAATGAGTAAAGGATACTTCAATCCGACTTTTTCGTGTTTTGTTTCTTCAAGTCAATGTCTCCAGCGCAGTTTTGCCTACTGAATTCTTATATCCTTGGAAAAGAGAGTTCTGTACATTCATTTAGTCTATCAAAGTGAAACTAATTCAATCTCTGTTTAGATGTGATCGACTGATACAGATATAGGTCAATCTAGGCTGCTGTTTTTATGTCTGCAACTAAAAACTGTTTAATAAAGGTTCTTTAATTTCAGTAAAATATTCAGTTATTCTCATAACCATTAGTGTAACCTTGTTCGTTATGAGCCATATGAATCTAAATAATAATAGTTGTGGACTTTTCTGGTAATTTGACTCAAAGTTGATCGTCTGAACGCACTGAAGAAATTTGAAGTGAATACATCACATATCCTAAAATGAGCTCATCACTTTATACATTTACAAGTTTGAATAAGTGGTCAAATTGATAGTCGCAACCATTTGACGGTTTCATGAGAGGTTCAGAAACATTTTTTAGGGATCGACTGCAAATGTATGATTGTTTATAAGAATATATACAGTCAACACAGTGACAAGAATGACTATGTTTTAGTTTCCGATAGACAATGAAGTACGATAACAAATCTTAATAGCTTTGCCGGTTTAACATCCAGTGTAGATTAATTTCAATTAATGTGTTTATGTTTGAACTGATCAGCTACAAGTTTTGAGAATGATAGCAAATAAGATATCATACTACTATAATATGATACAAGGGTTCGTATGAATGACCGCTAGTAGTGATTAGAAATCTCACTAAACTAGTTTGTAAACAGAAAGCGGTCTACAGCATAATATAATGTGATTGTCGATTATAAATGAGTTCCAAATACTGAACAATTTGCAAATATATGTATATGAATGGGACGTTTTTTCCAAGATTTGTAGTGAAAAATAAAATTAAACATTGTATTTTTTTCCTTAGGAATAAACATTATTTCATTGTTTCTATTGTATAATTGCTTAATATTGAATCAAGTTTTCCCTAAAGTGTCATGTTTAAGCAATTAACGTACGAACAGCTGTCGGTAAAGAAATAGAAGAAACGAGGTCAGCAATACCTTATCAGGTACCTCCGACCACTATATATATTCACTCAACATGCTACCAGTTTTACATAGAATGCCACGATCAACGATAACAGCTTCTAAACAAATAAAACTGATTTTTTTAAAGAAATTTCCCGTTCAACGACGTAATTTCTTACCGTTTTAAAATAATAATAAATGCATACTGTATCTGTATCATCCTTGTAGCTGGAAACTGATCTTACGTCTTGCTCAACTGAATTAAACAATGACAAATATAACCACTAAACCTTACTGTAACGTATGGAAGAAAGTTGGATATTGTAAGTTTGACACGTGTATAAGTTCACATAAATTTATTGACGGAATTCGACATAATTTTCGTTTCCTATTGTTTAAAAGAGTGACGTCTTCAGAAATATATTTCAAATAATGAGATATACGAAGGGATTAAGCGTTTATAACAAGCCATCGTGCTCACATTTCCTAAATTTCTAGAAATGTAACCTGTATTTATCTCTACGATATGTGACACAAATTTGTAATTCGATCACAACATTCTAACTTTAAAGTTAGAACAAATCATCAATAAGCTTTCTAGACTTACCTAGATTATTCATGGAATTCACTTCATTTTTACTTTCCAAATTAAACCCTAAAACAAGAATCATTCCAAAATACAGGATATGCTCTTTAATGGTTAGTTCTTATTGTGTTTTTGTTTTTGTAGATTCCATCAAAGTTTTTGCTACTAATCTCACATCGAAAGAAGCATAAACATTAAAAGCAATGCGTATAATCTTCATCTTTAAAACATTACATAATCAAGAATTCAAGTAACTGTTAGAAGTAACCAACAAACAACTCTGATATTTAAAACAAATAACAATTAGCTTGAAAATAAATCTATTCAAAATTATAATTGTTGTCTGGATTGATTGTTATCGTTCTTTAATCAAACGTGGTATTAACTTTAATTGGAATGGAAATTGTTTTAATAATAAGACAACAATGTCAATAGATGCACTATGAGTTGGGTGTTTTATGAGAATTACTAATCAAGGAAAGATTCAACTGGAAGAAGATATGACTTTAATCAGTGTAATTTCCGTAAAAACATTTCAAAACCATTTAAAATAAACAAAACATTTTAAACAGTTTAGATGGTTTTGGAAGATCTATGACATGATTCTAATATACCTCAGTAATGAATTTAGTTTGGCGTCACCACGGTAGAAAGAGGGAAGTTGAGTATAATGGGTTTTTGAAATAGCAAACCTCAGAATAAAACTTCGTAATCGTCGTAGAACAACATAATGACCGAGTAAAATTCTTCAACATAAACAATAAGCTAAACGTTGTAGTTTCTATGATGTTGTTCATGCTGCGGATACACTGTGAGTCACATTACTATGAACAGATAATTGATGGGTGTCAGTGAATTGTACTGTTTGACTGTCACAATATCAAGCAACATAAAATACACTCTTTGTAATGCTGATTTTATATTTTACAATCAGTCAGCAGAAAACAGTTTACGATACAAAAAATTAACTTACCGACTGAATCCACTGTGTTGCTTTGTTCCGCGATTACTAAATGATGATAGAGTGACTACATTATCTATTTAATTTGAATGGCGTTTTCGCAATCACTGCACGACAATTAATTACAATGAAAAGTATTTAAAATTCTGTTCACTGCGTGACTATAACTGTGCATTGTTATTACAGTGAGCAGACCATTGCTCACAAAATTCAGTTTAACATTTTCTGTGAGTCTCATTGTATCTGAAGCACTTATTGTCAAAGACATCTCTAGATGTTTCAACAAGTACTGACAACATATGCTTTGAATCAGATACCACATGTTAGTCTCAATACATATATTTTGTTTGAAATTGATTACTTGGAGAATACATTGCTTGCTTTACAAACTCAACAGTATGAAACCATCCTAATCAATGACTTACCATGAATGATAGCGAAAACTGTCAATAAACATAAACAGTTAAGTCTCATTGTTTCTGCACGGTTTATATCAAACACGTTGGCTTTTATACATATAGGAATGAGTATGCTGTGTTAGGTGAGGGTAGGTTGAAATATGTGCATCAACTGCGTGTTTGTTTTCTTCGAAGTGAAGAGAACAGATAAATTGAAATGTGTACATAGTTCTTGAATTGTCTGCCATATTGTTCTCTGATTGGCTTAGTTATGGATTTGTTTTTTATAATTAACTAAAAAAAAATAATGACGCTTTGTTCATAATAATGAACCCATTTGTCAGTGTGTACTGATGACCAGTCGGTAAAAATAAATTTATCTTCAAATAATTGAAACATATTTCTTCAGATCAATAGCGAATTCGATTGAACAGAATTACTATTCATCAATTCTAGATTCTAGGACATTCATGAATAAACAGCTAAACAAATGAATGTTGAAATTTCAAAGCTCAATTATTAGGATTTGCAATTGAACATACATTAGGTTATCGTGAACCAATACTTGATTTGATAGATAATCATTTTGAACATGAATATATACTTAAATTCTAAGAGTTTTGCAAACAGAACTTGTCTCACTGAACGAGAGACAAATACAACCGGCAGCCATCGTAATAGTACAAAAAATATCATTGATGAGAAGACAAACATACTACGAAAGCAAATAGTCAACCATCTTATGGGCTTATAAAATATCAAATAGTGATTTGTTGTTTATCGTTTTACCATCAACGACTGATATTATTTATTTGTAATGCGTTAACTCAATAATACAACAGAACTGATGCGATACATAGAACAACTTATATCTTGACTTATTTACGGTAATCCAAACATCGAATTTTAGTCAACTCAATATACAAAACATTCACAATCATCTAGTTATATCATCGATGACTAGCACAAATATGATAGATGTCAGTTGACTGTCTAGAATATCAGGCAGTCAATTATTTTGACAAAAATCGTCGTATGTTACTGATTCATGTAAATTGTTAGAGCATTTGGATTTCGACAGTATAATATGAATAGACAATACAATTTGCATATCAATTAAAAGATTTTTATTGTGTAGATTTGCATTCAATAATTGTTATATACACCGAAATAATAATATGATTATTTATCACATTTGAAGTGTACTGAAATGTACTGGCCAATTAAATTAATTCACAATATGTTAAATAAATTGGCCATATAAAACATTACTGAATGTTTAATTCACTTGATATTGTTTTATTTGAATCTTCCCATTGATGTTTTAGGACTGAAGTTGATCAGTCTCTTATTGGCATATGTGCATACTGTGCGTATGCCTCGATAAAACAATATCAAGTGAATTAAACTTCACCCCATTGCACAAGCAAGTGGCTATCAGGACTCAGTAGCTAAGTGGATAACGCGATGGCGTTTGAAGCGAACGGTACTGAGTTCGAGTCCCAGAGTGGACATCAACTCTGAGATGCAGATATATCCAGCTGACGAGTCCCAAACAGGACGAAACGCGCGTCCTGGATTCCACTGCTAGTCACTATCCATCTCTGTTTATTACTGAATGTATTGCAATTGATTTCGTCTGTTCATATGTAAAGCATCAAACCACCATCACTGATTAGTTGTTATTTCAAATACTTGAATAAACTGTATAGACCTTCAAGTCAAATTATAAGATGAACAACATTCTATAGTGGTTATTTGAAAAACATTCAAATCAATTCAAGATTATTGCTTGATGAAGTGAGCGAAAATGAATCGTTAACTTTTAATTAGATCAATAAAAAATATATAACAGTATGATATCATCATTTAAAATTACTGATCATTTCAGTGTACTTGACGGTGTTCAATTGTGGTTCTGTTATAACAAATTAAATTGATCTTAAAAAAATGAAGACGTATCAGTAGAGGAAATTTTTGTTTAAGGCAATAATAGTTCCTGACGCCACACGTAATACATGGTGTAGTGCATAATAAAACATACGAGGTTTACAAAATTACAGACTGACAGGTCCTGGGCTCAAATCTCGCGTAGGGCGTGGTAGTGTATGCATACGGCTGAGGAGTCTCATACTAAGACGAAACGGCCGTCCAACGATTCCAGATTTTCCATGGTGGTCTGGCTTCAACTGACTCATTAATTCAACTAGCGAAATTTCTAAAATCTCCACAAAACACCTGATAAAATCAAACTCATCGTAAAAATGTCACATATTCAAGACATGATCATCAAGTATTCTAGGTGACATTAGTAACAAATCGCCACAAGAAGTTCGGTTTATTGATGTAAATGAAATTCCCAGACGCTGATTAAAAATTTAAATCATTGTGCAAAGTCAGAGAAGTCATCAAAAGCCGATGTCATGTAAGAGTGTCAGAAGAAATAATTGGCAATAATCTATAGAAACAAAGATAATATGGTGAGAGAAATAAGTCATAGTTTTCATATATTTCATTTGTGAAATTCACACTGGTGACGAGACCATGGGGTTATACGGAATCGAGTGTGACACTACAGAGTTTTAGCTTCAAATGCTGAATTGAAATAGGTCTGACTGTACACAGATTCCATATTCAAACATTTTGAAATGGAACCATTTAAATTAATAGAAGTTTAAGTGTCAAAATGTGGCTCAAACAGAAATGGATAAAAGATATATGTGTGACGGGAAACAGACATTTATCCCTTTCATCATATTCAAAGTTAATCATAATAAGATGATTAACTTTCAATAACATTGTGACTGATATTTTGTAAAAACCTTATCTCATTATTCTTTCAATAACCTATGCATAATCTATGCATTGAAGTAATCAATTAAATTATTATGAAATTCAGACATCAATTCATTATCTTCATTACCTGAGTTAACCTAGAACGTATATTGTCTGAATGAAAAACAGCAGAACTCTTTGATCAAACAGTTATAAACACATCGGGAATATGAGGTGAAGTAAACAAAGTAATCATATTTGCCAAACATAACAATTTGAGTGAAAACATAACTCTCTATAAATCTTAAATAGTTTCTTTTTTTTTCTTTTTTAATAAAATACAGTTGAATGAACGAACGTATTAGATGAATTGAAGAAAGAAATATAGATAAATATATCCGCGGAATAGGCGGAATGGCAACTTGTCTTGTTAGAAAAGATTCAATGACACAATTATTTTACGTTGCAGTCAATTGTATAGAGCAAGGGAACCAATCGCATGAAATTTCTGAAAAACAGTCAATTGTATTGATTAGGTAATTCATTAGTTGATGTCTTTTCTAAGAATAACCCAAAAATTATTAGTAGTGTTTATATTGATTTAGTGTAATCAAAAATCTGTATATACCATCTTATGCATTTATCATGGCAGCTAAAGATTACAAATATTTATGTTAATACTGAAGCTACTTTGTTTACTTCACCTCATATTCCCGATGTGTTTATAACTGTTTGATCAAAGAGTTCTGCTGTTTTTCATTCAGACAATATACGTTCTAGGTTAACTCAGGTAATGAAGATAATGAATTGATGTCTGAATTTCATAATAATTTAATTGATTACTTCAATGCATAGATTATGCATAGGTTATTGAAAGAATAATGAGATAAGGTTTTTACAAAATATCAGTCACAATGTTATTGAAAGTTAATCATCTTATTATGACTAACTTTGAATATGATGAAAGGGATAAATGTCTGTTTCCCGTCACACATATAACTTTTATCCATTTCTGAATGCCAATCTCATATTTAAATAATAATTGTCATCGATTAAATGCAAGAAGCACATTGAATCATTGAGAATCGAAGACACTTCAGTAAACAATGCTGTTTTTCTCAACTACAGATTATTTTCTGAAGCTGTACTTTCGTAGTTATAAGCAATTTTCGCTTCTAGTAGTCTTAAATCAAATAGAATGCTCTTAGAAGTGTTATCGTTTAATAATGTTCCGAGAATTGGCTGTCGCTTTGAGCTACCATAACTCTCATATTTTGGTTAACTTTTCTTTGCACAGCAGGTCATATTGGCCGACCAAAGTGTCCACATGGTAAACAGAAATGCAAGCAATACTGTGCAGGATTATGCAAGGAGGCATGATAGGCAATCAAGAGCCCGATTCTCGAACACACGATCTGTTTGAGCCACATTTTGACACTTAAACATCTATTATTTAAATGGTTCGATTTCAAAATGTTTGAATATGGAATCTGTGTACAGCCAGACCTATTTCAATTTAGCATTTGAAACTCCGTATAACCCCATGGTCTCGTCACCAGTGTGAATTTCACAAATGAAATATATGAAAACTATGACTTATTTCTCTCACCATATTATCTTTGTTTCTATAGATTATTGCCAATTATTTCTTCTGACACTCTTACATGACATCGGCTTTTGATGACTTCTCTGACTTTGCACAATGATTTAAATTTTTAATCAGCGTCTGGGAATTTCATTTACATCAATAAACCGAACTTCTTGTGGCGATTTGTTACTAATGTCACCTAGAATACTTGATGATCATGTCTTGAATATGTGACATTTTTACGATGAGTTTGATTTTATCAGGTGTTTTGTGGAGATTTTAGAAATTTCGCTAGTTGAATTAATGAGTCAGTTGAAGCCAGACCACCATGGAAAATCTGGAATCGTTGGACGGCCGTTTCGTCTTAGTATGAGACTCCTCAGCCGTATGCATACACTACCACGCCCTACGCGAGATTTGAGCCCAGGACCTGTCAGTCTGTAATTTTGTAAACCTCGTATGTTTTATTATGCACTACACCATGTATTACGTGTAGCGTCAGGAACTATTATTGCATGAAACAAAAATTTCCTCTACTGATACGTCTTCATTTTTTTAAGATAAACTTATTTTGTTATAACAGAACCACAATTGAACACCGTCAAATACACTGAAATGATCAGTAATTTTAAATGATGATATCATTCTGTCATATAT
This sequence comes from Schistosoma margrebowiei, assembly GCA_944470205.2. NCBI lineage: Eukaryota > Metazoa > Platyhelminthes > Trematoda > Strigeidida > Schistosomatidae > Schistosoma > Schistosoma margrebowiei. The sequence continues at coordinate 9,230,610 of OX104027.1, forward strand.
TGTTGATTGATCTAATTAAAAGTCAACGATTCATTTTCGCTCACTTCAACAAGCAATAATCTTGAATTGATTTGAAAGTTTTTCAAATAACCACTATAGAATGTTGTTCATCTCATAATTTGACTTGAAGGTCTATACAGTTTATTCAAGTATTTGAAATAACAACTAATCAGTGATGGTGGTTTGATGCTTTACATATGAACAGACGAAATCAATTACAATACATTCAGTGATAAGCAGAGATGGATAGTGGCTAGCAGTGGAATCCAGGACGCGCGTTTCGTCCTGTTTGGGACTCGTCAGCTGGATGTACCTGCATTTCAGAATTGATGTCCACTCTGGGACTCGAACTCAGTACCGTTCGCTTCAAACGCCATCGCGTTATCCACTTAGCTACTGAGTCCTGATAGCCACTTGCTTGTGCAATGGGGTGAAGTTTAATTCACTTGATATTGTTTTATCGAGGCATACGCACAGTATGCACATATGCCAATAAGAGACTGATCAACTTCAGTCCTAAAACATCAATGGGAAGATTCAAATAAAACAATATCAAGTGAATTAAACATTCAGTAATGTTTTATATGGCCAATTTATTTAACATATTGTGAATTAATTCAATTGGCCAGTACATTTCAGTACACTTCAAATGTGATAAATAATCATATTATTATTTCGGTGTATATAACAATTATTGAATGCAAATCTACACAATAAAAATCTTTTAATTGATATGCAAATTGTATTGTCTATTCATATTATACTGTCGAAATCCAAATGCTCTAACAATTTACATGAATCAGTAACATACGACGATTTTTGTCAAAATAATTGACTGCCTGATATTCTAGACAGTCAACTGACATCTATCATATTTGTGCTAGTCATCGATGATATAACTAGATGATTGTGAATGTTTTGTATATTGAGTTGACTAAAATTCGATGTTTGGATTACCGTAAATAAGTCAAGATATAAGTTGCTTTATGTATCGCATCAGTTCTGTTGTATTATTGAGTTAACGCACTACAAATAAATAATATCAGTCGTTGATGAAAAAACGATAAACAACAAATCACTATTTGATATTTTACAAGCCCATAAGATGGTTGACTATTTGCTTTCGTAGTATGTTTGATTGTTCATCATTGATGTTAGCTCTACTATAACGATGAATTCTTAACTAAATTATCACCACTGTACATATTTGTAAGGCGTAATGCTAGTCGATCGATTTTCTTCGTAGTGCCCTATTCGTTCACCTAACTTTAAAAGTAAGTCTTTTGAGGATAGAGAATATAAATATCAAAAAGCAGTTTTTTCGGTTCACTTATATTTTCTATCTAACTCCCTTGGTTTCCCACCTTTTGCATAAATAAGAATGAAACTACGTCAGTTTACCGAAATACGAATATATTAAAGAAGATGTATTAATAATTAAGATTATTTCACATTCTTAAACGAAATAAACAACTTAGTTAAGAAATAGCTAACCGGATAAATATATTTAAACCATTTAAACTCTGACCTGGATTTCGAGAAAAGTTCCATTGAGGAGAATCATGATGCCTCATGGTGAAAGTCGAGGTTTTTTGGAATTCTGGTGGCTGATATCCTTTTTGACAGCCAGAACAAAATGTGCATGGAATGTGCGAGAGTGCAAGCATAAGTTAAGTGGTCGAAGAGGTGAAGCAATACAACTTGGTGCTGCTCTGAGTGAGTGAAACAAATCAAAAGACTAGATTCGTGAGAGATTATGTCGTAATCTGATCATGAATAGGAAAATGTCTTGCATATGCAGGGAGCTGCAATGATGTTTTTTAAAGAAGCACGAGTAGCACTTTTGGAACGGGAAATGAGAGCACCCAAGGTCATCAAAACTTCCTTCAGAATAAAAAATGAGTGGGCCGTAATAAATGTTGTCCAATTTTATAAACCCATTAGTGTTAGCAAATACAACGACAAATATCAGTTTCATGAGAGACCATTGTCGGTTATGGCGGAATTTCCAGGAAAAGAACTAATCATCCTGATGAGAGATCTGATCGCCAGAGTTGTAATGGATAGTACTGAATATGAAGATATCATGGGGCGAAATAGACTGGAAAAAAGAACAAGAGTGTTGACAGATTTGCAAACTTATATTCACTCAACACAATGGTTATAAACGGCACTATATTCCCTCTCAAAGGCATTCACAAAGGTACATGGATTTAACTGTGTCACACCACAAAGTATCAGATAGATCATGATTGTATCTGGAAAAAACTCAAAACGTTATTGTAAGAAGTGAGAACAAGGGGAGAAACTGACATGGCTTCAGATCACCACCAGATGATTGTCAACATGAGATTGAAGTTGAGGAGATACTGTGGAACTACAGAAACACTATTACAAAGTTTCAATATAGCCCACATTCGAGATACTGACAACGTCGACGGAATCGTGATAATCATCAACGATAGGTTCAAATAATTAATAAATTAACTTAAAGAGGAAACTACGATGTAGAACAAAGAAGATGGAATTAAAAAAGCACTTATTTCAATGTAGCATTAGGTTTTGGGTCTTAAAAAAATATCATCTTATGGAATGCTTCTCTGTCGAAACCGTGTACAAGATTTAGCGAAGGAAGAACAAGAAGATAGTGATTGAAAACAGTCAAGAAAAAACAGAGGATGGCAAGGCACAAGCTGAATACACTGAAAAGAAACAAGCAAGTAAAGAGGAGAATTGGAGTCGACAAGCATATATACGAACAAGACGTATCAGTGACAGGGAAGAAACCTGCAAGAGAAGGAAACAACTAAATGACACGACGAAGAAACTGGCAGGGAAATGTATGAAATCAGAGAGACGGGTCACGGACAAAGAAGGCAAGTCAATCATTGAAATTGAATAACAGAAGAACATATGGGTGGAATGCTTTGAGGAACTTTTGATTCCATCGGACACTGAAGAACCACACACAGACCCTCAATCAATTGAACGAACCCCGTCGCTAAACATCAACATCAACTATAAGAAAGCATTTGACAGTGTGGAAAAAAGAAAATCATGGCAACGGCTTTCGAAACCGTTGTGTACCTGAGAGGATCGTCAACGTTATCCGGAATTCATACGACGGACCACATTGCAAAGACATACGTGTAGGACAGCTGATAAACATATTCCAAGTAAGGAACACAGTCAGACAAAGATGCTTACTCTCACCCTTTCTCTTTCATCTAGTGGTTGACTGGATTACGAATACTTTCATATTCGAAGAAAAGCTCGGAATATAGTGGACAACTCGAATGTAACTAGACGATTCGGACTTCTTAGATGACCAGGCACTTCTGTCCCATACGCAACTAATGTAGCAGCAACTTGTGTATCACTAAACCACAATATAAATAAAGGAAAAAAACCAAAATTCTCAAATACATCATGGCGAACACCAAACCATTCACACTTGAGAGAGAAGCTCTGAATAGCCGTAAACGTTTGTGTACATGGAAAGCATCATAAATTAACAGAAAGAATTCGATTAAGACGTAAAGTCAAGGATTTGCAAAGCATAGGGCGGCATTCCTATAACTGAAGAACATACGGAACTAGAAACAACTGTCAGCCAACATCAAAGTCAAAATCTTCAATACGAAAATCAAGACAGATCTACTGTACGGAGCAAAAGCTTATATAATTACATCAACCCAAATCAAGAGAGTATAAGTAAGCAATCCCTACGAGAGATACTCTGTGCTCGTTGACCGGATATCCTCAACAAGAGCCTACTGTGAGAAAAAACAGACCAGCTTGCAGGTGAATAGGGAATTAGGAAAAGACGTTGAAAGTGGATAGGGCATATATTGTGGAAATAATCAGACTGCATCACGAGGCAAGAGCTATCTTGGAATCCTGAAGAAAGAGAGAAAAGTGAAAGACCATAGAATTCACTGCGCCGAGATTTGGATGCAGATATGGAAAGGATGAATGACGACTGGAAACAACTGCGGAGCATTGCCTATGAGAGATTGGATAGAGAATGCTGGAAGATGGCCTTTCCTCCTCCACTATGGGCAACAGGCGTAAATAAGTAAGTAAGTTTATCAAGATGGAACTGAAGTTTAATAGGCACTAACGAACTGAAAAAATAGCGATACACAGGGTCAAGAAAAGCTTCTTAAAACTACCGAGAGAGCCGGAAAATTCAAGACGGCTTTAAACAACAGATTTCAGGAATTAATGAACTACCTAGTAGAAAAAGCTATTATGCAGATTAACGGAAAGGTGTTAAATGAATCAGTTGCTTCAACACATCAAAAGGTATTGGGTCGCAGGAAGTATCGTCATAAGCAATGGATCTCTATGAAAACGCTGGTCAAGAAACGAAGAACAGAAAGACATCAATCATCCAGAGCTGAACATGGACAGAATAAGTGGAGGCGCGATACGAATACACAGAAATAAACAAGTGGGGAGAAGTATTAGGTCAACAGGCAAAAATACATAAAACACCTATTATTGATAGCGGAAAGAGTCCCAAGATAAAGAAATATGGGAAAACGAAATGGACCAACGAGCAAATTGACGAGAATGTAATGTAAACGAGAGCGAACAGCCAAGAACGAGTAAGGCAAACAAATCACTGAAATTTAAGGGCAGTAAAAGTGGTGGATAGAAGAATTCAAACAGATTTTCAGTTTTTCCTCCCAAACACATTGAACATCGGGACAGAACATGCAGACATTTCTATTGATGTCACTTCATCAGCAATCGAAGAATTCATCTAGGCCCTCGGACAAAGCGAGATTGTGAGAGCAGATGTGTCAAACAACAAACCAGCTGGAGCACTGATGTACGACATAAATTTATTCCCAAGTTTAATATATGAAGGCTGAATTTCATAAGAATCAGTTCTGTACTGATCAGATTGCGCCACTACGGACAACTGTTTAACAATCCGCTGAACTGAACTCTTCACTTCACACCAAATATCTTGAATATGAGCAAGCATTTGACAATGTGGATGAAAGAATTTTACAGACGATATAAAGTACATAAGAAGATCATCGATCTCATTCAAAATTCATACCACCATTCATTACTCGCCTCAGACAATCGATGAAGGTTTGCTCAATATAATGGATCGTTTGAAGTTATACATTATCATCGTATGATGACGGCTCAGTGGTCCACTGGTTCTGGGTTAAAGTTTCGCGTGCTAGATCGTGGATACGAACTGTTGAAAAGTCTAGTACTAAGATGAAACAGCCATCCTGTGCTTTCAGGTTTACTATGGTGGTCTAGCTTAGATCGACTCATGACTTCAACTGTATAGCAATTGTTAAATGAAACAATTATTCACATTCTGAGACAAGTCAAGTTATAACCGGTGATATATTTTCGACTTGCAAAAAATTAATGCAACTCTGTAAAAGTTGAAATTATACAATAATAACCGGCGATCATCATTTGAGCAAAAGTAATTGTTGAATGACGGTTAACAGTATTAAACGTAATCTCCCATTTGATGCGGACCATCCGCTGGTGTGGTCAATTATTTTTCGAATATTAATGATTCCCATTGTGAAAATTAGAACAACACATATAAGCGAACAATTGTTTTCAATTAGATCGTCATCAGGCTTTACTCTAATACACATGAATATTTATACGAAAATGTTAAACCAATCAAGGCAATATGAGTCAATAATCACAATGAAATAGAATAAGTCACTATACATAATAAGTAAAAGTATAAGTTGATAGTAGGAAGACAGGTGAACTGATAATAGTGAGAATAATAAAATACAATAACAAAACTCTTATCAATAGTTAATCGTTGGAAATAGTAGATCAAATAAACATGGGTAAATAGACATGGAATAGTAATCACAAAACATTCAAATCATTACGTAATAAGATGTGTGTAAATAATTAAATAGTGAAGAATACAAAGAGGCGGAAAATTACAAACAAATAATGGATGTGAAAATAAGGTTAATGATAACACAAATAAAATAAAATGAATAATGATAATAATAAAATGAAATAAAATAAAAATAAAAATATAAATAAGTTATAACTGGTCATGGAAGGGATAGGGGGGTCACGTATTTCTTCTGTACACATAAATTGGGGTTATATGTACGAATTCCAATGGCTTCAGCTATATATAGGAGACGGGAACGGACTCCGTCGGGAAATGATGGAGGTATACGATAGATAACTCGAAAAGATTTCGATTTATCTACTGCATGACCGCTATCAATAAGATGTGCCAATATAGAACTGCGAATAGATTTTCTCTGGCCCTTTATGTACCAAGTTGGTAGATGTTCACTCATTCGTTGGTTAAGTTGCTTGGTAGTACGCCCTATATAGCTATCTGCACAGGAGCAGCTCAATTTGTAAATGCACATGGAAGAGGCCAACTCAGGTAACTTATCCTTCGTTTGAGTAGACATCGCTGGTCGACAAGAGAAGGTCAACGCGTAGAATGTCCTGGTGATTATTTTGGTTAACCTATATTTCAGAGTGTCACTAGCCACATCCCCGTTGAATTGCACTTTCATGTATAAAGGTTTCTTACGAACAGTCGAAATCTCCGACTTCTTTATTATATCATGCATGTACTTCCTAATGAACGCGCTGGGGTAGCCGATCTCGGTCAGTGAGTTGCTGATAAATTCAAGCTCCTGACTTAGAGTGTCTACTGTACAGATCTTTTTTGCTCTGCTAGTGAGACATCTGACCAAATTTCTCTTGTAACGGATAGGTGTGAAACTGCAGAAGTGAGTATATTGGCATGAAGAGGGGTTTCTTCTGTACACGCTTCTACTTAATGTGTCGTCACTTCGTCTGCTTAGTGTGACGTCAAGGAAGTTCAGCTTCTTATCATGCTCGCTTTCACCAGTGAAAGTGATCGCTGGGTGAACACTGTTGAATTGATCTAGGAGTTCCTCTTTACTAGTGTTTTGATCTACGATGATGAAGGTGTCGTCAATGTATCGGCAATAAAAATCAAGTTTCTTAATAGTCTCATTGAGAGGTCCATTTTCTAGCTTTGCTAGGAAGAGATCAGCTAAAATCGAGCCTAGAGGCAAGTCCATGGCTATCCCGTAAATTTGTCTATAGTAAGTATTGTTGAAGACAAAATGTACATTCAGAGTGCATCTTAGGGGCAGTTCCCTTAGGCTATCGTTAGACAAGCCAATGTTGATTTGTTTTTCAGATATTTGCTTGCATATAAACTCAATAGTCTCCATAAGTGGTACATTGTTGAACAAAGATCCTACATTCAATGAGATCATATTTTTCATACTAACATTAATATTTTCTACTTTGGAGGTGAAGTTAAAGACATCTTTTACACTATTTCGTATAGTTTTCTTTTTTTTTTTGACAATGATTTACTGTATTTTATAATAGATTCTTTAAAATAAAGAAATTTTTTAGATGGTACGAGACTATGCCCTACATCATTTATAATTATTTGACTCACACTATATAAGAAGTATTGTCATTGTTTTAATAAGCTAAATAATATGAGAATATTGAACATTGAATATGATTATATTCAAAGTTGTTAGACACATCATTTTTTTTAAAAATGTTATGAATAATCATTAAACATCGTAAATGTGACTTAAATTGAGCATAGAAACAATCGTTTTGATGATGTGTAAATGTAATGAAAATATATTAACCAAATAACCTGAAAGTTGAAGAAAAAAAAAACAAAAAGAAGAGAAAAATAGACAACAAAATTGAAAGAGATAACACTTTTATAAAAATCAAACAGAACAAACCATGTAGAATGAAAAAGAAATTTTTTAAAACACAAGAGGGTACATTCTTATATGAATGTTTTGATCGACTATTCAATTTCAAGATGCTCCCCTGAAAAACTTGAACAAATACTGTTATAATTATGTTAAATACATCTACGTGATAATGAGTTGTTGTGGTGTTTGAATGAACTACTGATTCATTTGCACTTGTTGTATGCTTGATTCCTAATTCCATACACAGTGTATTCGTTTGTGCTTATCTAGTACTTCTTAATTCAATCGCGTTGTTTCTAAGATTCTTAGTTCATACTATAATTCAAATACTCCTAATTATCATAGTTCTACATTATTTGCACTACCTGTTTTCATCAATGAATTCACTAAATTTGCTGATAAATGTGGTTATTAATATTCGTATAAGGAAAAGGAGTTTCAATGAACACATACTGATGCATTAAACATATCATTATTTCAAACAAAACTCAACTTTGAAGAAATTAAACAGTTTACAAAAGTGTTATGTCGGCCTATATGTGATGGTACAAAAATCCATATATGGAAGACTGAATGAAATACAAGTGAAACATTAAAAAAAAATATACAAAATACAAAGTTGTAAATACCATATTTGCAAAATAGTTTCACCATAATAGACAGGTTAAGCATATCTTAATGAATTTTCAGTTTATATCAAATTGAATAGTTCAATGCAAATAAACAAAATTACTTACTTACTTACTTACTTACTTACTTACTTACTTACTTACTTACTTACTTACTTACTTACTTACTTACTTACTTACTTACTTACTTACTTACTTACTTACTTACTTACTTACTTACTTACTTACTTACTTACTTACTTACTTACTTACTTACTTACTTACTTACTTACTTACTTACTTACTTACTTACTTACTTACTTACTTACTTACTTACTTACTTACTTACTTACTTACTTACTTACTTACTTACTTACTTACTTACTTACTTACTTACTTACTTACTTACTTACTTACTTACTTACTTACTTACTTACTTACTTACTTACTTACTTACTTACTTACTTACTTACTTACTTACTTACTTACTTACTTACTTACTTACTTACTTACTTACTTACTTACTTACTTACTTACTTACTTACTTACTTACCTACTTACTTACTTACTTACTTACTTACTTACTTACTTACTTACTTACTTACTTACTTACTTACTTACTTACTTACTTACTTACTTACTTACTTACTTACTTACTTACTTACTTACTTACTTACCTACTTACTTACTTACTTACTTACTTACTTACTTACTTACTTACTTACTTACTTACTTACTTACTTACTTACTTACTTACGCCTGTTACTCCTCGGGAAGGAGCATAGGCCGCCGACCAGCATTCTCTAACCCACTCTGTCCTGGGCCTCCTTTTCTAATTCCATCCAATTCTTGTTCATCTTTTTCATGTCTATTTCCATTTCTCAGCGTAATGTGTTCTTTGGTCTTCCTCTTTTCCTTTGGCCTTGAGGATTCCGCCTGGAGTCACTCCGGGGTCTACTGCCGGTCTCAGGCCCGGATAAAGGAGGAGGGTTGGGCATGGGGTTAGTGTCCTCATCCCGTAGAAAACCAACTCGCTAAAAAAACGCTAACCAGAAAAAAATTATTCAAAATTATTCAAATAAACAAAATACCACCGGAATATTTAAGAAATCAAACAACTTAGTCGGAATTTATATCAACACAACTAATTTCATATTGCTGTGATGGACAAACATTTTCAATTATAAAAAACCATTATCAATATGTAGAAGAGATAATGATTGAGATTGTTAGCGAGTATAAGAATATGAAGTTTAGAAAATGATCAACATAATATCAGGTCATTTTAAATAAACACGTATATTCAAATAATACACGAATCGTTCCTTGAACTATAATTCTATTTTTTAAAATGTATAACACTTTGCCAAAAACAATATTGATCAATATGAGATGGTTCAATAATCAATGGACAGAAAACAAAATGAATATTTTGTTGTTGTTGTTGTTGTTTTTAAAAATACAACTGCGTAGCACATTCAAATATGACCCGTTAGCATGCTGCAATTATCTGAATAAAGTACAAAACAAGATTAGAATGACTTTGACCACAAACCAGACAAATGACAGTTAAATAAAGAAATGCTCAAAAAAACAAGGAATCCAGATGATGTACAACTCATTATCACGTAGATGTATATAACATAATTATAACAGTATTTGTTAAAGTTTTTCGGGGAGGCATCTTGAAATTGAATAGTCGATCAAAACATTCGTATAAGAATGTGCCATCTTGTGTTTTAAAAATTTCTTTTTATGCCTGCAGGCAGAATTGTAAGATGATCGAAGAGAATAGAACGAGAACAGAGAGTGATTGATGTGGAAACGTTGTTTCTAGGATTCTTAGTTGATACTCTAATTCAAATACTCCTAATTATCATAGATTGCTCACAGCATAAAACAGTGTGAACAAAAAAAGGAGAACATACGTATGTGACAAACAATAAAGTGCCGGGCATCAGCTCCCCACCGATTTCGGTAACGAAAATCCGCAATAGTTATCTTTCTCAATAGAACATTGATTACATGCAAATGAATACAAGCGAAAAGATATGTTTATTTGTAAACATTACATGATTTCAAGATGATGTGTTCTGCATACGACAGTGTTTTTTTTTCAGAATTATGTGTGAACTATTCAAGTGTATTCCAGTATAATACTAAGAAAAAAAAGCTCGAAATGTTTTGTAATTGAAGCAAAGCAAAGAAAAACAAACAAAAAACAAGCGGATTAGCATCTACAAATTTCACCAGCATATTTCACGCTCAGTAATACCAAACAGGATTAAGAATGAGAAAAGTTATAATCAAAATAAATGATCGTTGCTTCATTATTTTATATAATCTTCATTGTAAGCTAATATAACGTGTGCACTCCTTTGTATTCATGATTTCTTGACCGACATACATTGAAATTCTATAACGAATAAATGCGATTTCACTTGGACTGCCTATAATTGTTTCACCAAAAAAGCAAAGATTAGAACGAATTTATCATTTCATTAACATTTTTCCAACAATTATTTTTTCAACAGTTGAGATCATGAGTCAATTGAAGCTAGATCACCATGAAAAACCTGGAAGCGCTGGAAGGTCGTTTCGTCCTATTGCGGAACTCCTCAGCAGTGCTCATCCACGATCCCGCACCCCGAGAGATTCGAACCCAGAACCTATCGTTTTCGCGCCAGGTGCTTACCTATTAGACCACTGAGCCTGCAGGCATCCAACGGTGTTAATGTCTAACTTCAACTAATCCACGAAATTGAGCGGCACATTCACCATTGTCATCAGTGAGATACTACCTCACAACTGATCTGGTTGAACTCCACTGGTCACTGCTTCTCACTAGAACTTCAGGATGTACCTCTTGAAGCCAGTCACTAGTGAGCATATGTTGATTAGTATCAGAAGGGGTTTTGTGGAGATTGTAGTAATTTCAACAGTTGAGATCATGAGTCAATTAAAGGTAGACCACCATTATTTTTTCCCTGTTTTCACCGTTATTATTGTTCTATTTTTATCTAGAATAAAGGGGATACACGGAGAGAATTTATTCCAATGACGATATTACAGTGATTTCTATTTTTCTTATGTTTCCTTATAAATTCAATTACATCTTGAAAATACCCGATCAAGTTAACTGAATGAATGAGTGATATTTTCATACTATCTTGCTTGCATATGCTTTTCACGAATAGTTCATTAAAACATATTCATATTCAATAATATACCAACTGTTTACATACAATCCGGAAATCTGTTCCAATCTCTATAAAACGCAAATGTAATCTTATTAGACTGATATATCGATATTTAAAAACAGGCATATAAAAACGTTTTTAAACAGCCTTTTAAATCTTTATTATCCCCGTTAAAAACGACTGGGCATCAATTTCGAACACTTTATTCCGGATCATGAAGTTCAGTAAATGGTGGCTTTCAATATCTTTCTCACAATAAGGACTTTACATTTCTCACTGACTTTTCTGTATTGTTACTTTTGTTTGCTATCCCTTTGAATAAATTTATTTAACTGTGATGATGTAATTTGACAAATCGGGTTAAATCACATCTGTTCCATCACTTTGATCCTTTATAACTGACCGATGTGTCATCCCGGTAACGCATGATGCCGAAATGAAAAATTCAACTTATGAATTGAGCAACATATACACTATGCAAGTTAACTATAATTAAATTCCACATTATTGACTGATTCGTTCAAACAAACTGCTGAAAACTATGAGTCATTTAATATATTCACAGTCCTCAACTGTGCAAAGCAACTGTCCAAATGACGATCGAACCCATAAGTTTCAGATCTCCCTAAGTAGTGATTCAGTTGATAATGTTGTGGTGAATGGGCGAAGACTTCGTCGTTTCTGCTAATAATAATTACAAACAAAATAAACGAGTATAGCATGTTAAAGGATTACAAGTTCCCAACAAATGCGTCCAATTCGAGATATTTCTTAATACCATTTTTTACATTTTAGGGAAAATGAGTATCTCAAGGTAGAACTTTGTATATGACACAATTTCCAGAGACAAGTCAAGATTCACAAATTAAGCAATTAAACTACGTTAATGTTCGTTCCCTTCATGCACGTGATATATATTCTAGACCAATGATACACACGACAAACATTAAGTTGCGTTCTGATTAATACATAATCACCATAAATGTTTAATGTTAGTAATATTTAGTTAATGAAATATAGGTCTTGAGTAATGAAGTATACCTGGTGTCGAAACAGTGAAAATCTTTGTCGAATGTCTCATATTGAGAGCCTCCTTATTTGTACATACGATTGAACAAATACTTATGTGCTGTATAGTACATAGTTATTTTGACACATTTTCCGAAAATAACTACTGCCGTTCATAAGTAGAGCTTAATACGATGTATAATCACATATATAGTTCAGGCACTATGGCATGTAAAGTACTGTTTGTTATTTGAATACTTTTATAGAATTTTACATGGTCATAAATGAAACGGCTGAAGGTAAGTCTTGTTTTTACTAACTATCTTCTAAAATATTTTTACACCAAAACACTCTATTGTGTCACTAAAGATGAACAAATAGAACCAAATTTTAGAGAGATGTTGTTTTACTCTCGATATGAAGAAGATGCTCGAACAAACAAGGAGTTGCGATCATTCACAGCATAGAACTACGAAAAGAATTTATAGACTGAAAATCTCATATATCCAGGATTAAGTAAACATTTCTGATACGTTTAAATTTTTCCCTGGTCTGTTATTAAAGCACTGTCGAATGACATTCATATAACTTTCGTCCTAAATATCAAGCCTACCGAATTTCAGTGTAAATATCAAACGTTCGTACGTAAATTAAAGGTAATCAACATTAATATATTGTTCCAATAATTGTCGTATCAATTGTGAGGTGAACATTCGATTTCCAAAATACAGAAAACAGAAACAGTGTGAAATTGATCATCTCTATGCTAAAAGTTGTTAAGAACTTATTCGGAATATGAGTAAAAATCGAATTGTCCAGAACGTAGTAATATTAATGACGCTCAGCATAACATTTATCAACAGAATAAATATTTTTTGTTCTTTCCCTAACATGGTATCATGAATGTCATCCCGTGCTATACAACAATCACCGACAACAAAGAAGACGATACTCATCACTTGTATGAGATTCTGTAGCTCATTGTAGAGAAGTGTTCAGAAAAGAAGCTGGTCAGCTAAGATAAGAACACTTAACATCGGGTATGAATATATCATTAAACGACATAGACTGTGGAAAAGTACGAAGTTGAAGAGAGCTTCGCAAACTTGTGTGCTTTCAACTAAATGATTACAGGGGCACTAGATTACCTGACAAACGCATACATAAATCTTTACAGGTCTCGTCAAATCAGACCACAGAGAACCAGACTGATCATGTTTGCATAAATGAAAACTTTTATAAGGTGGAAATTGTCAAGCGAGCTGAGGTGCTGAACTATTGATTTTTTGGGTTGTGTCAAAAACAAGCCTGTTGTTTTTCTTAAAAAGTGGATACTTATATCATTGTTGGATCAATAGTTTTGTTTATCAGTCGGACATACTTATAAACACAGTAAATGTAATATACTTCCTGTGAGTGACTCAAATAGGTTATTTTTAGGCTGTCTAATCATACCAAAAATGATTAAATGATGTTTCATCAGACTATGAAGGGCTTAATAGAGAGTTTGAGATATTTCCAAACCATAGACTGTTTAAGGGAGTTAAGTTCACGCATTTAGCGACACAGTGTACTGATACAGTTACGAAAACAATAATATTTTGCGAATGCTCACCAGCTGCGGAAGCGTATCTTGGTGCGGTGGCAAAGATTTAGCATAATGTTTACAATGACAAGTGGAGTCCTTAAACCAGCTGAAGGCCAGAAAGAGCAAGTTATTGACAAACCAAAGGATGTAATAGCATTCATCGACAGCTTTTTGTTCAAATAAATATTTTGATGTTAGTATAGAGAGAATGAACTAAATTCCACATCAGTTTTAGAGGTAATGTCTTTTCGTTTAATTAAACTATTGAGGAGAAAGTTGGTAGCGTTCAGAGTTGCATAAGGAAGCAAAACGGGCTTTTCCGGCATAGCCAGAGTTCTTAATAAACTGTATGCTTCTTTTCCGATGAATGTGAGGTAATATGCTACAATATTAACATCCTCATTATCTTCCTTGGTCATGATCCAGATTTCGAGCCTTTCAAAGTAATCCTCATAAACATCTAAATCTGAATGTATATCCAACAATCCCATCATAGGCTCCATCGCAACGCAAATAAATGATTAAGAGTATTTGAATTATAATATGAACCAGGAATCCCAGAAATAACGCAATGGGATCAAGAAGTACTAGATGAGCATATACGAATGTATTGTATTTGGAATTCGAAATCAAGCATTCAACAAGTACAAATGAATCATTGGTTCATTCAAACACCATACAACTGCATATGTTTGTTGTTGATATATGGTGTTGTCTTCAACCACTGATTCTTACAATTCTTATTATGGTCTATTAAGATTGGTAAGTCTTTGTGCCGAAATGTAGGAGCAAAGATCATCACTGTTCATTAGACTCCCTCAAGTGCATTAAATCAAACTGTGCGATTAAAGATGTATCTAAGGCCATAGGTGAATCGAATAGTGTAATTAACTGGGTTAAAATTCAGTATAAATTTACATCGTCTATCGTGAAATTTATAACTGATCGTCAGGACGTAATGCTCAATACAGCCGTGACTGATAAAGTTCATATTTTATGAAATGAAGTATGCAGTACTTCATTAAATTTGGATCTGCGCGCTTCGCGTTTGCAATGTTACTCATAGCTAACACTGAATCTCGCCTAAAATTTGTACAATGGTTCTGTGGTGCTACATATTACCGAGATACAAACATGATAATGTTAGTTTAAGGGAGATTTGTAGGCTCCAGGTTGTTGAACTTAATTGTGTACAACCACCCAACAGTCTTTGAGATCGAATTTCTTGACTGACTGTAAGGCATAATTCAATAACGGAGAATAAATACAAAATTAGGGTATCGGTTATTACAAAGATGTTCAAATTATTGATCATTATTTGCAAAATTAAGTTTCATTTAAAGTTCTGTTTTAAGTTATGTGAATGACTAGGGCCTGCGGTCTCGTTTACTACATTTTTGACAATACTGGGAAAATGTTTGGAGCTTTATTACCTGAATGAACAATAATATATCATCGCCCTATGTGAAATGCAGCAACGCTTCTGGAATCAAGAATCCCATAAAGACAAATTGAGATGTCAAGTTAATGTTGAAAATGCATGCAACTTTTTATTAACCTATGTGTTAATTCACAGAAATTTCTAAATATTATGAGCTACTGAATAAAATTACCAAAATATAACAAGCTTGTTTTAATGAAGTGTTCAATGAAGTCAGCTGGTCATCCACCGGGCTAAGGGATGTGATGCACTGATTGTGTATGCTTGATTGATTCATTAAACACATACAATTTATTGATTTGATCAGTGTTATTTCAGTTGGTTTATTGATTTGTGAATGTCAATGATTACGGGTTATAGTCAGGTGTACTACTTGTGACAAGAATAACGAAGGCTTGAATCCATGTTCCGTAATGGGAAATAGGTCAATGACGTGTAAAATATAGATGCTGAAATAACACTTACAAAAATTACAAGACTCAGTCATGAGAAGTGTTCAGATAATTGGACAATGGTGTGTATATGTGATCGGCACAGGATTGATTCTTTTTTAAAGATTTTGTTTTTACAGATGTCGTGTTTTGATTCAAATATTAACATGATGTATTATGTTGTACCTTGTTTTTTTCTATATAAGCGATCACTGTCCAAACGCATGTCAGAACATTATCCGGCTTGACTTTTAAAAAGAGAATGTAAACCAATTCCTATTACTATACAGGAGCGTTTAATTAACTTTGGACACTTCGCTTCAAAAGATTTTTCTATTAAAGTAATTTACAGAGTCAAAAGAACTGGATCTAAAGGGTGTCGAATCAATATTTTATGCACTGCTCAGTCATTAGCAATCCATGATCTCAAGCAGAAACAATTCGTCCAACCTCACATCTTTTCTTGACTTTAGTTTCCTTAATGGGTATATTTCTGAGGGTTTTTTTCTTCCTTTCTGCACTTTTATTTGATTATTATTGAATTTTATCATTATTATTATTACCTTATATACGTTCTCTTGATTATTATTCAGTTGATTATTATGACATTTGTGTTTGTCGTTTTTTCTTCATATCTGTCAATTGGATAATTGTCTGACCCGTAAATTATTTTCTTCTTTACCCCTTGATTAGTACGTAACCTCATTTGTTATTTAGTCTCAAATCCATGTTATGATGCAATCTTTTCTATACTCCTATAGACATATATTTTCCATGAAAAAGCTTGGACCAGATTGTTAGGCGAAACGTTGGAATTACTTCAAATTCTTTCGCTGAAATTTTACAAATACATTCTTCTTCTTTATATATATAGCTGAAGTAAATGATTTCGTCGAAAAGAAAATTTACTTCATTGAATTCTCTTTTTCGTATTCAATGACACTATGGGTTTATTTTAATTAAAAACTTGATGTATGGGTAAGAATGATCAATGAATAGTTGTCTGAATAGGTTTTGTGGAGATTTTAGAAATTTCACAGATTGAAATCATGAGTCAGTTGAAGCTAGACCAGGTCTGTTGTGAGATAGGAACTCACTGAAGACAATGGTGTACGGTGGTGCAAGTTCGTGGATTGGTTGAAATTAGACATTAACACCGTTGGATACCGGCTCAGTGGTCTAGTGGCTAAGTGCTCGCGCGCGAAGTTAGTACGTCCTGGGTTCGAGTCTAGCGTCGTGCGGAGTCGTGGATGTGCAATGCTGAGGAGTCCCATACTAGGATGAGACGGCCGTCTAGTGCCTCCAGGTTTTCAATGGTGGTCTAGCTTCAACTGACTCATGATTTCAATCTGTGAGATTAGTTGTCTGCTTAGTTACACATTCAGATAGTTCAACAAGTGTTAGATGAGTTCCCCTATCCTTATGATTATTATCGATTGTTCATTGTTGTTAGATTGTGTTGGATTTTTGGTATGAAAATATATTTACATTCTAATCAAGCTAATCACATGTTCTTGATCTGAGTTCTATTGAAGTCTTGTAGAATATACACTGGGAAGGAATCTAGTTTAGATATTCATCTAAGATAAATTAAAATCTCATATGTGTAAATGTTATAATAAAACTATTAAAAATACACAATCTTATTGTCAATACTTTTCTTCATTATTCAAAAACAGAAACTTGAAAATGTAACCTTTTTTTCTAAAAAAAAAAACAACTTTAGTATCGAATCATTATGTAGAATATTCTTAGACAAATTCAATATGATTCATTATACAATTGTATAGAAACAATCAGATGATTTTGAATAAAGAACAAAAGAAGAAGAAGAAGAAGAAGAAAGATGAACCTTCATAAAGTAACCGACTATCATTTCATTCTATAATAACAATGTCATCATTGAATTAAACAAATTACAACATTCTAATTACTTTTGTTATAGTCTAATATCAAATGGAATCTAATTGTTTCTATGATAATAAAATAATAAAAAATAAAAAAAAATTATTTTTTTCTTTTCAGACCAGTTTTTTTTTTTCTAATTAAATATAAGGTTAACTTTAGTCATTTGTTGTTAAGGATGAAACGGAATTGAATACAAAGAAGAAGAAAATAAACACAACTTGAATAAACAATCACAATGCCAAATATTAATGAATTTAAAATAAATTTTTGACTTTATAAATCTTCATAAGGATTTTGTATTGAATAGCTTGTTTTGAAGAAATCCGACTCATACGTCTGTGTCGTGCTTCTTGGATAGTGAGATGAATAACTCATGAACTAACGTCAATGGTAATCAGGATGGTGAAGATCGAGTTAATCACCCAGTTTTTCATCGATACCCCACAATCCGATTACGAAACCCACGGAAGAATACAGTACAATTATATTTGGATTGGAAAACGATGAAAAATTTTCAAAAGTAGTGGATGTAACATATGGAGTTGATTGTCATAGGGTAAACTCCAACGGATTACAAAAACATCTATTCTAGCCACGGTAGTTGTGCCATGCTTCGATGTGGCCTATTTCTCTCCAGAAGGGCCTAGTAGGCTTTACCAACTTGTTTGGCTGGAAGGAAGAGTGCAAGCTTGCTTTGAATATCGAAGCTAATTGTTTCAATAAATTATCTGTTTCTTTGTTTGTTTTAACAGATCATTATGTTAATGAGTTGCATAATGTATTCAGGTGCGTTTATGAAAACGTTTACGACATTTTGTTGTACAAATTAAGAAAGAGCCCATTCACAGATATTGTGGTTGCTCACAATGTATATCGAAAACAATATTGCTAGATTTGAAGCGGCTACAAGTTCACTTAATCTGCGAACGGAACAAAGACTCGGTGGCCAAACACCAATAAGCTAGCTATTCTATGCGTCCCAACCCCGCTAACTAGAGGACGAAGTCCAAACTTAAAATGGGTAAGTATATTCCGCAAAAGCCAGAAAACGAGCGATAAAAACAGACACAAATCAAAACGTATTGTGGTGTGAGCTACTTATATTGATATAAGTAGTATATAACGTGCGTTAAAAGAACGTAATGCATGGCAGCAGAAGATGGCGAAGATCAAGAAAGCTAGAGCGAGAACACAATGGAATTTGTAAGAAAATGCATGAACAATGGAATGGGAGACAATGGAATGGTGTGTGCAACAGAAACAGTCCAGTTTGATTTGATGCTTGAATATTTTGCAAATTGACGATTGACTATATGGTATTCAGATATTGTTGAGATAGACTGTACTTATTGTGCTAAATGCATCCGTTTTCCCCACCCGTGTTCTTGTTCACTACAGTATATATGCAGCACAAAACCGTTCTTGGAGAGAGTTACGAAATAGCATACTCAAAGACACAACGGACAAATAGATTCTCCTAAGTGGGAAATACGACATGAAGGTGAAAAGAGCGCTTTTGGCGTGAAATTCAAATTTTCTAAATAAAATTACAAAATTAGGACCTTTTCCAAGTGAGTTCTGGGGATCTAACGTCATCAATTGTAACAAACTTAACTGTTCCTTTTGCAAATATCAGTCAATCGTCTCACACTCCATTGTTCCTGTATTTCCAATGAAATGTCAATTAGTTTTTTATGCGTTTAAAAGGAGAAATATACTTAGAGGATTTTTGAAAAAATACAATAGTCACAAATATTATTTGTGAAGATTTGATGACTACTTGAATCATAGATGCGTTGAGTGGGCTTGATAAGGATGACATTCAATTCAAAAAAGGATAAATCATCGTTGAAAAATTTAAAACCAGTTATAATGATTCTATTCATAGAATAACTAAAGTTATTCCTCAAATATGACCAAATCTATGTTTACAGATCAGTTCAAAATATAATACAATTATTACTTACAGACAAGTGTATTTTGGTGGAGTTTTGTTCTCTGAGCTGGATGGTTTGGTCGTGGAACTTTCATCGTTCTTCCGAACGACATCATCAGCACAAACTTCAGATAGAAGTGAAGTGTTTGAATTTCTCCATATGTGTCTCAAAGCTCCACCAAAATCATCCACCTGAGCTACAAATCTTCTCCACCATCTCAAAAGACAAGTGTATCAATCCGGTGATTATATAAAAAGTAATGAAGAATGGATTGGATGGATTTTGAAACAAGTGAGTGATAATATTCAGAGCATTCATTATATTACATATGTGATACAATTGATTTAACAATTGTATAATATATTCCATAAAGAGATCTTACATTTGTAACTGATTTCATCATGGTACCATCATAACGATCATCCAGATAATTTGCTTTGAATAAATCTTTTACAGTTACGTTTTTCTTACAAATAACTTCCACCTTTTACTGTGATTATTTGGATTTACAATAGCCTTTCTACTTTTTATCCATTTACAATAAGAAGAAAATATCAGTTGAATCAATAAAAAAAGAGATTCATTGATGACTTGCATTCCTATTTGATATATATAACAACTAAATATTGTAGTCAGTTAGAAAGTGACTTTTAATGACCAAAATCATGTGGTTGACAATCATGTCGTAGAATTTAATTCTCGAGGTCAGTTCTTGAGACTTATCAACTACTAGACTCAGTGAAATGGTATAGATAACAGATGATTTTTTTCGTTGATACTGACATTATCCCTGTTGTATTTTAACCATAGTGATCGTGGCTTATTAGGCGAAGCAGTTGATTTCTCTGTGAAAGTTTGCCAACTTCAGTAAAACGTTGATTGTTGTAAATATATATAGAAACAAGTGCAGAAGACCAATTAGTGAGACTACTGTTTCTTTGAATGTAAAAGATAATGGAATGATGCATAGTGCGTTGATAATAATGATGATGATTATGATAAGATTAGAGCTTATAAAGATTTTTCTTTGAGCGTGTTAGGAAAGCTAGGTCATTTCACATTGTAGACTTTCATAATCTTTTTTCAGTGTTTTCCTTTATTGTTTCACCTACAATACAAAGGTTCTCACTTTAACTAACGGAAATGAGATTGCTGTCGATAAAGTACCGTTTATTTTATCTATAGCAGAGAAACGACATGTAACATTCACCTTATACATACTATTCAGGAGTACATAATAAGATTCTCAAAAGCTTTTGACTGGAAGGACTTTAGTTAATGATTAGAAAAACTACGCGTTGATTATGTTTATTAAGAAAGTTAGTCTCATACAGTTTCATCTTCAAGTTCTAGTTATAAGTGAGTGCTGAGATCATGAGTCATTTGAAATTACTAAAATCTCCACAAAACCCCATTCTGATAATAAGTGAGTGTGTTCAGGAGAAACGTAAGAGCTTTAACTCTTTGTTGCATGTCCTAATGCTGAGATCTCTTTAAAATTTTATTTCTCAGTGACAACAAAAAATAAAGTGAAACTAACTTGTTCATGTTAATACTCAAACTTATTTCAAGACACGAAATACTTTGAGCTCAAAAAATATTAAATTATCAAAATGTGCTATTGAGTATTTATAAGTAGTATGAAAATTATATAGAAAGTAGGTAAGGATGTTAATAAGAGTAGAATGAGCTTCACATCGATTGATTAGATATAGCAACACAGCGACAAAATAGCAAACGTAGAAGGAATTCAATACTCATAAGGGAAAGAAGATGTAGCTAATATGAAATCCGTTTAATCTGTTACGACCTATCAGTAACTTCCGCCCTACATACATTTACTATATCTAACTTCGATGGATCATCCCTCTATATACAGAGTTATACATACATACATACATAGTTAGTTTGGTCCGTAGATTTGCTGCATCATATATCCTTGACATTTCAACGTCATTCCATGGACGGTGGTTAGTATTTCTTTTCAAGCTATGATGCAATATTAACGCGCACGTCAGCATCTGATGAGAATCCATAAATCTGAATAAAAAAATAGATTGCCCTGCATCAATCATTATTATCATATTTGCAAGTTAATGAAAGAGAATTAAGTGCATGACATTTAGTTAGTTTATAATATCCTATGCATCTGATTTCCAAACCACTTATTTTCACTGAAGTACTCATACTGTGGTGCATGATACTTATATGGATATAAGTAGTATATGACGCGAGTCAGGAATGTAACTTCTGGCAGCAGATGGGGAAGATCAAGAAAGGAAGAGCGGGAATAGAAAGCAATCAGTATGGAAATGCAAGAACATTGAATTTCGAGACAATTATTGAACATTTTGCAAATTAAATATTATAGTATGTGTTAAGTTTGTCTTAGATTGTTCCTACATGTTCCTTTTCTACTCTTCGTGTGTTGTTTCATACTACTTATTTACATTCAGTAGGCAGCTGTATGCCCAACAATTTTCACACTTATGTTGTAACTCAAGTTGTACTGTAACATTCTGGAATGTTCACCTATATCTTTAACGGTTATTTTACTTATAATTGTATTTATCATTATAATCACTGTAATTTAATTACTGTAACGATTATCCACAGTTTTGTGCATTTGTTTGAATGCAACAGTTTCCATATTGTTTGCTCTTGGTTCGAGTTTCGGTTGTTCATAAACTGTTACCAAATTTAGACACAGCTATCGGCTGTCTTTGGACTATCGTATGTTGTAATCACTCTTTATGTTACTCTTGCAGGAAGCCTTTGCTATTTTCATTCTTGAACGACGCGTTTAAACGCCCAGACACCTCATAAGTTGAGGTTTGTAACTAAATTTTGTGTATTATTCAGTAAAGAACCGCTTTTGTAAACAAGTCGTTGTTTTGGAACTTCGATTTTGTGCGTATCTCAATCGGGGTTACTTGGACGCTTCGATATAACTAACAGTATGGTTTTTCTATTTTACGAATATTGAAAATAAGACTACTAAATCTATTGCCCTTAGTCAGACAACCAGTGTAAACATTGAAGATTCGTACAATTTTTATGTCTCGTGATGGCTGTAGATATAGTATTTTGACGTTTATTATTATCATAGCACAGTCAATGAGGGATATGTTTACAAACATATGTTTTCTCTAGTTTCCTGATAAGTTTCACATTTTTATGGAATTTAATTATTTACTCTCATGATCTATCAACTCATCTAAGAGTGGTTACAACAGAAACACAGGGTCTCTGATAAATTAATTAATCAATAGTTTCTTTTCACTTTCTTTATTTATAGTTTATCTTCTTCAAATTACATAAATATTAATATTTTTTAGTAGAAAACCGAGACATTTGCCAGTAAATTTTGTCCTTTAGTATTATAAGGATAAGCCAGTCGATAAAGGTTGATTTGATTCATATATATTGAGTGCTGAACTCCGCCTGTAGACCCTCTGGGGCTACTGACGGTCCCAAGCCCGGATAAAGGAGGAGGATTGAACATGTGTTTAGCGACTATATCCCGTAGAAAACTAACTCGCTAAAAAACGCCAACCAGAATAATTAATTCAAACCATTTAAACTCTGCCCTGGGAGTCAGAAGGTCTTCATTTAGAAGAGTTATGACGCCTCATGATGAAAGTCAAGTTCCTTCGGAAGTCACAAGGCCGATGCCCCTTCTGAAAACCAGAGAAGCCATTTATTTAGGTACATGGAATGCTTGTACCGCGAGAGTAATCTAAGTTGCTGCAGAAATGAGGAGATAAAATCTGGAGGTGCTTGGGATCAGTGAAACACATTGGATGCAGGTTGGACAACAGCGACTATCTTCAGGAGAGCTGCTGTTATACTCCAGCCACGAAGAAGAAAACGCCCAACATACACAAGGAGTTGCATTGATGCTATCCAAACAAGCGCGAAATGCACTTATGAGATAGGAATCGCATGAACCCAGGATAATCGAAACGTCCTACAGAACCAAGAAAGGGGGCAATACAATGAACGTCATCCAATGCTATGCGCCTACCAATGACTACGATGAAGATCAATTCTACGATAGGCTGCAGTCAATCATAGAGAAGTGCCCAAGAAACGATCTCACCATTCTGATGGGAGACCTAAATGTCAAGGTTGGAATGGACAACACCGGATATGAAGATATCATGGAACGACATGGACTAGGAGAAAGGAACGAAAACGGTGAAAGATTTGCAAATATATGTACTTTCAATAAACTGATCATAAGCGGCAAAATATTCCGACACAAACGTATACACAAAGCTACATGAATGTCACCGGACCACACCACAGAAAACCAAATAGATCATTTTTGCATCAATAAAAAATTCCAAAGGACAATGAAGATGTGAGAACCAGGAGAGGTGCTGACATAGCTTCATATCACCACCTAGTTGTGGCCAATTTAAAACTGAAGCTAAAGAAAAACTGGACAAACAGCACTACAAAGGTTCAATACAGCCTTCCTTTGAGATACTGACAGACTCAATAAATTCAAGATAGCTGTCAACAACAGGTTCCAAGCCTTACAGGACCATCTGAAGGAATAAGAAACTACTATGAAGGACAACTGGAAAGGCATCAAGGAAGCATAAACTTCAACGTGTCAGGAGGTTCTGGGCCCCGAGAAGCATCATCATAAGGAATGGATCTCTATTTAAACACTGGACAAGACCAAAGAAAGGAAGAACAAGAAGACAGTAATTAACAACAGCCGAACACGAACAGAGAAAGTTCAAGCACAAGCGGAGTACATAGAAGTAAACAAGCAAGTGAAGAAGAACATTAGAGCCGACAAGTGGAAGTATGTGGAAGTAGTAGCAACGACGGCGGAAAAGGCTGCAAGAGAAGGAATTATGAAACAGCTTTACGATACAACGAAGAAACTATCAGGGAAATACAGTAAACCAGACAGACCAGTCAAAGACAAAGAAGGCAGGACAATCACTGAAAATCAACAACAGCGTAATAGATGGGTAGAATACTTCGAAGAACTCTTGAATGTGCCGGCTCCAACGAATCCACCGGATATCGAAGCAGCACACACAGATCTTCCTATATATGTCAATCCACCAACGACGGAAGAAATCAGAATGGCCATCAGAAAAATCAAGAGCTGAAAAGCAGCAGGACCCGACAACATACTTGCTGAAGCACTGAAGTCAGACATCAAAGCAACTACAAACATGCTTTACCTTCTATTCAAAAAGATTTGGGAGGAGGGACAAGTGCCGATGGACTGGAAAGAAGGACACCTCATCAAGATTCCAAAGAAAGGAGATGTGAGCAAATGTGAAAACTACAGAGGCATTACACTACTGTCAGTACCAGGGAAAGTCTTCAATAGAGTGTTGCTGAACCAGATGAAAGACTCAGTAGACACACAGCTTCGAGATCAACAAGCTGGATTCGGTCGTGCACAGACGGAATCGCGACACTAAGGATCATCGTCGAACAATCAGTTAAGTGGAACTCGTCACTGCACATCAACTTCATTGATTATGAGAAGGCGTCTGACAGTGAAGATAGGAGAACATTATGGAAACATCTTTGACACTATGGAGTTCCTGAGATGATTGTCATCAATATCTGGAACTCATACGATGAACTACAGTGCAAAGTAGTGCATGGAGGACAGCTGACAGATGCATTACAAGTAAGGACCGTAGCCAGCCGAGGCTGTCTACTCTCCCTCTTTCTCTTTCTTCTGGTGATCCACTGGATTATGAAAACCTCGACATCTGAGGGAAAACACGGCATACAATGGACAGCCCAGAACCAATTAAACGATTTGGACTTCGCAGATGACCTAGCCCTCCTATCTCACACACATGAACAAATGCAGATGAAGACAACTAGTGTAGCAGCAGTCGCTACATCAGTAGGCCTCAAAATACACGAGGTGAAAACCAAGGTCCTCAAATACAACACGGAGAACGCCATTCTAATCACACTTGATGGCGAAACTCTGGAAGATGTAGAATCCTTCACATACCTGAGAAGCATCATCGATGAACAAGTATGATCAAATGCAGACGTAAATGCGAGGATTGGCAAAGCAAGGGCCGCATTCATACAATTGAAGAACATATGGAACTCAAAACAACTGTCAACCAATATCAAAGTCAGAATCTTCAATAACAACGTTAAGACAGTTCTACTGTACGGAGCTGAAACTTGAAGAACTACTTCAACCATCATCAAGAATTTACAAGTATTTATAAGTGGTTGTCTACGCAAGATACTCAATATCCATCAGGCTGATACCATCAGCAACAAACCAGCTTTCATATGAAGAGGAAATTAGGAAAAAACAATGGAAATGGATAGGACATACATTACGCGAATCCCCAAACTGCATCACGAGGCAAACCCCTAACTTGCGATCCTGAAAGGAATTGGAAAAGCGGAAGGCCAAAGAACATAAGCAGATACGAAAAGGATCAATAACAACTGGAAATAACTGGAAGGGATTGTCCAGGATAGGGTTGGATGGAGAATGCTGTGAGCAACCTATGCTCCTCCACGAGAAGTATCAGACATAAGTAATAAGTGACATCGATTCAGTGAAGAAATTTCCATAACCCTAAATGTCTTCAGAAGAGCAAACGAAATCATTACCTCGGAAGAAGACAAGCTGAAAGAAAAAGAGAATATAATAAACATCTTATGTTCTAATAATTTTTCCTAAAAAATATTATTAATAACATATGAAAACAGAACTGTCCTTCTGTAAATAATAATCCTTATGAAATATCTTGGATTGGTATCGTAGTTTTACCTTACTGCCAAAATATAACAGATGAAGTACAACGGATATTAAAAGCTTACAAAATTAAGGATTTCTATAAGACAACAAACACTCCAAAACGTTTTTCTTAGAACTAAAGATAAAATTCTGTTCAGTTCTACTCAAAAATGCGTCTACAGATTAAGCTATGTCGATTGCGATGAGTTCTATACTGGAGAGTCTTCCCGTGAGATCTCGATTCGTGTCAGAGTACACATAAGTTACACAAAAGGACCTAATAATATTGTATAACTAGGAAATTTTCAAAGTAAATCAGCAATAGCGGGACATACTATTTTTAGTCACCAACAAATTGATAATAAAAATATCAAACTAATTCAGACATACTTTTCCAACTACGAAGTGAAGCGAGTAACAGAAGCGTTTCACATAATACGGAATCTCTCTTCCCTAAATTGGAAAGAAGGCCTGAATATTCATCCAACTTGTCCGGTTTATCCAGACAACTATATTTGACTGTATTTTTAATTATTCTTACAGATGCACAATGACACACAATCTCAAACAACTACTTCACATCATTAATGCGCACATTTGTCATACCCACAATTTGACATAAAAGTTATTACAGTAATAAGCCATGAAAATTCATTTTGACCAAAAATAACTTGGCACTGATATGTTCAGACCGATTATGATTTTAATTACACAAAAAATATTTTACATAGTTTCTTTTATACCTAATAAACTTGTGTTAATTTAATGACGGTAATTAATTTACTTTGAAGAAGTTCCTCATATTACACTTTCAAAGTAGATTAAATCAATAACGTTCAAACATTCATTTGATCTAAAATCTCAATTCTAATAATGTCAACTTAATATTCTTTATGAAGAAATGTTGATAAGTGGAACAGTTGATCTAATCAAATTCATGATAACGGAACAATATCTTGATAAATATGATTTTCATTCTTTCAGTTTGGTTAGAAATGTTTCCAAGTCCAATCATTTCATTTCATGAGATTTAGGGTTTAACTGAAGTTTGATACAATAGAAAACCCTAATCGCAAACATTTTCACTGATACAACAACACATAAAACATACGAATGTAGACAGTACATACAGATGAAATCAAATACAATATCTGACTGATGTATTATTTCACAGATCAACAATCCTATTTCTAGTGTAAGCGTTGTGGATATTATTAAGTTCTTGATTGAGATGATGAACCGATTGATGTTAGACCACCGTTGGAAACCTGGAAGCACTGGACGGCTGTTCCATCTTACTGTGGGACTCCTCAGCAGTGCGCATCCACGATCCTGCTCGCGGGACTCGAACCCAGGGCCTTCAGTCTCGCACGCGAACGCCTAACCTAATGGGCCACTGATCCGGCATCCAATGGTGATGATGCGCACTGCTGAGGAGTCCCACTATAAGATGAAACGACCGTCCAGTGCTTCCAAGTTTTCCATGGTGATCTAGCTTCAATTGACTCATGATTTCAATCAGTGAAACGTCAGATAGTTTGTGCTGATGATGTCGTTCAGAAGAACGTTGAAAGCTCCACTATTAAACCATCTATCTCAGAGAACAAAACTCCATCAGAATAGCAAAATTTAAAATGCCAAAAAAAGATTGTGTGAATAAAATGTATATTAGGAGAATTTCATCTTGTCGATTGAGATAATAATAATAATAATAATAATAATAATAATAATAATAATATTGTTATGTGAATATAATATGTAATAAGAGGGGTGTTATTAGGGTAATTATGACATAATCGGAATTAGGTCAATGATTAGGAAAATATAGACAGTGAGATAACATTCATAGAAAGATTATAAGATTACGTAATAAGAAGTATTCAGATAATTGTACCGTGAAGTGTATATTTGAGAGAAAAAAAGGGTGGGAGGGTGTGAAGAAAAATAAACGAACAAAGAGTATGGAAAATAATAATAAATAGCTTCAACTGACTCATGATTTCAATCTGTGAAATTTCTAAAATCTCCACAAAACCCATTCTGATAATAATAATCACCTGCTCACTAGTGACTGACTTCAGGAGACACTTCTGGAGTTCTAGTGAGAAGTCGTTACCAGTGGAGTTCAACCAGGTCTGTTGTGAGATAGGAACTCACTGAAGACAATGGTGTACGGTAGCGCAACTTCGTGGATTGGTTGAAGTTAGACATTAACACCGTTGGATGCCGGCTCAGTGGTCTAATGGTTAAGTGCTCGCGCGCGGAGACAGCAGGTCCTGGGTTCTGGCCCCGGGTGGGGCGGGGTCGTGGATGCGCACTGCTGAGGAGTTCCATACTAGGACGAAAATGCCGTCCAGTGCTTCCAGGTTTTCAATGGTGGTCTAGCTTCAACTGACTCATGATTTCAATCTGTGAAATTTCTAAAATCTCCACAAAACCCATTCTGATAATAATAAATAAATTCATTTACTGAGGCCAGGGGAGAGATACAAATAAAAAGACTAGAGTTGTTGGCTGGAATTAGGGAATAATATTGTCCGACCGGTCATTTTTTTTAAAGAAAATACCCACCCCAATAAAAAAAATTTTCCACCCCAAATTACAATATTTTTCATCCCGTGTTTCGTCCAATGAAATGGCTAGTTTCAAAAATTAGATTTAATTGGTTAGTTTTGTGCAATTTCCTGAGGTACCAAGGTAATTCATGGGTGCGCAGGTTAACGGATGAAGAGTTTGAAACTGTGAGACCGCTGCTGATTTCCGGTACTGCTGCATTCCACATAAAGAATTTTGCTTACCAATCTTATGGGAAACGTCTGACTGATCAAGATGTCTGTAATATGCGGTACAAAGTGTTCTCACATGCGAACCTTCCTGGTACGCAATTTGCCAATTTATAATGTACACTATAGGTGATTACGGGAAATTGAAAGCTCACATAACATCCTTGGGTGGGCTTTGCGAATACGAATTGGACGATGAGAACTGTCTATCGTATTTCTTCTTCATGACTGCTGAGCAATTGAATTTAGCCGGTCACTTTTGTGACGTAATTGGTTTAGACGGGACGTACAAAACAAATAACGAGAACGTCCATTTATATCAAATCGTTGCCCTGGATATGAATTTTAAGGCAATACCTATGTGCATTGCCCTTTTAAGTTAGGAATGATGGATGTGAGGTGATTAAAAAATAATAACAATAGGGAAAAAAGGAAGGGGTTAATAGGTCTATAATATTCATTTTAGGTATTCAGTGATCCAGCCGTAGGCCAAGGTAAACATAAAGGCTAGATATAACTTTTCTGGATGTATAAGTTTGATTTTCTGGAGTTGATCCAAGGATAATAATAATATGACATACTTTGAATTAAATAACTATATAAATCAGTAGACTACTTTTTATAATAGTAAATGTTATTTATAAACACTAGTGGCCTGCTTGAATATCTACGCTACCTGTTACTGTCCTCTATATATTTAAACAAGTTATTTGTTTCCTTGTTTGTTTTAACACATAATTGTGTCAATTAATTGTATAATCTATTAGGTACAACTTTTCCACTGTACAAGTTACAAAAATGTACAATCGGAGACATTGTGATAACTGTCAATATGCATTGAAAAGAATGAACATTATTCAGAGGTTGATTGATGAATTGCTAACATCTAACTGGTGATCACTCAATATTTATCGACAATATCGATCAAGGAATAAGAGACGGAAACTCGCTGAAATACTTTGTGCTGAGTATTATTCTATATTGTACCAAAAATATAATATTGAATAAAGCTAATATTAATAATAAATTTGTTCGGTAAATAAAATCCTGTTTCACAGTTGATTGATCACTGGGTGGTGATCAATGTTATGTGTGTCTAGTCCTTATGTAGTGCAGATTGAATGCTATCGACCATGTTGCAATGTGGCCACCAGTCTAGGTGACTCGACATTGCGGGCACTATATATTGAGATTAGATGGTGTTTGGAGGTAGTTGACTGGAAACCATGGACCCGGGTTTCGTGCTACTTGGCACTGGTCAGCAAGGTGTACCTGTAATCTTAAGGGAACTGGTAACGTCTCTGACTGTGAAGCTGAGTGACACGGGATCGAATCAGTAAGGGAGCACCCGGATCAATGGTTTCCTGTCAACTACCTCCAACCACCATCTAGAATCCAGTTTACGTAAACTTAATTTAGATTATTTCAAATGATTGAGTTTGAACAACGTAAATACCTCACGACACTTAATCTACGATTAACTGCTGTTTTTGTTGTTGGTAACTGATATCAGTTAAAGCTATGTGAATACTATGTTGAAATTATTCTTTATAAAAGATGGATAATATTCACCAAACTTCTGACTTTATTCTCTAGAAAAGATGCTTTACTTTTCAATCTTCAGGTAGTTTATTATAAACAATAACCGGAAAATGGAATTCGTATCACGCGGTACTTCCAAGACTGACAGATTTCATAGTTTACGTCACTGACTTAAGTTGGACATGTAAGCTATTGGATCCGGGCTAATAGGTTTGAAAGTTTCTGGTCCGATCTCTGTAGACGTCATGGAAGCACACTTATGAAAAGTCCAATACAATGACGGAACAGCTTTCAAACGCTTCCTAGATTTCAGTGGTTGTTGGACAAGCGATAATTCGTGATGAGATGAAATTCTGTTACCGTTATTTCGAGTGGATAAGAACCATAAATCCTGAAACTAATAAACGTTTCTTAATACCATAATCATAAAGAGTAATCTATAAACCGTAAGTCCTAGTTAGCACCCGGGTCAAAGGTTTCCTGTCGATTACCTCCAACCACCATCCAGAATCCAGTTTACGTAAGCTTAATTCAGATTCTTTCAAGTGATTGAGTTCGAACAATGTAACTAACCCACGACACAACACATTAGATTTAAGATTGATTCGAATTAGTTAGTCTGTGAAATATCGAAACTGTTGAAATTACCATACATACAGATATATTCCACTTCAGATGATTGATTTATTGAAGATATTCATGTTTTAATGAACACTCATACATTTCAAACAATGATAACATGCTCAAATTAGTCTTCTATGACATATGATTAAGATAGTGTTAGCTGTATGAATAGTGGATTTCATTATAATTTTATATGAACTTTTAACATTTTTTATGACATCCCTTCGTAGATCCAGTTCTAATTCTTTTCCATGATGCAACTCTAAAGAGATATTAGTAATTTCTATACAATAATTTTAAAGGTATTGAATATATATAATAGTGTGAAGAATAACATAAATGTTTCGAATATTTGGTGAGAAAATACACATCGATAATTGAAGGATTCGAATGAAAACATGCTGAAAATACGGTTTGTACCAAAACAGACAAAGGTTTCAACTTAGTATTAAAATACGTGTTCTATGACTGTTAAATTTGTCTTACATTGTTCCTACTCGCTACCTTTCCACTCTTTTGTATATTGTTTTATACTACTTATTTACATTCACTAAGCAGTTGTATTTCCAACAATTTTTACACATATGTTGTAACGCAAGTTGTACTGTAACATTCTGAAATGTTCACATTTATCTTTAACGTTTATTGTACTTATCATTGTATTTATCATTATAATCACTGTACCGGTATTCCACAGTTTTGGGGATTTGTTTAAACGCAACTGTTTCCATATTGTTTTACTCTTGGTTCGGGTTTCGGTTGTTCATAAACTGTTATCAAACTTAGACACAGCTATTAACTATCTTTTGTACTATCGTATGTTATAATTATTCCTTATGTTACTGTCAAAGGAAACCTTTTTATTTTCATACTTGAAGGATGCGTTCAAACGCTCCAGATACCTCACAAGTTGAGGTTTGTAACTACATTTTGTGTATTATTCAGTAAAGAACCGCTATTGTAGACAAATCGTTGTTCTGAAACTTCGGTTTCTCGCGTATCTCAATCGGGTGACCTAGAGGCTTCGATAGATTTAACAATGACACAACATTGAAAACAAAAATGAACAACATAGAATATTGCAAAACAAAGAATAATTCAGTGAATGATTGTCTACAATAGTTTTGTCATCAAACTCTTCAGTCATAATTATTAATATTCGGTGATAGAGATTGTTTAAGATCACTGATATCATGAACTGATTTAAGTTAGACTACAACAATTATTACTCCATAAATTCTGTGTTTTGTTTTGTTTACAAAGGTCAAAACAACACATATACATTAGTGAATTAGATAATGTCATTTCTTAAAATAATGAAACTTGACCTCTGTTACGTTATGAATAATTCGAAGTTGTATCATTTGTAAGTCAGGGAGGTCATTCATAATGAAGGTTAAACTGCTTCATTTTAAAGTTTCAAGTTATCATTAATGAAGTAAATCGTGTGAATAAAATGTATAGTAGGTGAATCTTGTCTCGTTCATTGAGATGACAATAATGATAATAATCTTTTGAGAGTATAATATGAAATAAAAGGTGTTCTGTGGACCTAATTATGATAAGAGACTTATATGAATTGGTATAGACGACTGTGTAGATTAAGAATGATGTAAACACAAAGGTTTATAATAACCAGTTTGGGTATCTGGTTATCTAGTCGTGAATTAAGTTGTACACAGTGGTTGAACATACGTCTTTTCCTTTTAGATACATTAGTTAG
The DNA here is from genome assembly GCA_944470205.2 of Schistosoma margrebowiei. NCBI lineage: Eukaryota > Metazoa > Platyhelminthes > Trematoda > Strigeidida > Schistosomatidae > Schistosoma > Schistosoma margrebowiei. The sequence goes on from OX104027.1 coordinate 9,263,941, forward strand.
GTTTTATTGAGCTGATCTAGATGGCTTCAGTTCTGTAGAGGAGCCGTAAAATGATTGGAATGCGATGTAAGACAGTCACAGCTTCATCTGTTTTGATATGATAGTCACCATCTACTAAGCGAGAAATCATGGTACCGTTAATAATTTTCGTAGATCTTTTTCCTAACAGTGCCGGTACGTGTTTACAAACAGGCAAGGACAAGGCTCTCTGAGTGTAATCAGCTCCAGAGGAGCAGTTGAATTGGTATACACACATGGAACAGTCCATCAACGGTATAGTAACATATCCTTCATTCGTTGTGCAAGGACTGTCTTCGTCGAGAAGTATACGTTCAACTTGACGGCGTTTAATACCTCTCCCCCATTAAAATCTAGTTTTAGATAAAGTTTTCCTACTGACTGTGTCTGTGTTTGGTCTATTTCTTAGTCCTGATAGATATTTTTTGAGGAAATTACCAAGATAACCGTTATTCCGTAATGTATTCTTCAGTTTGTCTGTTTCATCATCTACACTACCCTCAGAACATTATAGTCTTATTCTGTGGTTGAGACATTTAAGCAAATTTATTTTGCACTGAAGAGTTGTAAAGCTATGAAAATGGATATACCGACCGGTCCATGTATTCTCTCTAAATAAATTTCTCTTTGTGTAACCTTTTGTGGTTCTACTAACTTGGAATCCTGAAGAGTAACTGAAACATGGAGGGCCAATAAACATATTGCACCGAGAATCGGATGATGAATAGCAACTGGAAAAAAAAACTGGAAAGGATTTCTCAGGACAAAGATCGATGGAGGATGTTTGCGCGTAGCCTATGCTCCTGAACGAATGTTAACTGACTTAAGTAAGTAAGTAAGTTTTATCTTTCTAGAGAGCAGAACATCAAGGAACAATACATAGCTATCATTTTCCTTTTACCTTACGAATTTAATAGCTGATTGAATATTATTGAAACTGTTTTCAGCTCTTTGTTGTTGATACTTTTATGACGGAAGTTTACTGTGTCATATATTTATCGACAGTAATAAGCTAGTTAATTCAGCATGTCTTTCAACGGTCCATACTACACTCAAACTAAACCATGAACGAGACAAAATTCTCCTATGTTATATCAGAGCGAAGATTAAATCACGAGTAACTTCTGAGTCATTAATCGACTAATATTATCTATACATTTTCATGGTATAACTATTCAATAATTAGGTTATGTATATTTATATTCCGCTTATTATAAGGTTCATTTTTACATATAATTTATTATTGTACGATTTACTGTTCGTAAACTATTTTCAGTTTATTGACTACTGTCTCCCACGTTTACAGCCACATTTGGCCAATATATTGTACAAATGTTATTTTCTATTTTGTGGTGCGTTATGGTCTGTTTGGTTGATATATAAGCCCAGTATGTCTGAAATAAATAATTCGATTCGATTCGCATATTGGGAGCTGGTATTGGTGTTCTGGACTCAAGTTGACGGGCTAGGAGGACATAGGACCTATAAAGACACTAAGCTGCTCATACAGATCGAACGTCATTGATTTGGCACAGTGCTAAAATTGTATTTTGAATGGTAGATAAATCACATGACAACTAGCCGGACATAAAGTCATAACATTGTACTATGCATTTTATTCATATGATTTACTTTATTCCTATTATATTAATGACAAGTTGAAACTTTAAAATAAATCATCTTAACCTTCATCATAAATGACCTCCCTGATTTACAAATGATACAATTTTGAATAACTCATGCCGTAGCGGATGTAAAATTTCACTATTTTTAACAAATGACATTATCTAATTCAATAATGTATGTTTTATTTTGACCTTTGTAAATATGGATATGAAACTGTAAAGCCTGATGATGAATTAATTATCAGAATGTGTTTTCTGGAGATTTTAGACATTTCAATAATTGAAATCATGAATCAATTGAAGCTAGATCACAATGGGAAACCTAGAAGCACTGGATGGCCTTTTCATCTTAGTGGAGAACTCGGGATTGTGGATGCGCACTGCTGGTGGTCTAGCTTCAACTGACTCATAATTTCAATCAGTGAGATGAATCAATTGACAACAATTGTACCCCTTTCATCTTAAACAGAGAAAAAAAAAACAAAGATTAGTTTCTAAATAATTAATGGATTCATTTTATTTCATTAGATTCATATCACATGTTCACACTCTATTTAATATTGTTAAGTAAAAGTTATTACAGTCATACTTGTAACTATGATGGTGGATTAAAGATGAATAGGTGCATCAAGATATACTTACTTACTACTTAATTACGCCTATAAGTAGTAAGTAAGTACATCATGATGTATCAAAGGGATGTTATCACATTTTACAGAATAACAATGTACAACAACATTACAGATTAATACAATCATCACAATATTGATTATGTTTTACAATGTTTTACACCATTTCATATAAGAATGCATACATTAAAATGTCAGGAAAAATAAACACTGCAAATAGAACAAACCAATCACTTATCAAGAATGAGAAAAATTATACAATCTGAGTATTAGTTAACAAGCCAAATGTTTGTTTGTTTTTCTAACACATGACAATTATGTAATTAGTTACATTTTGGTAAAAAAAAATGGAACAAGTAAACAAGTTTCCTTATCAGAACATCAACGATTCATTCACTAGAAATGTTTGTTAATTCAATTATATAATCCATTGTATGACATGAAAATAGTTAGAATAACAAATTTGATCATGAATATGGTAGGTGATCTGTTGACATTGGCAATACTTTTCTAAAATACAATTAGAAAAGATGTTGATATAAAAGTTGAATGAAAGTCAGTTCAATGAAGTTGAATTGTAATTTACGATTTACAAAAAAACAAAAAAAAGTCATGTTGTGTAACTATACAAACAACTCACAATTGATTTGAAATCACGTAAACATACAAATAACTAGTCATTTCATGTGATTTAAATAGAAAATAAATGTCATTTTTATTCATGAATAGGCTATAGCAACTAACCTACAACCAATTTCTATTATGGTTAATTTTGATTTAACCGTTTTTTATTATAATAAAGAGAGCAGGAACGAAGATTGGTGCAGAATAATATAAATTCATTGATAAAAACATATCCTGCAGCTAAATTGATTGTCTTGTCCAAAACGACATGTTCTTTGACACAATCGAAGGTCGACAGGTATCCCTTTCATTTTACCACCAACTGTGTATACAAATTTACATGTATCTGCCAAAGCAGTTACATTAGTAGAACAGAAAGAAGAGCCTACATCCGATTCAAAGAACATATTCCGAAGAGTTTGAGATCAAACGGACTAAAAGCATTTAGCAGCGCTGTCGCAAGACATCTCCTTGACACAGGACACGAAGTCGATATACTGAAGTCCTTCAAGGTGATCAACAAACAATCAAATTCAAACCTTTTGAAATTCACCGAAGCAATAGCAATCAAACGTTTAAAACCAGATCTTTGTATACAAAAAGAAACAGTAATAAATCTCTCTTAGCCCTGGTAACATTCACCCAATCCCCCTTTCACTATTATTTTTATTACGTCATTCTAAGTCTTTCTGAATTTTATTACATCATTCATAACTGACCAATTTCAATTCATATCTCTCTTTATTAACATTATTCTATTTTCAGTTATTTCATTACATAATAATCTAATGAGTTTTAATTCCATGATTTCTAATCACTATCTCAATTTTCTGGAACTTTCCCTCCCAAACTCTATATATTCAAAACAAAAACTTTTATGACCTCACTAACTCTAACGAAATCTTTGCTACATTACGTTGCATATATTCATCCTTCATCGCCCTGTGTTGTATAAGTATGTCAATATCTGTAATAATGTTGAATTTCAAATATTTTAGGTTGCAAGCAGCTGATGAGAACCTAACGAAATAAAATGAATTCATATTATTCTGCACCAATCTTTGTTCTTGCTCTATTTCGTTAGGTTCTCATCAGTTGCTTACAACCTAACTTACTTACTTTACTTACGCCTGTTACTCCTAATGGAGCATAGGCCACCGACCAGCATTATTTAACCCACTCTGTCTATTTGCTCGATATCGCGATAAAACGAAGAAAGGATGGTACATTTCAACGTTCAGTTTATAAAAAAGACAAATGGAATGGAAGTTATCTCAATTTCAATAGCTTTTGTTCAATGAGTTACAAAAGGGCACTGGTCAAAACATTGTTTCACAGAACAGAAAGAATATGTACTGCCGATACACTAGAAGAGGAAGTTATGAATGTTAAAAAAAAATGTTTAAAGAATAACGGATACCCACTGAAATTTATTGAGGAATATGGCAAACGTGAAGATAAAAAAACCCAAAGAAATTACAGCAAATAAAAAGCTTATTTTTATGCAACTTAAATTCTAAGATGATAATGTCACAGGATCAATCGATATGAAACTAAAACTGCATTGATAAGAACTTATCCTGCAGCAAAATTGATTGTAATCTCCAAAACAACATGTTCTTTAACACAATCAAATTCACATGTATCTGCCAAAGCAGTTACATTGGTAGAACAGAAAGGAGAGCCTACATCCGATTCAAAGAACATATTCCAAAAAGTTTAACATCAAGTGAATTGAAAACATTCAACAGTGCCATCGCTAAAACATCTCCTTGATACAGGACACGAAGTCGACACACTGAAGTCCTTCAAGGTGATTAATAAATAATCAAGCTCCAACCTTCTGAAATTTGCAGAAGCATTAGTAATCAAACGTCTCAAACCAGATCTATGTATACAAAAAGAGATAGTAATAAATCTTTCTTTGCCCTGGTAACAATACCCCTACTTATTTATTTATTGCGTCATTATTTCAACTCTTTCTGAAGTTTAAATTACATCATACATAACTGACTGATTTTAATTCATATTTTCTTTATTACCAATAATCTATTTTCATGAGTTTTAATCACTAGTTCAATGTTCTGGAACTTTCTGTTTCAAACTTTATTTATTCATGACAATATTTTATGACTTCATTAACTCTACCGGAATCTTTGCTACATCATGATACATATATTCATCTTTAATCACTCTGTTATGGATAAATATGTCAATATCTGTAATAATGTTGAATTTTAAATCTTTTTGGGTTGTAAGCAACTGATGAGAACCTAATGAAATAGAATGAATTCATATTATTATTATTCTGTATCAATCTTTGTTCTTGCTCTCTTTAAGATAATAAAGGGAACTATGTGTATGAAATTACTTAAAATCCACTTTTATTAACTTACTTAATAGACAATGTTAATTGAATAATAATAATTCGTATATTTCTCTACTACTACCATATCTAATTAGACGTGTACTCTTGATCATATGACAGACTCTAGACAAAATATTGATCGGTTAAATATTACCACCCAATGATTCATTCTCTTCCTCATTTATATTATATATGTACACAGATCTTATTATTAGTCTTTGCTTTGAACTTGTTGTACCCTTATGCAATTTGATTGTAAATTTACCTCTGTATTCTCTTGCACATAGACACATTCACTTGACTGCTTCAAATTCACTTGATGTGTTTATGGCTTTGTTATCCATGCTATCCACTAATAAACGGTAATTATTCTCCTTATTGATTTCTGATTTCAAACACTGCGAGATTTATATAATAGCGATTACAAAGGTGATTAACTAATGAAGCTATAACACTACAAGGCTATAGAAATTACTATTATTTTTTGTAACCATCTTATATAAATTTGGTACGGCCGACAAAATACATGATAATAATTATATAATATGAATTCATAATTCCCAGTAGAGACTCTTTTTATACTGAATAAAGAATAAGAATAATCAACAAATTGATTGATAGTAACTTGAGGGAACTGGTGCTCTCTGGCGGATTCGATATCGTGTCACCCAGCTTCACAGTCAGGGAGCACCAGTTTCCTCAAGATTACAGGTACACCTTGCTGACGCGTGCCAAATAGCACGAAACCAGAGTCCAGGGTTTCCTGTTGACTACCTCCAACCACCATATAAATTTCAATACATAGTGCCCGCAGTGTCGAGTCACCTAGACTGGTGGCCACATTGCAACATGATCGATAGCATTCAATCTGCACTAATAAGGACTAGACAAGCAAGACATTGATCACCACCCAGTGATCAATCAATTGTAATTATTCTTTGAATAGACAATTATCTGACACATCTGTCTTTTTATATTTTATTTTCATTCTTGTTACCATTTACTCAACACTAGATTTTTAATGAAAGTTTTTCGACTTTATTGATAACTCATTTAATTCAAATCCTGCGAAGCGAAGTCATGGATGCGCACTGCTGAGGAGTCTTATACTAGGACGAAACGGTCATCCAGTGCTTTCAGGTTTTCCATGATGGTCTAGCTTCAATCGACTCATGATTTCAACTATTGAAATCATTTAGTATTTGTTTTACTATAAATTAAACCATAAAATTGATTGCATATAAATTAGAAAATCATATCGTTTGAAAGAGGATTTTATTCAGTAAAATTGACTTTAATTTGGATGATAGATTTCTCTTATCATCCATAAGTAAGTTAGTGTTATATGCTTCGATAACATCATAATGCATCATAAGGAATTGTGTAGAATGGTATAAATATGATGATATAATAACTGTATAATTTGAAAAAAAAACTTACATGAATTACCAATGGGGCAACTCGACAAACACTACCATTATTAGGAGCAGGTTTCAACTTAAGTATAAGACAAACCAGTGAGTAAATATCAATCATTCTGATTGTTTCTTGTAATTCTGTTGTTTGCTTTTTAGATATCTGAGGTCCCATTGCCATTAGAAATGGAGACATATCTTTGTAATCTTGATCATAACCATGAGAACCTTTATTTTCTATCAACAGACAATTGAAAATAATGAGATTTATGGCCCAAGTTTAATATCTCAATGTGAAATTTAATATAACATTTAGAGTTTAAAAAGCAAGATATATTTCGGTATCACTGTAAAAAGATAAATACTTTAATACTTCTGCATATCTTTGAGATTATGAAGTCAAACAAATCTCTAACTTGCAGGTAGAATGACATATTACTATGATGGACGGTGGGTAACAGTGGAATCCAGGGACACGTCAGCTAGAAGTACCTGTATCTCAGATTTGATGTTCACTCTGGGACTCAAACCCAATACCGTTCACTTCAAACGCCATTGCGTAATCCATTCAGCTACTGAGTCCTGATAGCCACTTGCTTGTGCAATGGGATGAAGTTGAATTCATTTGTTGTTATTTTACTAGTATCACATTGCTATTTAGGACTGCAAATATGTATAGTGGTCAGTAGTGGAATCCAGGACGTGCGTTTCTTCCTATTTGGGACTCATCAGATTTGCTTACAAAGCTTGTGGTTTAAGGCTATATCGCACAGGATTCACATATGCCAACAAGCAACTGATCAATTGCAGTCATAAATAACAATGGGAAGATACAAATAAAACAACATCAAGTGAATTTAATATATGACTGTGTTTAAAACCTATCATTTGTAATTTAAAACTATTCAAATTCATTTATTTTACTTGAAAATCTGTTACACTTTAGATTAAACATGATGAACGAATGTTCTTACATTTCGATAAATAATATCCATAGACACCAAGATCTGAAGAAGTCATATTGTGGTGTGAGCTACTTATATTGACATAAGTAGTATATAACGTGCGCTAAAAGGATGTAATGTCTGGCAGCAGAAAATGGAGAAGATCAAGAAAAGAAGAGCAAGAACGCAATGGAATTTGTAAGAAATCGCATGGACAATGAAATGGGAGACAATGGATTAGTGTTCGCAACGGAAACAGTACAGTTTGATATGATACATTGATAATTTGCAAATTGACGATTGACTTTATGGTATTCAGATTTTATTGAGATAGTCTGTAATTTTCGTGCTAAATACATTCGATTGTCCCCACCTGTGTTCTTGTTCACTACAATATGACCTTTATTTAATATCTGGGGATTGTTAAGATTATAAACCGAACAAAATTGCACAGAATAAGTGAATGAAGTTATAGGACTTTTCTGCTTTCTTGTCGGTTGTATAAATCCGAATTATACCATCTTTACACATGTGATTTCTGTTACATAGTAATTTATGAAACAACAGCAGATATTCAATTTACTTACACCACTTCAAAATTCCAGAAATGTAACAAGCTTCAACTGACGAATATCAAATAGTTTTGTTCTCGGATAAACATAAATATTAATTTGAATATTCATAATGTCTTATAGTCTCGATAATATGTTATTCTCGGTCAGAATGAGGATTTGTCGAGAATGTAGTAATTTTAATAGTTGAATTCATGAGTCGACCCTCATTCTGATAATGATCATGTGCTGACGAGTGATCAGCTTCAAAGTGGATTTCTTTAAGTTTTAACGAGAAACCGTGAACGATGGAGTCTAATGCTTGTCGGCTGGATACACTTATGTACATCAGAAAATGGATGAAGGGTTGTGGAAAATCATGGGTCGATTGAAGTTAGACATTAATTTTGTCCCGATGAGAATCTATTTCTGGAGTAATATTGCACATATATTTTTATTGTATAATTGTTAAGTAGTTAAACTATGCATATTTATGTTTCTCTTATTATAAGCTTTATTTTGACCCATGCACCATTCTTAAGTTATACCCAGTTTATTAATTACAGTCTCCCACATTCACAGCCACTTTTGACTAAATCTTGTACAAATGTTATTTTCTATTTTATTTTACGATGTGGTCTGTTCGAAATACATGATTCATATCTCAGAGGCTGAGATTGATGTTCTGGATTTAACAGACAGGGCTAGGCAGGGAGAAGGACCGATAAAGACTGTAGACTGCTGTATGGGTTGATGCGTTATTGGTCTAGTCGATAATTCACTGTTCTCTAATTGGCGATATCATTACGTTATATATTAATAGAGCACAAGGTCGCAAGTTATGACAATTAACACTCTTGAATGTCCGGCTCGGCGGTCTAGGGATTATATGTTCACGCGTGAAACTGAGAGTCGTGAATTCGAGTACCACGTGTACAATCATAGATACGCACCACTCAGGAATATCATACTAGGAAGAAATGGCCGTCCAGTGCTTCCGGAATTCCCAATGGTGGCCTAATTTAGATCGATTCATCAATTCAACTATTAAAATCTACTACTTATCCAGATAAATTCACATCTGCTATAGTTTCAAACAATATACTTTGCTTTAAACATAGTCACTTTTTGATTATTAATTTGGATATATGATTATAAAACCTGGTGAGAAATTACTGTAAAGAATGTTCTTCGTTCATATATTGTTGTTTTTATTGGGATCAATCAAATCATAATTTTAGTTTATTTATGAAGTGATCAAAAGGAAACAGAATTCTAATATTTCAGTGTAATGAGAAGTTCAATATAAAAATGAAGTATCTAGTTTTGAATTACAAAACAAGATGTGTGTCGAAAACATAACAGAAAGATGATGACTTTGATGTACCTGTGCTTTCATCTTCATGGTATTAAAAGAAAAAGAAAACGTAAACTGTATACAGAACAACGTAATACCATGTATTAATTCCCTATTCATAGCTTAAAACACTTCATTTCAATGAAATTTTGTCTGAAAATCTGTTTCAATTTCGACTTCACATTACAATATTTTTTTTTATTTTTCTTCAGTCATGGCATAAATCCATGAAGTTATTGACAAGTGAATTGAGTCATGTTATTAGGTCTAGACTACTTGGTTGGGATCTGCGAGACGGTAGGAAACGATGGTTAGAGACATTGAATGACATGGCTCAAAATCGTTTGCAGTGACGCAGGTGCATTCACTCTTTGTGTTCTCCCAAATTCTAATCATCTTATTTCTTTATGTACCTTTTTTCTTCTCTTTCCAAATTTATTTCACTGGATTATACCCCTTGAGTAACATCTTCAAACCATAATGTTTCTAATTACTCCTCATACTCTTACTGCCTCTACCAATACGGGATTTAAATCGATAACTTCACCTCCATGCTAATGTGGTATGGCAACTCGTACAAATTCTATGTTGTTACTGACTGACTGACTTCTTCTTCAGTAGTATCGATAGTTTTATAGAGGCCAAAATCAATGAAAAGAATACATACTTTATGAATTATACATACCATCTTGTCATACTTTCAGAACTTGGTGAAATTTAATACAGTTTTACAGGATAGATCTATTCAAGAATTAGATTTTTGTAACTGACTATCATTTAGTCTAGATTGTAGCAAAACAAACTTAAACTACTCACTAACTATCACCTTATAATCAATGAAACTTTGTAAAACATTAATTATGATCATCAGTAGTTATAGGCAGACATCCTTTACACTGCATAACTACTTTCTCTACTTATAAATATACTCTATTTTTGACTGTGTTTTTAATCAAAGCTACTCTTTGTCTTGATTCCGTTGCAAACTACTATATCAATCTCGTAAACTTAAGTTATTTCAAATATTTATTTATAAATGCTCACTTACTCAATGTTACCCCAGAATTTCTGTCAGCAATAATCGTCCATCCAATGTCTGCATATACAACAACAGGACCAACTCGATCACTTGAACCATAAAATAAACGTGTTGGTAGTTCCTCCTTCAAATAAACATTTAATCTGAAGTGTCGGTCTTTCAATTTGTTGTATAATGATATCGCAGTATGTCCTAGACTTTGAAAAACGTTAGTGGTAAGACTTACCTTGTCTTGGCCAAAGTGTCCAGATTTCCGCTGACTTCTTAGGAGCAGATGTATACTCATTCGGGTTTATGTAATCATGAAGATATATAACTCGGTTTGAACTGACGTTCGTCATTCCATGATCACTTGTTAAAATCAGATTGAGACAGCAACTAAGTGATGGTCGGTTTTCAATCGATGTTAAGAGATAATCTAGTCCATGATTTATCTCCTCAATAGCTTTGAAAACCTCGTCACTTGCCGCTCCATAAATATGTCCTGCTTTATCAGGTTGATGATAATACATAAGACCGAGGTTAATATTTTCATGTTCAAACCAACCCATCAAAATATCAATTCGCTGATTGAATGTAATGTTTTCATTGTAGGGTGCTAGATAATGAGTTGGTCTCTGGCCTTTGATTTTCGCCTCACTTCCAATCCAGAAAGCCACTCCACTTTTATGACCATCAAACTGGTTCGTTACCCAAATCGGTTCAGCTCCAACATCATAGAATCTAGAATCTGATGCTGTAGACTGATTTTTTGATGAGAATGTTGCATTAATAGTTGGATCATAAAACACATTATCTACTATTCCATGACTTTCAGGATGCATGCCTGTTACCATTGAAAAATGTGATGGGAATGTTAAAGTAGGAAATTCATTTTGTATACGTTTTACATAAATTCCTCGATTTTTAATCTTTTCAAATGCTGACATGTTTACACTTCTTTTCTCAGCCATATCAAAGTAATCATAACGAAATCCATCAAGAGAAAGAAGTATTACTTTGGGAACATGATAATGTATAGTACGACCAGAAGCATAGATTCTTTCAATATAAAGAAAGAAACAAATCAATAATAGGGAGATAAGTTTTTGCATAGTTTCAATAAAATACGTATAAATACATAAATAAATGTCTTAATTTTGCATTTGTATTCAAATATTATAGTTTGTTGATATATATATATTACATTAACTTATGCCAGTTAACCAATCACGTACAATGTTCACATGCAATTATTTCACTTCTAAAATTACACTTTCAAAGTAGATTAAATCAATAACGTTCAAACATTCATTTGATCTAAAATCTCAATTCTAATAATGTCAACTTAATATTCTTTATGAAGAAATGTTGATAAGTGGAACAGTTGATCTGATCAAATAACGGAACAATATCTTGATAAACATGATTTTGATTCTTTCAGTTTGGTTATAAATGTTTCCAAGTCCAATCATTTCATTTCATGAGATTTAGGGTTTAACTGAAGTTTGATGCAATAGAACATCGTAATCGCAAACATTTTCACTGATACAACAACACATAAAACATATGAATGTAGACAGTACATACAGATGAAATCAAATACAATATCTGACCGATGTATTATTTCACAGATCAACAATCCTATTTCTAGTGTAAGTGTTGTGGAGATTATTTAGTTCTTGATTGAGATGATCAACCGATTGATGTTAGACCACCGTTGGAAACCTAGAAGCACTGGAGGGCCGTTTCATCTTACTGTGAGACTCCTCAGCAGTGCGCATCCACGATCCTGCTCGCGGGACTCGAACCCAGGGCCTTCAGTCTCTCACGCGAACGCCTAACCTATTTGACCACTGATCCGGCATCCAAAGATGATGATGCGCACTGCTGAGGAGTCCCACAATAAGATGAAACGACCGTCCAGTGCTTCCAAGTTACTAAAGGTGGTCTAACATCAATCGGTTCATCATCTTAATAAAGAATCATATTTCTAACTGATTCCCATTCCGAATAATCAAATCAAACGATCTTTCAGAAAAACACTTAAACTACAGTGATGAAATGTGTATTTCACAGAATTTCATTCACATTATTCTTACAACCTTCAGGACACTAGTCATTTATCTGTCTCTATTATCAGGAACATATCAACGTCTTTATATCCTTCGTCATTTAATGTGATGTTTTCAACGTCAAATCTTTCATGAGAATGTTAATGTTTTTTCATTTTATTTAGTCGGGGGAAAATAATTGTGAATCGTAAGAAATGAGTGTATTTAACAGTTAGTCAACATGAGAATACAGTGGTCACCATAACCTTTCATCATACTTAGTGTCCTCATAGATCTCACTGAATTCTTATATCCACTTTAATGGAACCATTTTATTTGGAATACCTATCAAAACACAATCGTTCTACTCAGAATTCAGTTGATGAAACTTTCTTCACTTCAGTATCTATCCGTACCAATATCCTCTATAATAAACAAAAGATAACGTTAATGAGATATCTGTCCTATTTGACTTCAAGTATATATTGTAGTTAAATCCCTTTAATATCAACGCGAAAACCCAACTCAGTGAATGATGGATGATTCATCATGTACAAATGAAAAAGAGGTCTAATTACAAAGATACATACCATTATATACACACATATAAATGAAAGAATGACCGGAAATATCTGAATAATTTATCTGTCAATTTGTTGGAATAAAACGCCTATGAGTGTTTTATAACAGAGAAGCTTCTACAAATAACATTTCTTGCGTTTACATTATTAAGAAAATGTTACGATAAGAACAGTTTTTTGTTTCACATGGTGTAGAACACGGTCATATGTCAATGTTTACCGAGTTATGTAAACGACATATCCCACAGATAAACATAATAATAGGTTCATCAATATTTTAAGCACTGTCTTCTGAATACCTAGAGAGATGAACTGAAAAAGCCTATTTTATGAAACTAAATCTAATCAAAATCTTTGAACAATAGTCCTTGTTGAACTAGTGTTTTATTTTCATGTTAGAAGAAATGAGGATTTCTTAAGTAGCTAGGATATTCAAAATGTATAGTTCTTATACCGTCCAATGTACTCACTGTGAGTCACTGGCTTCATATACTCAACTAGAAAAGCTATTTAGATTATTTTTCAATCACATTTTCGCAGAAGTTTTAATAACTAATCATTCTTCTTAAAACTAACATAAATCAGAGTTACGCTGAATATATATAACAATCTGCAATGCATTGTAAGCAATCGTTAGATCTTTCAGAAGGAACGGGTTCTTGAATTATATTGTAATCCATATGTGTAAGCTGATAGAAAGTTTTAATTATCTAGTCCGATTATTGATTAATTCACTCTTTCACTATAGAACTGATGATCTTCTATTCAACTGATGACTCACTGACCAATAAACAATGACCGGCATTTCAACACCTATCGATCATCGAACTACTTTCAACTAAGTATTCAGTCACAAGAAGAAATTAGCAAGCAAATAAGATCTGTATGATATACTCGTCTCTAATGACTGGACTTGTACAATAAAGAACAGTAATTTCCTGATCACACACAACCATAATTAAAAATGCACATTTTAATCATAACTGTACCATTAAGTTAAAGAGAACTAAGTAACTGGTATATAACTAACTAACTATTTATAACTTAGCGAAGGTAAAAAGTATAACAATAGTTTTTGTAGGCTTACATTTCGAAGTGTGATGTGTGCTACTTATAATGACATAAGTAGTATATGATGTTAGTCGTGAACAAAAGGTCTGGCATCAGAGAGACAAGAGGATCGAACAGTAAAGAATAGAAACAGGATGAAATTTGTATAAAGATACAAAAACAATGAAGTTTTAGTAATTTTGGAGACAATTGGTGGACATTTTGCAAATTAAGCATTTACTTTATGATTGTTAGATTTTATTAACAAGTCCTGTAATTTTGTATTGAACGCATTAGATTGTCCCCACTGGTATTCTCGTTTACTACAGAAGAATATAAGGCTACTATAATCCTTGTGTCTAATGTACAAAAAAGTGGTCACTATAGCTTTAAATTTGTCTATTCTTTTCGTACTCGGCCTCATTTTCACAGTAATCAAAACTATTCTGATAAAGATAACGCTAATTCTACGTCACTAACATACTGTCAATCATATGATTAGTAAGTTGAATTCACTATTCATTTTTTTTCGAGTTAATATGAATGATGCCTGTGTTTTACATTATGACTTCACACAGATTATAAGTATTCACTACATAATGTACCAATAACATAAATTGATCAAAATATAATATTTTTATAAATTTTCTGACTTCATTTATTAATGGTAGATTCAATCAGCTCATCGAATTCTCAGTTGTTCTGACAGATTCACATGACATAACATTTGTTATTGATGTGTTGTATTTCACATCATTTCAGTAGATTATCAGTAGAAAATCACTTAGTAACTATTTTCAATAGACTCAAAATCATATGCTATAAATGAATCAAATAGTATACATTAAATAATGTTACTAATGGAATGTTCCACAATTAATGACATTGATTTGTGCCAAATTGATTTACTTATCAGAAACACTATGGATACTGGTTATCAATGACAATGTACTAACTAAATCAATCATTTGATTTACAAAATGATTTTAAAAAATGTATACGGTGTCAAGGTAGTTTATGAGTCAATGTTAACAATGAAAAAGATTATATCATAAGTGAAAAGTACAAGTTGATGATGATTTGATGACAGGTGTACTAGTTTTGATATGAATAATAAAGGCTTAAATCAATGTTACATATCATTATGTCAGTTAATTGTATAATCTATTAGGTACAACTTTTCACTGTACAAGTTACAAAAATGTACAATTGGAGACATTGTGATAACTGTCAATATGCATTGAAAAGAATGAACATTATTCAGAGGTTGATACATGAATTACTAACATCTAACTGGTGATCACTCAATATTTATCGTCAATATCGATCAAGAAATAAGAGACGGAAACTCGCTGAAATACTTTGAACTTTTCTTAATACCATAACCATTAAGAGTTTTCTATAAACCGTAAGTCCTAGTTAGCTGACAAATATGTAAATATGCTGTTGACATTACGTGACAAAAATTGATAAGCCCAATTGACGAGCACAATAATCTATTCATCACATGACTACTTACATAGACAAGTATATTTTTTGTCATAATTTTAAACTGCTCAACTACAAAGAATGTACAGGTAAAAACAATTAACGATTTTAATGGATTAGTAAAATAACACAATTGACAATCTTCCATTTATTTCTGACACCATTTTTCCGGCGACACTAAACAACTCTTTTCTACTAAGAATTACTGTTTGGAAAAGAACCCAATCACATAAATATTATTTGCTACGCTACTTTCTGAGTAAAATGAAGTTGGTATTATTTATTTTTAAAGTCAACATTTTGATCAAAACTCGGATGGAACAGTCAGACAGAATTATTTTTTTTATTGCAATAGTTGAGATCATGAATGAATCGAAGCTAGAGGAGCACCATGAAAAACCTGTTAATGTCTAACTTCAACTAATCCACGAAATTTTTATAAATCTCCATTGATTATATTGCTCAATCACTAAGGCTTAATTAGAATTCATCAATGTTGGTTCAGTTGACCTTTCCAATAGAAATGATATCGTTCTACTAGTAAACTGGTAGTACTACATTCACCTATCGTAACTATATGACAAAACACTGAAACATTCTGAATAAGTTTTGCATGTACTATTGTTAGACAGATGAGTGTTTATTAGATGACATTTCCAATACGAAATCGTTTACTTAAACCGTATATTTGATAAAGCTTATAAAGCGTTTACGAATACGTGGACAATAATCACATAATGATTACCAATCTTAAATGAATTTTGATGGTTTCATCACTTGACCTTTGTCATGGAGTTAAGGAATTGAAACAAAATAATTCAAATCAAATTGTGGGTGGCCCTGAAAAGGGCCTTTACTCGTTCTCTTAACAGTTCCGAATTTCATGAACAAAAAAGTTGCTATGACTCCGTTATAGCGTCGCACACGGGACAATGGATTCCATAGACGTGTGGTGATGGGTCGTAGGCAAAAAATAAATGAAGCATTGCTTCGCATGGACAAAAAATCTAGGCAATTCCATCAGCCGTTTCATGTGGCGGTTGCGCAAGATTGCAAATATCACAAAGCCTGTTGTCATATGCGCTTCCGTCATTGTCGTCATCTCGTTCAGTGAACTCCTCTGAGTTCATCGAACCGATTTCCACCTCGTCATTCCTTAACGTTGCATCCATATTGAGGTTATTTTGATAGTTGATAACTTACAAAATATGAAGGAAAGACATTGAGTGTTCACGGTAGTCCTTAATGAAAAATTATAATAACACTAATCAAATTACCTCGTTCGTCTACTCGGCTGTGAGGAACCCCTAGGTGTTCTACGGCCATTTCTCCAACATACGAATTTAATATACTGCTTCCGATCTCTATGGAAATGAGAATCCCTCACCACATAATGGCAGTACGTGGCTCTTTCGTACATTCTAATGGCGCTCTTCAACGCTTCAGAAGATTGGAACGCTACGAGATACAATGTGCTCAAGAAAGAACAGGTTATCGGTTTCTGTTTCAACGTGAGGAACGACGGAGATCATACTTCGCAAGTTACTACCGTCCATAATTGTAAGAAAATGTGCTCTGTCATCATGTCCTGATATTTTATATCGATTTGAAGAAATAAACGACTAATTATAACGAACTCAAAACTAGTTATTTGATTGAACGAGACAGAATGAAAATTATTGGAAGATGGGGATGAAAAATGTTTTCAAAAAGGACGAAAAAAGAATTTCACTCGAAAAAGAATACAAAAATGGCCGTGCATTAAATGTTTACCCAAAAAAGGGTATGGTAGTGAATGATACATAGAACGAAAGCTCATGTTATGTATAATAAGATAGGGACAAAAAATAAATATAAGTGTTTTACAGGGTTTGAATGAAATGAATTAACGTCTCAAGAAAATGGCTTTCGTAATTGTCTGGGCTTTTTAATTCCCCGTTCACAACAATGTTCAATAGAGAAATATATTCCACAAGCAGCCAGAAACACGGACAACAACAACAAGCACAACTCAAGCATCTATATACAACATAAAAATGTCCTTGGGAAGCGTTACAAATAGGCATACTAAAAGATACAACGAACCAATAACTTTTAAGATCCTCCCAAGTAGGATATACGACAAGAAGGTAAAAACGGTTGTTTTTGGCACCAAAACAAGAAATTCAACATTTTAAAATAGAATTACAAAAATAAGGAATTTACTAAGTGAGTTCTAGGGATCTAACATCCCCCCCAACAACTATATAAAACATTGATAAATCACAACGATTATCTTATAACTATGATCATTTATTCCAATTAAATGACTTGGATATTTCATCATTGTTTGAGTTACATTATTCAATATAGAAAGGAATGTTTTTCTGACTGATTAAGACAAGTTTACAAAATACCTATCTAACTTCAAATCGTTAATCATCGATTGTATCAGTCAATTTCATATTAATGATTGGTAACATTTATTTTCCAATATCATAATACACATAAAAATGTGAAGAAGATGTAACAGAATTAAAACATTTGTGCTGTTTTTTTTTGAAGATTTGCATATTCCTCTAATTTCTAAAATTTAGTTCTGGTGAAAATGAAATTAAAAAAAAAACTTTCTGATATGACGGATCAATATGCTACACATGATGTAAATCATGGTCTCTCTTTTTGTTTGGATCTAGTCTAACAAAAAAGAATAATCATTTCATAGTTACAGCTTCAGAACCGTTGGCCGGACACTGTTAGCAACAACGTACTGTGGGAGAGAACAAACCAGATCCCAGCGGAGGAAGAAATCAGAAAGAAGCGCTGGAAGTGGATAGGACACACATAGAGGAAAGCACCCAACTGCGTCACAAGACAAGCACTCACATGGAATCCTCAAGGCCAAAGGAAAAGAGGAAGACCAAAGAACACATTACGCCGAGAAATGGAAATAGACATGAAAAAGATGAACAAGAATTGGATGGAATTAGAAAAGGAGGCCCAGGACAGAGTGGGTTGGAGAATGCTGGTCGGCGGCCTATGCTCCATTGGGAGTAACAGGCGTAAGTAAGTAATTAAGTAAGTTACAGCTTACCTTTTTGCTAGTGAATAGAGTATATAATAGGCTGAAAGTTATAAAACTATACCTTGGACTTTTGTTGATTGTTTAAGTACTTCTGTTACATTATCCTCATAGACGTTTTGATTATTTATTAAACGATCCTCTCTTGTTATCTTACCTATCAACACTTGGTGAATCAATATTATAATTAGTTAAATTTTGGATTATTCAATTTTTCTATATTTCTAACTTACTTTGATCAGTAGATCTTGGTGTACGTTCACTCTGTACTGATTACTTCAAAATAGTAACTTTTGTAAGTTCTATGTGGTAAAGATTGTGGAGAAGATTTGTAGCTCAGGTGGACGATTTTGATGAAGTTTTGTTCTGTGAGCTGAATGGTTTGGTCGTGGAGATTTCATCGTTCTTCTTAACGACATCATCAGCACAAACTTCAGATAGAAGTGCTATTAGGGATACATTCACCGCTTATGCCTGCATTCTAGTTTTGATAGAAACATGATCCATTTATGATAGAAGAGCTTGATTGAAATTCGGTCAAGATTATCAACAACAAGATAACTTTGACCATGATTACTAATAATGTAAACCTTACACCCGTTGAACTTGTTAATGGATTTTTGGATTCTGTAATTCGGTGGATAATCTAATATAATTTGAGCTGGGCTGTGCTCAGTCCGAGCATCAGTGTTAACATCAAAAATCGAATCCAGATAAATTCAGTGGATTGGTCTTAATTAAAACGAAACGCGCATCCTGAGTTTCATTACTAAAAGCAACCTATAGATTATAGATTAAAAAACGCGAATTGTTTAAAACCAAATTACGTACGATATTTTCACCACTACTCATTAGTAGTTTATCTGAATATTCGCATTACCTAGCGTGACTACTGACAGGATTATGATTCAGTTTAATCCACTTATTCAGAGAATAAATAAACAAATTAAATTAATATCAGAGGGGGTTTTGTGGAGATTATAGTAATTTCAACAGTTGAGATCATGAGTCAATTGAGGCTAGGCGGGGTCGTGGATGCGCACTGCTGAGGAGTCCCACAATAGGACGAAACGGTCGTTTATTCAACATCACTTACTTTCTGATTCAATGTGATGATCATTCAGTGTAGTATTCGTTTTCTTTCCTCGTATGATATTTTATTCTGTATAATATACGATATTCTTGTATTTAATTGACAATAACTATCCCCTGTATGTGACTTGTGATAACTGAATGTTTTTTATATATGTGATTTCATCCTAATTATTAATCAAAGTGTGTACTGTAGATCACCAGCGTAGATGATCTATGTCGAATGATTGGAGGCCTACTCGAGTTAGACGGGAATGGTGTGACAAGCCAGCTAACGTCGAAATCATTCCTCATGGTCAGCACCTTACATGGACTACCATACCGACATATCACGGTACTATAGATGATTTGAAGATTGTACAACACAGAGGAAGTTATTACAGAAATATGTTAGTTAAAGTAGATCTAAGCAAAAGCAAGACCACCGCCGTATGGGCCAGTCCATGGCGTATGATTAACTGATGCGCGTTAGTTGTCCTTGACCTTGACGAGGATCAGTGATTTGTTCGATATTCAGTGACCTAAATGCCGGATGATTTGGCTAAGGCTCAGTGAAATTTCACTGGCCTTAAAGCACAACCAATATATAAATGAGTGTATTTTCGACTACGGTCGTCGACATTGTCTGGAATAACATTCGTTTCACTAGTCTTCTGTCTTCTCATTGTGACTTGGAAGGGTTATAGCGTTCAAGTTCTCAAGTTGTACGCGTCATATCAGAATATAAGCTGTAGATATAACAAAGAATTACATAAATTATTGTGATTAAACAAACAGTCAATAAACATGCAAGAAATAAAAATAAACTGTTAGGAATGTCAAGAGAGTACCACTACAATAATAAATGGACTTAACATTACCTGGAAACACCGCACAATATTAAGCTGCTGTTATATGTTGGAAAATGAGTGATATTAACACTAGCTACTGGATAACGTTAAACACTACAACATAAAGCAAAAACACTGAACAAAGAGGATATGAAAATAAAAGGAGCAAACAGAGCTAAGGCAACTAGTGAATCTTCTACTAAGAAATGTATTCTTGTAAAGTCAGATAATAAAGCTGTTATCTGCAAAAGTATATTTTTGACAAATTTATAGGGTGAGTGATAGACCCAGATAAAAATACTTAATTTATTCATCTCTGATCACTTTTTACCATAATCATTTCATCAAGCTGTGATGTTCGAGTAAACAACCGACCCAAGGTCGAGAAATACCACTATGATTGTAAGTCAGTAAATATGTCCATGTTTCAGAAACTAAGGAACGGTGAATATCTAGTCGGCATGTTTATGTACAAGCCTGATAGTAGCCTGAGTTTCCTGAAATGGTCTTTCACGTTCCTTCTTAAATGTTCACATCATGTTCACATCACTCATCATGATACAACTGATCTGCATAATAATGAGTGCTAATCATTGATTCGTCCAGTTTCATAAAAATAATGAGTACTAGTTAAACAAATAAAAAAAAACCTTAAAATAAAACAGCCCATTTATTGATGGCGTTTGCTGTATACATTTAGATATCAAAACAGTATAATATATTGTGGAGTCAATCACGTACGACGGATAATCAATGTTTCTCGAAGTAATTTTCATAAAAACTAAACTCTAGCACACTTTCACACACAAACGTTTACTACTCCGATGAAGATACATTTACAAAATTAATTTCGATTCGATTATTTAAAAGTGAAGTGGACAATTGGCACTGCAGCTAGTCCCAGTAAAAATTTCATTGTCAATGATTAATTCGGAACTTGGAATATTTCAAGAATATCCACGTTATGGAATGTAGGCGTTTTCTGCAACCCTAATATTATAAAATGTACCCGATAGTATGGCATTCTCTACATGGTCTTTCATTTGCAAACCTTTTATGCATATCCGATATATTCATGATGACCGGATGGAACAATGGAGTGAAACGGTATACAACAAGATAGAACCACCGTTTTTTTATTTGTTTTAAAGTGACAGTAATCGAAAAAATATCACAAAACAAAGTACAGTGCAAGAGATATTTTTTCATTATACAAGTTACTTTCCAAAATAAAAGTACTCTCGATAATACTGAAGTTAGGTGAATGACTGTTCAACTTTTGAACCCTGAAATTATGGGGTGAATAGTGTGAAAGTATAGATTTTGAAACCATCGAACGAAGAATCATTATTATTATTCTTATTGTATCAACATTAAACGATTCAATCGTTATATTCCAAACTGTTGTAATATGTCAAATTGTCCCAGATTCAAGTTTGTTTAATTAATTTCATATTACTATGGATTCGTTAAATTTAAAACTAGGTCGTGTACAAATTGTAATTTTCTAATCGTATTGTCATGTGGTCGAACATTTCGGATACATTATTGTATAAGTCATAAGTCATGGCTTAATAAACTACACCAAACAATAAATCTGACTTCTCTCTTCGTCTTCTAATTAGAGATTGAGTGAGAAGAAGCTCGATGACCACCGGATGTTAAGGCCTTGATTGTGATGCAGTAGTCAGTTAGTCAATTGGTAATTAGAAAGTCACCAGTTCTGTAGGCAATAAAGGTGAACTAATCGATAATTAGACAACAGATAATACAAAGATTACTGTAATAACGACCTGATCACTCCTCTCTTCTCTGTGCACACCAGACTATAGTATAGACAGAAATCAACAGTCCTCAATACAAACTACTTAAATCACACCAAGTAACTGTCCACAATCTACTTAAAAATTGTCCATCATGAAACAGACATGTTAATAATGACATTTGACACTTGTCGAAATGCGAAGGAAGTGTGAGTGCTGAGACAGTATTAGTAGGATTATCAAGTTCAGTGGTTTTCGCACGAAACAGTTCAAACCATTTGATACGTGAAAGAACGAATCAGGCAAGAACAACGCGAAAGTCTTAGATGGTGGTGGCTAGCAGTGGAAAACAAGATGCACGTCTCGTCCTGTTACGGACTCGTCAGATGGATGTAGCTGCATCTCAGACTTGATGATCGCTCTGAGATTCGAACCTAGTAAACCTCTTTTCAAATGCCATCGTGCTATCCAAAGAGAAGATTCAAGAAACGGATTCGAAAACCAATTAAACTTCATCCCATTGCACAAGCTACTGGCTATCAAGACTCAGTAGCGACGGGCATAAAGTGATGCTGTCTGAAATGAACGGAACTGGGTACGAGTATCGGAGTAAACATAACCTCTGGGATACAGGTACATAAAATTAACGAGCCCTAAACTGGACGAAACGCGCGTCCTGGATTCCGCTAGTAGCCACCATCATCTCAGCTTGTTAAGCTTGTGACTGAAAGCAATATCGAGGCAATCCACACAGGATACACACATGCCGATAAGAGATTCATCGATTGCAGTCCTAAACAACAATGGGAACACTAGAGCAACCAATACAAAAATGAATTAAAAAGCAACATATATTTACGAAATTCTGAGAACTAGTACACTGGGAAACGTCTAGCAAACAACGGCATTCTCTTCATCAACGTTCACTTCATTAAATGATGATCACTAATCAGAACTTAATATTTGAATGAAAGCAATTTCATTCGTGTCAGTTTGTTATCACTAGATGAATGACAAGTTCCGTTTTGAAGGAATTTCGCTATTTATGTACCGACTTTAAATAACAGCCTTACAAAATGCCAACTGAATGAATGAATTAAGTTCGTGTAACCAACAACAACAACAACCTTTCACCTTGTCGTTTGTAGAGTAAGAAAAGATAGCATCATACGCAGAAAATCTAAACGTCACACTTACAATGCTTATGCCTATTGTGAGTGTCACAAGATCAATCTGCAATCGTTTTGTGTGAATACAACGATGGCATAAGAAAGAAGATCGTTAAAACAGCAACCTATTCATTCATGTAAACATACATTAAGCTCATGTTATACAATATTTACATTATAACGGTTATCGAGGTGATCGACTAACGAAGCAAAGTCACTACAAGTCTCTTACTGGTGTATGTTGATCATATGTGAATTGCCTTGGAACTGCCTTAAATCACAGACATCACAAGACGAGATAGGTTGTGGCGAGTTATGAAATCCAGGACACGTACCTCATCCTACTTGAGACACGTCAGCTTGATTTGCCTGTATTCCACAGTTGACTTTGTTGTAGACAAAAGGAAAATACACATGAAATCGACATCACTACACAGAATAGACTTTAATTTAAACTCAAACTAAATCTAAGTGATCATAATTAGCAAGTCTAAGTTAAGTAAACTAACTAAACTTTATTTTATCGAATAGTACATTTCTTGATATGATCAAAACGTACAACTTTGATGATGTGTAACTACTGACGACGAGTAGACAAGATAATTAAGTTCAAATCATTCCAGGGTATGGTTAAATTATAATGAACATTTTATCTATTCAACATTCTCAGGTCGTTTGTCTAAGCAAGAATGAAAGTGGTGTGATAAAAGACAAAGGATCAGTACATTTATCACTTCATTGTTGTTATCAATATGAATAATTAGTACATTTCTAGACATTATCAAAATGTAAAATTTTTTATGTTTTCAAGACAAGTAAAATATTCTCAATGAAGTGTTACTAATGACGAGGAGTGGACAAGATCATTTAGGTCAAATCATTCTTGGGTATTGTTAGACAGTTTCACAAATTTTTGAAAAATATCTAAAACTTAGAAAAACTGTCAGACAATACTAACGTTAGAATTTTCAATACAAATGTCTAGACATTTTTATTGTACAAAGCGGAAACGTGAAGCAATACTACTACAACCATCGTAGGAAAGGTACAGAAATTTGTAAACAACTGTCTACTCAAGATACTCAATGTCCATTGTTCAGACACCAACAACATCAACCTATTTCAGCTGAGAACAAACCAACTCCCAGTTGAAGTGGAAAGTAGATAAAAATCATGGAAGTGGATAGGATGCACATTACATTGATCATCAAACTGAATCATACAGCAAGTTTTGACTTGGAATTCTCATAGCAAAATGAAACAATACAGAGCGAAACACATATTGTGTTAGAACTTAAATGCACACATCAAAAGAATAAATAACACTTGAGATCAAATGAAAAGGAGAGAGGGCACAGGGCAGAGTTAAGTGGAGAATCAAGGTCAGCAGATTATGTTCCACCAGGAGTAACAGGCGGAAGTAAATGATGATCTTGAGAATTCAATTCAAAGAAATATTTATTACATATTCCACAAACTATATCAAGAAATAAATTTATCGCTTCTGTTAAATTATAGTAAAGTCCATCTGACTGTTGAATTGCATTCTACACAACGTACATGTAAAATAACGAAAACAGTGAATTTCTTGTGTTTCATGTAATTCCTGGTTTATGTAAATGAATGTAACTTCCAAAAGTAGTTCATTGAAAGTAGAATTATATTTTGCTATCGAAAGTTGATTTACTAGTGACGCGTAATGTCTGAGTGTTTGTTCAAAAATCTGCATCATATTCAAACACTGAAATATGAACAATGATAATTCCTTTCAACAAACTCTCTCTACCAGTTCCACAGTTATATATACAAATCAAAGAATGTTCCATAAGATTCTATCCACACTACCAAATGCTATCCCACAGCCATGGAAATTGATGTACAGTGATTAGTTGCATTCGATCGGTTGTTCATCAATCGTCCATAGGATCACGATTTGGTCTGTACACGACCGATCCTTATCGAATCCTGCCTGTTGATCTCGAAGTTGGACGTTTACTGAATGTTTCATTTGGTTCAATAACGCTGTCGAAAACGTTTCCTTGTAGTGGTAGTAGTGTTATGCCTATGTAGTTCTCACACTTGTTGAGATAGTCATAATGGGTCATTCTGTAATGAAGATTACTTAATTTACTAGCCCTGAAGTTGGCTGAAGTTAGAGGAGTTAAACATATTACTTTAATAGACATACCTCAAACTTTATAGTCCAAACGCTCAATGCCTGTTATCATTTTAGTTAATTACACAAATTCTAAACCAAACTATACATTTTTCATACCCACCATCATATACATAAATAAACACAGTAACGTCGCATACAAAATCTCTTTGACTAAGAATAGCTCTACATTGTCTTATTCAACATTCGTCAGTCGGATGTATCTGCATCCCACAGTTGATTTTCACTTCAGAACTCCAACCCACAACTTTTCGCTTCCAACGTCATCTCGTCCAATTACAGTCCCAAACAACCCATATACTCATTCGGATTACTTGGATAGACCGATCTTGAGTTAGCACAGTAGGAAACTAACAGTAACTGAGTTGCACTGTTGACAAAATGTACCAGCTTATTGAGAACTTACATTATTGAACACCAAAATCTTTTACATAACTTCTAGTATTTCATACTAATTTTAGTCAGAATAAATCAAAACAAATCTGGCTACTGTATGTCTGTCATAAACTAATCACCTTCATATTTTATTACAAAACACAACGACAGTGAAATATTGTGAAATCACTCATCTGTTAACTACAACATCGAAAAAATGCCTAGCATTCTTTGATGATTTGCATTATATGAGAAAACCAGTTGGTTACAAATATCCGATCATGGATTACTGACAAAACTTCAAATTGGATATTCAATTACAATCAGTGTATACTAGTTGAAAAGCATTTTGATCATAAGTGTTCAGGTTAATCTTTCGCATAATCAATGACTTCAGTGATAAGTGGTGTCAAATCTGGTACATTAGGTTGATTGTATAGTCCGATTAATTGCTAAATATAAACTGGGTTAAACGAATTAGCACCTTTATTGGTACCGAGATCCAAACAGGCTACTACATCATATTCAAATATGTCGTGTATTTTCGTTTTCTTACTAATCATGGAAAGCTGATGTTATCTGAAATGAAAACTAAAGGGTAGATTATTTTACTTGTAGGAAGACAGATGTAAACTTTACACAGAGGTATACTCAGTTCTGTAATGGTATATAATACTAATCCAGTTACATGATTCATGTGGGCATTAACGATAAGAAGGAAACAAGTGAGTAAATCATCAATAGACTACTATGATAACTTCAGGACGTCTTTCTTCAGATATCATTCTGATTATTACTTAATACAGTGATCAAGATAGACGGTTTCATATTGTCTTTTATTATCTAAAGTCAGCTAGAAAAACCAAATGGTTATCATAACTGAGATAAATTCCTTCACTACTTAGGTGTAACGTAACGCATTCCCCATACATATATGTTTGTGATAAGGCAAAAGCACTGCGTAGCAGTATGAAGGGAAGTTTTATTAGTAAACATAATCATGATAATGTTTACGTCAGTCACTCTAAGAAATAGACAAATACAAACATATTCTGTGAATCGTGATTCGTTGAAGCATCTTCACGACACCTGTCCGTCGTCCAGCCTCCCACCATCAAAAATACTATATAAACACGAGTTGTTTTCATCAATTTATCTGTCAACAGTGAACATGCTTAAATTCATTTTGTTACTCACAATTTTAACTGTCATGTGGAATGGTGAGTTTTGCATTGCAATCATGTTACGAAATCAGCATCGAGTATTCGACCATATTGTAATATTTGGAAATATAAATTTATCTGAAATATATATTTTATATACTCTTAATAAGACATGCATTATTATCCCCAACTTGTTTAGATGTATCCACTACACCTCATATAAACATGGCGAGTAAGTATGAAGCTTGTTTGTTTCATATGTGAAGTGATACAGAAATATTGTTTATTAGCTTTCTATTTATTAAAATTTATCAGAAAGGGGATATTGTAGAGATTGTAGTAAATTATTAGTTGAATTCATGAGTCGATTGAAGCTAGACAACCATGGAAAACGTGGAATCAGTGGACGGCCGTTTCGTTCAAGTACGGGATTCCTCAGCAGTGCGCATCAACGACTAATGAATGACCGGAATTGACTAGATGCTCGAAAATTTATGTTTTGATTGACTTCTATAATCCTTTTGAAAGTCATGTAAAGTGATGTTGGCAGATGCGTTTCGAATGAGGTCGTTCTGTGCGGCCAATATAATCTACTCCACAAGAGCAAGAAAATTAAATCATCGAAAAGGACATTTTCTTCACTCATTTGTCTTCCTTCTTTAATAACACAGTGGTTCATTTTCGTTATTCATTTCAATTCCAAAAAAACAACAACACTTACTGGTACATGAACATCCCAAACCAAACAGGTACTATTGTTTTATTACATTGATACAAGACAGAATTCACGCTAATCAATGACTAACTTTCATTTTCTATTTTAGTCAATAGAAAGCGAATGAATATCAGTTCTACAAGTAAATTTTACAAAGATCTTTTCTTTTATTAATCACTCATACAATCTGTTGAAATCTATTTAGGGGATGTGTTCACTCACTTTCCATTCAGTTATTAGTAATTACACAATAAATATATAATTTCGATAATGCAATGAGAAGACATAGTTTATCAAAATTATAAACTCTACAATTTATTCGATTTTTCATCGTATATATAGTCCAAGAACTCCGGGAATGGTTGGCACTAAAAAGGCGTAAGTTTGAAACCTCAGTTTAGAAATTGTTTAGAAGTCCTTTTCAGTTGACTACAGTAGGTGTATGTTAATTGAACGCTACCTGACATACACCATCATTAACATTACACACAATTGACATTATTTAAATCTAAAATTCTTCATAATATCCCATCTGACTTCAGTTCAAAAATCATATCAACTATGTTGTTATTGTAGGTCAGTATTTTTCGATGAGAAATCAAACTACTTCTCAGTACGTTCTGTTTTACTCAAAGTTACCAGACGTAATTTAATCTTGTATTACTAATTGCATATTTGACTATGGATGTTCAATCAAATTAAAAAAACAGTCACTATCTGGCATAACCACATTGATGCCAGTTTGAGATGACTACCTTAATAAACACATTACACTTTACAACAGACCAGACAACCTGAGATTTGGAACACACTGAACACTTTACACATTAATACAACATTGAAAATATGTCATATAGATTAAATACACCAGTGTTATTCATCTCCAAGTATATCTCTTCATAGTAACTGAATGTGAAAATAGTGTAGAACAGAAAAACTCATTTGAATCTCATCAACAATATGAACTAGCTTGTCTATAATGTAAATCTTATTTTCACAAGTGAAAATTTCACTAGACGTTGTATATCATTCACCGAATGGTACAGACTACTAATTTTCATGTGATTAATTCAAACAACACAACGTGATAATAATTAGACTGAATAGCTATTTTACCTAGTTTTACAGAATGTACTACTTACAAATAAAAAATTGGAAACCTATTTATTCAACCAGTGACCAAGTACAGATTAGTGTACGTTACTTTGAATCATTGCCCAAGTGTATAAGGGCTGTATTGCACATATCCGATTGACGAAAACGAATTAGGCGTAATAATACAGCCAACAATTGAACGCTTTAATCACTTAAACACTATCACAACTACAACAACAAAATACTGAATAATTTCTATTTTTCTTCCTTTTCATTGTAGATAAATGAATGTGGACAAATAACAATGGAAACTTAATTAAAATAAACATTTCAATTAAGGAACTTTTGTTATTCTCTTCACATTTTCGAAATACTCAATCGTAATTCGATGTAGTACAAATCTACACTGTGTAACGTAGTGATTTACTTGCTCGAAAAGAGACTAGCAAATACCATATAATTTATATGACACAGTTTGTATAACGATGAACTCTATTCATTCATAGGGTATAACAGGAAAATAAAGACTTGCTAAACGATAAATTGCCTACAATATTCGCTTTGATATTAAAACATCGTTTATGCCATCTACACTGATGATCGTCGTTCCAATATGTGGCTTTCATAAAACTTATGCTAACACAATAACAAAATTTACTACTGTGACTCATTTACACCTAGAAAAAGAGCTTCAACGCTGTATTCACTTACTCTTTAATTCAGTTTCTGCCAATCAACATCATATCATTTGGCCATCTATTTCGATTTACTCCTGCCACTAGAACATACTGCAGATTTCCAATAAATATTTGAGAACTTCCAGATAAGCACTGCATTTGAAAATATGTTTCTACATATATCCAAGAGGTTTCGATGAGACAGAAAATCAACATCAACGTAACCATACCAATGATTAAACAGATATTTCTTAAAACAAATTTGACTACTAGATATAACACTTTTCAATCTTGATTCACTCAGTTAAATTAACATACTGTAGAATTTACTGAACGAAATCCGACAACCACAAAGAACAATTCACAACCGATAACTAATTACTATTCTATAGTTTGCTTTTAATTACACATCATGTTATAGTCATCATCAATCGAAGTATTCAACTATCAACACCACTACCACATACCTAAATTCAAGTACTGAAAACATCATAACAAATAGGGTAAAACTATGTTAGCTGGTTGGAGGTGGTAGTCAAGAAATCATGAATCTGAGTTTCACAGTACTTGGAACTCGTCAGCAGAGTGTACCTGTAACTAGACCAATAAAATTCGGTCAGCAATATATATAAAACTAGAAAAATTTGACGTTGGTCACTAATAAGTGAACAATCAATTATAAGTATATCTCAGTCAGGCAGAAAATTTTGTCAGGACATTAAAGACTGCTATTGATTCTATAGCCACCTCAACATTTAATGAGCTGGAGAGGGGATTAGATTTATTTTTATTGCAATATAGAAATGCCAGACATTCGGTGACGAAGGAGACTCCAGCAAAGCTACTGAAAGGAAGAATTCTTCGGTCGAATATGAAATGTTTGGAGTCTGCAGAAGTTACATACTATTGAAGAAATGATCTTCGACCATCTACGGTTATTGTTCCGAAGAATGCCGGAAAATCGATGGTGTGAATTCTAGACATCAATGACTTAAGTACACACAGTCGACATGTTGATCAAATACAATTTCAGTAAACCAGGTGAGTCAGTTTCAATTTCGGTTGTTCATTCTAATACTTATGAGTGCATTCTAGATAATACAGAGTTTTTATACAATACAATGTCGGACAGACTCAGGATGAATTTGAGAAGAAGACGTACGATTAATTACAAACACCTAGACTCCAATTCAAGCTGTGGCGGATGTGGTGTTTGAACAAACTAATGATTTTTCTTTTGCTTTTTGAATGCTCGCCTTCGAATTCTAAATACAATACATTCGTTCATGTTCGTGTCGTACTTCTTGATTCGATTGCGTTATTTCAGGGATTCTTAGTTCACACTACAATTCATATACCTGTGAATACAATGCAATTACATCTCAAACTTAGTTACTAGTGGGCATAAGGTTTGTGGAGAATAGTTTACTTCAAAGGTTTTCGTTCATGGGATTCCGGAATTATTCGTCAAAAGGTAACTTGAGGATCCTCGAAAATGATTCAAGGTGGAGATATCTGCATACATAAAGATGGAGAATCCTACACTAAGACGATATAGCACACTACTCTTCTTATTTTAACTTTAGTGTTTCCTGTTAGGTAAGTCATAGATTGCACGATCTGATTAACGACTGGTCCAAACAGCTCGCAATGCATCCGAATAATAAATGCATATAGAAATTACGTAATTCATCAAGTTTTAAAACAATCGATCGTGAGAAATTACAAATTCAATAGGAAATACAGTCTTTAGTGACAATGTCAAGACAACTTGTAAAGATAAGAGGGTATCAATTGCGTACAAGTGAAAGGTAGGTAATGACAATGAAATTGAATAGGTTTATTAGTCAATCGGTCATAAGCAACGTAAAACCTGGCACAAATGTGAATCGGTAGTTCAAATTTCCAAACCACATCATCAAAACAATATGAAGTTATCGAGATGAATGCAAAACAGTGGAAGCAGTAACAGTCTTTATGATGTAAGAGCACGTTGGAAGAAGGTCTTGATCAGCTAAACCAAAATATGTAGCACTCGTCCATGAAGTCATCGACTGTTGATCTGAGCCATATTGGTAGATGTAGATTACTTACTTTAGGCTTGGGCCATACTTGTCATCAGTGGATAAAAGTAGGTTGAGTGAAATGGCTCAGAATCAGACGAAATAGAGCAAATCCAGTCACTTTGATTCAAACATATCTTTTCATTCGATCTTCTCAAACCATACTCAAAATATTAGAATTTATCTTCCGAATTTCACCTAGTCATGTCAAAGTAGTATGACAGTCTGAGCTAACGTGCACTTGTGCCATGCTCCACGCTGGTTATCACTAATAACTGACTAGATTCAATCTTCAGGGTAAAGGTGAATCCATCAATATGCAAGCCTAATATAACGACGAATTTTTCCTCGAAGGACATTCATACAGAGGTGAACAAGAACACGAGTGGGGGCAATCGATTGCTTCTGGTCACGAAATTACAGAACATCTTAGTAAAATCTAAGAACCAAACAGTAAATAATTGATTTGCGAAATATCAAACAAATGTCTAAAACTTGACTGTTTCTTTTGCAAATATCAGTCCATCGTCTCACATTTCATTGTTCATGTAATTTTATACCAACTGCTTACCCATCCCGTTCTTTCCTTCTCGGTCTCCTACTGAAATACATTCTATTCCTAACCATTGTTATATTCTACTTATATGGATATAAGTAGCTCACACTACAATACGACTTCAAGTCTACACACTGTTACCCGATGATCTCAATTAAAATTTTATTATGTAACTGATAGAAATAAGTGAAAGAAACTTACTTAGTCCCACCTAAAGTAGTTGTAGAATATGTGGGTTTGACACGTACAAATCCAGCGCATTGAGCGAACGTAGCTTGTCCAATACCTTTAACCTAAAATAAAACCGCTATCCATAAATTACCCTAATTAATTACTTACAATTTACCTTGAATATATTACTCTGGATTCGTATAACTTAAAACTAGGTCGTGTACACATTGTAATTTTCTAATCGTATTGTCATGTCGTCGAACATTTCAGATACGTTACTGTATAAGTCATAAGTCATGGCTTAATAAACTACATCAAACAACAAATCTGACTTCTCTCTTCGTCTTCTAATTAGAGATTGAGTCAGAAGAAGCTCGATGACCACCGGATATTGAGGCCTTGATTGTGATGCAGTAGTCAGTCAGTCAATTGGTAATTAGAAAGTCACCAGTTCTGTAGTCAAACTTTGTGGATCATGAAACAGACATGTTAGTAATGACATTTGACACTTGTCGAAATGCGAAGGAAGTGTGAGTGCTGAGACAGTATTAGTAGGATTATCAAGTTCAGTGGTTTTCGCACGAAACAGTTCAAACCATTTGATACGTGAAAGAACGAATCAGGCAAGAACAACGCGAAATTTTTAGATGATGGTGGCTAGCAGTGGAAAACAAGATGCACGTCTCGTCCTGTTTCGGACTCGTCAGATGGATGTAGCTGCATCTCAGACTTGATGATCGCTCTGAGATTCGAACCTAGTAAACCTCTTTTCAAATGCCATCGTGCTATCCAAAGAGAAGATTCAAGAAACGGATTCGAAAACCAATTAAACTTCATCCCATTGCACAAGCTACTGGCTATCAAGACTCAGTAGCGACGGGCATAAAGTGATGCTGTCTGAAATGAACGGAACTGGGTACGAGTATCGGAGTAAACATAACCTCTGTGATACAGGCACATAAAATTAACGAGCCCTAAACTGGACGAAACGCGCGTCCTGGATTCCGCTAGTAGCCACCATCATCTCAGCTTGTTCAGCTTGTGACTGAAAGCAATATCGAGGCAATCCACACAGGATACACACATGCCAATAAGAGATTCATCAATCGCAGTCCTAAACAACAATGGGAACACTAGAGCAACCATTACAAAAATGAATTAAAAAGCAACATATATTTACGAAATTCTGAGAACTAGTACACTGGGAAACGTCTAGCAAACAACGGCATTCTCTTCATCAACGTTCACTTCACTAAATGATGATCACTAATCAGAACTTAATATTTGAATGAAAGCAATTTCATTCGTGTCAGTTTGTTATCACTAGATGAATGACAAGTTCCGTTTTGAAGGAATTTCGCTATTTATGTACCGACTTTAAATAACAGCCTTACAAAATGCCAACTGAATGAATGAATTAAGTTCGTGTAACCAACAACAACAACAACCTATCACCTTGTCGTTTGTAGAGTAAGTGTTATAACTGTGAGACAGTAGCTGATTAGAGGGGAGCGAATTTATCGATCGGACCAAAGACGCACAGACACGTAGAACGACCTAGGGTTCTGATTGGTCCCGCTTCCCTATCTAGCCCAGCAGTTGAGTCCAGAACGCAAGTCACAGCCTCGGATATATGAATCATTATATTTCAAACATACTTTGTTTATATACCAGTCAAACAAACCACATCATACCATAAAATAGAAAACAACATTGTACAATATTGGCCAGTAGGAAAATGACACGTGAAATAAGTACTGACCAATAAGAAAATAATACCATGTCCAAGTCCAAGAATAGCATTAGGCTAAATAGGATAATTTCTGGGATATTTTCCTGAATATCCCAACAGTAAGAAAAGATAGCATCATACACAGAAAATCTAAAAAAAACACTTACAATGTTTATGCCTATTGTGAGTGTCATAAGATCAATCTTCAATCGTTGTGTGTGAATACAATGATGGCATAAGAAAGAAGATCGTTAAAACAGCAACCTATTCATTCATGTAAACATACATTAAGCTCATGTTATACAATATAAAACTCGGCATATCTTATGTACCCTTACTCTTAAATGTATAACATCATGGACACACGAACACACCACACATTAGCTCCATTTCAATCTTGTACAAGGCGATTTCATCACATTTCTTTGTACTGTTATGATCACTAGATCATATGACAGATTTACCTGAAATGTTGATTGCCTAAATAACATTCGATGATTCTTCCTCATTCCCATGTGTATATGTACTAAAATCCTATTATTAGCTTTTTCTCTGCCTTGCTTCGCCTTGATGTAATCTGACCATAAATTTACCTATGTAACTGCTCGCATATACATATTCACCTCTGCACTGCAATTTCACTCGATGGGCTTATAGCTTTGTGATCTGAGCTATCCTCTAATAAACTGTAGTTTCCGTCTCTCATTGTCTTCTCAGTTATAAACACCGTTGAGATTTACATTATAACGGTTATCGAGGTGATCGACTAACGAAGCCAAGTCACTACAAGTCTCTTACTGGTGTATGTTGATCATTTGTGAATTGCCTAGATACTGCCTTAAATCACAGACATCACAAGATGAGATAGGTTGTGGCGAGTTATGAAATCCAGAACACGTACCTCATCCTAATTGAGACACGTCAGCTTGATTTGCCTGTATTCCACAGTTGACTTTGTTGTAGACAAAAGGAAAATACACATGAATCGACATCACTACACAGGATAGACTTTAATTTAAGCTCAAACTAAATCTAAGTGATCATAATTAGCAAGTCTATGTTAAGTAAACTAACTAAACTTTATTTTATCGAATAGTACATTTCGTGATATGATCAAAACGTACAACTTTGATGATGTGTTACTACTGACGACGAGTAGACAAGATAATTAAAGTCAAATCATTCCAGGATATGGTTAAATTATAATTAACATTTTATCTATTCAACATTCTCAGGTCGTTTGTCTAAGCAAGAATGAAAGTGGTGTGATAAAAGACAAAGGATCAGTACATTTATCACTTCATTGTTGTTATCCATATGAATAATTAGTACATTCCTAGACATTATCAAAATGTAAAATTTTTTATGTTTTCAAGACAAGTAAAATATTCTCAATGAAGTGTTACTAATGACGAGGAGTGGACAAGATCATTTAGGTCAAATCATTCTTGGGTATTGTTAGACAGTTTCACAAATTTTTGAAAAAATATCTAAAACTTAGAAAAACTGTCAGACAATACTAACGTTAGAATTTTCAATACAAATGTCTAGACATTTTTATTGTACAAAGCGGAAACGTGAAGCAATACTACTACAACCATCGTAGGAAAGGTACAGAAATTTGTAAGCAACTGTCTACTCAAGATACTCAATGTCCATTGTTCAGACACCAACAACATCAACCTACTTCAGCTGAGAACAAACCAACTCCCAGTTGAAGGGGAAAGTAGATAAAGATCATGGAAGTGGATAGGATACACATTACATTGATCATCAAACTGAATCATACAGCAAGTTTTGACTTGGAATTCTCATAGCAAAATAAAACAATACAGAGCGAAACACACATTGTGTTAGAACTGAAATGCAGACATCAAAAGAATATATAACACTTGAGATCAAATGAAAAGGAGAGAGGGCACAGGGCACAGTTAAGTGGAGAATCAAGGTCAGCAGCCTATGTTCCACCAGGAGTAACAGGCGGAAGTAACTGATGATCTTGAGAATTCAATTCAAAGTAATATTTATTACATATTCCACAAACTATATCAAGAAATAAATGTATCGCTTCTGTTAAATTATAGTAAAGTCCATCTGACTGTTGAATTGCATTCTACACAACGTACATGTAAAATAACGAAAACAGTGAATTTCTTGTGTTTCATGTAATTCCTGGTTTATGTATATGAATATAACTTTCAAAAGTAGTTCATTGAAAGTAGAATTATATTTTGCTATCGAAAGTTGATTTACTAGTGACGCGTAATGTCTGAGTGTTTGTTCAAAAATCTGCATCATATCCAAACAATGAAATATGAACAATGTTAATTCCTTTCAATAAATTCTCTCTACCAGTTCCACAGTTATATATACAAATCAAAGAATGTTCCATAAGATTCTATCCACACTACCAAATGCTATTTCATAGCCAAGGAAATTGATGTACAGTGATTAGTTGCATTCGATCGGTTGTTCATCAATCGTCCATAGGATCACGATTTGGTCTGTACACGACCGATTCTTATAGAATCCTGCCTGTTGATCTCGAAGTTGGACGTTTACTGAATGTTTCATTTGGTTCAATAACGCTGTCGAAAACGTTTCCCTGTAGTGGTAGTAGTGTTATGCCTTTGTAGTTCTCACGCTTGTTGAGATAGTCATAATGGGTCATTCTGTAATGAAGATTACTTAATTTACTAGCCCTGAAGTTGGCTGAAGTTAGAGGAGTTAAACATATTACTTTAATATACATACCTCAAAATGTATATTCCAAACGCTCAATGCCTGTTATCATTTTAGTTAATTACACAAATTCTAAACCAAACTATACATTTTTCATACCCACCATCATATACATAAATAAACACAGTAATGTCGCATACCAAAATCTCTTTGACTAAGAATAGCTCTACATTGTCTTATTCAACATTCGTCAGTCGGATGTATCTGCATCCCACAGTTGATTTTCATTTCAGAACTCCAACCCACAACTTTTCGCTTCCAACGTCATCTCGTCCAATTACAGTCCCAAACAACCCATATACTCATTCGGATTACTTGGATAGACCGATCTTGAGTTAGCACAATAGAAAACTAACAGTAACTGAGTTGCACTGTTGACAAAATGTACCAGCTTATTGAGAACTTACATTATTGAACACCAAAATCTTTTACATAACTTCTAGTATTTCATATTAATTTTAGTCAGAATAAATCAAAACAAATTTGGCTACTGTAAGTCTGTCATAAACTAATCACCTTCATATTTTATTACAAAACACAACGACAGTGAAATATTGTGAATCACTCATCTGTTAACTACAACATCGAAAAAATGCCTAGCATTCTTTGATGATTTGCATTATATGAGAAAACCAGTTGGTTACAAATATCCGATCATGGATTACTGACAAAACTTCAAATTGGATATTCAATTACAATCAGTGTACACTAGTTGAAAAGCATTTTGATCATAAGTGTTCAGGTTAATCTTTCGCATAATCAATGACTTCAGTGATAAGTGGTGTCAAATCTGGTACATTAGGTTGATTGTATAGTCCGATTAATTGCTAAATATAAACTGGGTTAAACGAATTAGCACCTTTATTGGTACCGAGATCCAAACAGGCTACTACATCATATTCAAATATGTCGTGTGTTTTCGTTTTCTTACTAATCATGGAAATGTGATGTTATCTGAACTGAAAACTAAAGGGTAGATTATTTTACTTGCAGGAAGACAGATGTAAACTTTACACAGAGGTATACTCAGTTCTGTAATGGTATATTATACTAATCCAGTGACATGATTCATATGGGCATTTACAATAAGAAGGAAACAAGTGAGTAAATCATCATCAGGATGTCTTTCTTCAGATATCATTCTGATTATTCCTTAATACAGTGATCAAGATAGACGGTTTCATATTGTCTTTTATTATCTAAAGTCAGCTAGAAAAACCAAATGGTTATCATAACTGAGATAAATTCCTTCACTACTTAGGTGTAACGTAACGCATTCCCCATACATATATGTTTGTGATAAGGCAAAAGCACTGCGTAGCAGTATGAAGGGAAGTTTTATTAGTAAACATAATCATGATAATGTTTACGTCAGTCACTCTAAGAAATAGACAAATACAAACATATTCTGTGAATCGTGATTCGTTGAAGCATCTTCACGACACCTGTCCGTCGTCCAGCCTCCCACCATCAAAAATACTATATAAACACGAGTTGTTTTCATCAATTTATCTGTCAACAGTGAACATGCTTAAATTCATTTTGTTACTCACAATTGTAACTGTCATGTGGAATGGTGAGTTTTGCATTGTAATCATGTTACGAAATCAGCATCGAGTATTCGACCATATTGTAATATTTGGAAATATAAATTTATCTGAAATATATATTTTATATACTCTTAATAAGACATGCATTATTATCCCCAACTTGTTTAGATGTATCCACTACACCTCATATAAACATGGCGAGTAAGTATGAAGCTTGTTTGTTTCATATGTGAAGTGATACAGAAATATTGTTTATTAGCTTTCTATTTATTAAAATTTATCAGAAAGGGGATATTGTAGAGATTGTAGTAATTTATTAGTTGAATTCATGAGTCGATTGAAGCTAGACAACCATGGAAAACGTGGAATCAGTGGACGGCCGTTTCGTTCAAGTGCGGGATTCCTCAGCAGTGCGCATCAACGACTAATGAATGACCGGAATTGACTAGGTGCTCGAAAATTTATGTTTTGATTGACTTCTATAATCCTTTTGAAAGTCATGTACAGTGATGTTGGCAGATGCGTTTCGAATGAGGTCGTTCTGTGCGGCCAATATAATCTACTCCACAAGAGCAAGAAAATTAAATCATCGAAAAGGACATTTTCTTCACTCAATTGTCTTCCTTCTTTAATAACACAGTGGTTCATTTTCGTTATTCATTTCAATTCCAAAAAAACAACAACACTTACTGGTACATGAACATCCCGAACCAAACAGGTACTATTGTTTTATTACTTTGATACAAGACAGAATTCACGCTAATCAATGACTAACTTTCATTTTGTATTTTAGTCACTAGAAAGCGAATGAATATCAGTTCTACAAGTAAATTTTGCAAAGATCTTTTCTTTTATTAATCACTCATACAATCTGTTGAAATCTATTTAGGGGATGTGTTCACTCACTTTCCATTCAGTTATTAGTAATTACACAATAAATATATAATTTCGATAATGCGATGAGAAGACATAGTTTATCAAAATTATAAACTCTACAATTTATTCGATTTTTCATCGTATATATAGTCCAAGAACTCCGGGAATGGTTGGCACTAAAAAGGCGTAAGTTTGAAACCTCAGTTTAGAAATTGTTTAGAAGTCCTTTTCAGTTGACTACAGTAGGTGTATGTTAATTGAACGCTACCTGACATACACCATCATTAACATTACACACAATTGACATTATTTAAATCTAAAATTCTTCATAATATCCCATCTGACTTCAGTTCAAAAATCATATCAACTATGTTCTTATTGTAGGTCAGTATTTTTCGATGAGAAATCAAACTACTTCTCAGTACGTTCTGTTTTACTCAAAGTTACCAGACGTAATTTAATCTTGTATTACTAATTGCATATTTGACTATGGATGTTCAATCAAATTAAAAAAACAGTCACTATCTGGCATAACCACATTGATGCCAGTTTGAGATGACTACCTTAATAAACACATTACACTTTACAACAGACCAGACAACCTTAGATTTGGAACACACTGAACACTTTACACATTAATACAACATTGAAAATATGTCATATAGATTAAATACACCAGTGTTATTCATCTCCAAGTATATCTCTTCATAGTAACTGAATGTGAAAATAGTGTAGAACAGAAAAACTCATTTGAATCTCATCAACAATATGAACTAGCTTGTCTATAATGTAAATCTTATTTTCACAAGTGAAAATTTCACTAGACGTTGTATATCATTCACCGAATGGTACAGACTACTAATTTTCATGTGATTAATTCAAACAACACAACGTGATAATAATTAGACTGAATAGCTATTTTACCTAGTTTTACAGAATGTACTACTTACAAATAAAAAATTGGAAACCTATTTATTCAACCAGTGACCAAGTACAGATTTGTGTACGTTACTTCGAATCATTGCCCAAGTGTATAAGGGCTATATTGCACATATCCGATTGACGAAAACGAATTAGGCGTAATAAAACAGCCAACAATTGAACGCTTTAATCACTTAAACACTATCACAACTACAACAACAAAATACTGAATAATTTCTATTTTTCTTCCTTTTCATTGTAGATAAATGAATGTGGACAACTAACAATGGAAACTTAATTAAAATAAACATTTCAATTAAGGATCTTTTGTTATTCTCTTCACATTTTCGAAATACTCAATCGTAATTCGATGTAGTACAAATCTACACTGTGTAACGTA
Organism: Schistosoma margrebowiei; assembly: GCA_944470205.2. Lineage (NCBI taxonomy): Eukaryota > Metazoa > Platyhelminthes > Trematoda > Strigeidida > Schistosomatidae > Schistosoma > Schistosoma margrebowiei. The sequence goes on from OX104027.1 coordinate 9,304,790, forward strand.
GTGATTTACTTGCTCGAAAAGAGACTAGCAAATACCATATAATTTATATGACACAGTTTGTATAACGATGAACTCTATTCATTCATAGGGTATAACAGGAAAATAAAGACTTGCTAAACGATAAATTGCCTACAATATTCGCTTTGATATTAAAACATCGTTTATGCCATCTACACTGATGATCGTCGTTCCAATATGTGGCTTTCATAAAACTTATGCTAACACAATAACAAAATTTACTACTGTGACTCATTTACACCTAGAAAAAGAGCTTCAACGCTGTATTCACTTACTCTTTAATTCAGTTTCTGCCAATCAACATCATATCATTTGGCCATCTATTTCGATTTACTCCTGCCACTAGAACATACTGCAGATTTCCAATAAATATTTGAGAACTTCCAGATAAGCACTGCATTTGAAAATATGTTTCTACATATATCCAAGAGGTTTCGATGAGACAGAAAATCAACATCAACGTAACCATACCAATGATTAAACAGATATTTCTTAAAACAAATTTGACTACTAGATATAACACTTTTCAATCTTGATTCACTCAGTTAAATTAACATACTGTAGAATTTACTGAACGAAATCCGACAACCACAAAGAACAATTCACAACCGATAACTAATTACTATTCTATAGTTTGCTTTTAATTACACATCATGTTATAGTCATCATCAATCGAAGTATTCAACTATCAACACCACTACCACATACCTAAATTCAAGTACTGAAAACATCATAACAAATAGGGTAAAACTATGTTAGCTGGTTGGAGGTGGTAGTCAAGAAATCATGAATCTGAGTTTCACAGTACTTGGAACTCGTCAGCAGAGTGTACCTGTAACTAGACCAATAAAATTCGGTCAGCAATATATATAAAACTAGAAAAATTTGACGTTGGTCACTAATAAGTGAACAATCAATTATAAGTATATCTCAGTCAGGCAGAAAATTTTGTCAGGACATTAAAGACTGCTATTGATTCTATAGCCACCTCAACATTTAATGAGCTGGAGAGGGGAGTAGATACCTTTCTATTGCAATATAGAAATGCCAGACATTCGGTGACGAAGGAGACTCCAGCAAAGCTACTGAAAGGAAGAATTCTTCGGTCGAATATGAGATGTTTGGAGTCTGCAGAAGTTACATGCTATCGAGGAAATGATCTTCGACCATCTACGGTTATTGTTCCGAAGAATGCCGGAAAATCGATGGTGTGAATTCTAGACATCAATGACTTAAGTACACACAGTCGACATGTTGATCAAATACAATTTCAGTAAACCAGGTGAGTCAGTTTCAATTTCGGTTGTTCATTCTAATACTTATGAGTGCATTCTAGATAATACAGAGTTTTTATACAATACAATGTCGGACAGACTCAGGATGAATTTGAGAAGAAGACGTACGATTAATTACAAACATCTAGATTCCAATTCAAGCTAAGGCGGATGTGGTGTTTGAACAAACTAATGATTTTTCTTTTGCTTTTTGAATGCTCGCCTTCGAATTCTAAATACAATACATTCGTTCATGTTCGTGTCGTACTTCTTGATTCGATTGCGTTATTTCAGGGATTCTTAGTTCACACTACAATTCATATACCTGTGAATACAATGCAATTACATCTCAAACTTGGTTACTAGTGGGCATAAGATTTGTGGAGAATAGTTTACTTCAAAGGTTTTCATTCATGGGATTCCGGAATTATTCGTCAAAAGGTAACTTGAGGATCCTCGAAAATGATTCAAGGTGGAGATATCTGCATACATAAAGATGGAGAATCCTACACTAAGACGATATAGCACACTACTCTTCTTTATTTTAACTTTAGTGTTTCCTGTTAGGTAAGTCATAGATTGCACGATCTGATTAACGACTGGTCCAAACAGCTCGCAATGCATCCGAATATTAAATGCATATAGAAATTACGTAATTCATCAAGTTTTAAAACAATCGATCGTGAGAAATTACAAATTCAATAGGAAATACAGTCTTTAGTGACAATGTCAAGACAACTTGTAAAGATAAGAGGGTATCAATTGCGTACAAGTGAAAGGTAGGTAATGACAATGAAATTGAATAGGTTTATTAGTCAATCGGTCATAAGCAACGTAAAACCTGGCACAAATGTGAATCGGTAGTTCAAATTTCCAAACCACATCATCAAAACAATATGAAGTTATCGAGATGAATGCAAAACAGTGGAAGCAGTAACAGTCTTTATGATGTAAGAGCACGTTGGAAGAAGGTCTTGATCAGCTAAACCAAAATATGTAGCACTCGTCCATGAAGTCATCGACTGTTGATCTGAGCCATATTGGTAGATGTAGATTACTTACTTTAGGCTTGGGCCATACTTGTCATCAGTGGATAAAAGTAGGTTGAGTGAAATGGCTCAGAATCAGACGAAATAGAGCAAATCCAGTCACTTTGATTCAAACATATCTTTTCATTCGATCTTCTCAAACCATACTCAAAATATTAGAATTTATCTTCCGAATTTCACCTAGTCATGTCAAAGTAGTATGACAGTCTGAGCTAACGTGCACTTGTGCCATGCTCCACGCTGGTTATCACTAATAACTGACTAGATTCAATCTTCAGGGTAAAGGTGAATCCATCAATATGCAAGCCTAATATAACGACGAATTTTTCCTCGAAGGACATTCATACAGAGGTGAACAAGAACACGAGTGGGGGCAATCGATTGCTTCTGGTCACGAAATTACAGAACATCTTAGTAAAATCTAAGAACCAAACAGTAAATAATTGATTTGCGAAATATCAAACAAATGTCTAAAACTTGACTGTTTCTTTTGCAAATATCAGTCCATCGTCTCACATTTCATTGTTCATGTAATTTTATACCAACTGCTTACCCATCCCGTTCTTTCCTTCTCGGTCTCCTACTGAAATACATTCTATTCCTAACCATTGTTATATTCTACTTATATGGATATAAGTAGCTCACACTACAATACGACTTCAAGTCTACACACTGTTACCCGATGATCTCAATTAAAATTTTATTATGTAACTGATAGAAATAAGTGAAAGAAACTTACTTAGTCCCATCTAAAGTAGTTGTAGAATATGTGGGTTTGACACGTACAAATCCAGCGCATTGAGCGAACGTAGCTTGTCCAATACCTTTAACCTAAAATAAAACCGCTATCCATAAATTACCCTAATTAATTACTTACAATTTACCTTGAATATATTACTCTGGATTCGTATAACTTAAAACTAGGTCGTGTACACATTGTAATTTTCTAATCGTATTGTCATGTCGTCGAACATTTCAGATACGTTACTGTATAAGTCATAAGTCATGGCTTAATAAACTACATCAAACAACAAATCTGACTTCTCTCTTCGTCTTCTAATTAGAGATTGAGTCAGAAGAAGCTCGATGACCACCGGATATTGAGGCCTTGATTGTGATGCAGTAGTCAGTCAGTCAATTGGTAATTAGAAAGTCACCAGTTCTGTAGTCAAACATTGTGGATCATGAAACAGACATGTTAGTAATGACATTTGACACTTGTCGAAATGCGAAGGAAGTGTGAGTGCTGAGACAGTATTAGTAGGATTATCAAGTTCAGTGGTTTTGGCACGAAACAGTTCAAACCATTTGATACGTGAAAGAACGAATCAGGCAAGAACAACGCGAAATTTTTAGATGATGGTGGCTAGCAGTGGAAAACAAGATGCACGTCTCGTCCTGTTACGGACTCGTCAGATGGATGTAGCTGCATCTCAGACTTGATGATCGCTCTGAGATTCGAACCTAGTAAACCTCTTTTCAAATGCCATCGTGCTATCCAAAGAGAAGATTCAAGAAACGGATTCGAAAACCAATTAAACTTCATCCCATTGCACAAGCTACTGGCTATCAAGACTCAGTAGCGACGTGCATAAAGTGATGCTGTCTGAAATGAACGGAACTGGGTACGAGTATCGGAGTAAACATAACCTCTGTGATACAGGCACATAAAATTAACGAGCCCTAAACTGGACGAAACGCGCGTCCTGGATTCCGCTAGTAGCCACCATCATCTCAGCTTGTTCAGCTTGTGACTGAAAGCAATATCGAGGCAATCCACACAGGATACACACATGCCAATAAGAGATTCATCAATCGCAGTCCTAAACAACAATGGGAACACTAGAGCAACCAATACAAACATGAATTAAAAAGCAACATATATTTACGAAATTCTGAGAACTAGTACACTGGGAAACGTCTAGCAAACAACGGCATTCTCTTCATCAACGTTCACTTCACTAAATGATGATCACTAATCAGAACTTAATATTTGAATGAAAGCAATTTCATTCGTGTCAGTTTGTTATCACTAGATGAATGACAAGTTCCGTTTTGAAGGAATTTCGCTATTTATGTACCGACTTTAAATAACAGCCTTACAAAATGCCAACTGAATGAATGAATTAAGTTCGTGTAACCAACAACAACAACAACCTATCACCTTGTCGTTTGTAGAGTAAGTGTTATAACTGTGAGACAGTAGCTGATTAGAGGGGAGCGAATTTATCGATCGGACCAAAGACGCACAGACACGTAGAACGACCTAGGGTTCTGATTGGTCCCGCTTCCCTATCTAGCCCAGCAGTTGAGTCCAGAACGCAAGTCACAGCCTCGGATATATGAATCATTATATTTCAAACATACTTTGTTTATATACCAGTCAAACAAACCACATCATACCATAAAATAGAAAACAACATTGTACAATATTGGCCAGTAGGAAAATGACACGTGAAATAAGTACTGACCAATAAGAAAATAATACCATGTCCAAGTCCAAGAATAGCATTAGGCTAAATAGGATAATTTCTGGGATATTTTCCTGAATATCCCAACACCTCCCCTTTTTGGTGTTGATATCCGGATTTTGGATTTCTTCGCGTCTATCCTCCCCCGCGGAATAATGTTGGGTCCTCGTATACCCAAGTAATAGTTAGTGTGACTCTATTTAAAGCATATTTCCCGCATTGAGTAGAGAGTCCACTAGAGCTGACTAGATGCTGAGGATCAGCGACAGTAGATATGAGGTCATTAGAGTTTGATTCTTGTGAAACATTCCAATCAGATCTCTTCGAAATTCCATTAGTGGATAATACGTTACCAAAATAAACAGCATCTATCAAAATTGTATTAGATTTCTGACCATTGTTTGATGCATGTGACACATTCTCTGGCAAAACAAGAGGATCTTTTCGTGAGCTGGATATGCTACTGTCTGTACATGCTGTTTCGGGGATGATGGAGTTTGACTCCATTACCGGGCATGTTTCTGGAATAGAAAGTACTGGACCACCGGGCGCATCATGGACGACTGTTTCGTTTGAAGTACAGTTCATCGAGGATTCATGGAGGCTGTCATTTTCCAGCTCACTGTGAAACTCAGATATCAATCCGTCCACTTCCGTCGCATCTTCATAGCGTGACTGATTTAGCAGCTGCGTGCGGAATTCGACCAATAACTCCAAATGTCGTTCAAAGAGCAGCTGTAATCGATCGGAAGGGAGAGTCATTTTTTCGAATCAGCACCTGTGATGAAAATTACTGTGTGAATAATGACCAATGTCGTTCAAGGACAGTGACGACAATCTGGATGCTGATTGGTTGAATAATTAGACTGGATTTCGTCCAATTACAGAATGACTTTGGATTGTATTTTTTCTTCACCCCGTCGCCAATTGTTATAACTGTGAGACAGTAGCTGATTAGAGGGGAGCGGATTTATCGATCGGACCAAAGACGCACAGACACGTAGAACGACCTAGGGTTCTGATTGGTCCCGCTTCCCTATCTAGCCCAGCAGTTGAGTCCAGAACGCAAGTCACAGCCTCGGATATATGAATCATTATATTTCAAACATACTTTGTTTATATACCAGTCAAACAAACCACATCATACCATAAAATAGAAAACAACATTGTACAATATTGGCCAGTAGGAAAATGACACGTGAAATAAGTACTGACCAATAAGAAAATAATACCATGTCCAAGTCCAAGAATAGCATTAGGCTAAATAGGATAATTTCTGGGATATTTTCCTGAATATCCCAACAGTAAGAAAAGATAGCATCATACACAGAAAATCTAAAAAAAACACTTACAATGTTTATGCCTATTGTGAGTGTCATAAGATCAATCTTCAATCGTTGTGTGTGAATACAATGATGGCATAAGAAAGAAGATCGTTAAAACAGCAACCTATTCATTCATGTAAACATACATTAAGCTCATGTTATACAATATAAAACTCGGCATATCTTATGTACCCTTACTCTTAAATGTATAACATCATGGACACACGAACACACCACACATTAGCTCCATTTCAATCTTGTACAAGGCGATTTCATCACATTTCTTTGTACTGTTATGATCACTAGATCATATGACAGATTTACCTGAAATGTTGATTGCCTAAATAACATTCGATGATTCTTCCTCATTCCCATGTGTATATGTACTAAAATCCTATTATTAGCTTTTTCTCTGCCTTGCTTCGCCTTGATGTAATCTGACCATAAATTTACCTATGTAACTGCTCGCATATACATATTCACCTCTGCACTGCAATTTCACTCGATGGGCTTATAGCTTTGTGATCTGAGCTATCCTCTAATAAACTGTAGTTTCCGTCTCTCATTGTCTTCTCAGTTATAAACACCGTTGAGATTTACATTATAACGGTTATCGAGGTGATCGACTAACGAAGCCAAGTCACTACAAGTCTCTTACTGGTGTATGTTGATCATTTGTGAATTGCCTAGATACTGCCTTAAATCACAGACATCACAAGATGAGATAGGTTGTGGCGAGTTATGAAATCCAGAACACGTACCTCATCCTAATTGAGACACGTCAGCTTGATTTGCCTGTATTCCACAGTTGACTTTGTTGTAGACAAAAGGAAAATACACATGAAATCGACATCACTACACAGAATAGACTTTAATTTAAACTCAAACTAAATCTAAGTGATCATAATTAGCAAGTCTAAGTTAAGTAAACTAACTAAACTTTATTTTATCGATTAGTACATTTCTTGATATGATCAAAACGTACAACTTTGATGATGTGTAACTACGGACGACGAGTAGACAAGATAATTAAAGTCAAATCATTCCAGGATATGGTTAAATTATAATGAACATTTTATCTATTCAACATTCTCAGGTCGTTTGTCTAAGCAAGAATGAAAGTGGTGTGATAAAATACAAAGGATCAGTACATTTATCACTTCATTGTTGTTATCAATATGAATAATTAGTACATTTCTAGACATTATCAAAATGTAAAATTTTTTATGTTTTCAAGACAAGTAAAATATTCTCAATGAAGTGTTACTAATGACGAGGAGTGTACAAGATCATTTAGGTCAAATCATTCTTGGGTTTTGTTAGACAGTTTGACAAATTTTTGAGAAATATCTAAAACTTAGAAAAACTGTCAGACAATACTAACGTTAGAATTTTCAATACAAATGTCTAGACATTTTTATTGTACAAAGCGGAAACGTGAAGCAATACTACTACAACCATCGTAGGAAAGGTACAGAAATTTGTAAGCAACTGTCTACTCAAGATACTCAATGTCCATTGTTCAGACACCAACAACATCAACCTACTTCAGCTGAGAACAAACCAACTCCCAGTTGAAGGGGAAAGTAGATAAAGATCATGGAAGTGGATAGGATACACATTACATTGATCATCAAACTGAATCATACAGCAAGTTTTGACTTGGAATTCTCATAGCAAAATAAAACAATACAGAGCGAAACACACATTGTGTTAGAACTGAAATGCAGACATCAAAAGAATATATAACACTTGAGATCAAATGAAAAGGAGAGAGGGCACAGGGCACAGTTAAGTGGAGAATCAAGGTCAGCAGATTATGTTCCACCAGGAGTAACAGGCGGAAGTAACTGATGATCTTGAGAATTCAATTCAAAGTAATATTTATTACATATTCCACAAACTATATCAAGAAATAAATGTATCGCTTCTGTTAAATTATAGTAAAGTCCATCTGACTGTTGAATTGCATTCTACACAACGTACATGTAAAATAACGAAAACAGTGAATTTCTTGTGTTTCATGTAATTCCTGGTTTATGCATATGAATATAACTTTCAAAAGTACTTCATTGAAAGTAGAATTATATTTTGCTATCGAAAGTTGATTTACTAGTGACGCGTAATGTCTGAGTGTTTGTTCAAAAATCTCCATCATATTCAAACACTGAAATATGAACAATGATAATTCCTTTCAACAAACTCTCTCTACCAGTTCCACAGTTATATATACAAATCAAAGAATGTTCCATAAGATTCTATCCACACTACCAAATGCTATTTCATAGCCAAGGAAATTGATGTACAGTGATTAGTTGCATTCGATCGGTTGTTCATCAATCGTCCATAGGATCACGATTTGGTCTGTACACGACCGATTCTTATAGAATCCTGCCTGTTTTGATCTCGAAGTTGGACGTCTACTGAATGTTTCATTTGGTTCAATAACGCTGTCGAAAACGTTTCCTTGTAGTGGTAGTAGTGTTATGCCTATGTAGTTCTCACACTTGTTGAGATAGTCATAATGGGTCATTCTGTAATGAAAATTACTTAATTTACTAGCCCTGAAGTTGGCTGAAGTTAGAGGAGTTAAACATATTACTTTAATAGACATACCTCAAACTTTATAGTCCAAACGCTCAATGCCTGTTATCATTTTAGTTAATTACACAAATTCTAAACCAAACTATACATTTTTCATACCCACCATCATATACATAAATAAACACAGTTATGTCGCATACAAAATCTCTTTGACTAAGAATAGCTCTACATTGTCTTATTCAACATTCGTCAGTCGGATGTATCTGCATCCCACAGTTGATTTTCACTTCAGAACTCCAACCCACAACTTTTCGCTTCCAACGTCATCTCGTCCAATTACAGTCCCAAACAACCCATATACTCATTCGGATTACTTGGATAGACCGATCTTGAGTTAGCACAATAGAAAACTAACAGTAACTGAGTTGCACTGTTGACAAAATGTACCAGCTTATTGAGAACTTACATTATTGAACACCAAAATCTTTTACATAACTTCTAGTATTTCATACTAATTTTAGTCAGAATAAATCAAAACAAATCTGGCTACTGTATGTCTGTCATAAACTAATCACCTTCATATTTTATTACAAAACACAACGACAGTGAAATATTGTGAATCACTCATCTGTTAACTACAACATCGAAAAAATGCCTAGCATTCTTCGATGATTTGTATTATATGAGAAAACCAGTTGGTTACAAATATCCGATCATGGATTACTGACAAAACTTCAAATTGGATATTCAATTACAATCAGTGTACACTAGTTGAAAAGCATTTTGATCATAAGTGTTCAGGTTAATCTTTCGCATAATCAATGACTTCAGTGATAAGTGGTGTCAAATATGGTACATTAGGTTGATTGTATAGTCCGATTAATTGCTAAATATAAACTGGGTTAAACGAATTAGCACCTTTATTGGTACCGAGATCCAAACAGGCTACTACATCATATTCAAATATGTCGTGTATTTTCGTTTTCTTACTAATCATGGAAAGCTGATGTTATCTGAAATGAAAACTAAAGGGTAGATTATTTTACTTGTAGGAAGACAGATGTAAACTTTACACAGAGGTATACTCAGTTCTGTAATGGTATATAATGCTAATCCAGTTACATGATTCATGTGGGCATTAACGATAAGAAGGAAACAAGTGAGTAAATCATCAATAGACTACTATGATAACTTCAGGACGTCTTTCTTCAGATATCATTCTGATTATTACTTAATACAGTGATCAAGATAGACGGTTTCATATTGTCTTTTATTATCTAAAGTCAGCTAGAAAAACCAAATGGTTATCATAACTGAGATAAATTCCTTCACTACTTAGGTGTAACGTAACGCATTCCCCATACATATATGTTTGTGATAAGGCAAAAGCACTGCGTAGCAGTATGAAGGCAAGTTTTATTAGTAAACATAATCATGATAATGTTTACGTCGGTCACTTTAATAAATAGACAAATACAAACATATTCTGTGAATCGTGATTCGTTGAAGCATCTTCACGACACCTGTCCGTCGTCCAGCCTCCCACAATCAAAAATACTATATAAACACGAGTTGTTTTCATCAATTTATCTGTCAACAGTGAACATGCTTAAATTCATTTTGTTACTCACAATTGTAACTGTCATGTGGAATGGTGAGTTTTGCATTGCAATCATGTTACGAAATCAGCATCGAGTATTCGACCATATTGTAATATTTGGAAATATAAATTTATCTGAAATATATATTTTATATACTCTTAATAAGACGTGTATTATTATCCCCAACTTGTTTAGATGTATCCACTACACCTCATATAAACATGGAGAGTAAGTGTGAAACTTGTTTGTTTCATATGTGAAGTGATACAGAAATATTGTTTATTAGCTTTCTATTTATTAAAATTTATCAGAAAGGGGATATTGTAGAGATTGTAGTAATTTATTAGTTGAATTCATGAGTCAATTGAAGCTAGACAACCATGGAAAACGTGGAATCAGTGGACGGCCGTTTCGTTCAAGTATGGGATTCCTCAGCAGTGCGAATCAACGACTAATGAATGACCGGAATTGGCTAGATGCTCGAAAATTTAGGTTTTGATTGACTTCTATAATCCTTTTGAAAGTCATGTACAGTGATGTTGGCAGATGCGTTCCGATTGAGGTCGTTCTGTGCGGCCAATATGATCTACTCAACAAGAGCAAGAAAATTAAATCATCGAAAAGGACATTTTTTTCACTCAATTGTCTTCCTTCTTTAATAACACAGTGGTTCATTTTCGTTATTCATTTCAATTCCAAAAAAACAACAACACTTACTGGTACATGAACATCCCAAACCAAACAGGTACTATTGTTTTATTACATTGATACAAGACAGAATTCACGCTAATCAATGACTAACTTTCATTTTGTATTTTAGTCATCAGAAATGGAATGAATATAAGTTCTATAAGTAAATTTTACAAAGATCTTTTCTTTTATTAATCACTCATACAATCTGTTGAAATCTATTTAACGGATGTGTTCACTCACTTTCCATTCAGTTATTAGTGGTAATGTAGTGAACAAGAACACGGGTGGGGACAAGCGGATGTATTCAGCACAAGAATTACAGTCTATCTCAACAAAATCTGAATACCATATAGTCAATTTGCAAAATATTCATGCATCAAACCAAACTGGACTGTTTCTGTTGCACACACCAATCCATTGTCTCCCATTCCATTGTCCATGCATTTTCTTACAAATTCCATTGTGTTCTCGCTCTACCTTTCTTGATCTTCACCATCTTCCGAAGCCAGACATTACGTTCTTTTAACGCACGTTATATACTACTTGTATCAATATAAGTAGCTCACACCACAGTAACACAATAAATAAATAATTCAAAATACACACACCATATTAGTTTAAATAAAATACGCTTATATAAACTGATTTCTGAGAAAAACTTATTGACTGACATTAACTGGAAAATTATGATCAATTAGTCGTATGGTCGTGAAAAAGAGCACAAACGGAGACAACCAAATGTATTTCAATACGCAATCACAAAATCTCTTAGTAAAATCTGAGAACCAGACAGTGAATACTTCATTTCAAAAATGTCAACCAATTGTCTCACACTTCAATGTTTCTTCGTTTCCATATCAACGACTCTCTGAAAGTCCATGGTTTTTTAACAGAAAACCCATATGAACTAACACTTCAATGCCGTGTGTATATTCATTGTCGAATTACCTATGGAAATTTGAAAAACATCAATTTGTCAATCCTTCTCTCCAGTACACATTATGGAAAATGAATTGAAAAGAAAGTTTTTTCCTATTAAAATATTTGATTCTTTAGTTCACAAGTCTATGCATAGTAGAACAATTCAGAATCTCTTAATAAGCAATAATTATACATTTATTAACATCTTCTGAACTTCATTTCTATTAGACAATGAAGAGGATCTGACACAGGAGGGTGATGAGGGTTAGTTATTTACTTATTGAATCATGTAGACATACATTAAATGACTTAGTTTTGAGAAGATAACTTTAAAGTTTTAGGTTATATTTATCAAGATTTGATCGAATTCGGACTGGTGAATCATAGTTAGGCTCTGATAGTCTGGCATTCGATCCATTTGAAGGGATAGTTGATAGGCCCAGATCAGTTATCTCATACATTAAAACAAAATAGAAGCTCGGTGCTTTCTCATTTTAAATGGTGTGAAAGATGAGATTAACTCGTCAGCAATACAAACTTCATTTGTCAACATACTCCTGATGATATTCGTTGTGATAGTTTCTAAGCTGACAGATAGAATTTATAGTATTAGGAAACATTTTCCATCTATAAAGTGGTTGATATTTACCTAAATATTCTTTTAAAACTGTCTCTGAATACACCGGTGAATAAACTGTTGTTGGATCTATAGGAAATTGTGAGTTCACACATGATTTTGTAAACACAAAATGAAAATCAATAAGAAGCAGTACAGTGAGAGTTACAGAATCGCCTGTTATCTGATGCTGAACAGCAGTTACCGATAATGATTGAGTGTTTGTTTCGTTTTAATGAAAGGTATGTTTTCGTAACAATCAGATAAACGTTAACTCACTTTATTGATGACAAACTTTCGTCCACTTTTCCTTATAATTCAGACTACATGATAATAGACGACGAGCAAAGTAAATCATTTTATTCTAATTATCAGTTTGTTTGCCTCTCAATAAACACTATATGTAAAGAAACCATTAAAACATCGGTTAAATGAACACAGATTTTTCACATTACTACTTTTTGTATATGAAATGATCACAAACACTTATTTCTTGGAATTGAATTCTTAACAATATTGCTTACTTACTTACATATACCTAATGGTCCTCGTGGAGTATAGGCCACTCACCAGGATTCTCCTACCAACTCTGTTTTGGGCTCGTCTCTCCAGTTCTTCACACTTGTTATTCATTCTTTTTATGTCTACATCCAATTTCTGACACACTGTGTGTCAGTTCATTGAGGCTGAAAGTGCAACCTGATCCATTCTCTCTGTTCGAGAGTTTGATGTATCTGTGGCGAGGATACAATCAGTATCGAACATGATAAACTACAGAAGATACTGATCAACAGTGGATATTCACCTAGAGTTAATTCGGAGAAATCTGAAGCCAAAACAACAACTTGAAAGTGAACACAGCACACTCTCTTCATGAACATTCAGTTAAAGTGACAATGCACACTTTCAAGGTCTATGTGGAAATTGTTCTATTTGACCTTAAAACTATCTATGACATTCGGCTTATAAACTCTACAATTTATTCGATTTTTTCATCGTATATATAGTTGAACTAATCCAGGAATTGTTGGCAACAAAATGGCGTAAGTTTGAAACTCCAGTTTAGAAATTGTTTCGAAATCCTTCTCAATTGACTGCAGTGGGTTTATGTTAATTGAACAATGTAAACGCTACCTGAAATATAACATCATTAACATTACACACAATGGACATTATTTAAATCTAAAATTCTTCATAATATCCCATCTGACTTCAGTTCAAAAACCATATCAACTATGTTCTTATTGTAGGTCAGTATTTTTCGATGAGAAATCAAACTACTTCTCAGTATGTTCTATTTTACTCAAAGTTACCAGACGTAATTTAATCTTGTATTACTAATTGCATATTTGACTATGGATGTCCAATCAAATTAAGAAATAGTCATTATCTGGCTTAACCACATTGATGCCAGTTTGATAAGACTACCTTAATAAACACATTACACTTTACAACAGACCAAATAACCTTAGATTTGGAACACACTGAACACTTTACACATTAATACAACATTGAAAATATGTCATATAGATTAAATACACCAGTGTTATTCATCTCCAAGTATATCTCTTCATAGTAACTGAATGTGAAAATAGTGTAGAACAGAAAAACTCATTTGAATCTCATCAACAATATGAACTAGATTGTCTATAATGTAAATCTTATTTTCACAAGTGAAAATTTCACTAGACGTTGTATATCATTCACCGAATGGTACAGACTACTAATTTTCATGTGATTAATTCAAACAACACAACGTGATAATAATTAGACTGAATAGCTATTTTACCTAGTTTTACAGAATGTACTACTTACAAATAAATAATTGGAAACCTATTTATTCAACCAGTGACCAAGTACAGATTAGTGTACGTTACTTCGAATCATTGCCCAAGTGTATAAGGGCTGTATTGCACATATCCGATTGACGAAAACGAATTAAGCGTAATAAAACAGCTAACAATTGAACGCTTTAATCACTTAAACACTGTCACAACAACAACAACAACATAATACTGAATAATTTCTATTTTTCTTCCTTTTCATTGTAGATAAATGAATGTGGACAACTAACAATGGAAACTTAATTAAAATAAACATTTCAATTAAGGAACTTTTGTTATTCTCTTCACATTTTCGAAATACTCAATTGTAATTCGATGTAGTACAAATCTACACTGTGTAACGTAGTGATTTACTTGCTCGAAAAGAGACTAGCAAATACCATATAATTTATATGACACAGTTTGTATAACGATGAACTCTATTCATTCATAGGGTATAACAGGAAAATAAAGACTTGCTAAACGATAAATTGCCTACAATATTCGCTTTGATATTAAAACATCGTTTATGCCATCTACACTGATGATCGTCGTTCCAATATGTGGCTTTCATAAAACTTATGCTAATACAATAACAAAATTTACTACTGTGACTCATTTACACCTAGAAAAAGAGCTTCAACGCTGTATTCACTTACTCTTTAATTCAGTTTCAACCAATCAACATCATATCATTCGGCCATCTATTTCGATTTACTCCTGTCATTAGAACATACTGCAGATTTCCAATAAATATTTGAGAACTTCCAGATAAGCACTGCATTTGAAAATATGTTTCTACATATATCCAAGAGGTTTCGATGAGACAGAAAATCAACATCAACCTAACCATACCAATGATCAAACAGATATTTCTTAAAACAAAATTTGACTACTAGATATAACACTTTTCAATCTTGATTCACTCAGTTAAATTAACATACTGTAGAATTTACTGAACGAAATCCGACAACCACAAAGAACAATTCACAACCGATAACTAATTACTATTCTATAGTTTGCTTTTAATTACCCATCATGTTATAGTCTACATCAATCGAAGTATACAACAATCAACACCACTACCACATACCTAAGTTCAAGTACTAAGAACATCATAACAAATAGGGTAAAACTATGTTAGATGGTTGGAGGTGGTTGACAAGAAATCATGAATCTGAGTTTCACAGTACTTGGAACTCGTCAGCAGAGTGTACCTGTAACTGGACCAATAAAATTCGGTCAGCAATATATATAAAATTAGAAAACTGTGACGTTGGTCACTAATAAGTGAACAATCAATTATAAGTATATCTCAGTCAGGCAGAAAATTTTGTCAGGACATTAAAGACTGCTATTGATTCTATAGCTACCTCAACATTTAATGAGCTGGAGAGGGGAGTAGATACCTTTCTATTGCAATATAGAAATGCCAGACATTCGGTGACGAAGGAGACTCCAGCAAAGCTACTGAAAGGAAGAATTCTTCGGTCGAATATGAGATGTTTGGAGTCTGCAGAAGTTACATACTATCGAAGAAATGATCTTCGACCATCTACGGGTATTGTTCTGAAGAATGCCGGAAAATCGATGGTGTGAATTCTAGACATCAATGACTTAAGTACACACAGTCGACATGTTGATCAAATACAATTTCAGTAAACCAGGTGAGTCAGTTTCAATTTCGGTTGTTCATTCTAATACTTATGAGTGCATTCTAGATAATACAGAGTTTTTATACAATACAATGTCGGACAGACTCAGGATGAATTTGAGAAGAAGACGTACGATTAATTACAAACATCTAGATTCCAATTCAAGCTAAGGCGGATGTGGTGTTTGAACAAACTAATGATTTTTCTTTTGCTTTTTGAATGCTCGCCTTCGAATTCTAAATACAATACATTCGTTCATGTTCGTGTCGTACTTCTTGATTCGATTGCGTTATTTCAGGGATTCTTAGTTCACACTACAATTCATATACCTGTGAATACAATGCAATTACATCTCAAACTTGGTTACTAGTGGGCATAAGATTTGTGGAGAATAGTTTACTTCAAAGGTTTTCATTCATAGGATTCCGGAATTATTCGTCAAAAGGTAACTTGAGGATCCTCGAAAATGATTCAAGGTGGAGATATCTGCATACATAAAGATGAAGAATCCTACACTAAGACGATATAGCACACTACTCTTCTTATTTTAACTTTAGTGTTTCCTGTTAGGTAAGTCACAGATTGCACGATCTGATTAACGACTGGTCCAAACAGCTCGCAATGCATCCGAATATTAAATGCATATAGAAATTACGTAATTCATCAAGTTTTAAAACAATCGATCGTGAGAAATTACAAACTCAATAGGAAATACAAACTTTAGTGACAATGTCAAGACAACTTGTAAAGATAAGAGGGTATCAATTGCGTACAAGTGAAAGGTAGGTAATGACAATGAAATTGAATAGGTTTATTAGTCAATCGGTCATGAGCAACGTAAAACCTGGCACAAATGTGAATCGGTAGTTCAAATTCCCAAACCACATCATTAAAACAATATGAAGTTATCGAGATGAATGCAAAACAGTGGAAGCAGTAACAGTCTTTATGATGTAAGAGCACGTTGGAAGAAGGCTTTGATCAGCTAAACCAAAATATGTAGCACTCGTCCATGAAGTCATCGACTGTTGATCTGAGCCATATTAGTAGATGTATATTACTTACTTTAGGCTTGGGCCATACTTGTCATCAGTGGATAAAAGTAGGTTGAGTGAAATGGCTCAGAATCAGACGAAATAGAGCAAATCCAGTCACTTTCCTTCAAACATATCTTTTCATTCAATCTTCTCAAACCATACTCACAATATTAGAATTTATCTTCCGCATTTCACCTAGTCATGTCAAAGTAGTATGACAGTCTGAGCTAACGTGAACTTGTGCCAGGCTCCACGCTGGTTATCACTAATAACTGACTAGATTCAATCTTCAGGGTAAAGGTGAATCCATCAATATGCAAGCCTAATATAACGACGAATTTTTCCTCGAAGGACATTCATACTGAGGTGAACAAGAACACGAGTGAGGGCAATCGATTGCTTCTGGTCACGAAATTACAGAACATCTTAGTAAAATCTAAGAACCAAACAGTAAATAATTGATTTGCAAAATATCAAACATGACTGTTTCTTTTGCAAATATCAGTCCATCGTCTCACATTTCATTGTTCATGCAATTTTATACCAAATGCTTTCCCATCCCGTTCTTTCCTTCTCGATCTCCTACTGAAATACATTCTATTCCTAACCATTGTTATATTCTACTTATATGGATATAAGTAGCTCACACTACAATACGACTTCAAGTCTACACACTGTTACCCGATGATCTCAATTAAAATTTTATTATGTAACTGATAGAAATAAGTGAAAGAAACTTACTTAGTCCCATCTAAAGTAGTTGTAGAATATGTGGGTTTGACACGTACAAATCCAGCGCATTGAGCGAACGTAGCTTGTCCAATACCTTTAACCTAAAATAAAACCGCTATCCATAAATTACCCTAATTAATTACTTACAATTTACCTTGAATATATTACTCTGGATTCGTATAACTTAAAACTAGGTCGTGTACACATTGTAATTTTCTAATCGTGTTGTCATGTCGTCGAACATTTCAGATACATTATTGTATAAGTCATAAGTCATGGCTTAATAAACTACATCAAACAACAAATCTGACTTCTCTCTTCGTCTTCTAATTAGAGATTGAGTCAGAAGAAGCTCGATGACCACTGGATGTTAAGGCCTTGATTGTGATGCAGTAGTCAGTTAGTCAATTGGTAATTATAAAGTCACCAGTTCTGTAGTCAAACATTGTGGATCATGAAACAGACATGTTAGTAATGACATTTGACACTTGTCGAAATGCGAAGGAAGTGTGAGTGCTGAGACAGTATTAGTAGGATTATCAAGTTCAGTGGTTTTGGCACGAAACACTTTAAACCATTTGATACGTGAAAGAACGAATCAGGCAAGAACAACGCGAAATTCTTAGATGATGGTGGCTATCAGTGGAAAACAAGATGCACGTCTCGTCCTGTTTCGGACTCGTCAGATGGATGTAGCTGCATCTCAGACTTGATGATCGCTCTGAGATTCGAACCTAGTAAACCTCTTTTCAAATGCCATCGTGCTATCCAAAGAGAAGATTCAAGCAACTGATTCGAAAACCAATTAAACTTCATCCCATTGCACAAGCTACTGGCTATCAAGACTCAGTAGCGACGGGCATAAAGTGATGCTGTCTGAAATGAACGGAACTGGGTACGAGTATCGGAGTAAACATAACCTCTGGGATACAGGCACATAAAATTAACGAGCCCTAAACTGGACGAAACGCGCGTCCTGGATTCCACTAGTAGCCACCATCATCTCAGCTTGTTAAACTTGTGACTGAAAGCAATATCGAGGCAATCCACACAGGATACACACATGCCAATAAGAGATTCATCAATTGCAGTCCTAAACAACAATGGGAACACTAGAGCAACCAATACAAACATGAATTAAAAAGCAACATATATTTACGAAATTCTGAGAACTAGTACACTGGGAAACGTCTAGCAAACAACGGCATTCTCTTCATCAACGTTCACTTCATTAAATGATGATCACTAATCAGAACTTAATATTTGAATGAAAGCAATTTCATTCGTGTCAGTTTATTATCACTAGATGAATGACAAGTTCCGTTTTAAAGGAATTTCGCTATTCATGTACCGACTTTAAATAACAGCCTTACAAAATGCCAAACGAATGAATGAATTAAGTTCGTGTAACCAACAACAACAACAACAATCTTTCACTTTGTCATTTGTAGAGTAAGAAAAGATAGCATCATACACAGAAAATCGAAACGTCACACTTACAATGCTTATGCCTATTGTGAGTGTCACAAGATCAATCTGCAATCGTTGTGTGTGAATACAATGATGGCATAAGAAAGAAGATCGTCAAAACAGCAACCTATTCATTCATGTAAACATACATTAAGCTCATGTTATACAATATAAAACTCGGCATATCTTATTTACCCTTACTCTTAAATGTATAACATCATGGACACACTAACACATCACACACTAGCTTCATTCCAATCTTGTACAAGGCGATTTCATCACATTTCTTTGTACCGTTATGATCACTAGATCATATGACAGATTTAGCTGAAATGTTGATTGCCTAAATAACATTCGATGATTCTTCCTCATTCCCATGTGTATATGTACTAAAATCCTATTATTAGCTTTTTCTCTGCCTTGCTTCGCCTTGATGTAATCTGACCATAAATTTACGTATGTAACTGTTCGCATATACATATTCGCCTCTGCACTGCGATTTCACTCGATGGGCTTACAGCTTTGTGATCTGAGCTATCCTCTAATAAACTGTAGTTTCCGTCTCTCATTGTCTTCTCAGTTTTAAACACCGTTGAGATTTACATTATAACGGTTATCGAGGTGATCGACTAACGAAGCAAAGTCACCACAAGTCTCTTACTGGTGTATGTTGATCATATGTGAATTGCCTATATACTGCCTTAAATCACAAACATCACAAGACGAGATAGGTTGTGGCGAGTTATGAAATCCAGGACACGTACCTCATCCTACTTGAGACACGTCAGCTTGATTTGCCTGTATTCCACAGTTGACTTTGTTGTAGACAACAGGAAAATACACATGAAATCGACATCACTACACAGAATAGACTTTAATTTAAGCTCAAACTAAATCTAAGTGATCATAATTAGCAAGTCTATGTTAAGTAAACTAACTAAACTTTATTTTATCGAATAGTACATTTCGTGATATGATCAAAACGTACAACTTTGATGATGTGTAACTACTGACGACGAGTAGACAAGATAATTAAGTTCAAATCATTCCAGGGTATGGTTAAATTATAATGAACATTTTATCTATTCAACATTCTCAGGTCGTTTGTCTAAGCAAGAATGAAAGTGGTGTGATAAAAGACAAAGGATCAGTACATTTATCACTTCATTGTTGTTATCAATATGAATAATTAGTACATTTCTAGACATTATCAAAATGTAAAATTTTTTATGTTTTCAAGACAAGTAAAATATTCTCAATGAAGTGTTAGTAACGACGAGGAGTGTACAAGATCATTTAGGTCAAATCATTCTGGCGTATTGTTAGACAGTTTCACAAATTTTTGAAAAATATCTAAAACTTAGAAAAACTGTCAGACAATACTAACGTTAGAATTTTCAATACAAATGTCTAGACATTTTTATTGTACAAAGCGGAAACGTGAAGCAATACTACTACAACCATCGTAGGAAAGGTACAGAAATTTGTAAACAACTGTCTACTCAAGATACTCAATGTCCATTGTTCAGACACCAACAACATCAACCTACTTCAGCTGAGAACAAACCAACTCCCAGTTGAAGGGGAAAGTAGATAAAGATCATGGAAGTGGATAGGATACACATTACATTGATCATCAAACTGAATCATACAGCAAGTTTTGACTTGGAATTCTCATAGCAAAATGAAACAATACAGAGCGAAACACACATTGTGTTAGAACTGAAATGCAGACATCAAAAGAATAAATAACACTTGAGATCAAATGAAAAGGAGAGAGGGCACAGGGCAGGGTTAAGTGTAGGATCAAGGTCAGCAGATTATGTTCCACCAGGAGTAACAGGCGGAAGTAACTGATGATCTTGAGAATTCAATTCAAAGAAATATTTATTACATATTCCACAAACTATATCAAGAAATAAATGTATCGCTTCTGTTAAATTATAGTAAAGTCCATCTGACTGTTGAATTGCATTCTACACAACGTACATGTAAAATAACGAAAACAGTGAATTTCTTGTGTTTCATGTAATTCCTGGTTTATGTATATGAATATAACTTTCAAAAGTAGTTCATTGAAAGTAGAATTATATTTTGCTATCGAAAGTTGATTTACTAGTGACGCGTAATGTCTGATTGTTTGTTCAAAAATCTCCATCATATTCAAACACTGAAATATGAACAATGATAATTCCTTTCAACAAACTCTCTCTACCAGTTCCACAGTTATATATACAAATCAAAGAATGTTCCATAAGATTCTATCCACACTACCAAATGCTATTTCATAGCCATGGAAATTGATGTGCAGTGATTAGTTGCATTCGATCGGTTGTTCATCAATCGTCCATAGGATCACGATTTGGTCTGCACACGACCGATTCTTATAGAATCCTGCCTGTTTTGATCTCGAAGTTGGACGTCTACTGAATGTTTCATTCGGTTCAATAACGCGGTCGAAAACGTTTCCCGGTAGTGTTAGTAGTGTTATGCCTATGTAGTTCTCACACTTGTTGAGATAGTCATAATGGGTCATTCTGTAATGAAAATTACTTAATTTACTAGCCCTGAAGTTGGCTGAAGTTAGAGGAGTTAAACATATTACTTTAATAGACATACCTCAAACTTTATAGTCCAAACGCTCAATGCCTGTTATCATTTTAGTTAATTACACAAATTCTAAACCAAACTATACATTTTTCATACCCACCATCATATACATAAATAAACACAGTTATGTCGCATACAAAATCTCTTTGACTAAGAATAGCTCTACATTGTCTTATTCAACATTCGTCAGTCGGATGTATCTGCATCCCACAGTTGATTTTCACTTGAGAACTCCAACCCACAACTTTTCGCTTCCAACGTCATCTCGTCCAATTACAGTCCCAAACAACCCATATACTCATTCGGATTACTTGGATAGACCGATCTTGAGTTAGCACAGTAGAAAACTAACAGTAACTGAGTTGCACTGTTGACAAAATGTACCAGCTTATTGAGAACTTACATTATTGAACACCAAAATCTTTTACATAACTTCTAGTATTTCATACTAATTTTAGTCAGAATAAATCAAAACAAATCTGGCTACTGTATGTCTGTCATAAACTAATCACCTTCATATTTTATTACAAAACACAACGACAGTGAAATATTGTGAAATCACTCATCTGTTAACTACAACATCGAAAAAATGCCTAGCATTCTTTGATGATTTGCATTATATGAGAAAACCAGTTGGTTACAAATATCCGATCATGGATTACTGACAAAACTTCAAATTGGATATTCAATTACAATCAGTGTACACTAGTTGAAAAGCATTTTGATCATAAGTGTTCAGGTTAATCTTTCGCATAATCAATGACTTCAGTGATAAGTGGTGTCAAATATGGTACATTAGGTTGATTGTATAGTCCGATTAATTGCTAAATATAAACTGGGTTAAACGAATTAGCACCTTTATTGGTACCGAGATCCAAACAGGCTACTACATCATATTCAAATATGTCGTGTATTTTCGTTTTCTTACTAATCATGGAAATGTGATGTTATCTGAAATGAAAACTAAAGGGTAGATTATTTTACTTGTAGGAAGACAGATGTAAACTTTACACAGAGGTATACTCAGTTCTGTAATGGTATATAATACTAATCCAGTTACATGATTCATATGGGCATTTACAATAAGAAGGAAACAAGTGAGTAAATCATCATCAGGATGTCTTTCTTCAGATATCATTCTGATTATTCCTTAATACAGTGATCAAGATAGACGGTTTCATATTGTCTTTTATTATCTAAAGTCAGCTAGAAAAACCAAATGGTTATCATAACTGAGATAAATTCCTTCACTACTTAGGTGTAACGTAACGCATTCCCCATACATATATGTTTGTGATAACGCAAAAGCACTGCGTAGCAGTATGAAGGGAAGTTTTATTAGTAAACATAATCATGATAATGTTTACGTCAGTCACTCTAAGAAATAGACAAATACAAACATATTCTGTGAATCGTGATTCGTTGAAGCATCTTCACGACACCTGTCCGTCGTCCAGCCTCCCACAATCAAAAATACTATATAAACACGAGTTGTTTTCATGAATTTATCTGTCAACAGTGAACATGCTTAAATTCATTTTGTTACTCACAATTTTAACTGTCATGTGGAATGGTGAGTTTTGCATTGTAATCATGTTACGAAATCAGCATCGAGTATTCGACCATATTGTAATATTTGGAAATACAAATTTATCTGAAATATATATTTTATATACTCTTAATAAGACATGCATTATTATCCCCAACTTGTTTAGATGTATCCACTACACCTCATATAAACATGGAGAGTAAGTGTGAAACTTGTTTGTTTCATATGTGAAGTGATACAGAAATATTGTTTATTAGCTTTCTATTTATTAAAATTTATCAGAAAGGGGATATTGTAGAGATTGTAGTAATTTATTAGTTGAATTCATGAGTCGATTGAAGCTAGACCACCATGGAAAACGTGGAATCAGTGGACGGCCGTTTCGTTCAAGTACGGGATTCCTCAGCAGTGCGCATCAACGACTAATGAATGACCGGAATTGACTAGATGCTCGAAAATTTATGTTTTGATTGACTTCTATAATCCTTTTGAAAGTCATGTAAAGTTATGTTGGCAGATGCGTTCCAAATGTGGTCGTTCTGTGCGGCCAATATAATCTACTCCACAAGAGCAAGAAAATTAAATCATCGAAAAGGACATTTTCTTCACTCATTTGTCTTCCTTCTTTAATAACACAGTGGTTCATTTTCGTTATTCATTTCAATTCCAAAAAAACAACAACACTTACTGGTACATGAACATCCCAAACCAAACAGGTACTATTGTTTTATTACATTGATACAAGACAGAATTCACGCTAATCAATGACTAACTTTCATTTTGTATTTTAGTCACTAGAAATCGAATGAATATCAGTTCTACAAGTAAATTTTACAAAGATCTTTTCTTTTATTAATCACTCATACAATCTGTTGAAATCTATTTAGGGGATGTGTTCACTCACTTTCCATTCAGTTATTAGTAATTACACAATAAATATATAATTTCGATAATGCAATGAGAAGACATAGTTTATCAAAATTATAAACTCTACAATTTATTCGATTTTTCATCGTATATATAGTCCAAGAACTCCGGGAATGGTTGGCACTAAAAAGGCGTAAGTTTGAAACCTCAGTTTAGAAATTGTTTCGAAATCCTTCTCAGTTGACTACAGTAGGTGTATGTTAATTGAACAATGTAAACGCTACCTGACATACACCATAATTACCATTATTTAAATCTAAAATTCTTCATAATATCCCATTTCACTTCACTTCAAAAACCATATCAACTATGTTCTTATTGTAGGTCAGTATTTTTCGATGAGAAATCAAACTACTTCTCAGTACGTTCTATTTTACTCAAAGTTACCAGACGTAATTTAATCTTGTATTACTAATTGCATATTTGACTATAGATGCTCAATCAAATTAAAAACAGTCACTATCTGGTATAACCACATTGATGCCAGTTTGAGATGACTACCTTAATAAACACATTACACTTTACAACAGACCAGACAACCTTAGATTTGGAACACACTGAACACTTTACACATTAATACAACATTGAAAATATGTCATATAGATTAAATACACCAGTGTTATTCATCTCCAAGTATATCTCTTCATAGTAACTGAATGTGAAAATAGTGTAGAACAGAAAAACTCATTTGAATCTCATCAACAATATGAACTAGATTGTCTATAATGTAAATCTTATTTTCACAAGTGAAAATTTCACTAGACGTTGTGTATCATTCACCGAATGGTACAGACTACTAATTTTCATGTGATTAATTCAAACAACACAACGTGATAATAATTAGACTGAATAGCTATTTTACCTAGTTTTACAGAATGTACTACTTACAAATAAAAAATTGGAAACCTATTTATTCAACCAGTGACCAAGTACAGATTAGTGTACGTTACTTTGAATCATTGCCCAAGTGTATAAGGGCTGTATTGCACATATCCGATTGACGAAAACGAATTAGGCGTAATAAAACAGCTAACAATTGAACGCTTTAATCACTTAAACACTGTCACAACTACAACAACAACATAATACTGAATAATTTCTATTTTTCTTCCTTTTCATTGTAGATAAATGAATGTGGACAACTAACAATGGAAACTTAATTAAAATAAACATTTCAATTAAGGAACTTTTGTTATTCTCTTCACATTTTCGAAATACTCAATTGTAATTCGATGTAGTACAAATCTACACTGTGTAACGTAGTGATTTACTTGCTCGAAAAGAGACTAGCGAATACCATATAATTTATATGACACAGTTTGTATAACGATGAACTCTATTCATTCATAGGGTATAACAGGAAAATAAAGACTTGCTAAACGATAAATTGCCTACAATATTCGCTTTGATATTAAAACATCGTTTATGCCATCTACACTGATGATCGTCGTTCCAATATGTGGCTTTCATAAAACGTATGCTAATACAATAACAAAATTTACTACTGTGACCCATTTACACCTAGAAAAAGAGCTTCTACGCTGTATTCACTTACTCTTTAATTCAGTTTCAACCAATCAACATCATATCATTCGGCCATCTATTTCGATTTACTCCTGTCATTAGAACATACTGCAGATTTCCAATAAATATTTGAGAACTTCCAGATAAGCACTGCATTTGAAAATATGTTTCTACATATATCCAAGAGGTTTCGATGAGACAGAAAATCAACATCAACGTAACCATACCAATGATTAAACAGATATTTCTTAAAACAAAATTTGACTACTAGATATAACACTTTTCAATCTTGATTCACTCAGTTAAATTAACATACTGTAGAATTTACTGAACGAAATCCGACAACCACAAAGAACAATTCACAACCGATAACTAATTACTATTCTATAGTTTGCTTTTAATTACCCATCATGTTATAGTCTACATTAATCGAAATAACCAACTATCACCATCACTACCACATACCTAACTTCAAGTACTGAAAACATCATAACAAATAGGGTAAAACTATGTTAGCTGGTAGACAAGAAATCATGAATCTAGTTTTCATAGTACTTGGAACTCGTCAGCAGAGTGTACCTGTAACTGGACCAATAAAATTCGGTCAGCAATATATATAAAACTAGAAAACTGTGACGTTGGTCACTAATAAGTGAACAATCAATTATAAAGATATCACAGTCCTATAGGAAGTCAATCGTAACCCGAAAATCTGACTTCTAACGTCTATGATTCGGAAGCTGAGTGAGACGGGATGATTCTCACTACAGAGCATCAGTTACCTCAAAAAGACAGGTAGATCTTGGTGGTGGATGCCGCATAGGACAAAACCTAGATCAAGTTTCCTGTCGATTACAAGCAACCACCATCTGGCATCTCAACACAGAGCACACGATAGTGAATCACATGTAGACTGGAGGCCACGTTGCGAATTGAGCGACAGAATCTAATCAAAGGTAACTACAGGACTAAACAAACATAACATTGCTTACTACTCAACAATCAATCGATTGTAAGAGAAAGATAAGTTAGATTCGGTTGTTTATAAATCGTATAAACTGTAAACAAAATATGTAGAAAAGTAAATTACACAACGTGAAGAAACCATTCAATAACAAAATCTTATGTAAATAAATTGTTAATTAAAAAATAAATGTGGAAATGCTATACAAAATTCGTTTGCTTGAATCTCCTCTCTCTCAGTGTTTAAATCAGCAATCATGTTTACGTCATTACAGAAACTTTATCCAATGCAATTCGCTTATTCTTAATATCAACACTCGAGACAATAGCTTTGATTCGATCACCCAAACGTAAAGTGAACATTTTGTGATGAATATTACCGCCGTCACTGACGCCAATTCCAGCAGAAGTATCATTGGTAATTTTTAGGTTGGAAGTTGGACAATTTCGAGGATACGCATGTCTTGGAATATACGCATTTTCTTCAACACCAATATCACAAAAGGCACCAAAAGTAGTGACATTCTCTACACGACCTTTCACTTGCATACCTTTACGTAAATCCGATATTTTCATCACGGTCGAATGAAACAATGGAGTAAAACAGTCTAAAGTAGAATAAAACCACGTTGTTTCATTAAATGTTACAGTAAACGGACAAATATTACTAAATAAATCACAAATACACTTTAGCAGAAAGACATTCTACTACCACGACTACGACGACTACTGAGAAAAATGTTTATAAGATTAAGGCCTCAACACTCACTCCCCTCATGTACAGTTCTTAGTAGTCAGGATTTAAACATAACCCAGAAGGGCTTAAAGAAATATACATCATACAAAAGCAAAATGATAATAATGTGAGGAAAAATAGAGGTGAGGAAATGGTACGAACGAAGGATAAGTGAAAAACGACACACAATTCATGTAAGAAACCATCAAAACCACGCTGTATTCATCTAAAGAAACTCATTCTGTTAACGATGAATGTGACAGTGAACAAGACCAGGAAGGTTAATAGGTATTTATTAGAAGCAAAACATATGAGCATTTTGGAATTTCTAAATGGCCAAATTCTTAGAATCGCATCTATATGGGCGCCATATGTTAATGGGTATTTTTAGGAGAGCGTTGTCAGTATACAATTACCCAATATCTTCAACTATGATAGACAGATAGATAGATCACGTTTCTAAACCGACTAACCACTTAAAATTCACTTCGAACAACAGTGACAACAAAGTAAGTCTTATTAAACAAATAAATGGTAATAATCATACCTTGACGCTCATCAAAATCCAAAGGACGAGTTAGTGCTACGATAATATCACGTAAAGTATCAAGTCCAACAGTTTTGGAACAAAACTGTTCAAGTCGTTTATCTCCTAAACGAATAAACAGAGAAAAATGAAATATTTTTAAACATTCAAATTATCAGTACACTAGAAAACTTCTTGTACATGAAAATATCCTTCCAATTTATGATTGATTTAATTAGATGAATGTAAATAACTCGTCAAAACAACACCACAACATGCTTTTTCCACACAAGCAAAACATATAGAAAGCATAAAAGCACTCACTATCTTCGCTGATCATAAACTGTGTCGCAGCTGCTCTCATTTTAACTGACCCTACATCTGTCAGATTTAATTGGAGTAATGAAATAATACTGAAATGTAGAAGATTACAACACAAGAAGAAAAACATTAGTAAATTATGAGAAAATGAAACTGAATTATTTTGTCTACATGATACACATTACTAGCATACAATTCAGTACATTAAACATTGACGTATCTCAGTAATCAAGTGAACACACTCTATAAAAATAAATTCCGTTGCCCAAACCGAACTAGGCGGACATGGACTCCACTACGAAGTGAAGATCTAACATCCACACGAATTACTCGTAAATAGATGGTATAATGGTACTGAAAGTTAAGTGCGATCACAATTAGTATATTTATTCGTAAACATACATAATTGTTATGATTTCATGTCCGGTTTTTTTATCACGTGACTTAACCACTAATCAAAATACGACTTATACAAATCTTCGCACTATGCCAAACCAATGACGTTCGATCGGTATGAGCAGCCTAGTGTGCTTATTGATCCTATGTCCTCCTAGCCCGTCCGCTTTAGTCCAGAACACCAATACCAGCTTCCAATATGCGAATCGAATCGAAACATTTATTTCAAACATACTCGGTTTATATATCAACCAAACAGACCATAACATACCACAAAATAGAAAATAACATTTGTACAATATTTGACCAAATGTGGCTGTGAGCGTGGCAGACAGTAGTCAATAAATTGAACATAGCTTACGAACAGTAAATCGTACAATAATAAATTATCACAGATTTAAATCATGAGTCAGTTGAAGCTAGAACACCATTGAAAACCTGGAAGCACTGGACGGCCGTTTCGTCCTAGTATGGGACTCCTCAGGTTTTCAATGGTGGTCTAGCTTCAACTGACTCATGATTTAAATCTGTGAAAATTTCTAAAATCTCCACAAACCCCTTCTGATAATAATACATTATATCAAAATGAAGCTTATAATAAGCAGAATATAAATGTACATAATCTAATTATTGAATAATTATACTATAAGAATATATAGGTAATATTAGTCAAATAATGTCTCAGAAGTTACTCGTGATTTAATTTTCGCGCGGATATAACAATAAGCACACCGGTAGCAGTTACATATATACATATGCGCCACACAATAGCGATGAGTTCAGTAGCAGTTGTCATTGATTTGTGTCAGGGCTGGGATACTGTCCGGGTGCCCAAACCGAAGCAGGTGGGTTCTCTTAAACAACCAATCCCCATGCCTCTAATACGGAGGTCTAATCCACAAGGCAATGGAGCAACGTCAGGAGATGCATTCTCATGGCAGACGATGACCGACAATGGGTTCATATGTCATTTGTGTCATCAGGATCCACGAGCTCATGTGCACTATTGATTTGGAACCAGGCCTTTTCCAACTCCCATAAGTGGATTCTCCATATACACCAACCAGATTAAAACGCTGGACATGCGTTTTTCATCCTCTCAATTTTGTAAGCAACAATCCCGACTCGAGTAGACAGTGAGTAGAGATTTCCTGGAATTAACTGTATACGCGTGGCCATATGAGAGCATTTCCAGAGCAAGAGCTAACTCTCCCCACCTTCGGCCGCACAAGGGCATATTTATTTTCACTGAGACACTTCGTTTACCTAAACTAATTTCAACAGTGATACAACCAATTCACTAAGTACAAATTTATGTCTGAAGGCAAAGTTAGGATACTGACTTTATGGATATGAGATAGGAGTACAATATATCCTCCACAAAACTAGTCTACAGCGACACTGCCTTCCTACGATGGGAGGAAACGGTTAGAATACATGGCTCCTAAAATTAGCACTCATTATCTAGCACGCCACCAGACTCCCATCTCCGTAGGTAAGGCCTTTGAAGGTGCTGACTGTAATATCTACAACTATGCATAAAAAGGCTGTGTGTGATCGACCTTGATCAGCTGGCACTTGAACTCTGGGTTCACGTTTCCAGTTAGCCACAACAACGACTAATTCAGTTTACGTTACAAGTACCTTCGTTAAGAAGAAATATCCTTTCACGTAGTATGAACAGCTGAAAAGTGAAAATTACTCACATATCCATAACAGTACTCGAGATCATCCGATAGGTTTATACTATAAACAATTACAATACTTTCTCAGAGAATACAACAAACTCACCTTGCTGCGACTTTATATGAATCAGGATGAACAGCAGTCTGATCTAATGGATTAAAGCAATTCACATCGGATTGATCAGTAACTGTTACCTCCATAATTCGAGGTTTTTTACGTTTCTTGTTAAATTCATTGGATATATGTTTACGTTTAGTACTACCAGTGGAAATATTGGTTATTTTAGTATCACAAGTTAAATCATCACCATCATCATCACCACTCGAAATGGAAATCATTTCAACATCCCTGAATTGTTAATGAATGTTGAAAAATAAAGGAAATAAACAGAAAATCAAAGTGCCAATTGTTTTCAGCACAAACACATGAAATAGAATGCATACACACATATATAACAAGCCGTCATGGCAATGTAAAGTATAAGACAGAAATGTCACTTTTCTTATATTTAGTAAGAAAAACATTTGAAACATAAAAGCATTTCACAAATATTTCGTCTTTATATGGGACTCTTCAGAAGTATGCATTCACAACCACATCAGATATTAAACACAAGATACATAGATCTCCTGTGGCGAGTGCTTAAACTGAATCGACCATCTGCCAATGTCATTAGTGAGTAACGGGCTTGAACTAAAACATGGTTGAACTATGCTGTTCACGGATTTTCAGAATTACATCTCAAAATTAGTTACTAGTGGGCATCTGGCATCTCAACACAGAGCACACGATAGTGAATCACATGTAGACTGGAGGCCACGTTGCAAATTGAGCGACACAATCTAATCAAAGGTAACTACAAGACTAAACAAACATAACATTGCTTACTACTCAACAATCAATACAATACATTTGTTCATGTTCGTGTCGTACTTCTTGATTCGATTGCGTTATTTCAGGGATTCTTAGTTCACACTACAATTCATATACCTGTGAATACAATGCAATTACATCTCAAACTTAGTTACTAGTGGGCATAAGGTTTGTGGAGAATAGTTTACTTCAAAGGTTTTCGTTCATGGAATTCCAGAATTATTCGTCAAAAGGTAACTTGAAGATCCTCGAAAATGATTCAAGGTGGAGATATCTGCATACATAAAGATGGAGAATCCTACACTAAGACGATATAGCACACTACTCTTCTTTATTTTAACTTTAGTGTTTCCTGTTAGGTAAGTCACAGATTGCACGATCTGATTAACGACTGGTCCAAACAGCTCGCAATGCATCCGAATATTAAATGCATATAGAAATTACGTAATTTATCAAGTTTTAAAACAATCGATCGTGAGAAATTACAAATTCAATAGGAAATACAAACTTTAGTGACAATGTCAAGACAACTGGTAAAGATAAGAGGGTATCAATTGCGTACAAGTGAAAAGTAGGTAATGACAATGGAATTGAATAGGTTTATTAGTCAATCGGTCATAAGCAACGTAAAACCTGGCACAAATGTGAATCGGTAGTTCAAATTTCCAAACCACATCATTAAAACAATATGAAGTTATCGAGATGAATGCAAAACAGTGGAAGCAGTAACAGTCTTTATGATGTAAGAGCACGTTGGAAGAAGGCTTTGATCAGCTAAACCAAAATATGTAGCACTCGTCCATGAAGTCATCGACTGTTGATCTGAGCCATATTGGTAGATGTAGATTACTTCCTTTAGGCTTGGGCCATACTTGTCATCAGTGGATAAAAGTAGGTTGAGTGAAATGGCTCAGAATCAGACGAAATAGAGCAAATCCAGTCACTTTCCTTCAAACATATCTTTTCATTCGATCTTCTCAAACCATACTCAAAATATTAGAATTTATCTTCCGAATTTCACCTAGTCATGTCAAAGTAGTATGACAGTCTGAGCTAACGTGCACTTGTGCCAGGCTCCACGCTGGTTATCACTAATAACTGAATAGATTCGATCTTCAGGGTAAAGGTGAATCCATCAATATGCAAGCCTAATATAACGACGAATTTTTCCTCGAAGGACATTCATACTGAGGTGAACAAGAACACGAGTGGGGGCAATCGATTGCTTCTGGTCACGAAATTACAGAACATCTTAGTAAAATCTAAGAACCAAACAGTAAATAATTGATTTGCAAAATATCAAACATGACTGTTTCTTTTGCAAATATCAGTCCATCGTCTCACATTTCATTGTTCATGCAATTTTATACCAACTCCTTTCCCATCCCGTTCTTTCCTTCTCGATCTCCTACTGAAATACATTCTATTCCTAACCATTGTTATATTCTACTTATATGGATATAAGTAGCTCACACTACAATAAGACTTGAAGTCTACACACTGTTACCCAATGATCTCAATTAAAATTTTATTATGTAACTGATAGAAATAAGTGAAAGAAACTTACTTAGTCCCATCTAAGGTAGTTGTAGAATATGTGGGTTTGACACGTACAAATCCAGCACATTGAGCGAACGTAGCTTGTCCAATACCTTTAACCTAAAATAAAAGCGCTATCCATAAATTACCCTAATTAATTACTTACAATTCACCTTGAATACAAATAATGACAGCTAGAATAATATCTCTCCTATTAAACTCCCAACTTTGCCATCGATGACATTCTGGAAACAGCTCTGATGGATGTAAGTAATGGTGGTATAGATCTGTTGCCTGGAGAAAGACTTCTCGACCTCGAGTATGCGAATGATATTGTCTTACTGTGCGATAATGCCCAAGGCATGCAATCCGCACTCAATCAGTTGACAGTGTCCGTAGGTATGGTATGTGCTTTACACCTTCCAAGTGCAAAGTACTTCTACAAGACTGGCAGGATTCTAATCCTGTACTCACTCTGGATGGTGAGAAGATAGAAGTAGTCGAGAAGTTTGTGTATCTGGGCAGCTGCATAAATGCTGGTGGGGGTATGAGTGATGAGGTCAATGCACGTATAGTGAAAGCCAGAGCGGCTTATACCAATCTGGGCCATCTTTGGCAGCACCATGTTAGTAATGAAGAGGTTAGGCATTGTGTGTTCGGGCACAGAGATGATAATGCAATCGGTGTCACCATCTTGAAACACCGGCTTCGGTGGCTTGGACATGTTATACGAATGTCATCTCAGAGAATTCCATGTCGTGCATTATTTGCCGACTCTGGGACTGGTTGGATAAAGCGGAGAGGTGGTTAGTGCATGACTTGGTGTCGTGGTATGAAATAAAGCTGCGAAGGGCTGACTTGTGTTGGTCCTTCACGACTGCCTGGTTGGGGTCAGAGAGATGGTGCTACACAGTGGCTAGAGACGTTATCAGGTATGGTTCAGAATAGAAGCCAGTAGCGATCCTGCTGTAACCTTCTTTTACTTTTTTCGTAAAATGTGGTTGTATGTTCCTTAACTGAAAGATTTCTTCTGATTCTACCTTCTTCGTTTCCCCCATTATTATTACTATTACACTACCTTACACTAATCTGGTCGTTGTTCTCTTTTTTTCACGCTCCTTACCTATTTTTCCTTCTCTTTAAATTCTCATTGTTTTGTGTGGCGCATATATATTGGCGCTCTCTTGTACCAATATTTGTGTTCAAATATATAAGTAAAACTTCCTATCATTGCACGGAAGTCGCTGATCAATGATTATCATTCCCTAGACCTAAAGACTACACAACATCCTGTTTCACGACCACATCTTTATCGAGAAGACATAATATGAAATGCAATCATCAACCACAGAATATAAAACAAGTAATCCACCACTAAAAAACGTCTTTCTATGCAATGATGTGACTAACAAACAATGCCAGTGTAACATTTACAAACGTAATACACCGAATAAAACACTATCAACCTAACACAAAATAAAAGTACCATATAATATCTTGAAAT
Source organism: Schistosoma margrebowiei (assembly GCA_944470205.2). Lineage (NCBI taxonomy): Eukaryota > Metazoa > Platyhelminthes > Trematoda > Strigeidida > Schistosomatidae > Schistosoma > Schistosoma margrebowiei. The sequence continues at coordinate 9,339,173 of OX104027.1, forward strand.
AGAATTTATTATTCTTATTTAAAGATACTGCTGATGAACATCAAGCATGTCTAGGATTTTGCAAGTATTTCGTCTCGTTAATCATACATATACACAAAATGAAGTTCATTCACATGATACGCTTATAGAAAACCACAATGGCTATATGATACAATATGCCATAACAAATGAGAAGAGAAATGAAGCATGAAACCATGAGACCAAGACCAGTAATAAACATTAACATTGCATATTTTACTTTACAAAATGAACCGATTCACATATTAGACTAATACACCATAGATTTGCAGTTAAGACAACCACTGAAAAACCAGGATAAAATAGTTTTCCACTAGTCTTTATGGCTTTTCACTAGTTGTTTAACTCACGGAAATTCGCCATGTGAAATTCGGGATTCATAAATCTCGACAACACACATACATACATGCAAAACACATCAATACCTTTTAAGTTAGCGTTCAAGATACTGTGTGACACTTCACAACTGAGTAGGTTCAGTTACATCGTCAAATTTTCTAACTACATGACTAAAATTCAAGAGTGCAAACCATTGAAACGTAAGACGAAATGACAAGATGCTGAATCCAGTTTGGCATATGCTAATATTCAACATCAACAGCCTTGTTTCATCGTCAATGGATTATTGACATATCTAACGTCTACTTTCACATGTGATCACCTTAATCAATTTGACCATTCATAAATAGACATGTGGTTTAATATGATTTGACTTTTCGAGCGATATATACATACCCTCTCCCACCATCTTCAATAAACTAACAAACTGGTCTGTTACGTTCATTAGTTCCGGAAAACTGTAAGCCACTTATATATAATGAAAAGACTATAATATATGGTATGTTATGAATTTCCGTAGACAATGGGCCAGAAAACACCAAATCTGTGGGATTTGGTCAAAACATCCTGGCACCTGAAGAAGAATCGAACGTTGGACACACTGAGGCAACTTAAGCGTAAATTTCAGTTTCCCTTGAACAGGTCATTACTGGTGGTGGACCATGGTTTCGCAATTATAAAATGAAAAAAATTCAGCTCCAGGTACTTAAATATGAGTGTGAAGCATAATGATACTGCTCAAATCAAAGTAGGTGGAATGTAGTTTGAACCTAGGATTTAGCGAGGTAAAGTAGAACGTAAGTGCAACAAAGGCTTTCATTCCTCAAAATTCTCAGGAATATTTCAAATGATAGAAACAAAGACGGAACGAATATAACAACACTACAAAATGAAGAATATCTTGAGAGCGATAGAATTATTGTGTACTAAATTTTGGAAAAATAACTTCTACACCCTCAACTTGCATATTTATTGGCCAGGACACATCCTTAATAATTTGTTTAGGCAACACAGGAAATTTCACACTTTCTAGAAACTGATAAAATTATTGAAATCAAGCTGACAGAAGCCTGCCTAACTGTTAGGGAAATCCAAAGTATTCACCGAACAAGTACAAAGAGGCCTTGATAACGTTGGGAAACATTTTATCCAACCAGTGTTGAATGGTTTTTCGACACTTGAAGCCTTTTTTCTCGTGTTCAAGCCGCCGTGTACATTTAGCCTTGGGTTATTAGAAGAGCCTAAAAAACCAGTTCAAACGCTCAGTTAGTAGACTTATCACTTACATATCACTACTTATAGTCATGGATTAATAATAGTTCATTTGAATTAAGAACTTCACTTTAGCATTTATTAAATGGAGAAGAAACTCATGAAAACTCGACATCTTGTAACTATATTACCCAATTTACTATGTTACTATTATCCATTGGTCAAATATTCCTTTCAATTAATTCAAGTATAACATAGGGTAAATAACAATTCAGGACCAGTTTACACCCATTTATTATTTTGTATGTTGTGTTAGTTATAGATTAATATTAGCTGGAGCACCAATGAAAACCAGGAAACACTGGGACAGATTTTTCATATGGAAACCATTGGCAACGAGCAACCATCACAGCATCATGGATTGCATCTAAAACTCTTAGGTTTCGAAGTGAACTGTTATTCATTAGGACCACTCAATAGGTTTCTTTTCATACAATTTCAATCTCGATCAATTTAAGATATATTGTGTGATCATCAAATTCCATCGATAACAGTTACTTCTATTCCGACATGTTATTATCTTTTACAGAATTCATTGGGTGTGTTGAACAACTTTCTCCATTAGATTTCTCTCACAAAATTAACAATATTAATTTACGTTTAAGGTACACATAATACTTACCTTAAGAAGATCAGCTCTTGAACGGAAGGGACCAATTTGTGAACGATATGTTAAAATTGCTTTGGCTTTCATCTCAGATAAACCAGCAACACGTGATAAAATATGCAATGGAGCTGCATTCAAATCAACACCAACAAAACTTATACATTCTTCCATGACATTATGAACAGCGGACGTTAATTGATTAACTGGTATATCGTGCTGATACATACCAACACCTAAATGTTTCGGTTCAACTTTAACTAGTTCAGCTAGAGGATCTTGTAAACGTCTAGCTATAGATACTGCACCACGGAAACTAACATTTAAATCTGGTAATTCTGTACAAGCTTGAGTTGACGCACTGTAATATGAAGCACCACACTCACTTACAACAGCATAACGAACATTTAAAGGTTTGAAATGTTGAATTTCTATTAAATGTGCCAACCAAGAACCAGTTTGCCGACTACCTTGACCATTACCAAGAGCTATTGTCTCGATTCTAAAATAAATATAAAAACGTAAATACAATACAAGCTAGTGATAACTTGTTAGTACGATAGAGCTATCGAATATTGTATTATCAAGTCAAGATTAAATTGAACTATACTGATTCGGAAGATACTAGAAAAATCATATGTAAATTTTGTGCAAACTCGTGTTTCTGGTTCACAAACGCCCTGGTACTGCCAAAGGTCGGGAGAGTCAGCTCTCACACTCGAAATGCTCTCATATGGTCACGCATATACAGCCATTATCGGGGAAGTCCCACTCACTGCCTTATCACAACAAGGATGTTGTTTACGAAATTGGGAGAACGAAAAGCGAATGTTCGTAGCTTCGATCTGGTTGGTGAATATCATGGATCCATCTAGAGAAGTTGAAAAATCCTGATCCAAAACCAACGGTGCAAATGGGCTCCTGGATCCTGAAGTAACAAATATCGTATGAACCTATTCTCGGTTATTTGCTACTATGAGAATGCATCTCCTGACGTTGCTCCATTGTCTTGTGGATAAGACCTCTGGATTAAAGGCTTGGGAAATGGCTGCCTAAGAGAACCCATCTGCTTCGGTTTGACCACCCGGACAATATCCCAGCCCTCACATAAATCGAATGACAAAGCGTGACGCATAAATATTTGGTGCTTTCTTGAACCAACGTTTATGTATTTAATTCAATAAATAAGTAAAAATAAATCTTACCACTACATATTCTGTTATTTAGATTACATATTTATTTGTTTTTACTTCATGTTCTAATTTAGAACTACCCCGTTGTAATATTCTTTTTAAGATATGTTAGACAGTATTGGAATTACAGCACATTTGTATGGGATAATTTTGTTGATCATTTATAATAAATAGCATTTCAATGGTGTTGTGTACTTTGAATTAAATATTTAAATTTCGTAGCTTTCATTATTGTCCCAGAGAGCACATTAACGAAAGCTTAATATAGAAGTGAGCTTTGCAGACGTTTCACAAGTATTTTATAAAGGCTATCATAACTGACCGATAAAACGCTCTTGAAATAACTGAAAACCTCACTTCTGTTTTAAGCTGACATTGATTATGTGCTACCCAGAACGATAGTTAACGCTCCTCAATTAAACTAACTAGCCATGAGAACACAACACCATCAAAATATCAGTTATTTGATATCTTTAAGTTTTTGATTGAGATTATGAACCAATTGATGTTAGACCATCACAATTGAAAACCTGGAAGCACTGGACGGCCGAATCCCGCTCGCGGGATTGTGGATGCGCACTGCTGAAGAGTCCCACAATAGGACAAAACGGCCGTCCAGTGCTTCCAGGTTTTCAATTGTGATGGTCTAACATCAATTGGTTCATGATCTCAATCAAAAACTTAATAATCTCTACAACCCCTATACTAGTGATATCTTTAAACTGAAATTGTCTCAACAAAAGGTTTAAATCATATTAATAAACATATATACGAAATTTGAAGTTGCACAGAAGTTTAATTGAATCTAACATAACAACTGGTCCATGATATGTAGTTTTAGTCATAAGTTTTAGCCCATAATAGATCTTATTCTAGTTTCCGGACATTCCATTCTATTCATTCTATTTGAGTCATATTTTGACCTTGTTAATTATTCGCTTATTAGCCTTGACTGTTTTTATATGAGCGTATGTGTGTACACTTTATGACTCATCACATGTCTGTAGTTTATTTTGTCTGCCTATAAATATTGAGTAATGCCCGGCTTGAAATGGAGTTGGCTTCCCAGCCATCTTCCACGCGCGTCGTTTTGCTCTGTTCTATTACATTCACTTTGCTTACGAAATATATGTATTCAAAGGCTATTCTCGTTAATTGACTTATCTAAATTCCGTTATTGACTAACGTGATTTAAGTCGACGGTGATATACGAGAATAGGTGATAACAAACATTCATACACTCTTAATGGAGTCAGATCCACGGGCCGCCACAGATACAGGAATATAACTGCTCAAAAGTTATTTGATAATATTTAATAGCAAAATACAATGCATCTCCCCTGACACGAAAGCCTGCCCTTTAAGCTGAAATTCACACCGTTATCATGAACCAGAAAATGTGTCTGTATGGTCTTCAATCAACTAATTGCATCGATGTGAGACGATCGAATGACTGTCGCTCACGAAAACACAATTTTGTCAAGTTTCAGAATAGGATTATGTTAATAAATAGGAGCACAACTGGCTTGTATAGGCTTATATCTAATCAGTAAAATAATACACTTATTGGACAGGATGTAAGATAGAAAAATCATCAAATAGAATACAAAAACAGCATGGCCACTTGTCATAGAACAATATCTACATGTCATTGAGCATACAATAAAGTAGGCAATTTGATATTAGCTAATTTCCCGTTCGTTAAGAAGACTGTAAAGGCAAAGCAAGGTAAAGAAGACTGATGATCTCATCCACGTTAGGGAAAACAATGGAGGTGTGATATCTCATGTCCTTCCCAGTAGCCGATACATTAATAAATTAAGAGGTAATCGAATAGACATGTAACAGAGAGATAGATTTCATAGACTTTCATAGCACGGAACATTGCATATGAAGGGGCAAATACACAGCTACAAATGGATAGTATTTTAAACGGGCTAAAAAGAATGTGTCTTAAAGGTTGTAAAACAGTTCTTATATCCTTGACATGTACATGTATTAGACACTCATTTACCAGCCACACACTAGTGTATTCGGCTCCAAGTACGGAGGTTAACGATACTACTCTCTTGCCTAATCCGAAGCGTGTGAAGCACCGTTCGAAACGACTTAGTGGCTGAGTCGAACGCCTTAACCACCGAGACATCATTCAGACAGACTAAGTATGAGAATACACTGTAAGTCTAGATAGTTGAAACTTAAGACCAACTTTGAATTGACAATTATGAAAAAAGTTCAATAAGCTACACCAACATGAAAAAAAATCTTACTGATGACGTTGCATAGCTGCAGTCAATGCACCCAAACCATTATTACTCATTGGTTCATTTTGCATGCTCAATTTCTTCGGTGGAATGGCAGACAATGTATGCGGTGGCCATAAAATACCTGTGCTTAGAACATTTCCATGAGGATCACATGCAGCCCATTTACAACCATTTCTCCAGCCTGGATCTAATCCAATCACAGGAAGACGATCACCTGGTGCACCAGACGCTGAAGATATCATGCCAATATCATTGTCATTCTTCACTGTGGAATCACTTGATGAAACTGGAATACGTAACGGTGCCGTCATTAGGAGACGTCGGAGATTTTCTGAAAATACTTCAAGAGATGCATCTTGAGCTGAAGTTGTTAATTTAGTGCTATTTTAATTGGAAAAATAGACGACGTTGTAAAGTCTGGATCAAAATCATCAAAGAAATATGCCTAGAAACCAAGAATTGTAGATATCACAACGATGACCGCAATGGGGTTTACGTTGGGTCCAATCACTTTACCCCCCTTACTATCTGTGATTATTGTAACAAAACATTTTAATTATCTTAATCCATTCACATTGTAACCCATTGCTAACTTCTTATTAACTTTACAAAGCTTTTTATTTGCACGCACACAATCTTTCATTTTTATTATTCATATTACGCTATCTATCATTATGATCTTCCTATTGTGTCATCATGTTTATTCGCTTTTCATATGTTCTCACGGGATTAATTTTATATAAATATATACAAACTCTAAATCAATCCGTCGAAAAGAGATTCCTTCATTGAAATTCATGTTTTCAACAATCAATTCTAACCGACCTATTCCGAGCTATAGATATTAAACAAACTGTGATCGCAAATTGAATTACTCCTCAACCACCAGAAGCTTGACGTGTTGTAATTCGGACAAGACTATTTTCAAACTGTATTGGGGGTACTATCTCTATTGTGCTTTCAATAAGAAATGATACTACTTACTAATATTCAGTAACTTATGTCGTTACTAACGATTTTAGGAAATAGAAGTTTTGATGTCCTCTCGTTATAATGAGGAATCATTCTAAGCATCTAAATGTAAGACATTTGGACCTGTTTGTTATCGTAATTATATTTGCTTAACAATCTCAGTTGTTAACCTAAAAAAATTCCTATACTTCCTGTGAACAAACATTATTTTGATGTGCTATCCATTCACGTTGCATTTGACACAGCTATCAGATAATAATTAGATTATTGTTTTTAGTAAATTATCTTTATCTAACTAATACAGGAAGCGCGTTTCCCTTGATTGTACTACAACGATTGAAGATTTATTAGGAACCTTTTGAAATGAGGTTTGTGCACATCATTCAGTAAATTAGCATTAATAACAATATGATTTTACAAATAAACGTACAGTACTCGTTGTGAGACATGAAGATACTGGGTTCAATTCCTTATGATTGGTTGCTGAATGCACACCGATGAAAAGCCCCGTAATAGGAGAAAAAGAGAAATCTAATACTTCTTGGTTCTTAATGGTTAATGAATGAGAATATTTTCATAATGTAAACTATCCAAATCGACCGTTGTTTACAATTCGGATTTTAATAGTAACTCAATTGGCTAGTCTGACTCCCTGAGAGGAGTTTACACTATTTTTACAAAGACTAAAATAACAGAGATAAGAGAACCATCTTACCGTATACTACGCACCAAATGTGGATCAATTAAACGTTTCCATGCATCGTTGAAAGCTGACATTACAAAATCCCAATGAATACGGTTGGTCGTAGGAAAATATTTTTGAGATACAAATGTTGCACAATTATGTTGTACTTGTGGTGACAAGTGGATTTTTACGGTAATCACACCCCTTTCGTTGGCTCGATTAATAGCTAACACCTATGTATATAGTTATTGGGGAAAAAAGGGTTTTTAATGCATTACAACAATAATGATACTAATTGTATCATTTGTAATTCCCCGAGTTCTAGTGGGATATCGTGACCAGTGGAGTGTGAAACAGTTATCCACTATTAGCATTAAAAGCTGGTTCCTCAATATAGTAAATTGACTGGATTTAGGAATGTAAACTATGGGTTGTCGACTCAGTGGTTTGAAGGTTAAGCGCCTAATATGAGACCTGATGGTCTTACGTTTGATCTTGTGCATGCACACTCCTGAAAAGTCCCGCACTAGGACAAAACACCAGTTCAGTGCTATCTGGTTTTAATTGGTTGTTTATAGAAGGTTAGTCCATGAACTATCTTATAGCTGTGAACAGTTGTTTTTTCGAGTTCAAATGCAGTTTACACATAAAACACCTAAATCTTGCAGGACTGAGTTCAAGGCCTTTAATGTGCAACGACTAACCACTCACTAAGATCTTTACAAGTATGACATTAGATTTTATGTGGCTACGATCCTTAGATGTATGCAGAGTTTAAATTTAGCGGAAGGACCGGTCGCTAAATTTTGAAAGTTCATCACATTTATTATTCGCTTTTTGTCCTCTCAATTTCGTAAGCAACACCCCCGCCACGAGAAGGCAGTGAGTAGGACTTCCCCAGTAGTGGTTGTATGCACGTGGCTAATTGAGAGCATTTCGAAAGAGCTGACTTTCCTCACTCTCAGCCGTACCAGAGCATATGAGGGCTCGACCCAGCTACTTTTATTGCTCAGTACTCTCTGATACTACCTCCACTCAGCAAGTCAGAACACGGTTGAACAGGAGATTAATTATATTACAAATAAATAAGGTTGGATGTATGTAGGATTCACAATAAAAAAAACTTTAGCACATTTACAATTTTTACATAAGATTCTAGAATCCTCTCCAAGTTTTCGCTAGCGCTGATTAGTTAGGAAATGGCCAATCAGTGTGCCCCAACACAATCCGGAACAGCATATGCTTTAATACAATATTTATCCCGTTAACACCGAAAAACCCCTTCATTAATAATTTTATATCAGTTTGAAGCTTCCTAGCCTTACTACCCATCAATATTTAATGCTGGGATCAGTGGTTAAAGTACTCGGGTTTCAGTCACTAAACCGCACAGGTTCGAAGCCCGCTTGTATTTCAGTAACCACGTAGTGCCGCTAGCCTTCACGAGTAAAGTCTACCTACGGATCAAATAAATGAATATTTACCTGTTAATAGTAAGTAAAAAAATAACCTTAAACTTACCTGGTGTGCTAGTATCGATGTCACAGGGCGAGAAAAATTTAAATAATTTTTAAATGTAACCAAATCATCCTTTTTAAAATTATTACTAGTATCACTCATAAAAGAATGCGAATTCTGAACACATTCAGCATCATCAGCATTCTCATCAAAATCAATGGACATAGTGTTTGGAAGACTACCTCCTGACGATTGTTCACCTTTCTTACCACGTTTTGATTTCTTAGCTGTGACAAGTGTAGCACTGTACTTTGAACATCTAATATGAGAACAGACAATTAAATGATAAGTGTATACAATAAACCTTCAGAATTCTTAATAGATTTTAAGCGATCATCCAACTTACATATTATTAGCTACGTGTACCCAATTCAATAAATAACACAGACCAGGATCACAAAAGCAATATATTTTAATAAATTAAATGTATAACAATATCATTCTCCTTTAAAATACCTCTTAATCTATAGTACGATATTTATTTTACCTTTATTTTCATTGTTTAAAACGCTTCTGAAAGTCCTAAAAGTCAGTCTACTTCTTATGCATCGTCATTTCACGTCTTATCGTCTACGTGTGACTATTTAGTACTTTGCAGGTAAAAATAAGTCAGAGATACCAAACCCTAACCAGTAGCGACATTGATCGACAGTGATAATTAAACTGTAGAGCAGAAACTCATGAGCATTCACTGAGTTATAAAGAGTCTATGTAACAATGGCTTTATTCAGTATTATAGGTTTAATGCAACACGAAATTATTAGCATACGATATTTCAACAAGCTTCTCTTTCTCTTATGTTGTGCAAAAATATACCTGCACATGTCATATTAGATAGAACTAAATGAGATATTCTTTAGAAATAAGAATCTTTAGCAACATGTTCAAGAATATAAGTTTTTGTTTAGGTTCGCTTTTATAACCTGTTTATCACACAGTTATTGTGCTAGATAGTTGTACGATATTGTACTTTTGCTTGCAAGTAGTTATTCGAATGTATCTGCCTCGGTCTAACGGAAGATATACAAGGAGAAGGATGTGACCAAAACCCACTTGCCAGTAATTTGCAAGATTTCAAATATCTATCCACAAACATATTCATAATGATGCCGAAAGATTTATCACATAGCTTGCCAACTGTTTCCAACAAATCGTAAAAGTAAATGTCGAGTAGTACCAAAAACAAGTCAGACCAAAATCTTTGATAATGACACTTATAAAATAATGCTGTCACAGTTCTGTGACAGTCAAAATAACTGCAAGATGGCCTAGGCATATACCCTACCGCTTTATATGATCACTAGCTTTTGAATGGAGCAATACATATATAAACAGAAAATAAAATATAACATCATTTGAACATGGTAATTATCGATAAGGAGATTGGCAAATAGGTAAGGTAGCCCAGGTTCCTATACAATATCGGCATTACTAGGTGACATTGACAAGGTGAATTGTGGAAGAGTAAAAATAATAGTAGTAATAATCATAGTAAAAAGACTGAACATTCAAAGTATACTTTTTGAGTAAGGAAAGGAAAACTAAATATGTATGGAAAAAAAACACTGAAACTTAAAATTTAGGGAAGATCAAGTAAATGCACCGGTGGTCAACTTTGACTCATGAAACGTAGAGTATCCAACCACTGGTAGTGTTTATTATGCAGGTTAAGATCACGTAATCTATATCTATAAACATGACTAACACCAACAATATTCTCACGCTCACTTAACCACTGCCTACTTCGACGACAGATGCTCCATGATATAGAAGTAGACTGGAAAGAAGCTAGGGCCACCTAATCCAAAATCTGGCATCAGTTCATCTAGTCACAAAATGTTGGGCTAAGCGATATAGGTAGAAGCAGACTACCTAGCTGGGCATCATACAACAACTATGGCCAGTGGCTGAAGACTTTGAGTCATACGGATAGAAATCATTCACGATGGCACAATCGAACTCTTTATCTTCCTCTTGATCTTGAATCCCAATATTCCATCGTGCCCACAATTCTAGCCTGACTTCGCCAACCATACTCAAACGATTTAGTCTTTCTTATCCCAAACCAATGGTGCACATGGGCTCCAGTATCCTGCGGAAACAAATGGCGTATGAACCAATCGTTGGTCACCGGCTACCATGGGACTGCATCTCCTTACGATGCTCCACTGCCTTGTGGGTTAGACCTTTAGGTCAAAGACTCGGGGTGTGGTCCCCTAGGATAACCACCTGCTTCGGTTTGGGCACCCGAGCAATATCACAGCCCACACACAAAGGATGAACTGCCTATAATTATGGAAACTACTTTACTTGCTTCAACTAACAATTAAATGATTCAAATGATGATGATTATTATTATTTACCACATTATTCACCTTCTTTTATTCTTACTCTGTCTATACTTATTTTTTCGACTTATACAGCAGCTCGTCCTGGGTAGAAATTCAACTGTATCTAAATGTTCTCGAGTCACTGTCCGGTTGAAAATTGTATGTTGCCACCGAATATGAGTACTGAAGCAGTTTTTCTGAAACCACGTGCTCCATTTAAACTGGCTGCCCTCAACGTTTGCACACTTACACAGGTTGAACAACAGATAGGGCTGGCTATGTCTTTGGAAAGTCTTAATATCGACGTGTTGTCTATCCGAGACCCGTATTCAAGACTCTGGTGAAGTACTACAAATTCGCTCTTCATCTGATGCTTCGAAAAGTTTGTTTTACGTGCGCTTATCCGGGGACCCTGTGGCATCTTCGTCTGATCTAGCTGGCGTCGGTGTCGCACTAAGCGCTAGAGCTGAGGCAGCACTAATTGATTGGGTCCCCATTAACAGTCGGTTATGTGCTGTTAGGTTAGAGAGTTCCATCAAAGTGGGAAGAAATCGGCGTGAGAAACGATGTCTTTTCGTTATCTCCGCCTATACCCCGACAGATTGCAGCCCGGATGCAATCAAGGATGAGTTTTACCACCAGTTATCTGTTCTTCTCCAGAAAGTGCGTTCGACAGATATTGTAGTACTAGCCGGAGACTTGAATGCTCAGGTCAGGCACAGAAGAGAGTCGTTTAGGTGGCCGATGGGGACTTGGTCGCAGGACAGATAACGGGGACCGTCTACTGCAACTGTGCACAGACCACAACCTGTTTCTGGCTAGCACTAACTTTCGGCACAGTCATCGCCGATGTGCCACCTGGCGTCCTCCCTCTGCATATCAAGCCTGGACCCAGATTGATCACATCGCGATCAGCTACCGCTGGCGTGGTTGTGTACAAGACTGCTGCTCCTTCTGGAGTACCTATCTGGACTCTGACCATACCTTGGTCTGCAACAATCTTACCTTACTTTTCAGTGGACAACGAAGAGGCCGCCACCAACGTATTGATGTTGGCAAGCTGGTTGCAACTTCTGTTGCTAGTAAGTATCGAACCGAGCTAGTTTCTACGCTAGCTACCATTCCACCGACAAGTATAGATGAGCATTGGTTGCAATTGCATGACGCCATGAAAATGGCGGGTACAGTCAGTTGTGGGTTCGCGAAACGTCCCGCTTATAAGCACTGGGTTTCTTCTGGTTCCTTACAACTCATTGAAGCCCGTCGGTCTACTCACGGTGACCGTGCGTTTGACCACAAACGAAGGATGTTACGTAACGAAATTGGGCAAAGCTTGCGTAAGGACCGAGAAGCCTGGTGGTCGGAGCGTGCTAATGAGCTGGAAGCAGCAGCTGCATCTGGCAATTACCGGAAGCTCTTCCAACTCATCCGAGCCACTGGCAGGAAGAAGTCTGGTGTGAGCGAAACAATCTGCGAGGATGATGGGATGCCAATCACTAACATCCATCGACGTCTTGGACGATGGGCAGAATTTTTCGAAGGGCAGTTCAACTGGCCTGCTGCTCCGGCAACATCGGCCAGACTGTCCTGCCCTCCATGGCCGGTGACGACTGATCCACCAAATGAGGTGGAAGTCCGCAAGGAACCCCAACTCTTGAAGCGCTACAAATCACCTGGCCCAGATGACTTACCTCCGGCTCTTTTTAAAGATGGTGGTAACTTTCTGACTAAGGAACTGACGACGTTGTTTACAAAGGTTTGGAAGCTAGAGAGTGCACCAACGTCGTGGAATGAGTCGACAGTGGTCCCTATCTTTAAAAAGGGTTCACGTCGTTCCTGTAACAACTATCGGAGAATAAGTCTACTTCCGATTGCGTCCAAGCTATTGGCTTTCGTCATACTTCGTAGGTTGTTCAAAACCCGGGAAAGATTGACTCGCGAGAAGCAGGCTGGGTTTCGTTCTGGTCGAGGATGTATTGATCATATCTCACCCTCTGTCAAATGTAAGAACACCGCCATACTTATCAAAGGTCAACAATCGTATTGTTTCATGACATCAGGGCTGCCTTCGATTCGTTGGATAGGACTGTTCTCTGGAATTGTCTATTGAAGAAGAGTGTGCCTGAGAAGTTTATTAACATCCTAAAAGCCCTATATAAAAACACCTTAGGCAGAGTGAGGGCATACAATCACCTCTCTCCATTGTTCCATTCGAGCAGTGGGGTTAGGCAGGGTTGCCCAATTTCACCATTCCTCTTCAACTTTGCCATCGATGACATTCTGGAAACAGCTCTGATGGATGTAAGTAATGGTGGTGTAGATCTGTTGCCTGGAGAAAGACTTCTCGACCTCGAGTATGCGAATGATATTGTCTTACTGTGCGATAATGCCCAAGGAATGCAATCCGCACTTAATCAGTTGACAATCAGTGTCCGTAGGTATGGTATGTGCTTTACACCTTCCAAGTGCAAAGTACTTCTACAAGACTGGCAGGATTCCAATCCTGTGCTCACTCTGGATGGTGAACAGATAGAAGTAGTCGAGAAGTTTGTGTATCTGGGTAGCTGCATAAGTGCTGGTGGGGGTGTGAGTGATGAGGTCAATGCACGTATAGTGAAAGCCAGAGCGGCTTATGTCAATATGGGCCACCTTTGGCAACACCGTGTTAGTAATGAAGAGGTTAGGCATTGTGTGTTCGGGCACAGAGATGATAATGCAATCGGTGTCACCATCTGGAAACACCGACTTCGGTGGCTTAGACATGTTCTACGAATGTCATACCAGAGAATTCCACGTCGTGCATTATTTGCCAACTCTGAGACTGGTTGGAAAAAGCGGAGAGGTGGTCAGTGCATGACTTGGTGTCGTGGTATGAAAGAAAGCTGCAAAGGGCTGACTTGTGTTGGTCCTTCACGACTGCCTGGTTGGGGTCAGAGAGATGGTGCTACACAGTGGCTAGAGACCTTATCAGATATGGTTCAGAATAGAAGCCAGTGGCGATCCTGCTGTAACGTTCTTTTACTTTTTTCGTAAAAAGTGGTTGTATGTTCCTTAACTGAAAGATTTCTTCTGATTCTACCTTTTTCGTTTCCCCCATTATTATTACTATTACACTACCTTACACTAATCTGGTCGTTGTTGTTCTCTTTTTTTCACGCTCCTTACCTTTTTTTCATTCTCTTTAAATTCTCATTGTTTTGTGTGGCGCATATATATTGGCGCTCTCTTGTACCAATATTTGTGTTCAAATAAATAAATAAATAAATAAATCTTATCACTGCTACATTATTTCAACCTCTTGCATTATTTTCAGAGTTGAGCTAATCAGATGTGGCAAATTGGACTAAAATACATTTGTCAGGCCCTCTGTTGGTGTATATGTCCGTTCAAACTTCAATCGGTGAAGATTGACAGCTATAACTGGTTTAGTACTTTCGCCTTTAACAGGGTGTTGAACTCGGGGGTCCTAACACATGTAAATAATGCATTGAAGATAACCACGATCAAAAGCTTACACCATACACACGTCTCCCACTTCCATAGGTTGTTTCATAGCTATAGACAAACGAAAGGCTACTTGAACACCATTTTGCATCTGATTATTTCCGATGAGAAATTCTGAATGGTCTGCAAGCTGGAACTTTAAGTCATGGAGATTTTTGCTAATATAATTTGATATCCAATATTTCAAACTGTATGCGAATTAAATGAAACGTTCATTTTAATAAATTTTATCCATGAAAAAATATGAACAATGTTCACCCTGAATGTGTTCTTATTCAGGAATTCCGAAAATAAATAATTCGCTTTCTTAAAAATATAGTTTAAAAGATATTACAAACACACAGAATTGACGTACAACTCCTCAGCCTTTCGGATTATATCTAAATCCTTAGCAAAAATATCAGCAATGATATGAGATACAGCATCTTCGAGGGCCGTTTTCGATGTAAAAGTCTCTACAATAGAAAAACAGAACATAAGATTCAATATTTATATGTTCATTTCATTTATGCAGAAAAATACATTTCAAAAGTGAGAAGAATAGTTACGT
This sequence comes from Schistosoma margrebowiei, assembly GCA_944470205.2. Classification (NCBI taxonomy): domain Eukaryota; kingdom Metazoa; phylum Platyhelminthes; class Trematoda; order Strigeidida; family Schistosomatidae; genus Schistosoma; species Schistosoma margrebowiei. The sequence goes on from OX104027.1 coordinate 9,354,425, forward strand.
AAGACCATTTTGAACGTGGAGGAAATGTGCTACGCCAGTTTTGTAATCAAATTTTGGAATAGCATTTTGTAATGGTCAATATAAAACAATAATAATAACAATAATTATTATAATTATAATAATGATCCGTATCCGGTAGAAACAGGTATCTACCTCAGTACAATGGGAGACAGTCGCGCGATTTCGTGGATAGGTTGAGGTTAGACATTAACACCGTTGGATGCCAGCCGGCTCAGTAATCTGGAGGTTAAGCGTTCGCATGCGAGACCGAGGGGTTCGAATCCCGCCGGCAGGATCGTTGGTACGCACTGCTGAGCAGTCCAAAAGTAGGACGAAACGACCGTCCAGTGCTTCCAGGTTTTCAATGTTGGTCTAACATCAATCGGTTCATGATCTCAATCAAAAACTCAATGATCTCCACGACCCAATACTGATAACAATAATAATACATTTGATAAATACATGACCACGCGTATACAGCCATTATCAGGGAAGTCCCACTCACTGCCTTATCGCAACAAGGATGTTGTTTACGAAATTGAGAGGACGAAAAGCGAATGTTCGTAGCTTCGATCTGGTTGGTGGATATCAAGGATCCATCTAGAGGCGTTGAAAAACCCTGATCCAAAACCAACAGTGCAAATGGGCTCCTGGATCCTTAAGGAACAAAAATCGTATGGACCTATTATCGACCACTTGCTACTATGAGAATGCATCTCCTGACGTTGCTCCACTTCCTTCTGGATTGAATCTCGATGTCAAAGGCTCAGGGAGGGCTCCCTAAGAAAACCACCTGCTTCGGTTTGGCCACCCGGACAATATCCCAACCCTCGCATAAATCGAATGTGTGGCGCACGTAAATTCGGTACCTCCTTGCACCAATGTTTATGTTTAAATAAAGAAATAAATAAAAGCATTCGAGCTTGATGCACACTTAATGCGAGTAGCCGTGATGTCATAGGCTCTCAATACCAAGGTATACAAGCCGAAGATTGAGCTACCAAGTCAAATACTGCAACAACTATATCATAGGTTTAATGGTCGACTTGATCCAATTGGAATCATCACATCCCAACATTGATACTAATGTTTATACACTAATATGTTAGTTAAAGTTTAAATGGAAAACGGACCGTAAATGAAATACCCATAATTTGGAATTTAAGTAGTGAAACGCATCGTAATTGTAATTTTTATTTCTTAACTATCAAGCTTTGAAATTCAGTCTTTAGATAGTCTGAGAACATCTAACGGATTTCTTTAGACTCAAGTTGTATACTCTTGAGGATTTAACAGTTTTATCCATCGGCTAACCACAGCTCCATCTTTATTTTGTTTCGGCTATTCCTACCTGAAAGCATTGGCAGCTTATCGCTCTATGACAAGAAACTTTGTGAACCCAAAGTATTGATATTGACTATAAAACTATCCTAATGAAATACAAATACTTTAAGTATGACTAAATAACCTTACTTTTAGCTTCTGGCGGTGCCAGACCATACATATCAACACACCTATTTGAATGAAGTATGTCCAAAGCAATAGGTTCCAAATTGACAGCTTTTGCTCGACCTGCGAGCGTGCGTGGACCCTTAGATTTGAAGGGATCTGTCTAACAAAGTTCTATTAAAGTTCAAAATCTCATAAACTTCCCAAAAGCTTAATATCTTCAGTTGTTTTGCATTTCATTAACTGTTGCGATAATTCATTCGTTAGTAATCCACTCTTATCAAAAAACTGGAGTGACTTCTCGATTTTATCAACAAGCATTCTACAAGCATATACACTAAGAAAACTACTGTCACAGTTACTTGCAGTCATTCATTTTTTCCTTCAGTCTATGCAACACTGTTGGTTCTGCGCCTCCAGTTACTTCTTTTCGATAACGTGCAATAAATGGCACAGTAAAACCATTTTCAAACATTGGAATCACACGACTGACTAGATTCCGATCAATATTTGCAGCTTCAGCCACTTGGGTAGTTAAATCAATTTCCATTCTTATAGGGTTGACCATCTTAAATCAGATAAAAATGAAACCGATTTGAAATAAATTAAATATCACTCAAAACATCAAGCTAAAAGCACACTTAAATGAATAGTCAGGTAAGTTTAGTGTTGAATGTGGAGTGATGCTTAACAAAAACTTCGGGAAAGAAATCAACGAATGAGTATAGAGAACAAGGTAATTTACTCTGTAGAGCTAAATAGCACTAATTGTTGGCTACTCGAAATCAATGTAATTTTTCTATACTAGTCCGAACATGTTGATTCACATAACCGTATACTCTGATCGAACATTGGACTATTGGATTTACAATCAAATCCTATTCCCTAAATTATGTTTAATTATGTGACTAACTTTAATCCCTTACATGTATATCTTTACAATGCCTTTGTTTTTTAGTCTATCGAACTGTTAGTCCTATTCTATCGTTTTACCAACTGATTAAAATTTAAAACACATCATTGAAGACTTTGGATATATTTCTATTCAATTCACGATGGACGTATACAATGCAACTCCGGGTGATTCTACAATTGCACGAAATTTTGTGCAAGTGAAATTCTGATTTCTGTATTAAGCCAGTACTATTGCTACTTCAGTCTATTGTGGCGTTCACTCACTACTATTTTGATTCAATTTCATTTTTATGCATACGCCAGCTGTCCTAAGAAACCTAAACATGCTCTCAGTAATATTGTGATCCGAATTCCCAATCTACTTGGTATAGGCCATCGTGAGTAATAATACTAATACAAAAACGATACACAAAGAATAATCAGATTAATGAGATTGCGTGGACAACTTGGAAAAGATACCAAGTAACAACTTCCTAACGAATAACTCCGAAGTTACTCCATTTACAGAAAATTAAGGAAGATTTAAATCCATCAGTTTTGTATGTTATCTTCACATGAAGATGAGGTCGAACAAAATCGGAGGAGCCATACCCACTCGACAATGCAGTGAGGTAGTGTACACGAGTTCGAACACAATGGATCATGGTGGGAAAAACGACTGGTTTCCAACGCTATTTTATTCTGAAGTAAATACACTTATATGTTTTGAGATCCCTTATATAACCACTTAGGCCTGGTAAAGAATCAAGGAAACTAGTCTGCACTTATATAGATGTAACTTTTAAGGACACATGTCGACAACAACCTGTCCTATAGGACTGAGAAATCACTTATAAAAGCCAATGTATTCTTCACTTGTGGGAAAATGCTGTACACCATGGGCCTTATTACAGTCCAGTAGTATTATAGTGCAAGTTAGAGAACTCGTGACTAGCTTATCTAACAATTATCAAGCAATTCTACTTAAATTAATGCGAAAAGCAGACAATTTGGCGATCACTAAGGCGTGGATTCATATACATATCGCAGCATGTCAGTCAGCAACAACGTAGAACTTCGTACGTACGTACATCAGTTCGAGTTGCCACACCACATTAAAGCAGAGATGCAGTTGTCAATTCAAACCCCGTAGTGGTAGAGGTGGTAAGAGTATAAGCATTAATCGGAAAGATTAAGGTTTGTAGATGTTATCCAAGGAGTATAATCCAGTGAAATAAATCCGGAAAGAGAAAAAAAGTAGGGACATTTAGGAGAATTGTCTCATAACTTCTCGAGAGTGAGAGAAGGCGGCTTTTAGTTGCAGTACAATCTGAATCGACACCGAATTTCATTAGGTAATGTCCACTTTATCTCCCCGTTCTTCCCAAGCAACACAAAAAGAGGAAATAAAGGCGAAGAAAGAGGAAATAAAGCATACTAAAGCGTGAATAGAGAGGAAATGTCGCGTTTCCTTCTTAGCGATTGCTAAATTGGGTAATACGCCGTGCCGATTGTCCGCTTTTAAAAGCGGTCATGTGAAGCTAACGAAATTTGCTTTTTTCCACTCTTCCCTGACTTTTAGACATTTTTGGTGCCAGACTTCTGACCATTGGGGAAAACATGCATTCAGAATCATGAGGTGCTACATAGCCAGAACATAAGTTGTAAAAGTCCCTCGGACACAACACCAACGACCCTGAGAGCACAACTTGACCTTTCCAAGGATCAATATCCAAGCTAGCTTAAAGAAATTTATTTTTTGAGATCGAATCTTTCGTAGAGTATGATGAATCCTTTCTTGTCATTTGACTGCATTATTCCTAGTGAACATTTATTTGTGGTATTATTCCCACACCAGTAAATTTTCAGTTTAAGTTTGGGAAGGACTGTATACAGAGTCAAAAAGGTTTTAACATTGACATGGCTAAACGCCCATCGTATTAACCTTTGGTGGCCATTCCCTGGCAGTGTGCAGTAGTTTTTTATGTCTTGGCTGTCGATGACTCTTAAATCGTTGTGTGTCTGGACACAGGTAGCTCAGTGTTATCGTATATGTATCTCTACCTTGACGATCAGTATGCATCACGATGCGCTTGATAGTATTTATCGTCAACTTCCAAGTTTGAGACCATTCAGGTAATTTCTCCAGATCATTTTGAAGCTCTGAGCTCTAATCGCTCTCCATATCTTGGCATCATCAGCATATAATTTCTTTAGTAACTAAGGCTGCATTTCATCAGGTTCCGATGATTTGCTCGTATCAATCTTATTTGCCAGACCAAAGGCCTGATTTACCTTATTTCTTGGACTGCGGTCAACCGAACAAATCAGTAGCTTTTATCCCTTGCATCTCAAGCGGTAACTAACTGATTCAGACGTCCTGCTCTAATGGGATACACTGTCAATAATGGCAAATGAGATAGTGTTCTAACGAATAGACCTACTCCCCCTCCTTTACGCCTCTGGAGTTTTACGACATCAACCAACACGAAGCCTTCTAAATAAAATTCCATACTGTCTAGAGACTGCGCCAGCCACGTTTCTGTGTCTACGATTACATCTGGTTGGTGGAGTCAATCCGTAGACCTAGATTCGACAGCTTATTGAATAAGCTTCGGGCATTTGTGTAACTGATCCGAAATCTATTTAAATTGCTTCGTGTTTCACCCAGAGTGGCTTCAGCACCATTCTCTATAGAAATCTCAGAACCCGAAAATTTACAAATTTTAGGTTCTTTCGCCAGCTATCAACCTACATTTCAGTTCTTTTCCGGCTTCTTGTCTTTTTATACGGTCTGCGAGCCGCAAATCTTTACAGACAAAACCTCTCTATCCTCTTAGTTTATTTCTACTCTGTAATAGTAAGTCCTGTTCATTAGGAGATCTAAATACAGCTTTAAGCAGTTTAATTTTGTTTCAAGTTCGTTTAGCCGCCTAGTTTATACATCTTTAGCAAGATGACTCCGGAGATATCCTTTTGCATTAGCTGATTTAGTAGCTGTTTTATCAACCTAATGAAATGGTCAAAACGAGTTTCAGGTTCCGAGCCTGAAAAGCATCTGCTACATTACCGGTCAAAAGACTGACTGATTTCATTGTAGAACTCATAAAACTAGTGTTCAGATGAATGGGTTGACGACAAAAGTGGAGAAATGAATAAATTAGTTTCAGTTACAGTTAGGGAAGGATAGGAGGTTCAATCGCATGTGTTAGTCCTGATAATGATGGCCTCTCAATTGATCCAGCTCTCTCTAGAACGCGTAGATGGGTGGAGCCTCGACCACTTGTTATGGTAAAGAATTCCGCTCATCCATCATTAAGCAGGAAGTTTTGTAGTCATTTGACAGGTAAATGACTCTGGTCCTACAAGCTCTTATGGAGCGCCCTTGTAAATTCCGTTTTGAAAGACAATGAAAATTGGGTTGTTTTGCACGCAAAACTAATAACAAGTGATTTAAGGAACTGCAATCAAGTCAACTCTAGCTCCTATATGTAACTGAGAAATATGCATAATTTAATAGCATCTCGTCTTGCGATTCCAGGAATCAACTTAGATGGTGTTCTATTAACTTTTTCTGACAGCTCTTTGCCTGTTTTAGGTGAATATCTTCTTGCAATACTCAAATTTGGGACGGGGGAATAATACTTGAAAATGTATGAAGGTCCTAACATTTATGTGGCTAGAGAACCTATGTATTAGCCAGATGTTTCTGAAACTATTAGCAGATATTGCATGGCAGTATGCAGTAGCTTTTAATCATTATCAAAGACATATTGATCACTATGTCTAAATAATGAAGGATTCAGCATCATTCACTGTATATGTACCTGTACCGTGATGACCAACACGCACCATCATGCACTTGGAAGCATTTGTCATCTTTATTCACTATTCAGATCATTTCTTATCATTATGAACACCTAGTCTATTCCCTTTATTTTTCATCCCTTTCTACATCTTGATTTTTTCAGCTTATGACAAAAACAATGATGATATAAAACCAGTGAGACGTTTGAATGCACGGGAATATATCTGGTATCCAAACTGAATCCTTCAGTAACCCTCTTAGAACAACTTTCCATCTTGACCACTTGGAACTGACCAGTGCTTCTTGTTAGTATTTAACCGACAACCTGTTCGTTCACATAGATAAGTTGTCTACAATATTTACATTATTTAATCAAGATAACAGCTTGATGCGTACAACTTAAGGGTACACAAACATTCTCAAGCTATAAATAAGTTTGGGGAACATGAATAACCTTTACTAAAAGATTACTGACTTTTCGAGAGAATCAGACATTTGTCTAGTTACTTGAATAGCTCCCTTCAAATCTTCATTAGTACCTTAACATCTGTATCTACCTTGGGTTACAAATAGACCAAAACAAATACTTAAAGGATCTGGGTTGAAGTTTGTGAGTTCTTTTGACAACTTAGGACGAATTTCATTGGGTCTCATAGAGCTGCCTCCATCGAGAATACTTGAAAACAAAAAAAAATCGAGTTTTTCAATGGTTGGTATTTCCAGAATACGGATGGAAGGATTTACATGCGCTCGACGTAAGGATGCTTCTATGGTATATTCAGTGTCGGCCTGGTCCGATGATAACTAAGTTTTATCTTGCCCATCTTCGATTAGTGATGTAACACTCCCATCTCCATAGAATGTCCGAATGTTTCTGCACATTTTCGTGCTTTGTTTTGTGTATAAATAAATGTGTTTTATGTAATCTACAGACCAAAAGATTTTATTCTTGTTCCTTTCTAATTTAACATGTGTCTGAGACATAAATACTTCTGTCTCGAGACCTTGTTTCTCAATTGACTGGAAATTTTAAACTTTCCTACGTTCCCTTCCATCTAGGTAAAAGAGTACGAATCCTTTTATCAAATAATAGCGAAAAGTTAGTCTAATGACACACAAGGTCACTTGATTTTCTGAGGGGGTGGATATACCCTGTCTGATACGGCAAATTTGTGCACCTAGTTCCCACTGATTTTCAAGTAGGCTCCAGGAATTTGCGTAAAGGTTTCAAAGTCTAGTCAAAAGCCTCGGTGCTTCATCAAAAAAGCCTCCGTAATCATTCCTTTTTGATATCTGGCCACCCGAAGATTTAAAATTCTATAATGCTTATCTTCGCCATCTAGTATTAGTTCTATTTTTTCAGATCCTGGCACTTCCATACGATGAGCGATCAAGAGACCCGTTCAAAAAATTCCTGGTTTTAAGACAAATCCATTCTATTCGTAGATCTAATTAATATCCTTGGCATTTCAACTCGATTTTCCTGTCAGCCACATGGCTACCTGTTCTGTTAAACTTCAACAGAGCGATGCCAGTGATATGCTAAGACATAGGTTAGGTGAGTGATTTTTTGGTTGAGCCATATCACGATCACGATACTCCAGAACGGATTGGTAATATGATGCTCGCTGATTGTAAGTTGCTCAGACATAAAGAAAAACAACAACGAAAGGGCAAATTACTATACCAAAGTGCACTATTAGGTCACATTGTGACAATATGTTAGACGCTTAGAGTATGCACTGTACTAGCTTTTTCTGTTTAGATTAATAATAATCAAATATAAAAGCCACATGCGTGGTAAGTTTTAGTTATATGACAAAGAAGAAAAAATACTTGTTTATATAAAATATGGTTTTTTACATAACACGAGTGATAAGAATTCCGTATGGACCACGGACAATAATTTGTTTGACGTGAGCTTGGCTGTGGGATTTATGTCGTAAACTCAATGTTCTGATTACCTAACGGGTCACTTATAAAATGTGTGAAATCTATTAAGCAATATACTGTATGGTATCTTCAGTTAATTAAGTGTTCGTACATTGAGTGAGTACAAGCCATGAAAGCATAGGTTTTAGCCAAGATGAGTATATCTCCCAACCCATGTCTATGATAATGAACTGAATTTTTAGTCAGTGTTCGTATAAACATAACTGAGAAAACAACAGTATTTGTGAAGAGTTATTAGTCAGGTTATTGACTGTTTTAGTTCTTAGTTTCATCGCTTATACCTGTAGTGACTCACATTTATCACGAGAACACGACTGGTTTAATAAAAACAATTATTATTACAACCAACTGTACCAGTGTTTGTTTTAATGTGCTTTTGTTTAACTGTGCTAACTATAGCCAGTTTGCGCTTCCATTACCTTCCATCACTGTTCCACGGTTTTTTGGTACTGTTCGCACGCGCTCCTTTCTCCTGCTTTCGCTTATACCATTTCTTGGCACGATCTCGGTATTCATTCGATACCACGAGATCGCCAACCGAATAAATCTGGTTACGTTCAACCTTCGCCTTCTGATTTCTTTGGCATGTGTTTTTTGGTAGTGGTGTTCATAGTCCAACTCGACTCCACGCCACGCTACAGACCGACCATATTACGTGCTTGTCAAATGGTAACAAAGCTTTATGGTGGTGTCGAGAAATCATATATGAGTAGCTTTGATTTTAGGATTAGCTGTGGAAAATGCCATAAATTTAAAATATAATGTAAGAAAAATTAAACGATACCGATGAAACTGAGTTATGTGATCACACTGTAAATCATGCAGCAGTAATACACTTTACCTTATTGAGTAAATTTTATAAGCATGTAAAAAATTATCCCATTGAGGACCACTTACATGTATTTAACCATTGTTTGATCATGTAGTGACATACTTTTATCAGGAGAACGCGATTGGTGTAATCGAAACAATCAGTATTATAACCACTTTTACCAGTGATTGTTTTACTGCTCTTGTTTGTTTGACTGTACTAAAAACATTCATTATTCTTAATTTCGACTGTGACCTCGCGCAAATTCGGTTACGCTCAGTAACCATGCTTGTAGCCTGGCACGATCTCGGTATTCTTTCGATACCACGAGATCGCCAGCAAATATATCTCGACTACGTTCATTAACTGACTTCTGATATTTGGCTTCCGGGGGGATTCATCAATATTCTGTACACAACCTTTTTGTAGTGGTGTTGTAGAACTTATGGTCTACTATGATATTAGTACTGCTCTAATAATAGACCTAATCCTAAATTTGTAGATTTGTCATGATATGACTGCCTAATCTATAAGATCTTACGTGGAAGTCACACCATCGACTACACCAACTCACTGTATCGTATCAATTACCAATACATGATGTAGAACAAGGTTAGGCTAGAGAAAGAACAATATATTTAATATGAAAAGAAGATATAAGGTAACATTCAGCAGAGACCACGCCTGCATGGCCGAGCCATGCCGTTCGATCAACTCTAGTCTATTCAATTCATTATTCGCGCCTTCTTCATCGTTAGGTATTTCTTCGCGTTAAATATTGAATACCTATTTTCCGGGTAATCTCGTATTCAGCTTTGAGGATAGTGTGGTTATGGTCCAATGCCACTACACTACTCTCCCACCAGAATCAACGTGGTGTTGGTTCGATACCCAATTGGATGGGACTGTAGTGTGCCGAAGGTTACCAAGAATAGTAAGATTCCTCCGGGTGATGACAAGCTGAAAGATAAATCAAAAAGAAGACGGCAGCATCTGGTCGAGAAATACATGTAATAATTTTAAAATATCTGCCTTCATGCTTAACACGCTTACAATGAAAATTTGAGTGATTATTTGAGCTATAAAAAAATGGGATTACAATAATAATAATAGTAATAATAAAACGATGCGTGTGTAATAGCCGTTGGTTGATAACTTAACGTATAGGTAGTAAGTATTTTGTGTTTGAAAATATTAAAGTTATGAATATTGTAGAAATGTTAATATTAGTACTACTTTTAGTCTAACTTATGAAATCAAATAACGATTATGCCGGTAAGTTGTCCATATGAGTTGAATTCCAAATGCATATGTATTCGTAGGCTAACTGAAGGAACAAAAGTATACCGTGGAGAAGAATTCCAACTAGTGTTCCAGTTAGTTTGATACGGTTTATTTAGTTACGGGGAGATTTTCTCAACCTTATTTTTACTTGACCGTGATAGAATTTATTAATACTACTAATACACATGAATGGTTATTAAAACAAAATTTCAATACATGAGTGATAATTATATGAGTTTTGGACAGATAGCTAAGAACAAATCGTTAAACATGAGTGTATTCGTAAGAGAAATGCTCTAGACTCAATGTTCTGAGTTGCCATAGACTATTTATACATATTTATACCTGACGGCTGATGATGCATACAAGTTAGTTGCAATTATGCAGTTTATCATAAGGTGGAATACGATTTAATTGAGATATAGTGGTTATAAGTTATTGAAATCAGTTAGGCCTATGTGTCATATTACTAGGTGATGTGGTGCTGCAAGATGTATTTAGCTAAATAAGTTTTTACAAGATGATTAATAGTGAGTGATGCTCATGTGATTATCAGGGAGAACATAAGTTGTAACCAAGGGGAATACACTTCCAACTCATGTCTATGATAATGGCTTGAACCTTAGTCAGTGTTGGGGTAAATTCGACATTGATGTTTTCAGTTTGCAGGAGATTTGCTCGACTGCTTATACTGATTATTTGCATGCATTATTGTGTCGCTAAACCTCCAATTAGACTGACAAGGTTTCGAGATATTTACTGAGTGAGCAACCGATAGAGAAACATACTGTAATCATCTGTAGTGAATGAAGATAAAAGAAAACGACACTAGTGATAATTATAAGTCAATTTGCTGACCGAGTTTGTTAATAGCTTCATTAATTTTATTAATCATATTACGTGATTGTAAGGTCATGATAATGCTTTATGACGATATTCTGAAACTATTATGTTTAACTAGTATTGATTGAGGGTTAGTCAGTGGAAAAATAGGTATTGTTGCTTTAAGTAATTCGTAATTACCAGAAATTTATAACGTTAAAGAATCCGAGACGCCTAATTATATTATAAATTTCAATTCAGAAATATTCGTTTAGTGTTAATTCTAGTAAGCTACGGAGTTTTGATTTTAAACGTTTGTTTAGCCAACAGCTACCTGAGGATTTAGTTATCTTACTAGTGCAGTCGATAGTACCTAAATTTGTAATCTTATAATCTAAACTATGTCCGCATTTTAGGCTACTAATATGATAAACCAATCCATAAACTTAAATACGATTAGCAACAACGACTATGATGGGTTTATTGATAAATGTTAAAGGCGATTCAGATGATTCCTAAATTTAGAAGAGATGAAGATATAGTGCAACGCGTGTATGGGCCAGGGTAACATGCAGGTTGTTGACGTATATGAAAATTTAAAAGTAATGAGCATGACCAGAAAAATAACTTTAAAGTTAAGCCTGCTTATGAAACTTCAGGCAGGAATATGACGCATTATAAACATTCCATAAGAAGTTACTGCATTTAGCCTAGGGACACTGGAAAATATATACATGTTAAGTACAAAAATAATCCAGTAAAATAGTTGAACTCGCCTGGAATTTTGAAAATTAGATTATTCAGTGGACGACATATATAACGCCATTCGTGAGGAGTAGAAATGATCCAAAAGTATCCAGAATAAAACATGCAGTATGACAATTAACTCCAGGGTATTTGATGCTGTTGACGTTTTCGCCACTCGCTCGGATCACAACAATCGAATGAATCCAGATGATTGTGTGGTCGACATTGAACGAGCCATCTAACATGACCTTATGGTTGCAGAAAACTTATAGCTGAAACTCACCGTATGTTTTTGGAGAAGTGTCATCCTTGTTGTTTGGCAATGGAACTGGAAAATATGAAATTAGGCAGGCAATGGTCGGAAGAAAAGATATTACAAGATAGTGCATAGTTTAAAACAGGATGAGGTGTTAAGTGAAGGAACACTGAGAATTAGATCCAGATAACTATTTAGTCCTTGACTGCATTGTTAGGCAGTATATTTACGCTATTTACAGGTCATATTTGCTAGAGCTTGATGTTTAGACAAGATTATGTTGCTGAAGCATGTAGATGCTATTAAAGCTTGTTAACGAACCATCAAAGCTAATTAGTTAACATAGACGACCAGTTTTTACTATCGATTGAGCTAGTATTTTATGAGAACTAATCGATATAACATTACGATAATACACGTGAGCATTAATCAGAGAACTATTAGAATAATGGGTTTACACAAATAGAAATCGATTGAGAAGGTTAAGGTGGAAATAAGGATTAACAATAATACGTTGTGTTTCTTTAGTCGGGCTTACCAATGTAGAACTTATGGTCTACTATGATATTAGTACTGCTCTAATAATAGACCTAATCCTAAATTTGTAGATTTGTCATGATATGACTGCCTAATCTATAAGATCTTACGTGGAAGTCACACCATCGACTACACCAACTCACTGTATCGTATCAATTACCAATACATGATGTAGAACAAGGTTAGGCTAGAGAAAGAACAATATATTTAATATGAAAAGAAGATATAAGGTAACATTCAGCAGAGACCACGCCTGCATGGCCGAGCCATGCCGTTCGATCAACTCTAGTCTATTCAATTCATTATTCGCGCCTTCTCCATCGTTAGGTATTTCTTCGCGTTAAATATTGAATACCTATTTTCCGAGTAATCTCGTATTCAGCTTTGAGGATAGTGTGGTTATGGTCCAATGCCACTACAGTGTTCATAGTCAACCGCGACTCGAAGTCACGCTACAATCTAAAATGTTTCGTTTAAAAATAAAACGCTTTAAATACTAGTTTTGGTCGTATACTAAACCTATCTTATACAAAAAGAAAAACGGTTTTGAGAGTGGCTAGTATGAAATATATACAACCAGTCTAAGGGGAAAAATCTATATAAGTTTAAGAGTGCTAAAAACAGAGTAAATTACCCAGGAAAGGAAAGAAAACGTAAAACTCGCCTGAGTTGCTTTTGGAACTCGTCGTTATTCAAGGGTTTATTGCTTGGATTTATAACACATGTTCATAGAGAATTTATTCAATGTTACCATTCACCCTTCTCATTGTCTATTATTAGATGCACAATTTAAGTAAATGGTTAATTTGACAGGTGAAGCTAGCTCACATCACTCGCCTCAGTCGAAGATTCTTCGTTGTTTTGTAACTTAACCCTTTTTATATGTATTCGTCTTACAATACTCAGCATGTGTTCACGGATAAAAACCTATGTATTCAGTATTAAAAAATGAATACAACTCTAATATATCAAAAGTAAAACATTAAGGATTGTGAATAGCATAATACTGCGTACTACATTTTGTTAGTATTATTTTTGTTAATTAATTAAAATAGGTGAAACGGCACAAAAAAATCAAGCCTAATAAACGCAAGATCTTATTAGATACCTGGTTGTATTTTAGTCTGCAGCCAAAAACTGTCAATATTCTTCACTGACTAATCGACTATGCCCGTCTAAATTTTTAGCTATTTGTGAAGATCTATTGTTTTTGCTTGACGTTTTTGTAATCGTTTTCTCAGGCAAATGGTTTCACAACATATATGGTGGTTTATGAACGAAATAAGCCGCTTTTAATCTATCAATAATAACAGAGTCGATGGTTCTGCGTTTTTCTATCATGGAATATTTAGATTTCCTTGAGACAACCTTGAAAGGACCTTCAAATGGACGGCCATGCGGTGCCCAAAAAACGACCTCACCATTCTGATGGGAGATCTAAACGTTAGAGTCGGTATAGGCAACAACAGATATGAAGATAACATGGGACGATATGGATTGACTGGGACAGAGAAACGAATGTGGGAAAAGATTTGCAAATGTGTGTGCATTCAACAAATAGGTCATAGGTGGCACAATATTTCCACACAAACGTATACACAAAGCTACACGAATCTCACCGGACCACACCACAGAAAACCAAATAGATCATATTTGGATCAATAAAAAATTCCGAAGTACAATGGAAGATGTGAGAACCAGGAGAGGTGCTGACATAGCTTCAGATTACCACCTAGTTGTGGCCAATTTAAAACTGACGCTAAAAAAGAACTGGACAACAGGACAAACAGCACTACAAAGGTTCAATACAGCCTTCCTTCGAGATACTGACAAACTCAATGAATTCAAGATAGCTCTCAACATCATAAGGAGTGGATCTCTACAGAAACACTGGACAAGATCAAAGAGAGGAAGAACAAGAAGGCAGCAACAAACAACAGCCGAACACGAGCAGAGAAAGTCCAAGCACAAGCTGAATATATAGAAGCAAACAAACAAGTGAAGAGGGGTATTAGAGCCGACAAGAAGAAATGCGTGGATAACTAGCTACGACGGCAGAAAAAGCTGCAAGAAAAGGAAATATGAAACAACTTTACGATACAACGAAGAAACTAGAAGTGAAATACAGTAAACCAGAGAGACCGGTCAAAGACAAAGAAGGCAAGCCAATCACCCAAATTCAACAACAGCGGAACAGATGGGTAGAATACTTCGAGGAACTCCTGAATAGGCCGGCTCCAATGAATCCACCGGACATCGAAGCGGCACACACAGATCTTCCCATAGACGTCGACCCACCAACGAAGGAAGAAATCAGAATGGCCGTCAGAAAAATCAAGAGCGGGAAAGCATCCAGACCAGACAACATACCAGCAGAAGCACTGAAGTCAGACATCGAAGTGACTACAAACATGCTTTACCTTCTATTCAAAAAGATTTGGGAGGAGGGACAAGTGCCGATGGACTGGAAAGAATGACACCTCATCAAGATTCCAAAGAAAAGAGACCTGAGCAAATGTGAAAATTACAGAGGCATCACACTACTGTCAGTACCAGGGAAGGTCTTCAACAGAGTGTTGCTGAACCGGATGAAAGACGCACTAGACACACAGCTTCGAGATCAACAACCTGGATTCCGTAAGGATCAGTCGTGAACAGACCAAATCGCGACACTAAAAATCATTATCGAACAATCAGTTGAGTAAAACTCGTCTCTATACTTCATCTTTATAGACAGTGTAGATAGGAGAACATTATGTGAACATCTTCGACACCACGGAGTTCGTGAGAATATTGACAACATTATCCGGACCGGAGTCAGACAAGGATGTTTATTCTCTCGCTTTCTCTTTCTTCTGGTGGTCGACTGGATTATGAATACCTCGACATCTGAGGGAAAACGCGGCATATAATGGACAGCTCAGAACCAATTAAATGATTTGGACTTCGCAGATGACCTAGCCCTTGTATCGCATACACACAAACAAATGCAGATGAAGACAAGTAGTGTAGCAGCAGTCTCTAAATCAGTAGGCCTCAACATACACAAGGTGAAAACCAAGATACACAAATACAACACAGAGAACAGCAATAGAATCACTTTTTATGGCGAAATTCTGGAAGTTGTAGAATTCTTCACGTACCTGGGAAGCATCATAGATGAACAAGGAGGTTCACATACAGACATGAAGGCGAGGATTGGCTAAGCAAGGACAGCATTCCTACAATCGAAGAACTCAAAACAACTGTCAACAAATATCAAAGTCACAATCTGCAATGTGAACTTCAAGACAATTCTTCTGCATGGAGATGAAACTTCGAGAACTATTACAACCATTATTATGAGGATACAAGTATTTATAGATAGCTGTCTACGCAAGATACGCAACATCCATCGGGCGGATACCAT
The DNA here is from genome assembly GCA_944470205.2 of Schistosoma margrebowiei. NCBI lineage: Eukaryota > Metazoa > Platyhelminthes > Trematoda > Strigeidida > Schistosomatidae > Schistosoma > Schistosoma margrebowiei. The sequence goes on from OX104027.1 coordinate 9,370,395, forward strand.
CGGCAACAACGTCTCGTGGGAGAGAACAAACCAGCTTCCACTTGAAGAGGAAATTAGGAAAAGACAATGAAAATGGATGGGACATTCATTACGGAAAACGTCAAACTGCATCACGAGGCAAGCCTTAACCTGGGATCCTGTAGGAAAGCGGAAAAGAGGGAGACCGAAAAAAGTATTACGTCTGGAAATATAGAAGCAGATATGAAAAGCTTGAATGGCAACTGGAAGGAGTTGGAAAGTAAGTAAGTAAGTAAGTAGCAGAGGACAAACAATATTACTTAGAGACCGGGGGCAATAGTAACTTAGGCATGAAATCAAAATTCGCAGCACAACATTACTTTCTCCAGTAACATTATTCACTGGCGGTTTACTGCGAAATGACCACGAGTTTTATTGAGATTTCTATGACTTAAGATATCATTCTAGCGTGCAATGCATGTCCAGCATAAGGCAGTTCAACGTAGTTAAAAAATTACTGCCATAGCAAAATTCACAGCATAATGTAATTTTTTTCAAGAATCAAAATTATATTATAGTATGACAAACCCATAACTATTATAATGGCACACGATACATTAAGTTGACCTGACAACGTTACGAATATTGCTACCCCGCATAAATATGAAGTAGGTTTTTTAAAAGGCGCCAAAACGGTTATAATTCACATGTATATGTTTATAAGTACTAGGTAAAAGAAGGCTGCGTATTTGATTTTGACTTGATTATTTCTTAATTTTTCAAGACCATACGAAAACAGAATTGACTTAGATTTTTTTCGCATTGTGGAGTTTTAGTTTGTCCGTCAAAATAGCGCCAAATTTCGTTCTCCAGGTTTTATGTTAGACGAACTTACAAACCCATACATAGGTAGTGTTTTTTGTTGGAATCAATCTAGTCTACACGGTTTTTACCTGATTTGAACTTAACTTGTCACTGGATCTCCCTTAAGCATGACAGCATCTTAGTAGAAACTCGTAAATACTGAATATCAAGCTGACAAATATCAGCTGTAGCCTTTTTTTATTTGGCTAGGCTTTTATTAGCTAGATGTTTTCCATCTTAAATCCGAGCCAGTTTTATTGTTTTTTATTTTATATCCATATTCTCAACCAATACTGGGATGTACACTATATCGTATCAGTACTTATCAAATGTTAAAAATTTAACCGGTACTACGTTTGTGCTTTATGTAAAAGTCTACAGTTATTTCAAGGGTTTAAAGATAATTTTTCGAAGTTTTCGATTAAAATTAACGGAAGCATAACCCAACGAATTTTGAGCAGAGGATGCACTTGAAATTGACGACAAAACCTGTTGTATCGGTTTGCGTCCAGCTAGAGGCTACTGTGTGTATTAGAGAAGCATACAGAGTAGCGTGAGTGAAGAGGGCTGAGAGGACAAGAAAAGGTAAGTCGAGGACCCAACAAACACACACAACACACTTACATTTTGTAAGTAAAGCAATAAGTAGTAACCAGCAACAACACAATTTAGGGATTAAGACAATGTTAAAACTAAAACTGGCGAACGATTGTTTAACCCACTACACATCACATCCGTTAGAAATAGCAGACGTGAAATGTGATGAATCTTAATAGTCGTGCCAAGGTCTTGAGAGCATTATCCATTAAAAAACAATTATAGAAGTAGATACATATGTATTATTATTTAAGTTGCAATGTAACATGGTCCACAAACTGATCAATTTACTCCAATTTTGTTTGTTTAGATACTGATGGAAAGTGAGAGGGATGAGGATTATCCTATTGGTGTACTTATTGAAGAACTTCGTGGTGAAGACTTACACGTCCGTCTTCATAGCATTCGCAAAATCTCTACTATTGCCTTAGCTCTTGGCCCGGAAAAGACCAGATCTCAACTAATACCGTTTCTGACAGAAACAATATATGATGAAGATGAAGTACTGCTCACTTTAGCAGAACAAATCGGAACTCTAGTTCCATATGTAGGCGGTCCTGAGTATGCCCACTCACTTCTTCCTCCACTTGAGAGTCTTGCAGCAGTAAGTTACTTGTAATGTTTGAGCGTCAGAATTCATTCAAGAGTTTTTCATTGTCTCCTCTCTATCTTCCAACTTTGAATCCGAGTATACCGTCGTTCATACCTTTTCACTAACTTCTGGGGTCGTATTCTAAAGGTTTATCCTCATCATTGGTACGACGATGGTTTTGACTTCTTTGCTACTCATTTTTTCAATTTTACCTAGTCATGCTGAATCAGTATGACAACCTGCGATAACGCATGTATGTCAGGTTTACGCCGATTATGTGTGACTACACCCATCACTCATTACTTGACGTGGAGTAGAGTTATTGTAATCATAATTTGTAGGGAGGCTTTATTACATTATGGGCATTTTTCAATATTAAGTGTTAAACACGTAATAATCTGGTTCTCAATACGCAAAAAGAAATTAACACGTCCCTGCCTAGCATACGGAGAGTTAATGTGAAATCCCCACCATCTATGAAATCTAACTTTTGGTGTAGAAATTTGGACAGTCAAGTAATGGTACCAGTTTTCTTGATTTATGTTATAACAAGTATAATTATTTCTAGTGACTATCAGTTAGTCCACTCGTTTAAATCAGTCTGATGATCATTGCGTTTGGTTTCCTCCACACATTAATATCTTCAATAGACATTAAAATAAGTAATTGATTCTCCTTGGCAGGACATCCTCAGAAAATAAGAAGAAATTGAAGCTTAAAATTCCATCTCTGTGAACCTGATTTCTACTGGTTTTCATGACGATAGAGTACTAACCACGAACATTACCTATTGTTACTGAGAAGGTGAAGTCGACTGGTTATCTCCTCTAGGCTTTACATGCCAGACTGGCAGGGGAGCTCCTTTATACTGTCCAATAGTTTGATCGTGGGTGATCATCTGGTCTCGTCTAGTGTAACCGCCAACTTACCATGTTATATGACTAGGTTAAAAAGTGGACGGCATTGTATATTTATGAATGTAGTTTCCCGGAAAAATAATTTTTCTTGTTGATTAGGTTCTACTTTTACTTATGGCTTGGCAATTGAAGCCATTGTGTTATGGTTTCGAACTCCATTTCAAACATTACAGTTTGGGAGACCGTGAAGTCCTATTAGTCTTCGTAAGCTAGTGCAACTGAAATCTAGTTGCATGAAAATCTACTAGGTTTCTGACATATGCTTTAAAAACAACCCGTTGAAATACCGATTCATTATGATAACTGGTTTGTATGAATGATGTGCTTTTGAGCTGAAATAAATCGAAATGCTTAGTTGAGCCGAATCGATAAGCAATTTTGCGTTTATTTTGTTTCATTTTTGAAAAAAAGGTTGAAGAAACGGTTGTACGTGACAGGGCCGTAGAGGCACTCAGGAAACTTGCACCAGACCATACTACAGAAGCAATGGAAAAATATTTCAACCCATTGTTACATCGCCTAGCTACTGGTGATTGGTTCACAAGCCGAACCTCTGCATGCGCTCTCTTTAGTGTAGTATATCCTAGAGTAAGGAGCTCAAAACGATGGGAATTACTTGATTTTCTTAGGAGACTAGCCAAGTAAGTTAATATTAGCCCTGAAATTTGTATTTTATGTCTGGTAATGTTATTTTTATCAATTAATATTTTTAATTGTATGGTTAGTGATTATGGAGTAACACCTAACTACATTCATAACTATTGTAAAAATGCAGTGTATCAAATAATTTTAGTGACAGATTCTTCATCTTACTTTGTATCTGGTCATCTTGTGCTATTTTACTCCTATCTTGCACCAGGTCTTAAAGCACACGTCGTAAAGACTTAAAATATACCATTTGTTAATTCATACCGGAATAACTGGAGCCTCATTTTTTGCATAAGACTTAGTGGTTTGAAGACGAGTTCTTAACGGACAAACCTGACCGTTGTTGCTACCTTGACGTGGTGGTTGGGCTTGCCTATCGTGATGAAGCAACCGAGCTATACTGGATGGAACAACCGTTCCTCAAGGTCCTACCATGTCAGACAGGTCGGTTGAAGAGCGGTAAGACTAAAAGCAACAAACCCAGGGTCCGAAGGCGAAGTTGTACTGCTGACTGTACAAAGGTGTGATAGCAGTAAGGTGCTCCCTTCAGACAATCATCATAACAGCGATGCCGCCTTCCCACAAGGAGGAGTGGGGTTAGAAAAGGTCGACCCTAAAAAAATGCATACCTCGCCTTATCCCATGGATATCCATCTCCGGCGGTAAGGTCTCAATAAGTACGGAGCTAACACAAAAATTACCCATAAAGAGGTCCTGTGTGACCGACCTCAAGGAGTTGTCCCTTGGGCACTGCGGTCACGCTCTCAGGTCACTAAGACCACCTTTAATCCAATTTCTTTTTCAGGTACCTCCAGAAGAACCCTTCCACGGTGTGGGCAACCGGGAAGTGATAACCGCCCTCTAACAGCACTCAAGACCACTGTATTCATAATCAACCTCCCTCTTCAATTCCTATTATTCCTCCTACATCGACTTTCAACTCTAAATTTCCTCTCTCGGCTTCCTGCTCAAGTGTCACCATAGCAAACGATTCTAGTGTAGGTGTAGGTGTAGACTACCTGGTTGGGGACCGCGAGATGATAGCAACCGATGGTTAGAGACCCTGAATGACATGGCTCAAAATCGTTTGCAATGGCGCAGTGGCATCCACTCTTTGTGTTCTCCCAAATTCTAATCTTCTGAATTCTTCATGTCCCTTTTTTCCTCTTTCCAAATTTATTTCACTGAATTATACTCTTTAAATAACATCTCCAAATCCTAATCTTCCCGATCACTGCTTACACTCTTGCTACCTCTACCACAATGGGATTTGAATTGACAACTGCATCTCTGTGTTAAGGTGGTGTGGCAACTCGAACTGATGTACGTACGTACGAAGTTCTACGTTGTTATTGACTGACTGACTGACTGAAACGATTCTAGTGCTCAAAACACTGTCACAAGTCTACTGAAACCTCGCTCCAAACTACACATTGGAGCCTTCAACGTACGAACTCTATGTCAATTCGGTCAGCAGGCTTCCTTGGCTAAAACCCTAGAGTCTCTTACCATTGATGTGTGCTGTGTCTCCGAAACAGGCATACAGGATTCCAGTGTGGTTATTCACTTGACCTCACCTCGGCAAAACGGAGAACCAACGAAATACGCCCTTCGTGTATTTGGCGACCCGATGGCCAGTTCTCGTGGACTGGCAGGTGTAGGCATAGCACTAAGCATGAGGGCGGAACAAGCACTGCTAGAGTGGATCCCCGTCAACAGTCGTCTATGTGCTGTTCGGCTAAACGGCTCCGTAAGAACTCGGAAGGATAGGGACACACGTCGTTGCCTTTTTGTCATTTCTGCCTACGCTCCCACTGACTGCAGCTCAGATGAAGTGAAAGATGAATTTTACAGAAAGCTGTCCGAACTTCTTCAGAAAGCTAAACGCTCAGACATAGTACTCGTAGCAGGTGACTTTAATGCTCAGATAGGTAGTTTAAACCAAACAAAGGCATTTAGGTGGATATTTTAGTATTCCGACACAGCGAACAGATAATGGTGATCGTCTGCTGCAACTATACTCAGACAATCGTTTATTTTTAGCAAACACAAATTTTAAGCATAAGGAGAGACACCGTCTAACATGGTGACCCCCTACACCAAACCAACGATGGACTCAAATAGACCATATTGCCATCAGCCATCGTTGGAAAGGGTCGGTACAAGATTGTCGCTCATTCTGGAGTACCTGCTTGGACTCCGACCACGCCCTAATACGGGCACGCATCTGCTTGCGCCTCACTGGACGCAAAAAAGCCACATTAAAAAGACCCATTAGAACTGAATTGAGTAGCGAGAAAACCAAAAGTAGGTTCCAGGAACAACTGATGTCACACTTAGGTAGTTCTGAAAACGAGGCTGACCCAGATGTTGCTTGAAAAGACATACAAGCAGCTGTGGAAACAGCAGTGACATCTGTCAGTGATTTAAACTACGGAGTTACAAAGAACCATTGGATTTCTTCAAGGTCTATTGCACTAATGGATTCTCGCAAAATCGTCCCATCAGGTTCTGAACATGATGAAGAGCGTAAAGAAATCAGATGTAGGTTAACAAAAAGTCTAAGGAACGACCGTGAGCAGTGGTGGGTAACGAAAACAAAAGAGATGGAAAAGGCGGCGACTATAGGAAACACAAGACAGCTTTACAGACTAATAAAAGAAATTGGAATTAATAAGTCAAGTGTAAGTGAGATTATTTCGGAAAAAGACGATACTCTCATCTGCTCCCAGTCCAGACGTTTAGAACGATGGGCGGAACATTTCAGAGGACAGTTCAGCTGGCCTTCAGCTACTCTACAACTACTCTTCATTCCCAGACAGCGTGGATGGAACATTGAAGTAGGTCTCCCAACTCTTGCTGAAGTTCAAAAGGCTATAGTTAATCTGAAACGAGGAAGGGCAGCTGGTCCAGATGGATTGGCTCCAGAGGTCTTCAAGGATGGTGGTCCAATTTTAGCGATTAGGTTGACTAATATTTTAGCTAAGGTCTGGGAATTAGACGTTATCCCATCTGACTGGTCGCAATCACTTATCGTCCCAATGTATAAGAAAGGGTCAAAATCATCCTGTGACAACCACAGAGGGATTAGTTTAACAAATATAGTATCTAAAATACTAGCCTCAATAATTATCAAACGCCTAACTAAGACTCGTGAACTGCAAACACGAGAGAACCTGGTCGTGGCTGCATCGACCACATATTCACCATTCGTCAGGTTCTAGAACACAGGCATACTTATCGGCGTCCGACTATGGTGGTCTTTCTTGACTTAAAAGCAGCATTTGACTCTGTAGACCGCGAGATTCTGTGGCAGTGTCTGTCATTAAAAGGCGTACCCCAGAAGTACATAAACCTTGTAAAGGCTCTTAACTCGAACACTACTAGTCGAGTCAGGGCTTATGGCGAACTGTCATATACTTTTGCAACCTCAAGTGGTGTTCGTCAAAGCTGTCCACTTTCTCCATTTTTGTTTAACTTCATCATAGACCTATTGATGGAAATAACATTCTCGTCGACTGAATTCTCAGGTATTGATCTCCTACCAGGAAGTCCACTTATCGACTTAGAATACGCAGATGACATAGTCCTGTTTGGAGAAGACGCTGACAAAATGCAGTCTTCTGGCACCACTAAGCAACAATGCCTGAATGTTTGGAATGCGCTTCTCTCCCTCTAAATGCAAGTTGTTGCTTCAGCACTGGCCTGCGTCAACACCTGAACTAAGGATAGGGAGTGAAGTAGTCGAACGCGTTGACAACTTCACTTATCTTGGAAGTCTGATCAGCCCTAATGGGCACGGATTCGAAAAGCTCTTTTGGCTTTTGCCAACTTACGTCACCTTTGGCGAAGGTGAGATATCCGTCTATCAATAAAAGGACGAGTATACTGCGCGGCAGTCCGTTCTGTTTTACTTTACAGCTGCGAAACATGGCCTCTAAGAGTAGAAGACACCCGTAAGCTACTAGTATTTGACCACAGATGCCTTAGAAATATTGCTGGCGTCTGCTGGGATCACCAGGTAAGTAATAGTGAGGTTAAACGCAGGGTATTAGGGAATGATGGTAAATCAGTTGATGAGGTTTTGAATCTTCATCGACTGAGATGGTTAGGCCACGTGTTACGTATGCCTGAACACTGATTACCACGACGTACAACGCTAACCGGTGTTGGAGATGGTTTGTAAAATATTAGTTAAATACGTGATTCGTAAAAGCAAAGATGTTTATTTTTGACATATGCCTCGTCCTCCCTGTTAACCTTTCAGTAGGTCTAGTTAGCACATTAGTAACTTCGTAGTTATCGTTTCAAAGATAGATATTTTGTTTAACTTTGTTGGGACGTATCAGTCATTATCGACGTAGTCTGGCACATATGTGCTTTGAGACAAGTTGCCATACCATATTCATACTAGGAGACAAACATAACAAGATGACTTGCAAAGCAGTCAAAATAATGTAGTAATAATGAAAATAAGAAAGACTGAACATCAGCATTATGGTTCCAAATTGCAAGGTGGAAGGTATTTTTGTGGGAATATTGGAATTCAAGATAAAGAGCGAGTACGTCTGCGCCATCGTGAATGATTTCTATCTGTATGACTCAAAGTCTTCAGCCACTGGCCATAGTTGTTTTATGATGCCCAGCTAGGTAGTCTGCTTCTACCTATATCGCTTAGCCCAACATTTTGTGACTAGATGAACTGATGCCAGATTTTGGATTAGGTGGCCCTAGCGTCTTTCCAGTCTACTTCTATATTATGGAGCATCTGTCGTCGAAGTAGACGGTGGTTAAGTAAGCGTAAAACATGTCTCAACCACCTCGGTCGATGATGAATGACAAACTCACCATCTGTTTACCAACTTTTCCCATTACCTCTGTATCAACTTAACGTTGTTCAATGTCATTTCCACGAAGCTCATACAATGTATTTTTAATAAACTACTAAATTGTAGAATTGTGTCTGAATATTACCATTACAAATTTTATTATTATTATTATTATTATTATTATTATTATTATTATTATTATTATTATCATTAGCTAACAATCCAGGTGCGTATTTGTTTGCTTGGCCTTAAGTCACACTAGATGTGTGCGATAGGAATACTATCTGGTTTACGAGGTCAAAGTAGGTGAAACCTGGTTCGAGTTTGTGACTTAGTAGCTGAAAATCGGACGCATTAACCGCTGATTCACCGCCACGAATGAGCAAAACAGACTATCGTAGCTCTCGTTTTTTGCAAACCATGTATCTTCTGTACGACATTTTTTGGTTATTTGTTTTCAGATTCACATTCTGCATTGTATTTTTGAGTGACTGGTGTAACTGACCAGAAACGCGAAATTATGTAGAAGGATAAACACAACCCAATGACTGCTTACTGACTCATTTATTTGTTTATTTATTTAAACACGAACATTGGTATAAGGAGGCACCAAGTGTATATGCGCCTCACTTCGTCATTCAATTTGTGTACGGACTGAAACACATCCCGAGCGCCCAGATCGAAGCAGGTAGTTCTCTTATGGGGCCACTCCATCCTCTCATGCAGTAAACTGTAAAGCATACAAGTTAATGTCTAAGGAAAATATGCTAAGCGAGATATTCACTAAATTCACCAACTTATATTTATTGGGTTCCCAAAGGCGTGCATATTATTCTGGGCTTGTTTTACGATATATTACATTGCATGCCATTTAATATCACTTCAATTTATTTTGTGTTTCCGGTTTTACTGACTATTGATACTTGTTAAATTACATATTTTTATGAATTTATATAGGGATGAAACACCGATGGTCAGAAGAGCAGTCGCTGCCCGACTGGGTGAACTAGCACTAGCCATGTCAGCAGGTCAATCTTCCGAGAAACCTAGTGCTGATGGAGAAAAATCAAGTCAGATATCTGAGCATAATTCAAGTAATATGACCACTTCTATCACTGAATCAAAAATATTAACAAATGAAGTGGTTAGTTTGAACAGTGGTCATTTTGGTTGTGGAGTTGCTGCTGATGAACGTTTGACTAATGATAGCGTAGCTGAAAAATCGTCGACTCTTGCAAATCCTCTTCAATCTGATGACTTTACTCTAGATCCTGAGAAAGAACGCAGTTATATTATTACTATAATTGTTCCCTTATTTGTTCGACTAGTTGATGATGAACAAGAGTCTGTACGCCTTATGGCAGTCGAATCGATTGTTCAATTGGCACAAGCATTGGGACCTGAAGAATCTGAAGGTTATTTAATTGATCTCATCCAACAAGCTACAACTGATAGATCTTGGCGTGTTCGATGTGTTGTAGCCGATAAATTTACAGAAATTCAGACAGCTATGGGTTTACGAGTTTCACGTGAACGATTGGTAGTAAGTTAGTAATCTTCTATGTTATCAGCTATCTTCAATGTAAGGTAGACTTTTAATACTCTATCTGCCATTTCAAATTTTAAAAAAATTTACAACTGGGGTCAAATAATAATTAAAACTGAAGGTAATGGTTGTTGGTGTATTTTATAGAAATGATAGTGTCGGTAAACTATCCACTCTATCTGTACAAACATAATATCACGCAATCCACATATACAACTACATTTACATGTCTTTGATAATGAATTTTATGTTAGCATGATGAATGTGTTGAATGTAAACACTGCTAACTAGTGAGAGCTGTATTTTACTATGTTTTCTAAGTTGACCAATTAAATCCAGAAATACAGATTCACTGTGGTGAAGATTTGTAGTTCAGGTGGATAGACTTCTATCTGAAGTTTGTGCTGATGATGTCGTTCAGAAGAACGATGAAAGCTCCACGACCAAACCATCCAGCTGAGAGAACAAAACTCCACCAAAAACAGATTCACTGTGTTCATGTACTTTTTACATCTTTCAACTACTGACACCTTCAGTTTAACCCACACACATTGCATAAATCTTTCATTTAGATCAAATAGATTTTTTCGTATTCATATTGTATGCTAATTCAAGCAAGCTGTTCCGATAAAATTCTTAGTTTATCTGATCACTAGTATAGTTGATATGCGAAATCTCAAGTTATTCATTTATCATACATTAAAGGTTAAAGTGCAATCGAGTTGGTTGGTTAGGCATCAATCGTTGTGATTAATGACTGTCATTTTGAATTCCTTATTGTATTGTATAATCTTCGGATTATATGCGTGGAGCATTATGCCCTAAATCCTGTGGTCTTACATCTGGGATTCCATGTTGGCGTATAGTCTATTCCCAATGAGAAAGTTACCTATCATGCATGAAGTGTGACTAATGATTTCTATCTTTAGCACTGGGGAGTTTTCAAGTGCCTTAATTTTTTTTTAAAAACTTTAAATAAATTACAACACAGTAATTATCAACAAACTGTTATTTTCGTTCTCAACTAATTTACTCAGCAATCGGGTTACGATTCTAACCTTTGTCCTATAATACATTCGTAAAGTTTGGTAATATAATAACTGTTGATCCTTTCTGCTTTCGTCTTAGTTTCATGGTTTCCCACATGTTTGGAGTTAATTGACATTAGACCTTAGATTCAAAGCTTTTACTGAAAATTTTACATTTCAACAAGACTTATCTAGCCCGACCGTAGCTGCTACCTTGACGCGGTGGTCGGGCTTGCCTATCGTGATGGCCCAACCGAGTTATATTGGCCGGAACATATGCTCCTGTAGGTTCTACCATACCAGGCGGGTCAATTGAAGAACGGTAAAACTAAAAGCAGCAACTCAAGGTCTAAGGGCGAAGTCGTACTGCTGACTATAGAGGGGTGTGACAGCAGCAGGGTGTTTCCCTCAGGCAACCAGCATCTGTAGAGATGCTGCGTTCTCACAAGAAAGGAAGAGGTTAGAAAAGGTCGGCTATAAAAATGTCACGCCTCACCTTACCTCACGGATCTCCGTCTCCAGCGATAAGGCCCTTTGAAGAACGGAGCTAACTCGTCAAAAACCTCCAACAAAAAGGCCGTGCGCGACCGGCCTCGAGTAGTTGTCCCTTGGGCTCTACGGTCACTCTACCAGGTCGCTGAGACCAACAATAATCCAATTTCCTTTTCAGGTTCCTCAAGAAATACCCTTCTACAATCTGCAGGGTGCTGTTGCCCTCCATGGAATTCAACTTATTATGTCACAGTCAGAGATGTTGGGTCTGTAATTGCAGCTTTGCCTTATGAGTACTAGCTTTTATTGTTTATTTGAACAGATAAACATTGGCACAAGGGGGTACCAGAATATGTACACGCCACATAATAGAAACGATTTTGTCTATACAACGTTTGTTAAATATTCGATGATTGTACCAGTTACATTTGCACTTGGATAATCTAATTCGATTATTAATGAGTTTATAGGTATCAGTACTAAGGTTAGACTTGATAATTTCAAATAAATTGAACATTGGGTAGAGAGTTTATGATAAATATCTTTTTGTTATATCTCAATAAGTAGCAAAATTGTATTTCTGACGTTTCATGACTTAATGTAAGCCACTTCTTCAGAGTAATTAAATGATCGAACCAAATTAACAAAAGTTTAAGTAGTATTATTAGAATATTATTTATTTACTTTGAAGAAGTGGCTTTTATAAAGTTATGAAACATCAGAAATACAATTTTTCTACTCATTGAGTTGTAACAAGAATAGATTTATTGGAAATGAGATTGTGAAGAGATAGAGAACAGAAAGTGGGTACAATAAAAAAGAACAACGAAAATGAATAGGAATTAGTATGTGAGAGCATAATAATAATAATGATTGGTGAAGCAGTTCGGTTCGGAAAAATATAACCAGAAGGGAATCTTTCAGTTAGAGGGGTTACTCTCACTTTTATGAAGAAAGTATAAGAAAGTTACATCAGAATGCCTACTGGCTTCTATTCTGAGCCATTTCCAATAACGTATCAACCCACTGTGTTGCATCATCCTTAAGATCACAAACAGATGGTCTTAACTAACAAAAGCCAGTCATGTACACATTTCTTTCATACCTCGAGACCGTGTCATAAACCAACCACCACCTTATCCAGTCAGTTCAAGTGTCAGCAAGTGGAGCATAATGTAAAAGTCGCTAGGGAAAAGACATTCGTAGCTCATGTCCAAGTCACTGGAGCAGGTGTTTCAAGATGATGGCACCAATTAAATTATCTTCCCTGTTCCCAAACACATGTTTCCGAACCTCTGCATTGCTAACATGGTGTTACCACTGAATTTCAGCAATCCTTCGGAGACAAAAATGGTCGGAACATCCTCAGGGTTCTTGAGTGCTGTTAGAGGTATAAGCACTGTTGTCACTTCCCGGTCGCTCACACCGTGGAACGGTTCTTCTGGAGGTACCTGAAAAGGAAATTGGACCAGAGATGGTCTTAGTGACTTGAGAGCGTGACCGCAGTGCCCAAGGGACGACTTCTTGAGGTCGGTCACACACGACATTTTTGTGCGTAATTTTCGTGTTAGCTCCGTACTTATTGAGACTTTACCACTAGAGACGGATATCTGTGGGATAAGGCAAGGTGTACGTTCTTAGAGTCGTCTTTTTCTAACCCTAACCTTACTTTGTGGAATGGCAACATCTCTCATACTGGCTGTCTGAAGGGAAACACTTTACTGCCGTCACATCTCTGTACAGTCAGCAGTATAACTTCACCCTCAGAACTTGCGTTTGTTGCTTTTAGTCTTACTGTTCTTAAACTGACTTATCTGGCATTGTAGGACCTTGAGAAGTGATTGTTCCAGCCAGTGTAACCCGATAGACACAATAGGCAAGTCCGGCCACGTTAAGTTAGTAGCAACGGTTGGAATGTGAGTTCAGTAATAATAATGGTTACACCGTGATTTCACTAGTCGAATAGAAAATATTTAAAGTTGTAAGCATATTTTAGGAAGTTTCACAAGAAAGATTAACATCAGTACACCTAACAAATGATGAGAGAGTTCTTAGTTCACGAGCAAATTGTGGTAAATTATTCGAGTTTCAAAAATGTACTTTTAAAGTAATTCATATAGAGAAGATTTTGAATGAGATCGTTTTACTAATGATAAAAAGTTACGGATGCTATTACTAGGCCTTTTAGTATATTTGATTGTATCAGCCGGATAACAAAATAGTTTATTAAGTATTTTAAAGAATAAAAATTAGAGAAGACTACATCATAAAGTGATTCGAGATTCCAAATCTCACATGAAGTTGCGTAATAATCAGGGAGTTTGAGAAAAATAGAAGGATGAAAATAATTTATGTATCAGAATTATGAAAAATAATTATTCGCTTAACAGATATGAAGAAAAACGAAAAACATAAAAGTCACAATAATTATTAAATAATAGTCATGAAAAATCGTTTACTTAAGCTGTACATTCATATTTATAGTTGTATGGTAAATATATAGAAGGATAGAAAAGATTGTATCATAATATGATTCGAGACTCCAAACATCATAACTCTAACCCATGAAATAGATTAAATTTAGTTTAAATCTCTGGTTTCATAAAAGATCAACTGTAGATTTGTTACATCTGGATTCCCAGTTTAAGATACAATCATTTCTAAGAATATGAAGTGTTTAATCACTTCTGTACTAATCCGAACAATATTAAGAATAAAAAATATAATGTTGTAAGATTGGTCAAGTACATACTTTGTACATTGAAATACATGAGTTGTTTTTATAGAATGGTCCATTGTTGACATGTATCTCGTATAGTTTGCTATAAATTATATCTATTTGCTTAATTTTTTTGCATAAAAATTCTCTTATTTCAAGCTGAACTTTTCAATCATATTTATTCCGTTACCTTTTTTTTTTATAAAAAATTATTCTAAATATCTAGCCTTTCTTCATGAAACTACTTCATGATGAAGAAGCTGAAGTACGAGCATTTGCTGCTGGAAAAGTGAAAGCATTTGCCAAATGTCTACTAGGTTTACCAATTGATGCTGATATAAATACTACTAATAAAACTACTAATTCTGATACAAAAGATTGTAAAAATTCTTCTACAACAATAACATTAGATAATAAAATGATGGAAATTGATGAGAAATTTGATTCAGTTAATAATCTCAATGATAATGATAATAATAATAATGGTTTAGCATCAAAAGATGAAATAATTATGTTACAATTATTACCAGCAATTAAAAATCTTACAAATGAATCAAATACTCATGTAAAATCTTCATTAGCTAATGCTATACTTGGTTTAGCTCCATTAATTGGTAAAAATTTAACAATTGAACATTTATTACCTATATTTCTTGCTCAATTAAATGATGATAATCCAGAAGTTCGTTTAAATGTAATTTCAAATTTAGAACAAGTTAATTCAATTATTGGAATTGATCATTTAACTATTAATTTATTACCAGCTATTATACAATTAGCTGAAGATCCAAAATGGCGTGTTCGTTTAGCTATTATTGAATATATGCCATTATTAGCGGAACAATTAGGTTTAGAATTTTTTAATAATCAATTAATTGATTTATGTTTATCATGGCTTATTGATCAAGTTTATGCAATTAGAGAAGCAGCTGTTGAAAATCTTGTAAATTTATGTAAAAAATTTGGATCAGAATGGGCTAGTCAATACTTTATACCAAAAGTAAGTAATAAGGGTATATATTCTTCATAATTACACTCTTTTATTATGTATATTGTTTAATAGTTAAAAAAAAACTTTTTTTGATGAAGATTGTTTCATTGGAATTTAGTTTGCTATATGGGAATATTCATAATAAAATGAAAAAAAAATATCAAAGATCATTGGTAATTCTGGGAGTTCTTAGTAAGAAACTGTGACTTGTTAAGTGTGAAGTAGTTACTCAGTATTTACTTTGGAAAATGGTTTTATAACAATACGAACTGATTAAAGTAAATTATCGGATACTAACTGAATTGTTGAAAAGTTATAAACACTTGTTTCAAAATATAAGGGTCCTGGATCTGATCCTGATCCTCGGTGTGACCGGGGATACACACTGTTGAGAAGTTTTATACTAGGGAGAAAGGGCTTTCTAGTGATTCTTGGTTTTCTATGGTTGTTTCAAACCTGTTCTATAAACTATAAATATAATTGGACACCTGTTTTATTGTGTTATAGGACTCCTCAAAACTGTACATCTGAGACACTATCAGAGATTGAGTCCCAAAGCTTTGGGTCTCTTAGTTAGGACGATACATTTAAATTATTTTCTTGAGTTGAAACTCAATTTTAATGTCACTTAATTAGATCTGTCACATATCTTACTGAAGATTTTGTACAATCTAATACACTATTTGTTATGCTAAATCATGTACGGTTCTGTATTTACTCTTAAAATATCTCATTAAATAACCGTAATTCATAAGAATAAATCAGTTAGAATCCCATGGATATTATATCTATTTATAAGCTATACTCACTATTTGAAGATCAATAATACTGTTCAGTTGTTTAATTTTCATTTGATCGGAGGTAGCTTCTATAATTTTAACTTCGTAACGTCAATACAATTTCTTTAGACTTGTTAATTATTTGTAACAAGATAGGTGACTATATACTCGGTTATAGACCATACGTTTACATTAGGCTAATGATACTATCTGACTGTTCCATTTGATAATGAGGAACTAATTTTTAACCATCTCTACCCAGTAATGAAGACTAAATGATATAACCAGTTATTAATAGCTATAAAATAAATTGGTAATATAGGCGAAACGTTAAACTTATGGTAATTGTGTGTCTAACCCAAATGAGGAAGTGTTTAGAGCAGTATGTTCGCAAGAATCTGGAGTAGGGAAGAACAAAAAAGAGCTAGTCGGTAATTCAGCAAACACATATATATATATATATATATATATATATATATATATATATATATATATATATATATATATATATTCTGAAGATGTACTTTTACGGTTAACAATCAAAGCGATCGGATAACAGCCAACATTATGTAATCGTGTGAGATTAAGATAATCGGTTAATTGAGATCAGCAGATGATAGCGAGTGCCCAGATAATATCTCGCCCCTCCTTCACACATTTTATTTTATGCGGCGCACATCACTTTTATTTATTTTTAAATTATTGAGATATTACTGAAATGATTAGTTTTCTGTATTAATAACATAATCTGTGAAGGTAAAGAAGAGTTAATTAAGTAGTTAGGCTTAATTGTTTCTCTGATGCTTACCTTACCAAACAGCAAATAATTTGAATAACTCATTTTACTACGTAATCTAATATCGTTCACCTGGTTTGCTTTTTTCAGAATAAAATTAATAATATCAGAAAATTATTCTTGATTTCGTTCTTATTATATTTAATAGTATGAATGAGATTAACTGTGTGGAATAAAACGTATGGATAACTTTAGAATAAAGTCTCTTAATTCAAACCGGTAAGCTATTATTTAAAGCAAACCAATGAAATCATAGGACGGTCTGAACACATCTACACCCCACCTGGACTTTCCAGTTTCAGAGAAAAACACGTCACTTTTGCATGATAGAGTTCATTGGCTCACATCTATGTGTATGTGTTAACACATAGATATTGGTACAAGGAAGCACCAAATACATATGCGCCACACAAATCTCATTTAATATGTGTCAGGGCTGTGATACTTCCCGGGTGCCCAAACCGAAGCAAGTGTTGTTCGCAACAAAACGTAAATACGAAATTTCCTCTCTTTGTTAATACTATTGACGGAATATGGATTGGTTAAAGCATGTTCCGTGTAGAGTTGTGTTGGAGTATATATATATATATATCTTAGCCAATTAGCTCTAGCGGATTATTGGAGAAGACTGTGAAATTTTCTCATGTGAAATTATAAATATACCAACGTTTTTCACATTAAAATTCTTATTCTCATTCAAAAACTCCGGGTGTACCCCCCTAAGAAAATCATCTGCCTCGGTTTGGGCACCCGGGCAGTATCACAGCCCACACACCCACACACGACCCTGTCATCGGGGACCAAAACCTCCGTATCCACGCGTGAGTGCTTAACCTGTGGACTAATGAGCTGGAATCCAATGGTGTACAAGTCTAACATCAATCAATCCACGATATGTCGTGACCGTCTCCCATTGTTCTCGGTGTACACGTTCCTTATACTCGACCCGGCTTCTCAGTAACTAAGCGAAGATTGCATAGCAAAAAACAAATAATAATGATAATTGGAAATGATTTAATCAAAATTATGAATTTACCATGACAGTGATAAATTAACAACTGTCTCTTTTTGAGTACTTACATTTACTGTAATTTTTTTATTTGCTATCACTTCAGAGAAGCGTAAAGAAGTAGCTTTTTTATCTGTTAATGATTTCGAATAGTTGATAAACCTCTGTAATATCCCCACTGTCAATGAAATATCGAGGTATTGAACTGTGTACTTACGTGGTAATATGTAGTCTATAACTCTTTAGAATGTACTCAGCAATAGAAAAATGTACTCGTGTCTCTGTTCTAATTTATTTCTATCACATGACACGTAAACTGATAAATGAAGTCAAAGGTACTGAATAATGTGGACTTATCAATTTTTGTTTGTTATCCGTTTCATGTGTAAGGTGAAGATTCTTTTTGCTAGACAAACAATCTTCAATCGAATATTTATTCTGAAACTAATACCTTTTTTCTGCTTCTCAATTTCGCTATCCCCTAGTAAAAGTAAGTGTACAATGATAAGCTGTTGAACAAGTGATTCATCAGTAAATAATTTGAAGTTTTAAACTGCTACATTACACGATGATTAGCAATGCGAATTCACGATTTCGCACGTAGGATTCGAACTCGAGACTTTCTGTCACTCACATGAGCACTGAGCCACCATCCAACAGTGTTAGTGTGTATAACCTCAACCCATCCACGAAATTATGCGGCCATCTTCTATTGTCTTCTGTAGATAACTACCTCACATTCAATATGGTTGAATTACACTGGTCATGGTTTTCTTACTAGAACTTCAAGAATTAACTGTCGAAACTAGTTCAATACTTCTAGGTGGCCCTAACATTGATCGGTTTATAATCTCAATAAATACTTATCAATGATTAACTACAACCCATATATATCATTATTTTTGCTTTTTATTTTACAATTCACAATTAATAGATTATCCATTTGTCACGTGATGAAAATTATCTTCATCGTATGATTTGTTTACAAAGTATTATAAATTTATGTAAAGTTGTCAATTCAACAATTTGTTGTCAATATTTATTACCTACTGTATTATCAATGCATACAGATAATGTACCTAATGTTCGGTTTAAAGTAAGTAAAAAAAATTCTTATTATCTATATTATTATCATTAATTGTTTTATGTTAATCATTGATAAGAATAGTTCATGAGGTACTCGTTTAGCTGAAGATTCTAATACTGATGTGAAATTCTATGCCTATAAAGCTATGGATACATTAAAGATAACAACAAGCAGTAAACCGTTTCAATGTTATTATATTAAAGTTAAACAGAATAATAATGGTAATGATAATAATCCAGATTATATTCAAACTGAACTACTGCCATCATCAACAACAACAGTGACGGCGACTGGACTCATTAATATTTTATGTTAATAATTGATAAGAATAGTTCATGAGGTATTCTATTCAATTATTATTATCATAATAATGTAAAAATAGTAATTTTTTAATCAACCTGTAAAATTTGTCATTAAAAAAAAGAGGTGTATGTTTCAATTCATATTTGTATAACACCATCATTACATATATGAATATAATGATGAAAGTCAATTGACAAGAATGTACAAATCAAAATGAATCAAAATAAATTGTATTATAAATGTAATAATAAAGAAACTTAGGCATAAGGAATATCAGTCAGTCAGTCAGTCAGTTACAACGTAGAACTTCGTACGTACGTACATCAGTTCGAGTTGCCACACCACCTTAACACAGAGATGCAGTTGTCGATTCAAATCCCGTAGTGGTAGAGGTAGCAAGAGTGTAAGCAGTGATCGGGAAGATTAGGGTTTGGAGATGTTATTTAAAGAGTATAATACAGTGAAATAAATTTGGAAAGAGAAAAAAAGGGACATGAAGAATTCAGAAGATTAGAATTTGGGAGAACACAAAGAGTGGATGCCACTGCGCCATTGCAAACGATTTTGAGCCATGTCATTCAGGGTCTCTAACCATCGGTTGCTATCATCTCGCGGTCCCCAACCAGGTAGTCTATACCTATCAACATGACTCAGACCACTTGTCAGTGACTTCATGGACTTTTGCCATGTTTTGGTCTGGCCGCCCCTAGCTTTCTTCCAATCTACTCCTATACCACTGAACATCGCACGTCGAGGCAGTCGGTCGTTGGGCATACGTAACACGTGTCCCAGCCATCTCAACTGATGAAGTTTCACTGCTTCATCAATTGATTTGCCATCCTTACCTAGTACCCGTTTCCTAACAACTGTGTTACTTACTCGATGGTCCCATGATATACGAGCAATGTTTCGAAGACACCTATGATCGAATACTAGTAACCTACGAATATCCTCTACTCTTACCGGCCATGTTTCACTTCCATAAAGTAGGACGGGACGTACTGCTGCACAGTAAACCCGTCCTTTGGTTGATAGACGGATATCTCGCCTACGCCATAAATGATGCAAGTTCGCAAAAGCTAGTCGAGCCTTCTGTATCCGTGCTGAGATTTCGTCACATACCAGACCACAAGGGCTGATGAGACTTCCAAGATAAGTGAAGCGGTCGACACACTCAACTACTTCACTCCCTATCACTAGTTCGGGTGTCGATGTAACCCAATCCTGAAGCAACATTTTGCATTTCGAGGGAGAGAATCGCATCCCGAACATACTTGCATTGTTGCTTAGAGTGGTCAGAAGACTGCATTTTGTCAGCGTCTTCACCAAATAAAACGATGTCATCTGCATATTCTAAGTCAACAAGTGAACCTCCCGGTATATTTGTCAAATCTTATACTGTTTTGTTGTTGGATTTAATGATTACAATTGATCAAATTCTGAGCGGATTAGTTCGATATTGTCATTTAGTGACAATTATTTAGTGAAGATAGTTAGTGGGTAGTAGTGGAGTTCTGGGCGTATCCCCCCCTATTTAGGGCCCGTTATCTACATGTATCTGCATACTTGTGTTAATATTTACGCTGAGACTTGAACAATGGGAAAATACGTAAACTTATAAATAAAATTTTGTACTCGTCACACAAACTGGTGGTTGTCTGGACTATATGTTTTCATGGATAATGTATTGGCGTTTGGAGCCAAAAGTATTATGTTCAAGTCTCAACATGAAAATCAACGCCGATATACAGGTTTATCTGGATGATGATTTTAAAATGGAACGAAATGGGCATCCTGAGTTCTACTGTTAGTCACTGTCCAACTTTAATAGAGACATTGAATATAATTCAGAGAAAGCAAATGAAATAAATATATGAATTGAAATTCGTAATTAACAGGAGGATACAAATGAATCTGGACTACTATTCAATCAATTTTGAACCGTCACATAAGATCTTATCGAACATAATAACAAAGCTTGCGATTTCATTCAGTAACTAGACCAGTAATCATTAGTGGTATCCGTATTTCAGTTTAAACATTTCTATCCTCTCCTATGCTAACGAAGCATTACTTATTAGGGTAATCGATTTGTGGTCTTACCTATCACATATGTAAGTTACCTCGGTCACTGAAGTTTCACAGATATATTGATCAGTTTACTGTTTGATGTTATGTTCAGTTATAATTGAGCTATTAAATACTTAATAGGTTGGCGATAATTCGGATTAATCTAACCTGATTTAGATGAGACACACTGCTAGCTTCAATTGTAGGTAGACTAGTCTATGAATTGTGATTAATGAAAATATCTCGGTAATTGAACTGTTCACGTCTAATCACTTCTGAACGACAAATGTTTGGATTGCGCACAGAGGAGCCTGCTCAAAATTTTTATTCAAAAGCAACAATAATCCAAAATGTTTGTATTAATTATTTATTTACACTCAGGGAGTAAGTCTCATTCATCATCTTTCCAGTAATGAATTTAAATCGCTATGGAAAATATCCTTATTCACTACACTCCAATCAAAGGCGTTTGTGTATAAGATCGTTACACTACTGAGACAATTAATTACAAATTCATTTCTACAGGTGCTTCTTTCCTTTGTGAAAAAATAATATAACTAAGTTGCGTAACTCAACGAAGTACGAACCCGATTACTTGACTTTAAACCACACTTGAACTTAGCTCTAGGTAACTATCCAGATCGAATTAGTTGGAGCCGGTATTCGAACCTAAAACATCAATAATTATAAGGTTTCCTGTTTTCATTCAACAGTCTTCATATGTGGTAGCTTTTAAGTAGACGTGGAGATGTCGAAAATGTCCACTAGTTAATATTGTTATTAGTATTGTTCAAGTGTACTAACTTTATTAATGGCCGTGAAATGTGGTTTTTAAAAACAGGATATTATCGTAGGTTATTAGTGTCTGACTGTAGGTGCCCTGGAAGCATTGAGTGCGTATGTTCGGACCACTAAATAGGCAATGCTGAAATTAGACACAGGATACTTGGTAAAGATAAAAAAATCAGTTGATAAGGTAGTTAATCTTCATCGACTGAGGTGATTGGGACACATTATGTGTACCCAATCACCGCCTACCTCGACGCGGGATTTTATTTATTTATTATTTATTTATTTCAACACATAAATATCGGTACAAGAGGGCACCATATTTGTGTGTGTGCGCTGTGATACTGCTCGGGTGCCCAAACCGGCGCGGGATACTTGGTGTAGGAGTAAGTTGAAAGTAAACTAAAAGGAGATCGAACATAGACATGACATTAGTCCACTAGATTATCGATTTTTGGACTGAGCTGTGTGCGCGTGTGCATACTATCCACTTGAAGTCCGCGTAATTTTCCCAAAAATCCTAAAATACTAACCAATTTAATTTGGTTTTCGGGGCTGTGGCACAGCAGTTAGGGGGTTCCATTGAATCCATCATCATGTAAACAACTAATTGATAATTTTATTAACCTTCATATTTAGATTCTAAGGTGACTCATAACCAAGAGTGACGTTTGAGTCAATGAGAAAATAATAAGATTCAAACTGCTTATCATCATTGTTATTATTATTGTTATTTATTACTATTATTATTACTATTATTATTATTATTATTATTATTATTATTATTATTATTATTATTATTATTATTTTATTTATTATAATTAATAGGTCGCTCAAGCACTTAGCAATTTAGGTTCACAATTAGAAGAGAAAAATATTGAAAATGAAATTAAATCTTGTTTAACTCGTTTAGCTGAAGATTCTGATACTGATGTGAAATTCTACGCCTATGAAGCTATGGATACATTAAAGATAACAACAAGCAGTAAACCGTTTCAATGTTATTATATTAAAGTTAAACAGAATAATAATGGTAATGATAATAATCCAGATTATATTCAAACTGAACTACTGCCATCATCAACAACAACAGTGACGGCGACTGGACTCGACGAAGTTGAAACTGTCGATTCATCGTCGTCATCATCATCACCATCTGAACTAACCAACCATTGTAATATTGATGATCAGTCTTTGTCGTCGCTTAGTATTGTCAATGATTTAACTACTACTGCTATCGAAAATACCGTTGAGAATAATAATGATAATAATTCGTTACTAAAATCACAATCTTCTACTTTAGTCAATAATACAAACAGTGTTGACGATAATGTAAATTGTGATAATTAACGACAAAAGACAATTTCTACTATTATAACCCAATCAGTTTTCTTTTTGTGTATATCGTATTATTTATGTTATGTGTTAAGAGAGAGAGAGAGTCAAAACAGCTGACATTTGGTCAACAAATATACAATTTATCAATCTACATGCTTGTGTATATCTGTACGTATCTGCCACACAAACATACTTATACCTGTTACTTCTCGTGGAGGAGCACAGACCTACTTACATACACTCCCCCCCTGTATGATATACACCGTATACTGGTTATGCGTATTAAGTGAAGCCGTGTTGTGTATACACGCTGTTTATGATGATAAGTTCGGCTGGTTTTCTTTTCTTTTTTTGTTAAAACAATTTTCCCCACTAATTCCTGTAATGAATAATAATAATAATAATCATTATTATAATTACCATTCTTTTTTAATTGTGATGATTACAATTTTTGTTGCCTGCATGACATTAATGAATTTGATATTGGTTTGTTTATTTTTTAATTATTCCATATTTTGTAAACTATTAGCCATATATATATATATATATATATATATATATATATATATATATATGTGTGTTTACTAATTGACATGAATTGAATTCTCAATAATCAGTTTGTTTGTTTATTGTTTGATCGATGGAGAGAGAGAGAGAGGGTGTGTGTGTGTGTGAGAAAATGATACATTATTATTATTACTACTGCCATGGAATACAAGCATTATTAGTTGTATTTAAATGATAAAGTCATGTATTATACACAATTTGTAATTTCTTTCTTTATTAAGCTTTTATCTTTTAAACTGTTTTCTTTTGTTCCTTTTCATCCCCCCTCTCATAACCATCTCATAGTTCATTTTATATTATGAATGTATTTATGAAAGTGATTATTAGAATCGAATCACATTGTTTACTATTTACTGTTTATATTGGTTTGTTAACCATTTCATATAACTCCATATTACTCTTATATTTGATTATGTGTATGTTTACATCAATTTATTACAATAATTACATTTCTTTCTTTCTTTCTCTTTTTTTTGATTGTTGTTGTTATCTATTTCTAAAGTGTGTGCCTTGATACATGATCAAAATGATACATTCTCGTTTAAAATGAAATGAAATGATGATTAATAATAGTATGTTTGTTGTAATTATGAAGAAAGTTATAATCATTTATTTCAACTCTTTTCATTTGGTAATAATGATAGAATTTTAGAGAGAGAGAGAGAAAAAGTGAATGTTTGTTATTGTATGTATGTAAAGGTTAAAGCGGGACAATCAAACGAAGATGTGACATCAATCTATGAAGTCAATAACTATTGAACTATGTATTGTAACAATTGATTGATCACTGGGTGGCGATCAATATCATGCGTGTCTAGTCCTTATTAGTACAGATCGAATGCTATTGATCATGTTACAATCTGGCCACCAGTCTAGGTGACTCGACACTGCGTGCACTATATATTGAGATTAGATGGTGGTTGGAGGTAGTCGACAGGAAACCCACGCATGACATTGATCACCACCCAGCGGTCAATCAATTGTGATTACATCTCAGTCCTACAGGAGGTCGGTCGCGGCTCGGATAGTTCAGTGGTAATGTGTCTGACTGTGAAGCTGGGTGACACGAGATCGAATCCGTCAGGGAGCATCAGTTCCCTCAAGACTACAGGTACACCTTGCTGACGAGTGCCAAGTAGCACGAAACTCGTGTCCAGGGTTTCCTGTCGACTACCTCCAACCACCATCTAATATCACTATGTATTGTCAGTCAGTCAGTCAGTTACAACATAGGACCAGGCACATATATGCATCAGTCCAAGTTGCCATACCGCATTAGCACAGCAAGATGAACATCGGATTCATAGGAGTAGTTAAGTCAATGGTGACAATATATAAAAGAAAGATTGTATATAAGGATATAGTACAGGAAGAAAGATTTCGTACGTAGGAAGAAAGATATGAAGCGATTTTAATCTCTTGGTTTAAGGGAAGACACTGAGTGTATACACCTACGCCGTTATGATCGATTCTGAGCCATGTCACCAAGAGTCTCCAACCATTGGTTACGAAAGTCAGGCGGACCCCAACCAAGTAGTCTGCAACTAGCAACATGGCTCAGACTAGAAGTTAGCGACTTCAAGCACTGATGCCACGTTTTGGTTTGGCCACTCCTTATTTTCTTCCAACCATCTCCAACACCGGTTAGCGTTGTACGTCGTGGTAATCAGTGTTCAGGCATACGTAACACGTGGCCTAACCATCTCAGTCGATGAAGATTCACAACCTCATCAACTGATTTACCATCATTCCCCAATACCCTGAGTTTAACCTCACTATTACTTACCTGGTGATCCCAGCAGACGCCAGCAATATTTCTAATGCATCTGTGGTCAAATACTAGTAGCTTACGGGTGTCTTCTACTCTTAGAGGCCATGTTTCGCAGCTGTAAAGTAAAACAACGGACTGCCGCGCAGTATACTCGTCCTTTTATTAATAGACGGATATCTCACCTTCGCCAAAGGTGACGTAAGTTGGCGAAAGCCAAACGAGCTTTTCGAATTCGTGCTGAGGTCTTGTCAGACACCGACCCATTAATGCAGATCAGACTTCCAGGATAAATGAAGTTGTCAACGCGTTCGACCACTTCACTCCCTATCCTTAGTTCAGGTGTTGACGCAGGCCAGTCCTGAAGCAACAACTTGCATTTAGAGGGAGATTTAAACTGTCTGATCGGTGTTGGTGTGATCATTACGATAAATGATTGGAGACGATAGAATACATAGGTTAGAATCGGCGGTTGTTGTTGTGACTTTAAGTCCGGTTAGTTATCACGTAATTTACTTGTCAATCGTAATACGACTTATTCACTCTTGTACTGTACTAAACCAATGACGTTCGACTGGTCTGATCAGCCTAGGGTGCCTATTGGTATTTTGCTCGCCTAGCCTGTCCATTTAAGTCCAGAACACAAATAACAGCTTCCAATCTCCAAATCACTTATTTCAGACATACTTGGTTTATATATCAGCCAAATAAAACCAAAAGTGGCTGTGAACGTGGGAGACAGTAATTAATAAACCGAGTATAATTTTAGAACATTAAATCGTATAATAATAAATTATAGGTCAAAATGAAGCTTATAATATGATGAATATAGATATACACAACCTAGTTACTGAATAATTATAGAATAAGAATATATAGATAATACTAGTCCATTAATAGATCTCAGAAGTTACTCGTAATTTAATCTTCACTAGGATATAACAGTTGTGGTACAAATCCATTCATTCTTTGTCGCCCCATGATAGCCGGTGACCAACGGTTGGTTCATACGCCATTTGTTCCTTCAGGATACTGGAGCCCATTTGCACCTTTTTTTAGAATCAGGGTTTTCCAACTCCCCTAGGTGGACTCTCCATGTTCACCAACCTGGATAAAGCGCCTGATATTCGCTTTTCGTCCTCTCATTTTCGTAAACAACATTGGTGCCACTAGAAGGCAGTGAGTAGGACTTCCCTGTCAGACGCTATACATGCGTGGCCATGTGAGAACACTTCGAGAGGGAGAGCGAGCTCTCTCTACTTTCGGCCGTACCAAGGCACTTGGGGGCAGACATTTAGAATAATAGCGGTATACTTTGGTGTATGAACCAATTTGCGTACTTACATAGCTGTTAAGTTATTCAATGAGAAATCCATTTGATACTCATCCTTGAAAATGTTCAGTAATTAGTTAAATATCTCTCAATTTATCTTCATTGAATGCTTTGTTGAAGATAGGTCAAATTGTATCTCAGATAATCTTGTAAAGGTGATTGTTAGGTTAATGTTATATAAAATAATAATTGAAGTTGTTAGTGAATTTGCTTTTGGTTCCAATATTCTATCATTTATTCTACAGGTGATCAGTTTATTTATTATTGTCATTTAATTAATACAAATTCTTGGTCAAACTAAAGTTTCATGATCTTCTGAACTATGGTGCTCATCGTCAAAAAGGATATGGTTTAGTTACGATTAATGAATATTAACTGAGTCAATTCTGCTAGCATCGGCATTCCAGATAGATTATGTAATGTACATGAAGATAACCGTTAATTAACAATGTGATACACACTGTAATTGATTTATGTGTCTAACCTTTACATCTCACATTTATTACAAGAAAGTCATTTGTGATTTTTATACGGATTTTGAACTTTTAAACTAAAACGTTTCAATGACTGAATTAAATTTCTATTTTCTTCACTGTATATTGCAAATCAATTTTCAATGATTGATACTATTTAATTGAGTTAGACACTTGTAACACATTCAAATCCTACGATTCTTAAGTTGAACATTACTTGCTCCCTCTGTAATTATTTAAAAGTGATGATGAAGTGCTTGTTTACAAGCTAGAAGCTTAATAACTTATCTTGGTGATAGGGAATATCAGAAATGAATAGTGATTGGAAGCTGTTGAGACGCTTAACAATTTTTATGCTTGTGAATATCAGATTTTAAGAAATGAAGCATGAGCAAACTATGGCCACTATTTTATTTGAAACGTCGAGCGTATATAAGAATATACATTAAACAGATATAATCATGTTTAGAAATTACATAATCTATCCAACAACTACGTAAATTGACGTCATAGCAACGCAATATTACAAATCTAGTTCATATCAATTTTATTCTTTCCGAAATACTCCTCATTTGTACCACTGTGTATTGTCTTATCTCCATTCCTATGATTCAGAATATCCAAGAAAACTCTGAGAAGTGGAAATCTTCTGTCTTATCGTTCCACTTTTTATCGTCTCAGTATCACCCTTTTCGTATTTTGAAAACAAACCTCAGAAGTTTAAATTTGATCAGTTGAGCGAGTGATGTGTGGGGATGATTTAGAATCGGGTCATTAACTTATCGACAGTGATTGAAGTATGCGTGGTCATGTTATGGCGTTTTAATTTAAGAGACCATTGACTTACGAAGAGATCGTAACTTCTATCGATAAGTAGCTGAATATTGATATTAAAAAGAGCAGCCTAACCATGTGATGAGGATTTAATGGCTTGTTATGTCTATAAATGATAAAATTTTCTATTTTAGTTCACTTATTAATAGATTATATAATTACAGTTTGGTTGGTTAGCATTCAAAACGATATTTGAAATATTCAGCAAGCATTTGAATTTGAAACTTCCAAAGAGTACCCGTTCCCTCAAAATTGTAGGCACAATTTGCTGACGAGCGTCAAATAGTAAAAAACGTAGGTTAAGGGATTTCTGATAACTATGACCAGCCAGTTAACATGAAAACATAGGTTACACGATATTGAGTCACTTAATGTAATGGTCACGATTCTATGTGACAATGTGACAATATCATCTGAGCTTTAAAACAACTATGGATTCTAATAACAATTATAAAAGAAATTATATATCTAATCCTTCCAAATAAACATTTTGTTGAATTCAAATCAAACTTTGATAGTAACACCTATTTTGTTAAAATAGTTAAACTACTTATATATCTTTATTAGTAAGCAAAATATTGAATTAAATATTTACGATCGGCTTCGTCGATCATCATACTGATCGATAGTTGAATAAAATTTTCAACTGTTATCCACTTTCCAAAGGTCGAAAATCAAGCCTCCATATGCTCAAATAGTTATCTGTTGATTTATTTACTTAATTCTTGAATAGTGACTACTCATGATCAACAATAGTTCGCGAGTGTTCGAAATGTTTCATGCTTAGTAACTGTAAAATAATATCACTTAGTAAAGCGTTTTAAGAATTTTTGAAACAGAAAAATAGTTTCTCTCAAATTTATTATTAGAAATGGGTGCATTTTAGATTATAAATATGATTGATAAGGATTTACTTTCTGCTTACTACTTACGCCTGTTACTCCTCTTAAAGGAACATAGGCCGACCACCAGCACTCCCTATCCAACCCTGTCCCGGGTATTATTCCCAGTTCTTCCCATTTTCATATCTGCTACCAGTGTAGTGTGCATCCTGTATGGATTGCCTCGATATAGTCAACATGAGACTGATCAATCGCAGTCATAAATAACAATGGAAAGATCCAAGTAAAACAACACCAAGTGAATTTAAACTTCACCTCATTGTACAAGCAAGTGGCTATCAGGACTCAATAGCTAAGTAGAGAACGCGATGGCGTTTGAAGCGAACGGTACTGGGTTCGAGGCCTAGATTAAACATTAATTATGAGATGCAGTTACATCTATCTGATGAGTCCCAAAATAGGACGAAACGAGTATCCTGGATTCCACTGCTAGTCACTATCCATCTTTTCTTATTTTTCATGGATCCTTTTGTTTCGTTTTTTTCAAATACATACTTCAATATCCTCTTTTTGAACACATCGTAATACGTAGTTTTATAATTTTTATTGAATACTATTTCAGTATCTATTTTTTTCAAGTTATTGACCTACTTCTTATAATGAATAATAGTCCTACTAGATAATATTATTTTCAGAATGAAGTTATTCCGTTTGACAAGTGTCGGTCAGCTGATAGTACTTTCAATGTTGAATGACTTTTCACTGACGATTTTTGAAGAGATGATTGTATAAACAGTTGAAAATAACATCGAAATAATCAGTTATGATGATGATGATAATGATGAATTAATCACTAAGCGTTTATCTTTACATCGACAAAAGGAAATAGGAGCTTATGTTCAATGAATTCTTGGATTTTTTTGTAACCAATTCAGTTGTATGTCTAAAGTGAAATCAATTTACATTTACAATTACATAACACAAGTTACATCAAGGTCAGATGAAGTCACAATGGTGGATGTTTAAAATACAACTTAACTGGTTATTTGTTTGGTAATGAAGGTAAGAAACATGGAAATAGTCATAGATTAACATAATAATGAGATTAATAATGATGTTTGTTAATCTAAATGACGTTGTTTTAATCAGAGCTAAATAAATTTGTCACTTTATTTCGAATGTTTTTATATTATTGTTAAAAATGTTCATTTTGTTTTGTATAAAAGATAAGTAAAGAAAACACTAAGCAGCTAATTTGTCTTAGTAGGCATAAAGTAGCGATAAATTATGACCTCGTTAAAGATCGGATTTGGAATACTCAAGACTAATATTGAGTATTTGACATTCAGGTGATATACGATTGTTCACATTTTCTAGTTCAGTTATCTCCTGATAATGCTACTAATAATAGAACCTCATTAATCTCGGCTTCTCACTAGAAACTCAAGAATTTATCTTTAATTTAGTTATGGTAAATAGACACTACTGGACAATAAACTGGAAAGACATAAGTTTCAACTGATTTATTGGTTCTCAACTGAAGAAGATCTGAAATTCAAAACAACTGTCAACTAACAACAAAGTCAGAATTCTCAATATAAATGTCAAGAAACACTTCTATTGTATGCGGCGGAAACATGGACAACTACGAAAACAATCATCCAGAATATACAAGTGTTTATTAACAGTTGTCTACGCTAAATAATTCGGATTTCTTGGCCAGACAATATCAGTAATAACCTACTGTGGAAGAGGAAAATTAGGTCCCAGAAGAGGAAGAAATTAGGAGGAAGCGCTGGAAGAGGATGGGATACAGATTGAGGAAAGCACCTAACTACGTTACGAGGCAATTCCTCACATGGAATCCTCAAATCCGAAGGAGGAGAAGAGGAAGACCAAAGAATACATTACGCCGAGAAATGTAGACAGATATGAGGAGAATGAACAACAATTGAATAGAACTGAAAAGGAATGCTCAGGTTATAGTGTGTTATAGAATGCTGGTCGGTGGCTTATTCTCCATTAGGAGTAACAAGCGTAAGTAAGTGATTCATTGGATTATTTGAATTGATAATTGAAACTATTTACTTACTACTTTAACATAGTTACATCATTTACATAATTTTGTTGCAACAAAAATATCCTTTAGGGATATTTGATGTAAATGATCAAGTAATTAAATTATCAAGTATCAATAAATAAACACATATGGATATAGCCTGTTTTGATCATAAATAGAAATAAACATTTTTCTATTACGCAATAGATAGACTGAATTAATTAGATTATTGATTTTAATTAATTTATTCATCTGTAATTTAAATGTTAATTATACATAACAACAAGAATTGAATATACATCACATTATTATTATTATTATTTTATATGTAATAAGTAGCTAGAAGGAGATTCATTTGATATTGTTTGTTTGAATCTTTTCATTGATGTTTAGGACTGTCATTGATCAGTCGCTTAGTGACATATGTATATTCTGTATGAATGCCCCCAAATGCCCTGGTATGGCCAAGAGTGGAGTGGGCTCGCCCTCCCTCTCGAAATGCTCTCACACGGCCACGTGTATACAGCCCCTGCCAGGGAAGTCCTACTCAATGTCTTCTCGTGGCACATGTGTTTTTTACGAAATTGAGAGGACGAAAAGCGAATGTCCTGCGCTTTAACCGGATTCCAAACTAATGGTGCACATGGGCTCTAGTATACTGAAAGAATAAATGGCGTATGAACCAATCGTTGGTCACCGGCTACCATGAGACTGCATCTTCTCACAATGCTCCATTGCCTTGTGGGTTAGACCTTTAGGTCGAAGGCTCCGGGTATGGCCTCCTATGATGACCGCCTGCTTCTATCTGGGCACCTGGGCAGTATCACAACCCCCCACACACAAATATGGTGTGGCGCATATGTATTTGGTGCCCTCTTGTACTAATATTTATGTATTGAAATAAAATAAATAAAAATAAAATTCTGTATGAATTACCTCGATATAACTTTAAGTCATAAACATTATAGACAAAGATAGATAGCAATGAAATCCAGGACACGCATTTCGTTATATTTCGGACTTGTCAGCTGGATATACTTGCATCTTAGAGTTGGTGTTCACTCCGGGACTTAAAACCAGTACCATTCGCTTCACCACATTGCACAATCTATTGGCTATCAGAACTCAGTAATAAAGTGTTTAAAGCGAACGGCACTGAGTTCGAGTCCCAGAGTAAACATGAACTCTTAGATGCAGATACATCTAGCTGACAATTCTCAAAATGGGATGAGACGCACATCCTAGATTCCACTGCTAGGTGCCATTCATCTTTGTATATATTAGCTAGAAGACATTTTGAATTTGATTACACAAGTTATTTGAAATTTTTCATAGAACTCTTTTCGAATGCTTAATTATCTCCATTGAATATTGTAGTTGAATCAACATTAATAAACTGACAAAATATAATATTAGTTAATACTGAGTGATCAATATCTAAGTCTTACAGGAAGTCATTTATAGTCAGAATAGTTCAGTGGTAACATCTTAGAATTGTAGGGTTGAGTGATGCGAGTTAGAATCATAAAGGGAATATCAATTCACGTAAAATAATGCCGATATATAAAATCCAAGATTCAATGTTGACTAATTCGAATAATCTAAAAACTTGGTCATCAAATAAGAAATTATTCTATTTGGTTAGCGTTTTTTTTTAGCGAGATAGTTTTCTACGGGATGGGGTCGCTAACTCAATGCCCAACCATCCTCCTTTACTCAGGCTTTGGATCGGCAGTCACTCTAGAAGAGCTACAGGCGGAGTTCAATTATTCTATCAGTAAATGGATAAAATAAAACTAGTACACTCTGTAATGCTTATTGGTAAGTAAGAATTAATTGTCACCTATTATTGATTAATGACCATTGTTCAATATAAATAATAATATTATATTTATAATATCCCAATGAGTAGAAAAATGAGATTTTCTGATGTTTCGTGACTCATTGTGAGCCGCTTCTTCAGAGAATAAATAACCAATACAAAATTGATTGAAGTTTAAATAGTTCAAAGCAAAAGCGTAAGAATATGAGGTAAGATCAATCAAAAAAACAGGTCTGAACAAGTCAATGGCATATCATTTCGGATAAGATGATTTTCAAGTGACATGTATGTAAATTTGTGTGTCATTCTGATTATAGCTGACTTCCTGTAAGACTGAGATATTGATCGCTCAGTATTAACTAATATTATGTTTCATCAGTTTACTAATGTTGATTGAACCACAATATTCCATACATAACCACTATCAAACTTTGCTTATAATCTTTGTGACTTACTCGTAATATCGAGACAGTCTGAACAAGATGCACATATGCCAATAACAGACTGATCAATTGCAGTCCTAAACATCAATGAGATTATTCAAATAAACAACAAACTTCACCCCATTGCACAAGCACTAGAGGGTCGTTTCGTTCCAGTATGGGACTCCTCAGCAGTGCACATTCAGGATCCCCCACGCAGGATTCTAGCCCAGGACCTATAGGTCTCGCGCGTGAACACTTAACCTCTAGACCACTGAGCCATTATGGTTGTGTAATTCATGGATGATGGCACAATTTGACGATAATGTTCGTCATTAATTGACTTCCTCTGTAAATTCACTAAAATAAGGTTGTAGTTTACAGCTACTTCATAACAGTTAAACTATGTTACTCATCAGCCTTACATACTGTAAGTGGCATGAGTTTCACTTCAAGTAAGATCGTCAGTATATATTTCTAATTCATCTTCAAACTAGGACCTACTTCAATTTGGTCACTCGGGCAGTATCACAACCTAAACACAAATCAAGTGACTTGTGAGGCGCATATGTATTCGGTGCCCTCTTGTACCAATATTTATATGTTCAAATAAACAAAATGAATAAAAGAAAGGAATAGCTATCTTGAACTACTTGATCTTCATTTATCTTCAAACTGTTATCATTCAATCACTGTTCTATCTAGTTGAATATTTCTATCAATTCTTTGAATAACAAAAAATGTAATCGGAAATCACTTTGAAGTATTTGTAAGGACTATTCTATTTATTATTTAAGAAAAAGTACACTTTCAATCTTATAGGCTATTAACAAGGAGTTTAGTTGTATAATCATTGCATTCATGTTTCATTGAATAAATCAATCACAAAAGTACCTTTCTTCTAAAGTATCTAACAGCAGGAAATTCACTTCTGAAACACAAATTCAAGTCTCATTGTCCCAATATACAACATAATTGTAAAATCAAATAAATAAATAAGAAAACTCATCGGATACATTAATCAGGATATTTCTACAAAAAAAATATAGACAAACCACTTGAAATAAGTGAACATTTTCCTTCCTTGAAATGATAAAACAACTTAGAGTAGTCTATAGATTTAAAGACAAGCGAAAATCAGAACTGTATGAAACTATCATAAAACAAACAAGAACCCAGTAGATTTCACTTCGAATGCTACTGAGATAACCAGATTACTTTACTTACTTAGGTCTTTTACTCCTCGTGGAGGAGCATAAATCACCCACCAGCACTCTCCATCTAGCCTTATCCTGGGCATTCCTTTTTCAGTTCCGCCTGTAGCACTTCTAGATTTACTGCTGATCCCAAGCCCAGGTAAAAAAGGAGAGTTGGGCATGAGGTTGGCAACCTAATCCCGTAGAAATAAATCTTGCTAGGAAAAAACCCCAACCAGATTAAACCAGATAACCATTGTGTAACATTGTTAACGAGGAGTTTGTATAAAATCTTGATCAAAGTTTGTGATCATATGTACATCCAATAGGGGTTGTTTTGAAAAAAAAACACACATTTTGTCATAAGTTATTTACAATTCAATTCTTTCCTAATAATGATGTCATACTTACTGAACAATTAAATGGCCAATTAGACTGAATAATTTAATAGATAAAGTGTTGGTGTTTATAGCAAAAGGTACTGGATTCGAATGTTATTATAATCATCAACACTGTGATACATATGCATCCATCTGATGTATACTAATTAAGACGAAATGCATACTCTGGATTCTACTGTTTGCCACAATCTATCTACTTGATATGATACGATTGTTTAATGAAGATTCATTGAAAGCAAAGAACTTATTTCGTTAATGAATACTTACTGAAACTTCATATTTTTATTCCTCTAAGAATTTCTTTACAATTTATCAGTGAATTATTGCATCGATAAAATACAGCTGAACTAACATACTTGATATGAGTCTAATTTCAAGGTTGGGTTTTTTTTTCATTAAAACTTCCACCAAATCTGTGTTCGTAAGAAAAATTGAAACTGTAACACAACTGTCTCACATCAATGGGACAGTTATTCACCTCAGACAATGGATGAGTGGCTGTGCAAGATCATGGATCTATTGAAGTTAAGCATTAATATCACTGGATGCTGGCTTAGTGGTTTACAGGTTAAGCGTTCGTACACCAGACTGGAATTCCTGGGTTCAAGTCTCGCGTGCGAGATCGTGGATGTGCACCAGTGAGGAATCTTATAATGGGACGAAACAGTCGTCCAGTGCTTCTAGGTATTCAAAGGTGGTCTAACATAGTATTTTACTTGATCTACTCTCAACCGAATGTCTTTAAACCATATATTATGTAAGATGAACTATTTTATTAAAGTTGATTATTCACTATTACATCGACATATAAGCAGAAGTACAGTATTTGGACTAGAAGTCAACTTTCAGCCGATGATGAAAGTATTTGGTAAAACAGGTGACAAAGCCTATTAGAGGTCAGGCATTATTGGCAGTGTATTGGTTTTTCAAGATTGATTGTTAGTTTACCGATTGTTGCATAACTTCGTTAAGGACTGCAAATGAATAGTTTCTTTTTAGGATACATATCTTCTATTAGGTTTGCCTTGATACTGACATTGAGATAACAGGTTTTGAGTAAAGTTGGACAGTGACTTACAGCCATAACCTTATTTGTGATTTGCCAGCTTGATATACCTGCATCTCAATGTGAACATCAACACTGGAATGCAGGTATATCCAGCTGGCAAGTGCGAAAAAGGATGAAATGGGGTTTTAGGTCTCCTTTTCTAGTCACTATCCAACTTTGCCTAAAAAATCATGCTGATAGAACTGTTTCTCAATCTCTATTGACTCGTTCTTACTCTATTTTTCTTATTGGTATTCCTTAATCGGATCTATTAGCTTATTAAATGATGTTCCATTCTTTAATTGAACTGTGTATCATATTGAATAGGACTACTTCAAAACATAATGTTATTATTTTACTTTTATTCTTTTAATTACTATATAAGTAGTATAGTAATAGAGATTCTACTAGTTTGATTTAAAATACTGCTTTATAGAAGAAATCCAGCATGAACTAACAATCTCACATTTCACATATCTGTAACAAATAGTTTAAGAGTCGAATCATATAGTTTCCGTGTTTATACACTACACTATACGATGTATTTAGTAAGCTAGTTCAAGGGAAAACACCATTTTACAGATATTCAGATTTGATGTCGATTGGTAATCAAGCTTTCCTTCAAATTATGTACATTCTACCAATGTATTTTACTGATGAGTTATTTTTCATTTAATAGAATATCCATTCAATACATGTTAATAATAGGTAGTTAGTTTTGGTCACCGATTATTGTCAACCAAAAGACTAATGAAGATCATATGGAATCGAACAGTCTTAGTAAGGGACACTTTAGTAGCGCATACTCACCGGAGCAAGAATAGGCGACGTTTAACTCTG
Source organism: Schistosoma margrebowiei (assembly GCA_944470205.2). NCBI lineage: Eukaryota > Metazoa > Platyhelminthes > Trematoda > Strigeidida > Schistosomatidae > Schistosoma > Schistosoma margrebowiei. Next base: position 9,407,352 of record OX104027.1, read on the forward strand.
GTGGTAGATACCTATGTATAATTTTTATTCTCACAATTCTTTATTGATAATTGGTTATGATAACGTTAACTACATAACTAATTTAACTGATTGTATTTAATGTTTGTTGATCAAGAGCAGCATATCTACAACTGAAGAACATCTGAAATTCAAAACAACTGTCAACCAACAACAAAGTAAGAATTTTTCAATACAAATGTCAAGATACACTTCTATTGTATGCGGCGGAAACATGGACAACTACGAAAACAATCATCCAGAATATACAAGTGTTTATTAACAGTTGTCTACGCTAAATAATTCGGATTTGTTGACCGACAATGGGATACAGATTGAGGAAAGCACCTAACTACGTTACGAGGCAATTCCTCACATGGAATCCTCAATTCCAAAGGGGGAGAAGAGGAAGACCAAAGAATACATTACGCTGAGAAATGTAGACAGATATGAGGAGAATGAACAACAATTGAATAGAACTGAAAAGGAATGCTCAGGATAGAGTGTGTTGTAGAATGCTGGTCGGTGGCCTATTCTCCATTAGAAGTAACAGGCATAAGTGAGTAATATGTTACGATCGAATTTAATCATTATTCTATAATTTGTACTTTAAAGTGAATACTTATAATTTTATTTTGTGGTTCAATGAATGTTCATTACTTTCTGGTCAATGATATAATTATCTCTTATAAATTTGCTTCATTTGACATTAATTCATCATTTTCCATAGTAAAATTAATTGAGAGATTATTATTGTTTTATAAGTTATACAAATCACTTTCTACAATATGAAAAGAGAAAAAAAAAAACCCGGCGGGTTACCGGTTTAAATTAATTAGGTCAAATAAGATGAAATTATAAACGACTATCTTTTCATACAAAATGTACTAAAGTATATTTGGGGCTTTAAACGAATTGACGTTAATGAACAGAACAAGATGTGAAATGCATATGAAGAAATTCAAACACTTCACTTCTATCTAAAGTTTGTGCTGATGATGTCGTTCAGAAGAACGTTGAAAGCTCCACGATCAAACCATCCAGCACATAGGACAAAACTCCATCAAAATCATCCACCTGAGCTACAAATCTTCTCCACCATCTCGAATAAGTGTTTCATTGAAATTCAACAATCTCTATTATTCTACAATGACAGTAAAAAAAATGTAGCGAGACTATAACTTATGAATGAAATAAACAGATTCAAAATAACAGATTTCGGATTATGATGTGAAATTCATTCAGCTATTTGACTAAATAGCATTTTGGCATTGAAGCTGATGTCAGTTTATGATGAAAACTTTAAATCTAGTTCCTGATTGTTGTAACGGGTGACTGCAGGTTATTGATAAGCAGCGTTTATATCGATCGCCTCTGTGACACGTAAATACGTACTAACGACCTAGTGTCCTGATTGGCCCTGCTTCGCTGTCTAACCCAGCCAGTTGAGTCCAGAACGAAAGTCACAGCCTCTGAGATATGAATCATTGTATTTCAGACATACTCTATTTATATACTAACCAAACATACCACATCGTACCGTAAAAATAGAAAACAACATTTACACAATATTAAACAAGTGAAGTAAATATCGACCAATAGGAGATGTCCATTTAAAGTCCAAGGACACCATTGGACTTAACATGATAACTATTGGTATATTTTTCTGCACATCCTCACACTAATCTTAACCATCGACTATAAATTATAATACTTATTCTTCACACCCTAGTAAGTATGTGGATATTCCCAAGGTCACTAAGACGTCACTCAAAGGTCGTTCATATATGATAGTCTCACGAAAGATGTTTATTGAAATGTTACTTTAGACTAATTAATATGGTATTTTTTTAAAAATATAACATGGGAAAAATTCGAATCTATTGAAAGCGCACTGCGTTATAAAGATATTATATACAAGATATTGCATAATAGTTATCTGTCTAGTATCATGAATTTATAGTTATTTTAAAAGAACATGAACTCTTTTAGAAGTAAGACACCAACTTTTTATCAGAAGGGATTTCAGTAGTTGAAATTGTGAGTTAATTAAAGCTAGATCACCATGGAAAACCTAGAAGCACTGGAGGACCGTTTCGTCCTAGTATGAGACTCCTCAGCAGTGCGCGTCCAAAATCCTGCCCCCCCCGCGAGTCTCGAACTCAAGACCTATCAGTCTCGCGCACGAGCGCTTAACCGTTAGACCACTGAGCCGGTATCCAACGGTGTTAGACATAAAAACCATTTGATGCCGGCTCAATGGTGTAGAGGCAAAGCGTTCGCGTACGAGACTGATAGGTGTTGGGTTCGAATCTCGCGAGTTGGGATCGTGGATACGCACTGATGAGGAGTCCCATACTAGGACGAAACGGTCATCCAGTGCTTTCAGGTTTTCCATGGTGATCTAGCTTCAATTGACTCATGATTTCAACTATTGAAATTACTAAGTTATTTGTCAAATGTATAGACACGTAGTTGACAATAGGTGAATCAATTCAATTAATTAATAAGAAATTGTTGGAACGGAGCCAATTCCGAGATTATTGTAATACAGGTTGTATTACAGGTTATTGTTATCACTATTATTAATATTTTTATTGTACAAACGTATTATTGTCTTTCAATATTCCACTTATAGTAAGTTTCCAATGAACGTAATAACTATTGTTATGCATTTTACAATTCCTTAGTTATTGCTAACTAATTAAGTACGGTTTGGTTAACTCTCATCTACTTAAATAATGATTGTCTTTAAAGGATGGCTTTTTATTTAGCGTTTGATAGTTCATGTATATAAATGGTAGATCGACTGATGAATTCAACTGTTAAAATACTACAATCTCCACAAATCCCCATGAAGAAAACAACATATCTATCCTATAGAATTCAGCTAATATGAATAGACATTCTCTGCAACATTTACTCATAACTATGTATCATATTATAAGTAAAGATGGATAATGGCTAGCATTGGAATCCAGGACGCACGTTTCGTCCTATTTGGGACTCGTCAGCTGGATGTATCTGCATCTCAGAGTTGATGTTCACTCTGGGACTCGAACCCTAAATATCAATGGGAAGATTCAAGTAAAACAATACGATGTGGATTATTATCAATGTTCAGATAATTATTTAATCAATCCAATCTAATATAATCTTGTCTATAGATTAATAGGCTTTCTATAATTGTTATTTATTTTAGGAAGAACATAATTGTTATTATTATTATTATTATGTAATGAATATGAAACATATCGATTTTCTGGATAATTTAGTGTTTACATTACAACTTAATGATCGTCTTCCTACTAAGTAAGTAGTTGATTAGTTCACTTGTAACTTTATGTTTATCAGTTATCAGAATTTCAGTGATTTATTATTTTGACAAATATTAATTTAATTTTTGATGAAGTTTTGTTGTCTGAGCTGGATATTTTAGTCGTGAAGCTTTCATTATTCTTCTGATGACAACAACAACAGCGGAACTAATGGGTGGAGTACTTTGAGGAACTCCTGAATAAGCCGAATTTAATGAATCTACCGGATATCCAAGCAGTACACACAGACTTTCTTATAGATGTCACAACACCAACGAAGGAAGAAATCAGAATGAATATCAAACAAATCAAGAGTGGGAAAGCAACACGACCCGACAATATACCAACTGAAACACTGAAGTCACACATCGAAGTACCTACAAACATGTTTCAATAAGATTTGGGAGGAAGAACAAGTGTGGATGGATTGGAAAGAAGGACACCTCATCAAGATTTCAAAGAAAGGAGATCTGAGCGAATGTGAAAACTACAGAGGCATCACATTACTGTTAATACCAGAGACAGTCTTTAACAGAGTGTTGCTGAACCGGATGAAAGACACAGTAGACACCCAACTTCGAGATCAACAAGCTGGATTCCGTAAGTTTCGATCGTTCACAGACCAAATCGCGGTACTACGGATCATCGTCGAACAATCAATTGAGTGAAAGTCAACACTGTGCATCAACTTCATTGATTATGAGAAGGCGTTTGGAAACATCTTCGACAATATGCAGTTCCTGAGATGATTGTCAACAATATCCGGAATTTATACGACGGACTACAGTGGAAAATAGTGCATAGAGGACAGCTGACAGATGCATTCCAAGTAAGGAGAGTAGTCAGACGAGGCTGTCTACTCTCTCCCTTTCTCTTTGTTCTGGTGGTCCACTGGATTATGAAGACCTCGACATCTGAGGGAAAACACGGCATGCAATAGACAGCTCAGAACCGATTAGATGATTTGGACTTCGCAGATGACCCAGCCCTTCTATCCCATGCACACCAAAAATGCAGATAAAGACAGCCAGTACCTGGGGGGCATCATCGATGAACAAATAAGATCAGATGCAGACGTATTAACACATCGAATGTTGACATTAACGCCATTCGACGACAGCTCAATGGTCTAAGTATTAAGTATTCAAATGTGAGACAAATCATGTAATATAAAAAGGCGGTGTAAAGATTATCACATTGAATTGAATTATGATAACCACATCTTACTAGTTTTTAGTTCTTACCTTTTATCTATATGGTTAATAAGCAAAGAATATGTTACAGATTACTGCTTATTTCAATTTTTCATAAGTTTAGGTAGAAAATTAACAACTGCTTTATCTATCAAGTATGTAACAGGAAGAATAAGTGACTTATTGATGCTGAAAATATGTTTTATTTCTTAAGGTACTCTTCACTTCAAGGTATAATTAAAGAAACTTTAGAATAGGATACATTGAATAACTGTTTCATTTAAATTTGAAACTTATCATTCATTCATATTTAAAATGTTGAATAAGTAAGTCAAAACTTATATCTTGTATAAGGCACTAAACATTTCTAGACAATTGCACAGAAATCCGGTGGTCCTTGTTTTTCAGATCTAGTTGGTTCATTATAGCTTATTAATGTTAATATCTTTTATGAATTAAAACAATTCCTAAACATGTAATGATGTCATTTTCAAATCCAAGATGTACATTTCAATTTAGATATTTTTGCAATAGTACATACGTACTACTTAGAAATAACTAAAAGCAAAAAAAATCTATATTCTATTTAATAAAACCAGATACCAGTGATTTTCAATCTGTTTACAAGTATTTAGTTTAAACCATGCATGAATTATCATTGAATACACAACAATTGTAGTGAACAAGAACACAAGTGGAGACGATCAAATATATTACAGAATCCCTTACCGAAAACTTGAGAACTATACAGTGAATACTCAATTTGCAAAATGTCAATCAATGGTCTCAAACTTTACTGTTCCTTTTGCAAATATCAGTGAGTCGTCTTACACTTCATTGTTCCTGCATTTCCATACTAATTGCTTTGTGTTCCCGTTCGTTCCTCCTAGATCTTCATAACCTTCTGCTGTCGGACATTCTATTTCAAACTAGCATTATATATTACTTATGTCGATAAAAGTAACAAATATCACATTAACTAGCATCTCAGTTACAGGCATGAATTGCCATCCGCAGAACAGCACGCTTCCTCCCTCCTGGTTATCAGTGACACCAAATTTACTGGGCGAGAACACAAGTGAAGACAATCAAATGTATTTTAACACACAATTACAGAACATCTTAGTAAAATCTAAGAACCATGTAGTAAATACTTCATTTGCAAGATTTCAATCAATCAACTCAGACTTGATTATTTCTTCTTTATCACATCCGTTACTCTTTGATCTCATACTCGTTCCTTCTTAACCTTCTACACTTTCGACTCATGATACATACTACTTATCACAATTGATTGATCACTGGGTGGTGATCAATGTCATGTGTGCCGAGTCCTTATTTAGTGCTATCGACCATGTTGCAATGTGGCCACTAGTCTAGGTGACTCGACACTGCGTGCACTATATATTGAGATTAGATGGTGGTTGGAGGTAGTCGACAGGAGACCTTGGACCCGCAATATCGAGTCACCTAGACTGGTGGCCACATTGCAACATGGTCGATTGCGTTCGATCTGCACTAAATAAGGAATTGACACACATGACATTGATCACTACCCAGTGATCAATCAATTGTGATTACATCTCAGTCTTACAGGAGGTCAGTCGTGGCCCGGATAGCTCAGTGGTAATGTCTCCGACTGTGAAGCTGGGTGACACGAGATCGAGTCCGTCAGGGAGCACCAGTTCCCTCAAGATTACAGGTACACCATGCTGACGAGTGCCAAGTAGCACGAAACCTGGGTCCAGGGTTTCCTGTCGACTACCTCCAACCACCATCTAATCTCAACATCAGTCGACATCAGTGGCACACACTACTTTTTAAAAAATCTTAATCTATTTTTTTATTTATTCATATCATAATCATAAGACTTATTATGGTGTTTTGAATTTCCAACTTATTTACTTAAATCTACGTTACTATTTTAATCTATTAGATTAAAAATTAGATCTGCTTCATAAAAAATGTTCAATGTTTGTTTATCTACTATTAGAATATTGAAGATTCATCTCTAGTGTATAAAAATCTAATCCATTTGGCATAGAAACTATAAGATATAAACAACCCTTTTTGACTTGTTTTTTTTCTTCTTTTTCTTTTTCTTTCTTTTTCTTTTTCTCGATATACTTCAACTTGAATTGTATTTCTTTAAAGTAAACGAATGAATTATTTGGTTTGAATTAAAAATTCCTTTTTGAAATATAAACATGAACAATTGGATTATTGTATTGGGAGAGTGTGTGTGTGTGTGGATTGTTGTAACTTAGATGTTCAAATTAAAGAAAATTTAAGAGTTAGAATCACTAAGTGACTCTTGTCAAATAGCCCAGATAGAGAAACAAGTTTATTGTCCCTTGACATAAGTAGCATACGACACACTTTTCTCCTCTTTGAACGGTCGTTCTTGCGGTTGTTCTGCTCGCTGTACCACTTTATTCCTTACCACAGTGTGTGGCACACTCTCCGTCAAAATGTTGGGTTGATCGATGCGCTGACCTCCGTAGAAGTATGGACCCCCAGGACCATATAAATCCGATGTCCGTTCAGCAGCTGCAAGTCTTACTGCTTCTGTATGTCGACAGCAACAGAGTCCTTTGGTAAAATGTAAAAACCATACATTGATTACTTCATTTACAAATTGATCTGTCGACATGAGTAGCATACACCACAGTTCTAGTAAGGGATATCACAGTAGTATGTTTCATCAGTTCGCGATATTGTGAAACAATCTTCAAATGACACTAATGGGTGACTGATTTACATCCTACATGTTTGAACACAGTTGATCCTGTCTTTTCACTTTCACCTCTTTTGAACTAGCCATTTGATTTTTATAATTAAATGGAGTTCATTTTTATGTTAGTTGTATAAATATTCTCATTGATGTTTAGTATTGCATTTGATCAGTCTCTTACTAGCATACGTGCATTTTATGCGGATCGTCTCGATATTGTACAAAGTCGCAAGCATTATAAGCAAAGATGGATGGTGGCTAGTAATGATATCCTGGATTTCATTTAAAAGTATAGCTTCTCATCAATAAATAGCTGGATTCTTATTTTTTAAGATTCAAGATAACAGAGGATGAAAATGTCTCAAATAACGCTACTTTATCTTCTTAAAATTTCATCAAAATACTCATTCTGCATATAATTGGTTTATAACTCAAAAATACGCGAATTTAGATTGATATTACGAATGAATCAATGATAGATCACCATTGAGAAACTGAAAGCACTGAACGGCCGCTTCGTCTTAGTATGGGAATCCTCACCAGTGCGCATCCACGATTCCACACATGGGACTCGAATCCAGGACCTTTGATCTTGCCCATGAATGCGTAACCTCTGGACTAAGACATTGATATCGTTGAATGCTGGCTAAGTGGTCTACAGGTTAAGCATTCACGGGCGATACTGAAGATGATGGGTTCGAGTCACGTGTGCGGGATTGTACATGCACACCGGTATGGAGTCACATGTTAGGACGAAATGGACATTCAGTGCTTCCAGGTGTTCAATGATGGTCCAACATTCATCTATTCATGATATCAATCTGAAATGAACAATCTCCACAACTCTATATTAGTAATATGTGAGTTAACACATTAAATGTGATTAACTGTTGACGAAGGTATTGATTATTATAAACATTCTAAATCACTATATACTCTATAACATCTGATCATCAACGTAACAGTGACTAATGGCATAATAATTAATACTGGTGATACATTAAAAGATTGAAAATCGATGGGTAAATTACAATTTTTCAGAGTTCAATAACATTTGATTGTTAAGTAATATGCGAAGTTACTATGTTATGTCTTTCTCTTTCAAATGTACAGGACTTTGCAATATGTATTTCGCTCATTTGTTACTTGCAAATCATGTGGTTAGTACTGCTTTATTTATTTATTATTTATTTTAACGCATAAACATTGGTACAAAGGGGCACCAAATAAATATGAGCCAGACAATAACAATGAGGCCAGTGGCAGTTATCATTGATTTGTGTAACGGTTTTGATACTGCCCCGGTGCCTAAACCGAAGCAGGTAGTTTTCTTAGGAGGGCACACTCGGAGCCTTTGACCTGAAGGTCTAATCCACAAAGCAGTTGAGCAACGTTAGGAGATGCAGTCCCATGGTAGCCGGTGACCAGTAACTGGTTCATACGCCATTTGTTTCCTCTGGATCCTGGAACACATGTGCACCACTGATTTGGAATCAGAATTTTCAAACTTACCTAGGTGGACCCCCAGTGTCCACAAACCTGACCAGAGCTCCGAACATTCGCTTTTTGTCTCCTCGATTTCGTAAACAACACCACTGTTGCGAGAAGGCGAAGAATAGGACTTCCCTGACAGTGGCTGTATACGCATGGCCATGTGAGATTATTTCGAGAGGGAGAGCTGATTCACCCTACCCCTAACCGTACCAGGGCATTTGGGGGTATATTACTGCTAAACGTTACTCACTTTCTCCCATTACTACTTAAAATGAGGTTATAAAACCATGTTTTGTAACATTTTAGTAGATCAATTCTACTATCTCTAAAATGCTCTAAATTCATAGTAAAGCAATTGTTTCATTCTCATTTTCATTACTCAAAATATATTCGAAAGTAATCAGAATTCCGACGCTTTGGACACCTCAACATTTCAAATACTCAAATAAGTTCTTAGAATCATGTATATATACAGTTTTTTTTAAAATAAAGTTAAACTTATTAGTAGTCTGACTAGATAGATTTTCGAACTGTGTATCTGTAGCAGTCATTTCTACATTAAATGATCTTTCAAAAAGCACATTCTATCATTGTATCATCCAAGAATATCAACAGTTGTACTTAATTTAGATGTTTATTGAACACTTTATTATCATCACTTTATTATTAATATCGTTTCTGTGTTTGCCAGAAAAAGACATATAGTGAAGAACTGGTAATAAGCAAAGTTAGTTAGAAAATGAAAATGGGACAGATATAGCTAATAGTAATAAAGAATATAACGATTCACATAATAAGAGTTGATAAAGATACTAATATGGAGATTACAATCATTGATTAGTAGTTGAATAATGATAGGTTGAATGATTAATTATACTAGAACTAATGGAGAAGTTGATTATTATGAATTAAAATTAAGATATATAGAGTAAATATAGATTGATTATAAAGCTAAATATCAAATCTGAACTCCTAAACTTTTCATTTTAATCCTGAAAACACCATACGATCTCAAAATTCTGATCTGAAAGCTCAAATCTCAGTCACAGATTTAAGTTTAATATTCTAATGATAATTTTCGAGGTCGAGGTCTTCATAATCCAGTGGACCACCAGAACAAAGAGAAAGGGAGAGAGTAGACAGCCTCATCTGACTACTCTCCTTACTTGGAATGCATCTGTCAGCTGTCATCCATGCACTACTTTCCACTGTAATCCGTCGTATGAATTCCGGATATTGTTGACAATCATCTCAGGAACTGCATAGTGTCGAAGATGTTTCCAAACGCCTTCTCATAATCAATGAAGTTGATGTACAGTGTTGAGTTTCACTCAATTGATTGTTCGACGATGATCCGTAGTGCTGCGATTTGGTGTGTGAACGACTGATCCCTACGGAATCCAACCTGTTGATCTCGAAGTTGGGCGTCTACTTTGTCTTTCATCCGGTTCAGCAACACTCTGTTAAATACTTTCTCTGGTATTGACAGTAATGTGATGCCTCTGTAGTTTTCACATTTGCTCAGATCTCCTTTCTTTGAAATCTTGATGAGGTGTCCTTCTTTCCAATCCATCCACACTTGTTCTTCCTCCCAAATCTTATTGAAACATGTTTGTAGTTACTTCGATGTGTGACTTCAGTGTTTCAGCTGGTATATTGTCGGGTCGTGTTGCTTTCCCGCTCTTGATTTGTTTGATGTCCATTCTGATTTCTTCGATCGTTGGTGGATTGACATCTATAGGAAGGTCTATGTGTGCTGCTTCCTTATAAAGCTCTAATAATTTTCGTCTTCTTATTACATTATTCAAATATTGTTACATAATAATAAATATTTTATTCTTTTTTTATATTAAATATACTATTTATATAGTTAGATAAATGGCTTTAGGTTTGCAGTTTTTATTGAAACATACATAATATATAAATTGGTTAGTTAAACCATTTCAGTCAATGACTGATAATAATAATCTTAATGAATTACTGAATACTTAGTATTTAAAAAAAGAATGTTTATCTCTTTTAGTTGTTCCCATGAGTTCACAATACAGTTCCGGTACAAATCCAATCTAAGATTTAGGTTTTTTTTTAATTGTCATCGTCAATGACAAATTTAAGGTCAATAAGAACCAATCAACGTCGAGGTGTACAGAACAAGCTGTGAAACGCATATGTAGAAATTCGATCACTTCACTTCTATCTGAAGTTTGTGATGATGATGTCGTTCAGAAGAACGATGAAAGCTCCACGATCAAACCATCTAACTCAGAGAACAAAACTCCATCAAAATCATCCACCTGAGCTACAAGTCTTCTCCATTATTTAAGTTTTTATCTTTTTATTTCCAAAGAAATACTATCATTACAGTGTTATGAGTGAAAACTTATACTTGAGTCAAACAGAGAATGAAACACTAGACCAGTCAACTATAAACTAATTTTCTACACTAAAAAAATACCTTTCAATTAGACAGTATTAAGCGATGTTTAATCATTCTAAACATATCAATAATGTCTAGGTTACTAAATGAAACTTCAAATTAAAAATGATAGATTTCGTATTGATAGCTCAAGTTTATTGTTATATCCGATTCATTTAGGATAATGATTAACTTACTTACTTACGCCTGTTACTCCTAATGGAGCATAGGCCAGAGACCAGCATTCTCCAACCCACTCTGTCCTGGGCCTCCTTTTCTAATTCCATCCAATTCTTGTTCATCTTTTTCATGTCTATTTTTATTTCTCGGCGTAATGTGTTCTTTGGTCTTCCTCTTTTCCTTTGGCCTTGAGGATTCCATGTGAGGGCTTGTCTTGTGACGCAGTCGGGTGCTTTCTTTTATGTGTGTCCTATCAACTTCCAGTGGTTCTTCCTGATTTCTTCCTCCGCTGGGATATGGTTTGTTTTTTCCCACAGTAGGTTGTTGCTAATAGTGTCCGCCAACGGATCCGAATTATTTAGCGTAGAAAACTGTTAATAAACACTTGTATCTTTTGGATGTTGGCTTTCGTAGTTCTGCAGGTTTCCGCCCCATACAGTAGAATTGTCTTGACATTCGTATTGAAAATTTTGAACTTGGTGTTGGTTGACAGTTGTTTTGAGTTCCAGATGTTCTTCATTTGTATATATGCTGCTCTTGCGATAATGATTAAGCATCAGAATTATCTAACATAAACAGAACCATTATGTATTAATCAATTATTGAGTCATATTAAGATGTTGAATTTAAAATCTGTTAAAAAAGCGAATTCGATTTATTTAGTATGAAATTCAGTAGAATTTGTGACAAAACTATTACTAGTATAGGGGTTGTGGAGATTATTAAGTTTTTGATTGAGATATTGAACCAATTGATGTTAGACCATCACATTTGAAAACCTGGAAGCACTGGACGGCCGTTTCGTCCTATTGTGGGACTCCTCAGCAGTGCGCATCCACGATCCCGCTCACGGGATTCGAACCCAGGGCCTTCGGTCTCGCGCCATTGGATGCCGGCTCAGTGGTCCAGTTGGTTAAGCGTTCGCGCGCGAGACCGGAGGCCCTGGGTTCAAGTCCCGCGAGCTAGATCATGGATGCGCACTGCTGAGGAGTCCCACAATAGAACGAAGCGGCCGTCCAGTGCTTCCAGGTTTTCAATTGTGATGGTCTAACATCAATTGGTTCAAGATCTCAAACAAAACTGTTATAACGTGGTGTGACTGCAGGTTATTGATACGCAGCGTTTATATCGATCGACCGGTTACAGTGACACGTAAATACGTACGAACGACCTAGTGTCCTGATTGGCCCTGCTTCCCTGTCTACCCCAGCCAGTTGAGTCCAGAACAAAGCCACAGCCTCTGAGATATGAATCATTATATTTCAAACACACTCTGTTTATATACTAACCAAGCATACCACATCGTACCATAAAAATAAGAAACAACATTTACACAATATTAAACAACTGAAGCAAATATCGACAAATAGGAAATGTACATTTAATGTCCAAGGACACCATTCGACTTGACACGATAATTATTGGCGTATTCCTCTGCATACCTAACAAAAACTATTAATTTATGGACGAAATAATCATAATTAGAAAAACAGGTCTTAGATTATGATATGAAATTCATTTATCCAATTGGTTAAATAACGTTTTGACACTTTTGCTGATGTCAATTCGTGATGAATACTCTAAATCTAATTCCTAAACCTAATTATCAATTGTAAATCATAATCTTTATTCTTCACATAGGTTTATAACTGTCATTAGTTCTAGTAATTATGGGGACATTCTGAAGGTCACTTTTGTGTTACTCAAAAGTCGTCCATAAATTATTGTCTCACCGATATCGTAATAAGAGAAGCATTGTATGTGTATGTGTATGTAATGTGAAAACAACCATTGACCATATATGTACCTAGAATATGGTTGGAACTAAAATTAGTGAATCATATAGATAACCAGGAATCAAACTTACCAGAGCATAAATTGAATAAGAATAAATAAATAAATAAATGTATATTCGTGTTATTATTAATAAATAGTTCGGTTGTTCCAAGCATATCGAAACTGCACGTTATTGTTGTTTTGTTAATAATGAATCACTACTATGGTTCAGCTAATTGTATCCCACTACATCTAGTGGTATTATTTCTGTTTGTCTATTTAACTAGATTGGTTGAAGTTAGACATTAACACCGTTGGGTGCCGGCTCAGTGGTCTAATGGGTAAGTGCTCGCGCGCGAAGCCAGTAGGTCCTGGGTTCGAGCCCCGGGTGGTGCGGGGTCGTGGATGCGCACTGCTGAGGAGTCCCACACTAGGACGAAACGGCCGTCCAGTGCTTCCAGGTTTTCAATGGTGGTCTAGCTTCAACTGACTCATGATTTCAATCTGTGAATATTTAACTAGATGTTTGACAGTCATCTTCCTTTATAAGAACTAAAACGTTTTATATTAGATTTTGTCACATTTAAATCTTATCCCATTATAACAATGTGCATTATATTTCACATCAAATAATTCATATTAACAGTTTAACAAAAAAATTCTCAATTCATTAGTTTAACATGATTGAACATTCGGTTAGTACACAGTGTTTCTGTGAACAAGCTTGAACCAGGCTGGAGATCGATACTTTGTAGTTCAATGAGGTTTTCATAAATATAATGTCGTGACCGACTGTGTCCAAAATCTGATACTGCTATACGGTTTGCTATGCGCTAACCCCACCCCTCCCCACAACTGACTGGTTGAGCGACAACACAAGAGTGATTCAGAAAGTGTATTGAACTACTGAATAAAATTGACAAATACCCATTCATATATACCATTCTAATCCTTAAGAAATTGATCCATTTCTTAGTCAATGAAATGAACTTGTCCTTTAGGTCACTTCTGATTGTCATCTCTCGATCTTCTCATTAGGCTACTTCTGATTGGCTTTAGATTCTATAAATACAGAATTTAACTAGTATGAAAATATTCAGTTCAGATTTATACGGAAGCTCGTATAAATTATATTTAAAGTACATTTAAATGATACATGTAATTTGATTTTCGAAATGAATACTTCACAATAACTGGATGGCGGTTGAAGGTAGTCGACAGGAAACTCTGGACCTAGGTTTTGTGTTACTTGGCACTCGTCAGCAAGATGTACCTGTAATCTTGAGGGGACTGGTGCTCCCTGATGGATTCGATCCCGTGTCACCCAGCTTCACAGTTAGAGACGTTACCACGGAGCTATGGTCAATAGCATAACCCGGGTCAAGTTTTTCCTGTCGACTACCTCCAACCAACATATAATCTCAATATATAGTTCACGCAGTGTCGAGTCACCTAGACTAGTGGCCACATTGCAACATGGTCGATAGCATTCGATTTGCATTAAATAAGGACTTGATACGCATGACATTGATCACCACTCAGTGATCAATCAATTGTGATTTCACAAGAACTCTAGTAATTATTAAATTCTTATTGTTTATACAAACTGTTATAGATATACCACTGTGTAGCAGGTTATCGTTAAGAGAAGCAGAAGTAATATAGCTCTAGTCATGGTTTTGCGAATATTCACAATGGTTAATTTTTTGATCTATGTTTGTTGGCAAAGAAACACACATAAGATAAAATGATTGTATCTGACTTTAAAATCTAGGATGTTCATTTCGTTCGTTTCATTACTGGTCAGCTGGATGCATTTGCATCCAATTGTTGATGTTCATAATTGATTCGCTATCTGAATTTAATGACTCAATGATTAACGCCTTGTCAGGGGAAACGTAAGGTACTGGTTTTGAGTCCCCGTGTAAACATTTACATTGTGATTCAGGTACATCCAACTAACTACTCTCAAACAAGAAGAAAAACTGATCTTTGCTTCTTATTACTGCAGTGAAGAACATGAGTGGGGGCACTCGAATGAATGAGAACACGAAGTTACGAAATTTCTTAGTAAAATCCAAGAGTCATGCAGTATGTACTTCATTTGCAAAATGTCAATCAATTAACTCAAACTTGACTGTTCCGTTTACAAATATCAGTCCATCGTGTCAGATTTCATTATTCCTGCATTTTCATACCAATTGTCTTCTGTTCCGTTCTTTCCTTTTCGATCTTCTTACTAAAATACATTCTATTCCTCACAAGCGTTAAATGCTACTTGTGTCGATATAAGTAGCTCACACAACACTCATTCCCCCCTTTAAAGCAGGCGTTCATGCCATGGTTCTGCTCACCATTCCACTTTTCTTTGTTCTGTAGTCTATACCACTCTCTCCATCAAAATGTCGAGTTTGAGACGCGCTGACCTCCACAGCTCCGTCGATCTGCCGGGGTATCAACACCCGATATCCACGCGGTAGTTGGGACGTTCAATGGCTGCGCTCCGACGACCTGCTGAGCCATCTATATCCAATGTCTTCCCAGTAGTAGCACATCTCACCGCTCTTCTCCGTCGACAGCACCCGCTACATCCAACATCACCCCACCAGAACACTCCACCGAACTATGATTACATACTACTTATGTGGATATAAGTAGCTCACATCACAGTACGGGCTATACTCTTTCTATACTACTTACTTTTAAAATCTGTGAAGTTATAATGCGAATAAACAGTCACACAACATAAATTAATAACTTCATATGCTGACAAAGAGTTACCAATCCAAAATGATAAATATCATAAGCTTTTTAATTGAAAATCATATCATGATTCGTTTTTTTTGTTTTCTTTGTTTTACAAATAAATATCAAATAATAACTGAATGAAATTGTTCTGTATGATAAATTACAATTGAATAGTTTTTCAATTATAGTTAGATGAGAAATGAAGATAAGAAATCAGTGTATTAACATATTCACTTGAAAATTGTTAGGTAGTCAATTATAATTTTTAAAGATGGTATATCAAGGGATTTCAAAGAACATAATTTACTGCTTAATATCTGTAGTCTGGTTAGCGAGTCTTGATTTTGTTATCTATGGAATAGAGTTGATAATCCGGTGTTCAACCCTTCTTCTTTATCCAGGCTTGGGACCAGCAGTAACCTTAGAAAAGCTACAGACGGAAATCATCAAACTGCATCATGAGGCAAGCAATAACTTGGAATGATGAAGGGAAATGAAAAAGAGGACAGCCGAACAAGACACTGTGTCGGGGATTGAAAGCACATATTAAAGAGATGAATAGCAACTGGAAAGAACTAGAATGGATTGCCCAGGATAGAGTTGGATGGGTAGTGCTGCTGGGCAGCCTATGCTCCTCCACGAGGGATAAGTAAGTAAGTATATGTAGTCGTATGATTAAAATTGATTCATAGTATCCTAACATCACTGAGGGCTTTGTAACATGAAATCGATTAGTATTAATTAAACAGCTAATGTACTCAGTAGCTCAATTGTGAGGCATCTGACTGAAGTATTCACTGACATTGATTCGAGCTCCTTTTGAAGGTATTATTTCCAACAAAAATACAGTTGTACTTCACTCATGAGTGAAAACAACCCTTCTCTTTGTTTGTAAAATCTGGTTCATGTGAGATGGAGATTTCCAACGATTCTTTGTGTTTGATCGTCAATGTCTTATAAAGGTTTACTAACACATGGTGGCAAAAACCTAATTTCGGTAATACATTTTTGGGCTCATTAGTGATAATTCAACATTTTAAAACACAAATGTAGCTATGTTACACAAGAAAAATGAATCAATAAATGATTATTTAATAAAATGGCGAAACCCAAAGATTTATCGATCAGATTACTTCATATTTTTAACTTATAATAGCTAAACAGATTCATGTTTGCATTTTGATTATATCTTTTTGAATATCCGTCCGGTGCTTCCAGGTTTTCTATGATGATCTAGCTTCAATTGACTCAAGAATTCAACTATTAAATCA
This sequence comes from Schistosoma margrebowiei, assembly GCA_944470205.2. Taxonomy (NCBI): domain Eukaryota; kingdom Metazoa; phylum Platyhelminthes; class Trematoda; order Strigeidida; family Schistosomatidae; genus Schistosoma; species Schistosoma margrebowiei. The sequence goes on from OX104027.1 coordinate 9,424,478, forward strand.
CTGATATCCACAATGCCTTTCTGATCATAATCATCATATGCTGATGATCTCCAAGAGGTATTTCCTAGAGTTCTCGTGAAAAGCCGTAGCCAGCGGAGTTCAGCAAAGTTTTTTGTGAGATAGTTACTTACTGAGGACAATGGTGAACACTGTTAGATGCCAGCTCAATGGTCTGGAGGTTAAGCGTTCGCACGCGAGACTGATAGGTCCTGGGTTTGCTCTGTACTAAGCGGTATCATGGATGCGCACTGTTGAGGAATCTCACAATAGGACGAAACGACCGTCCAATGCTTCCAGGTTTTCCATGATGATTTAGCTTCAATTAATTCATGAATTCAACTATTGAAATTATTATAATATCCACAAAACCCTCTTTCTGATTTTGAACATAAACAAAATAATCATTTTGTTTCATATAAAATATCATTGTAAATAAAGTTAATTGAGCTTGGTCTTTAGTCGTATAAGTAATTAGAATTCATATATGTCAATTTGTTTATACTTTGAATGAAGGTATGAACAATTATTACTTTTCAAACGTATATAAAAATTAAGTTATAATTATTATTTATATATCAACCAACTATATTCACTCTAATGGTATGTTTTTGTTGCTTGGATGTTTCACAGCAATTATAAAGATAAAATTTGGCATGGATTTCTATTATTATGATATAAAAAAAATAAGTTCTAAAAATCATAAATATTCATTATTTTTATTTATCAGAAGGGATTTTGTAGAGATTTTAGTGATTTGAATAGTTGAAATCATGAGTCAATTGAAGCTAGATCACCATGGAAAACCTGGAAGCACTGGATGACCGTTTTGTCCTAGTATGAGACTCTTCATCAGTGCGATTTCATGATCCTATTTTGCGTGATGCGAACTCAGGACCTATCAGTTTTGTGCACGAGCGATTAACCATTCGACCACTGAACTAGCTGGCATCCGACGGTGTTAATGTTTAACGTCAACAAATCCACGAAGTTAAGCGACACATCCACCATTGTCATCAGTGAGTTACTACCTCACAACAGACCCGGTTGAACTCCACTGGTCACAGCTTATCACTAGAACTTCAGGATATACCTCTTAAAGCCAATCCCCCGTGAACTTATGTTGATTAGTATCTTTGTAATTTATTTTACGAATCTTTTTACCTATTTGTACTATGCTTTATCTAATAGTTTGTAAGCTAATAATAATTGAGCTCTATACTTTGATTTGTAGCCCTCCTATTGCATACACACCAACAAATGCAGATAAAGACAGCCAGTGTAGAATCAGTCTCTGCATCAGTAGGCCTCAACATACACAAAGGGAAAACCACAGTTCTCAAATACAACACGGAAAACAGCAATCCAATCACTCTTGATGGCGAAGCTCTGGAAGATGTAGAATCCTTCACATACCTGGGGAGTATCATCGACGAACAAGGAGGTTCAGATGCAGACGTGAGGGCGAGGATTGGCAAAGCAAGGACAGCATTCCTACAATTGAAGAACATATGGAACTCAAAACAACTTTCAACCAATATCAAAGTCACAATCTTCAATACGAACGTCAAGATAGTTCTACTATACGAAGCTGAAACTTCGAGAACTACGACAACCATCGTCAAGAAGGTACAAGTATTTATAAATAGTTGTCTACTCAAGATACTCAACATACATTGACCGGATATCTTCAGCAACAGTCTTCTGTGGGTAAGGATAAACCAACTTCCAGTTGAAGAGGAAATTAGGAAAAGTCGATGGAAATGGATAGGACATAGATCACACAAATCATCAAACTGCATCACGAGGCAAGCCGTAACTTGGAATCCTGAAGGGAAGTGTAAAAGAGGAAGGCCAAAGAACACATTACGTCGGGAAATAGAAGCAGATATGGAAAGGATGAATAAGAACTGAAAAGAGGTGGAAATGATAGTCGAGGACAGGGTTGGATGGTGAATGGTGGTGAACGGCCTATGCTCCATCACGAGGAGTAACAGGCGTAAGTAAAATTAAGTAATAATTTGATTTATACACTAAAAGATTACACTATATGATTAGATACAACTCGATAATGATAGAAATCAGTTCATGAGCAAATGTTGTCAATATGAAAAATTTCACATGAACTCTGTATAATACTGCCTGATTAGGCAGAATAAACTTACTGAAGTTATTTATTCTCTGAAGAAGTGACTTACACTAAGTCACGAAACGTCAGAAAATGAAATTTTTCTACACATTGTGATATTACAAATATCTTATTTATTTATTTATAACAATCTACCTAAAATACTCAATTTATTCAAAATTATCAAATCAAACCTTGGTAATGATACCTTATTGAAGTAATGGTTGAGTTCTAGTCATTTGTTAACTAAATGATATAAGTTTAACAAGAATCTGTATTATTTTGTATAGAATATAAACCCAAAACAAGGGATCCCATGAATTAATTGTTTAAATTCTATCAGTTACTTTGTACTTCTCTTAATATCTGTATTTTGTAAGCTTAGTGTACTATGGTTAGAGTGTCTAAAATGTAGTATCTAAGATATTTGAGGAGAATTTAAGTTTTACACTGTAATAATGAAAATAAATGTTTTCTGATGACTTATTACTCTTCAACTTTCAATAATTCTTCAGTGTTACTTCTTCTAAGGTAATTTGTGCTATAAAAAATAACTTTTGTTAGTGAACTACATTCATTCTTGGATCCATAACTTAATAGAACTTGATATATATATCAATAGTTAAGATCATGAATCGTGGATGTGCATTGCTGAGGAGTCCCACAATAGGACGAAACGGCCGTCCAATGCTTCCATTCTGAGTGTTTTGTGTGTGAAAGTCACTCTATGTATACACTTGCGGTATGTTCATGTTGAATCCTTTAGTTGTACATCTTGTTAGTCTTTTCGATTTTATTTGAGTTGGTAATATTTGCATTTTATTATAGTTTTTATTTTTCTTACGCCTTCACTAAGTTTCCATGTTTCTTCCTGAACTGTATTTATGTTGTTTTACTTGATACTAAGTCTTGGCGACAGTCATATTGGATTTTTCTTCCTTTTGATTGTGTTGCTTGTATTGACTGGAGTTGTGCATTTTAGATTGTGAATTGAAGCACTCTTTCAGAATTGGAATTGTTATAAAGCAATCAAATATTATCTTCTGAATGAATCTGCGCGTGGTCTATCCAGACATTATTTGTTGCGATTGTTTTGATTAATTGAACAATAATTGGTTGAATAACTGGGTGGTCATATTTGTTTAGGTAACAATGTACATCTAAATTTATAATGAATTTCAAAACCGTCATTTTACCCAATCACTTTGTTTTGGTTTCAACCGGGCAAGGGCGCATATCTAACCCACTTAAACAGCTATTCTTCAGTCCAAACTTTAGTATGGATTTAAAAGTGTCGGCTTTCGAATAGGTCAGGTTTTGACCTTGTTAATTATTCGCTTATCAATCTTGACTGTTCTTATGTAACCGTATGTATGTACACTTCTTATCCTATTCGTCATATGTCTGTAACTTAATTTTGTGTGACAATAAATATTGATTAACGCTTGGCTAAATAAAGTTCGTTCACATGCCTTCTCCACTGCGTATCATTTTTCTTCGCTCTCTTCTCATAGCTTCATTCCGCAATAGCCTGTTCAAATCAATAAGTGCATGAAATAAACATATTCAAAATCCATTCTCGTATATGACTTATTTGATTCCGTTATTGACTTACATGATCTAAGTTGATAATTATATACGAGGATCGACGATATATATATCTCTACAGCAATCAGAAACGATCTCACTGGAGTCAGATTCCGGGCCACTAAACCCTATAATACGAAAAAATGGCTATCGATTGCCGTTTATTGTTTAAATAGTTAGTTAACTAAGATCAGTATATGGTTTGAACTATAAAATTTCCACAAACTGTGTAGTGCTAATTGAACTGAATAAAATTTAGTTCATAAATTGTTTCTAGAGAAATTTAGAACTCTTTTAGGGGTCCGGGATCTGACTCCACTGAGATCGTATGAATGATTTTTATTGAAATATATATGTCGCATATCCTCGTATATAATAAGCGACCTAAATCGCGTTAGTGTATAATGGAATCAAATAAGTGAAATACGAGGATAAATTTCGAATACAAACATTTTGTACTATCATTGATCCACTCAAACGATCAAAGAAACGAAGCGAAATGAAACGTTGCGAAGTGTAGAAGGCATGTGAGCCAACTTCATTTAATTAAGCGTTAAAAAATCTTTATAACCAGATAAAAATACGTTAGAGACATGTGATAAATAGGAAAAGAAGTGTACACACATATGTGCTCATATAAAAACAGCCAAGTTTGATAAGTGAATAATTAACAGGGTTAAAAACTTACTCTAAAAGAAATGATAAATTGGCCTGTCCAGAAGCTAGAGTAAGTTATATACGGGCTTAACATAGCAACCAACACTACATTCTGTTATTTTTATGACTAATAAGTCCTGGGTTCAAATCTTGAGAGTCAGGATTGTGGATGGGCACTGTTGACGAGTCCTATAATAGGACGAAACGTCCATCCAGTTCATCCAGGTTTTCCATGAAGATCTAGCTTTAATTAACTCATGGTCTCAACTGTTGAAATTTCTTATCATACTTGTTTGAAATAAATAATATGATTTGGCAATAATGAAGTATTTAAAGAATATCGATTCACGGCGAGACTCTAATTTATGGACGAGTCAATCGGAAGCGCTTGAAGGATTTCAAGGTTACGGCGCCAAATTCAGTGTTTAATGCTAACGTACGATCGGTTCACAGGGAATTTTGTACAAAACATGATAATTGAGCGGCTATAACAAATAAAACGGCGGGACTATAATTTGTGGACGAATCAATCAGGTATAAGATAATTGATCTCGGATTTTAACGCGAAAGCCTTTCATCCATTTGGCTAAATAGATTTCTGGCATTATAGCTGATGTCAGTTCGTGATGAAAACCCCATATATAATTCCTAACTAAGGCAAATTATAACAATTATCGCGAACTGGACAATAAAAGCACGAGTAACACTGGCTGCAGCCAGGTACTACAATATATTCAGATGTTTGTAGAGCGTACACACTCCTACATAGGCTTGGCTATGCGCATCGTGTCCATATCCACAATTGGCTTAGTTATCCACAAGTAGTATTTTGTGCACTGAATAACCGGAGTGTACATAAACAATATTGAAGCTATGTGGTCGAGGCTGAAAGAGTTTTTGAGACTTTATCATGGCTTCGGAGGTCGACTATTCTGTAGCCGTATGGATGATTTCCTCTACTGCATGCATTACGATTTTAGAACCTGTGAATCTCTTTCTAACTTTGACAAGTTTTTGAACCATGTATAAGAAGTGTATCCACTTTAACTCCCTTGGTTTTGTATCATATATTTTTAGTCTATACTGACTGTTTGCTGACTGGCTAATATTCCTCAAGGTCACTGATGGTTCATTCAAATGTCGTCCATACATTAGAGTCTTGCCAACAAAAGTTTCTAAAATCCTTTTTATTTCACTTATGTTTTCCATAATAGTTCAATATGAAAATACCAAATTTGATACCAGTTTTGATCGACATATATAATTAGTCAATAATTCAATGTGATTTAGTATAGTAGATCCAACAACATCTTTTAACACATATGAGCGTTTGTTCAAATTATTTTTGCTATGGAACTTTTGATGTTTGGAACTTTTTCTACAATCGAATTTCATGGATAGGGCTCTAAATCATGTGATAAGCTTGGTATTTAATTTATACCGGGAACTTTATTGACATTTTGGTGGCCCGTAGATCTGATTCCTATTTAGATCGTATAAATGATTGCTATCGCTTATTCTCGTATATCATCGTCGACTTAAATCACGTTAGTCAATAACGGAATTTAGATAAGTCAATTAACGAGAATAGCCTTTGAATACATATATTTCGTATGTAAAGTGAATGTAACAGAACAGCGTGAAATGACGCGCAGGGAATATGGCTGGGAAGCCAACTCCATTTCAAGCTAGGCATTACTCAACATTTATAGGGAGACAAAATAAACGACAGACATGTGATGAGTCATGGGACCTGAAGTGTACACATATATACGCTCATATAAAAAACACTCAAGGCTGACAAGCGAATAATTGACAAGGTCAAAATATGACTCAAGCAGAATGAATAGAATGAAATGTCCGAAAACTAGTATAAGATATATTATGGGCTGAAACTTAGGCCTAACACTACAGACATTCCTCAATTCTTCAAAATTATCAACAGACTTAAAATACAGAGTCTCCATAGTGTGCCGAAGCAGTAACAGTTAAGAAAAAACCAAGCCTGATTTATGTGTTTGGTAATCAGTAATCAGGTTATCACTACCTTGATAAATTCACAACTTGTACGAATATCACCTAAAACTATTGATATTTTTACTATCGTTATTATGTTATTAGTTCATTTTGTATTGTTGTTTGAATCTTCCCATTGATATTTAAGACTACAATTGATCAATCTCTCATTGATATATGTGCATTTTGTACGGATTACATGACTATTGCCTTAAGTCACAAGTATTATAAGCAAAGATGGATGTTGGCTAGCAATGAAATCCGGGAAGTGCGATTCGACTGTAACTGTCTGACACTTAAACTGTTTCAACTGCACTGTTCAAGGCTTTTCACCAGAATTCTGAAAGTACCCATAAAAATTAGCCATTTGTGAGCATAACACAATTATCGGTTTGTGGAGACTTTTAAACGTTTGCTGAGAGACCCAAAGTTCATGAATAGTAGGGTCTTAAGTATATTACTTCATGAGGAGACTCATACAAAACTAGAACACCTGTCGAGTTTTTCCTGGTATTCAGTTGCTGTTTAGCAAAATCAATTGATGATGTATATAATATGAAGTTAATCGATTTTCGGGAACTATGCGATAGGCTAGTTAGTAATAAGAATTGGGTATATATTAAATAAGAAAAGATTTTTGACTCAGCAACTATACCAATGGACTGTCAACATGAATTTCATTTATATTTCTGTTATTTTTTGAAAAATACATTTGATCACTAGAAATCTAAAAATATGAGCAGTTAAATTCACTTTGTATAGTTTTACTTGCATCTCCCCATTGTTATTTAGGACTGCAAATGATCAGTCACATGTTGGCATATGTGCATCCTATGAGAATGCTTCGATATAGCCTTAAGTCAAAATCTTTTTTAAGCAATGATGGATAGCGGTTGGCAGTGTAATTCAGGACGCGCGTTTTTTCTTATTTGGCACTCGTCAGTCCAGTAGTGAATATAAACTCTGTGATACAGGTACATCCAGCTGACGAGTCCCAAACAAGAAGAAACGCGCGTCCTGAATTCCACTGCTAGCCACTATCCATAAGCAGTTAAAGTTTACTCCAGACAGTTTACAATTTTAAGATTTTTGAAAAAAATTGGGTAAAGGAAGTATAATTCAAAAAATGACAAAAATATAAACAATCAATAAAATTTCCCTTGTATCTTTAATTGCTTGAAATGTAGATCATCGGATTGGAACTCAATAGTTTGAAAATTATGAGCTCATCGCACTACTTTAAACATTTCGGTTTAAATCCTCCACAATTATTCACAATTGACTGATCATTGAGTAGTGACCAATGTCATGTATCATTAAGTCCTTCTTATGCTGTTCTAATTTTATGAATAAATTTGCAATGTAGCCATTAATCTTAGCAACTCCATATCACATAAAATATGTTAAAATGTAAATTGACAGTTGAACGTAATTGAAAAAAATACCCTGAACCTTTTATTTAACAAATAGATCAACATAATTTGATTAACATTATAATTAGATTGATGTAAATCACATTGGATACCATTCAACGATCAATCAATTGTAAATACATCATAGCTCTAATCAAGTTAATTTACTGCTCAATTAGCTCAATGGTAATATGTCTGACTGTAAACGTAAGAGACAAGTTACTAAATCTTTTTATTTTGAAAGCATTAATTTCTTCAAGATCATAGGGATAACTTATAGATAAATATCAGAAGGGGTTTGTGGAGATTTTAGAAATTTTCACAGATTTAAATCATGAGTCAGTTGAAGCTAGACCACCATTGAAAACCTGGAAGCACTGAACGGCCGTTTCGTCCTAGTGTGGGACTCCTCAGCAGTGCGCATCCACGATCCCGCACCACGCGGGGCTCGAACCCAAGACCTACTGGCTTCGCGCGCGAGCACTTAACCACTAGACCACTGAGCCGGCATCCAACGGTGTTAATGTCTAACTTCAACCAATCCACGAAGTCGCGCCACCGTACACCATTGTCTTCAGTGAACTGATATATCACAATAGACCTGGTTGAACTCCACTGGTAACGGCTTCCCACTAGAACTCCAGGAGTATCTCTTGAAGTCAGTCACTAGTGAGCAGGTGATTATTATTATCAGAAGGGGTTTGTGGAGATTTTAGAAATTTTCACATATTTAAATCATGAGTCAGTTGAAGCTAGACCACCATTGAAAACCTGGAAGCACTGGACGGCCGTTTCGTCCTAGTATGGGACTCCTCAGCAGTGCGCATCCACGATCCCGCATTACGCGGGGCTCGAACCCAAGACCTACTGGCTTCGCGCGCGAGCACTTAACCATTAGATAAATGTCAAACTACACGAAACTAACGTATATGATTTCGCATCTACTACCTATAATCAATATCTTATGTCTTTATAAGTTTTTTTATACATATTACCAATTATGTCTCATACTTGAATGATACATTTGAATTTGTGACAGAAATTACCTCCATAAAATGTAACAAATTAATAAATTAAAATAAGTAAAACATTTATGAATAGTAGTATAAAATATAATTTCATAAATTTTATGTCTTTTATAAAAAAAAGTGTTAATTAATTATTTACATATTTTAAGTTTAGTACAACTAAACCATGAACATTTGAAATTCTTCTTCTTCCTCTTCCTCTTCTTCTTCTTCTTCTTCTTCTTCTTCTCCTTCTCCTTCCTCTTCTTCTTCCTCTTCTTCCTGTTCCTTTTCTTCTTCTCCCTCTTCCTCTTCTCCTTCTCCTTCTTCTTCTTCTTCTTCTTCTTCTCCTCTTCCTCCCTCTTCTTCTTCCTCTTCTTCTTGTTCCTTTTCTTTCTCTTCTTCCTCTTCTTCCTGTCCCTTTTCTCCTTTCTCTCCCTCATCTTCTTCTTCTCCCTCTTCCTCTTCTCCTTGCTCTTCTTCTCGTTCATTTCCCTCTTCTTCTTCTCCTTTTCCATCATCATGATTTATGGTGAAATGAAAACAAACAAACAAAAAGATTCCCAATTTTCCAGACAGATGTTCATTGTTTATTATTTACTTTGAATGATTTAATTTTTCATAAAAGATTCATATTACTACTTCAATGAATTAGATATTACTTTTATAATTTAGAAAATAATAATAATTTTATTATTCATTAAGATGAAATTGGAACAATTGAAAAACATCAACATGAAAAAATTAGTTGGATAATAATCTTTCATACTGTATAAATTTCAAACAACATTAGGTAAATAACATTTATTACTGTATATATTTAGAGAGAGAAAGAGGGTGAGAGAGAGGGTGTGAATGGGAGAGGGTAAATGGAAGAGGTAGGGAGTGAGAGAGAGAGTGTGTTATAAAATAATATAGGATGATGATTGATGTTCTTATTTTTCCATCGTAACACTAGAAAAGTTTATGAAATAGTGTTATATAAGAGAGAACTTTGTTGTATTAATGTAAAATATTAATTTTTCTAGTCTTTTTTTTGGTTAATTGAATGACCACAAGGGGTTTTGTGAAGATTTTAGTAATTTTAATAGTTTGAAGATGCCATAGGTATTCGGAGTTTGACAACGCTTTAACCACTAACACCTTCTAATATGAATCGTACCCATCAAGTGAAATCAAAAGACAGAAACGAGAAGGTTCGAAGATATATTTGATAGGCTATCAATATATCGAGGATAGTTTGATCTAATCTGGCTAGCGATTGCAGAGGTTGTTGAGCACGGCGTTCCCACTCGAGATCTGGTGCGGATGGAGGGAAATCAATGATAGTCTTATTTATGTATTTATCTATGTCGAGTAATATAAAAATTTGTCAACAAAGCTGAACATGATAAGCTTTTTGTTGATTTCATCGCGAAGACCACCTTAGAAAGAATGATAACTGTTGGGGACGTTAGATCCCCAGAACTCACTTGGGAAAGGACCTAATTTTGTAATTTATTTAGAAAATTTGAATTTCTTTGTCTTCGCGCCAAAGGCGCTCTTGTCACCTTTATGTCGTATCTCCTACTGGGAAACATATTAAATGGTATTGGTCCGTTGCGTCTTTTAGTATGCTATTTGGTAACTCTCTTCAAGGACGGTTTTGCACTGTATATATACGTTTTGAATTGTGTTTGTTGTTATCGCTCGTTTCTGGCTTGGACTTCTCCCTCTAGTTAGCGGGGCTGGGACGCATCACTAGCTAGTCTACTGGTCTTGGTCACCAAGTCTTGTTCTCGCTCACCGACTAAGTGAACTCGTGATAGCTTCAAACCTAACAACAACTTTTCACTGTAAAGGTATTCTACTATTTAAGTTTTCACTATGAGGAATTTTCAGAGATTTTAGTATTTTCACAGTTGAATTACAAGTTGATCTAAGCTAGATCACCACTGAGAACCTGGGAGTACCAAACACCAGTTTTGTCCTAACATGGAATTATTCAGCAGGTGGTATCCACGATTCCGCACTTCAGACTCTAACCCAAGACCTTCAGTCTTACACGCGAACGCTCATCCTCTAGACCACTAAACCGGTATTTAACGATGTTAATGTTTAACTTTAATCAATCCATGATCTTGCACAACTCTTCATCGATTATCGGAGATAGATAACTATCTCCACCCTACACCGCTTGTATTGCATTGATCAAAGTTTCTTACTAGAACTCCAAGAGTTACAAATTAAGGCTAATCACCAGTGAGTAGTTTTATAAAAAAAACTTAAAATAAAAAATCAAACAAACTATCACTATGAAAGATAACATTCGATGGTTAGAGACCCTGAATGACATGGCTCAAAATCGTTTGCAGTGATGCAGGTGCATCCACTCTTTCTGTTCTCCCAAATTCTAATCTTCTGAATTCTTCATGTCCCTTTCTTTCTTCTCTTTCCAAATTTATTTCAATGGATTATACTTCTTGAATAACATATTTAAACCTTGAACTTTTTGATTACTGCTTAAACTCTTACTACCTATACCGCTATGAGATTTGAATACACAACTGAATCTCTGTGCTAATGTGGTATGGCAACTCGAAATGATGTACGTACGTACGTACGTACGAAGTTCTACGTTGTTACTGAATGACTGACTGACACCAATGAAAGAAAATTAGTTTAGTTTTTGTGTTATTTCATAGTTAAATACATGATAAATAAGTATACATTTAACCTATCAAACATATACATCAGTAATTCTATTCTGTTTTATTAAAATTGAATAAACAATATCTAAACTCATTTGTCATTTACATTACACTTAAATTAAATTAATTTTTGTTAATATGAAAGATAAAACAGAGAAAAAAAATGTATGTTAAGGATAGAGTGCCATTCGAAAGGTTTTACAGTCTTCCCTTCTTTTTTTTTTGTTGCTTTTTTCTGTTTTTCCTTTTTTTCCTTTTTTTTTGTTGCTTTTTCATTGATTAATTAGCTGTCATATTAGACAAGATAAATGACAATTTATATTTTAATTTTTAACATTTAATTCATAGACTTTTGTCTAGTTGTTTTCTATATTTGATGTTACTTTGCCATTAATGAAAATTGTCTTTATGAGTATACCACTGATAATAGAAGGGAATAACATTAATGATTAGACAAAATGATGGAATTTTTTTATTGAATGATTATCATGTCAGTAAATTTGGTCAAAGCTTAGATTAAGTTCAAAAGTAGTTTGTAATATTAGATAACATCGTTTACATAATTACTGATAAACGATTAAAATTTAGTTCATCTTATATGACATAATTGTATCGTTTGTGAATTGTTAAAATAGACCAAGTTGTATAGAACAAATGGTTTATGAATTTCAATGAAACATATCGGTATAGATAACAATTTTCATGTGAGTTACTGTTTATTTTAAAATGTCTAATGTGTGTTTATCAGAAGGGGTTTGTGGAGATTTTAGAAATTTTCACAGATTTAAATCATGAGTCAGTTGAAGCTAGACCACCATTGAAAACCTGGAAGCACTGGACGGCCGTTTCGTCCTAGTATGGAACTCCTCAGCAGTGCGCATCCACGATCCCGCACCACCCGGCGCTCGAACCCAGGACGTACTGGCTTCGCGCTCGAGCACTTAACCATTAGACCACTAAGCCGGCATTTAACGGTGTTAATGTCTAACTAGGACGAAACGGCCGTCCAGTGCTCCCAGGTTTTCAATGGTGGTCTAGCTTCAATTGACTCATGATTTAAATCTGTAATAATGTGTGTTTATTTAGTTTACACAAAGTCTAATGTGCATTAAAATAGTTATGAATGAAATGATTGTTAATACTGAGATTAGACAGTTCATAATCCTTATTCAGTCAGTCGGACAGTAACAACATAGAACTTCGTACGTACGTACGTACATCGGTTCGAGTTGCCATACCACATTAGCACAGAGATACAATTGTCGATTCAAATCCTGTAATGGTAGAGGTAGTAAAAGTATAAGCAGTAATCCGACAGATTAACTTTTGAATATATTATTCAAGGAGTATAATCCAATGAACTAAATTTAGAAAGAGAAAAAAATGGGACAAAAGAATTTGGGAGAACACATAGAGTGGATGCACCTGCGCCATTGCAAACGATTTTGAGCCATGTCATTCAAGGTTTCGAACCATCAATTCCTATCATCTCGCGGATCCCAACCAGGTAGTTCACACTTACCAACATGACTGAGTCCACTTGCCGGTGACTTCATGGATTTGTGCCGTGTTTTGGTCTGGCCGCCCCTAGCTTTCTTCCAACCTACTCCTATACCACTGAACATCGCACGTCGAGGCAGTCGGTCGTTGGGCTACGTAACACGTGTCCCAGCCATCTCAATTGATGAAGTTTCACTACTTCATCAATTGATTTGCCATCCTTACCTAGTACCCGTTTCCTAACAACTACATTACTTACTCGTTGGTCCAAGGATATACGAGCAATGGTTCAAAGAAACCTATGATCGAATACTAGCAACCTACGAATATCCCCTACTATTACCGGCCATATTTCACTGCCATAAAGTAGGACAGAGCGAAATGCTGCTCAATAAACACGTCCTTTGGTTGGTAGACGGATATCTCGCCTACGCCATAGATGACACAAGTTGGCAAAGGCTAGTCAAGCCTTCTGTATCCGTGCTGAGATTTCGTCACACACCAGACCACAAGGGCTGATAAGACTCCCGAAATATGTGGAGCGGTCGACACGCTCAACTACTTTACTCCCTTTAATTTGTCCGGGTGTCGACGCAACCCAATTTTGAAGCAACAATTTGCATTTCAAGAGGGAGAATCGCATCTCGAACATGCTTGCATTGTTACTTAGAGTGTTGCTTATTAGAACTGATCAAAGCCTAGAGTAAAATTTATAGATGTTTCTCTGAGTGTCGTCGGAGACAACGTAGTCTCATGGACAAAGTTTTCAGAGTTACATGAAATGAATGTCTCATTATATTGATTTCTCAATGAATGTTCTTTATAAAGAAGATTTCAGAGTGTTATTTTTTACACTACTTTTTTCATTCTAATTGTACAGAAGTTATGTGATTAGTTAAAGATAGTCGTTAAAGACCCTGAACTCAGGTCTACACTAAAAATAAAGAGGGGACTTAAATTATCGTCATGATAGATGCATCTTGTACGATTAGAATCTGTTTCACTCAGCTTTACAGTTTGCGATGATGTCAATTAGCTAAAATGGCAGTTTTTGTCCTGTAAGATCGATATAGCTACGTTGATTGATCACTAAGAATTAACTAATTACTTGTTTATTTAGTTAACTGTCAGTATTCAATGATCAATTTATGCGAAACGTATCCAAGTATTTTAATAAAACAATACACAATTTTTAGCAATGAAGGTTATGTTACCATTTGAATTTTGTAGATGTACGACACAGATTTAGATTAGATAAGAAATGATTGAATGCCAGAAGGTAATAAAAAAGCGTTTCCTTATGGTGTGGTACTTTTGAACAATGTACAACTCAGACACCACTACAGTTTGAATGCAAGACTTTAAAACCTTACGAGGATAGCTTAATCTTAAGGTTACTGAAGTGACATTCATTGATTTACATCTCTGACTTAGGTCAGTCAACAGTACTTCTCGACAACCAACCACTATTAGAGATTATTTTTACTTCTCTCCTGATATGGTTAGACTCACTTGAACAGAGTTTGATACTAGGAATCTAGGAGTTATCTTTTGTATTCAAACACCCATAAGGTGCTCAAAATATTCACATGGTTATGAGGAATAATGAAATTTATAGACTTACATTACGGTACGATTGAGCGATTTCGTGGATTGATTAAGGTTAGACATCAACACCGTTGGATACCGGATCAGTAGTCTAGAGGTTAAGCGTTCACGAGCTAGACTAAAGCACCTAAGTTTGAATCCAGAGAAGGAGATCATGGATGCACACTTCTGAGGAGTCGAAACGGTTGTTCAATGCTTCCAGGTTTACAATGTTAGTCTAACATTAATCAGTTCATGATCTCAATCAAGAATATAATCATCTCCACAACCCCATATTGAATATTAACTTTACAGTTAACGTATCATAATTATAAAAGTGTTTACAGAATTGTTTTTTTCCCACTAGATAAAGTCATTTTTCAAAAACGTTTTTTAGATTAAATATAAATAGATTCACGTTTAATGACTTTTGGTTACATGAACGGTAAGTAGATGATTCAATTAAACATAATTAAGTTTATGAATGTTAGTTTTCTTCTTGATTTAAAATGTCTTATTATATGGATACATTTAAACAAGATGGAAATTTATCATCTTCTATGGACAAATTGTGTAATAATGAGAAGTATTTAAATTATAATATAAACTAAGAATCCTAGAAATAACGTAATCGGATCAAAAAGTACTAGATAACCACAAACGAATGTACTGAGTTATTAGGAAAAACTATATCTGGTACAATAACATGAGAAATCTGATAAGTTGATTGATTAGAAACTGTTATCTTGCAAGGATTCTGAGTTTCATTCAACTCTGAATTGCTATATGACTCTACATTGTGTTTTGAAATCGTTGATAAAGATAAACGATTATTATGAATACTCGACTCATTAGAATCAGAATTACATAACTTAATATTAGTTGCAGAAAGATGAACTGTAGTATTACAAACTGACTGAACATGTCCAATATCATCACATTTAAAGCACTCAGAATTACGAAAATTACATGAACTAGAGGAATACAACCTACCACAGGACAAGCATTGACCAAACTTGTGCTCATCTTCGTGAACTGCATAACAACTCTTCAATGAATTATCTGCATAACCTTGAGTGTGCACTGGGTTGGCATGACGTAATGGAATTTTTTATATCATTTTACGGAATCTTCCTCCTTTACCACATTCAAAATTTGTATACTTAACATAGTCTAACAGTAGATCCTTGAGAGTTGTATAAGAAAGCCGAATAGGCTTTTTCGGTAAAGCCAGAGCTTTTATTAAGCTATATACTTCTTTTCCGATAAATGTGAGGAAATGTGCTACAATATTAACATCCTCATTATCTTCCTTGGTCATAGCCCAAATTTCGTACCTTTCAAAGTTATCCTCAAAAACATCAAAATCTGAATGTACATCCAAAAATTCCATCACAGGCTCAATTGCGACGCCAATATTATGATTAGGAGTAGTTGAATTATAGTATGAAGTAAGAATCCCAGAAATAACGTAATCGAAGCAAGAAGTACTAGATGAGCACAAACGAATGTATTGGTATTTGGAATTCGAAATCAAGCATTCAACAAGTACAAAGGTATCATTAGTTCATTCAAATACCACACAAACAAATAAGTTCGATCTAAACTCTGCTTTTGTAGTGTTTTAACAAAATGCAAAAGGATGTATACTACTAAGGTTTATTGAAGCCTTAGCTATATGAAAATTTAAATTCCTTTCATGTATACAATAAACAATTTGTTCTCACTTTAAGCTTACACTTATAATATTATCTTATTATCTAGTGTGATAAAGTTTCAAATTGTTTTTGTTTACTACGACGTGCAATGCTATCCGGTATTGGAAATGGTTGGAAGAAAGTTAGGGGCGGCCAAACCAAAACGTGGCATCAATGCTTGAAGTCACTAACTTGTAGTCTGAGCCATGTTGGTAGATGCAGACTACTTGGTTGGGGTCCGCGTGACTTTCGCAACCAATGGTTGGAGACTCTTGGTGACATGGCTCAGAATCGATCACAATGGCGTCGGTGTATACACTCCCTGTCTTCCCTTAAACTAAGAGATTAAAATCGCTTCATATCTTTCTTTCTACGAACCAATTCTTTCTGCTTGTACTATATCTCTATATGCAATCTTTCTCTTATATATTACCACCTTTTACCTAACCACTGTTATGAATCTGGTGTTCATCTTGCTGTGTTGATGCGGTATGGCAACCTGGACCGATGCACATATGTGCCTGGTCCTACGTTGTAGCTGACTGACTGACTGACTGACTGACTATGTTTATTACCTCTTAATCCCCATTTCTACTTTAGTCGAACGTTTACTTTTATAGATAAATGTTCTAAATTAATGTATCATGTATGATTAGATTGTATTGCACAATCTTCATCTTTCAAAGATGTAATTCACAAATTGTAGAAATCATTAAGTAAACTATTACATAAAACCTATTTCAATGACGTTTTAAACAAATATACATCTATACCTTAAACAATAGTAATTGTTACATAGCTATCAAATAACACTCATGATCTCTATATTACTACTTACTTTTTAATTTCACATGGTACATTAGTCCTATTTAAAATTTTGATAAGCCTTACTAACGGATACAAATTAAGATTAAATGCAGTAGGAAAGTTACCAGCTTATCATAAAATTTACCTCTTGTATTCATCAATTATTCATTCTAACTAAAATATATGGGAAAAACGAAATCAGATTTCCAATGTATTACTTATTTGCATCAACTATATGTTAAACTAAGATTGAGCATGTTACATATTACTAATTTATAGTATATTTTTGTTATAACTTGTGACTTGTGTGCTCTGTTAATGAATAACGTGATAACACCGCCAAATAGAGAGAAGTGAATTACGGACCAATGACGCATTAAAACCCGTATGAGCAGTCAAGAGTACTTATCGGTCCTGCATCTTGCCTTTCCCAGCCAGTTAAGACCAGAACATCAATCTCAACCTCTGCGATATCAATCGTTTATTTCAAACATACTCGATTTATATACCAACTAAACAGACCACATCGTACCATAAAATATGAAGCAACATTTGTACAAGATTTAACCAAATGTGTCTGTGAATGTGGGAGATAGTAATTGATAGACTGGGCATAACTTAAGAATGGTAAATTGTATAATAATAGTTCATAGATTAAAATAAAGCTCATAATAAGAGGGAAATGAATATGCATAGTTTAGTTATTTAACAATTATACAATAAAAATATACGTATAGTATTGATCCATAAATGGATCCGAAAAGTTACGATTGATTATTCTCATTGGGATATAAGAATTTTATAAAGTATAATAGATTAACTATTCATTCTTGTAATTATAGGTGTAGTAGCGTTGAAAATCAAGCAACACTTCAAATGTTACCAATTTCTAGAAACTTGAATGTTAATCGCAGAAACAAAAATGGTTGTAAAAATCCTGAACACTTAATTAATCTATACAACATGCTGACAACAAAAAATGACAATAAATGTTGACGTCATTTTTTCACGCGCGAGACTGAAGGCCCTGGGTTCGGATCCAGCGAACAGAATCGTGGGTGCGCACTGTTGAGGAGTCCCACAACAGGACGAAACGGCCGTCCAGTGTTTCCAGGTTTTCATTGGTGGTCTAACATCAATCGGTTCATGATCTCAATCAAAAACTCAATAATCTCCATAATCCTATACTGATAATAAAGATTATGTTAAACAATAGTGCAAACTATAAGTAACTGAATTCACTTGGTGCTGTTTGTTTGTATCTCCTCTTTGTTGTTTAAGATTGCAATTGATCACTCTCTTGTTGGCATATGTGTATCCTGCTAATAAAAATAACATTCTATGTTGTCAATAGTTTTTCTATTATATCATGAAAGATCAATCTGTATAGATAAATAAACAGATGAGACTATAATTTATGAACGACGTTTTAGCAACGCTAAAATGACCTATAAAATGTTCATCTACCTACTATAGTTGAGTGAAGGTTATAAATTAGTGTGAGGAATTAGGATTACTATTTACGGTTGACGGTTAGGGTTAGGAATTAGATTTAGGGTTTCCATCACAAACTGACAACATCTATAATGCCGAAATGGTATTTAGCCAAATGAGTAGATAAATTTAGCGCCCAAATCTAAACCTTCTAACTTAAATCTGATTGGTTCGTCCATAAATTAGAGTATCGCCAATGTACTGATAATTCCAAAAATATTAAATCAGATTTTAAAACATAATAAAGTATTTACTCTCAAATATATTATAGAACATTGTTATTTGCAAGACCACATATTCTTACTCACTTACTTACTTACGCCTGTTACTTTTCGTGAAGGAGCATAGGCCGCTCACTAGCATTCTCCATCCAACCCTGTCCTTGGCAAATATCACATACTCACATATATGTAATTAATCATGTAAAAACATGTATGAAATAATTTCGATTGACTTCATGAATGGATGAATGATAGACTACCGTAGAAAAGCTGGAAGCATTAAACAACTGATTCGTCCTGATATGGGACTTCTCAGTAGAACGTATTCACGATCCTACACACAAAAATCGAACCCAGAACCTTCAGTCTCGCTCGTCAATGTCTTACTTGTAGACCACTGTGCCGAGATCGAACGGTGTTTGTGTTTAACTTCAACCAATTCATGATATTGAATGAATGTTCACCATTGTTTTCAGTTAGTTATTATCTCACGACATCCTTTTTTCACCAGAACTTCAGGATATACCTCTTGAAGCGAGTCACTAGTGAGCACATGATAATTATCAGTATAGGAATGTAGAGATTGTTGAGTGTAGATTGTCGGAAACAAAAATTAACATAATCTATTGATAGGACATTGGAAAAATGAATTTGTTCTGTGACATTCATTTCTTTTGTGTATAAAATGAAACACTTAAATCTTATCTAGTACCATGTAAATTTTCTAAATAAGTGTTTTTCTGATTGTTTGTACATTAAGCATATGTACAAGTATTTCCGTATAGAAACATAAAACGTTTCCATTTTAACTACAATTTTCAAAAACAAAAACGAATGAAAATGTATCGAATTTTTCAATCTTGTTTATTCGACTATAATCTGAATACAGTTGTGTTTATTGATACTTTCAGTTTTGTTATATCCCAAGAAGAATAATTCGGAATCAGTTAAACGATTTGGACTTGACAGATGATCTAGCCTTCCTATCCCATACAGACGAACAAATGCAGATAAAGACAACCAGTGTAGCATCAGTCTCTGCATCAGTAGGCCTCAGCATACACAAGGAGAAAACCAAGGTCCTCAAATACAACACGGAGAACAGCAATCCAGTCACTCTTGATGGCGAAGCTCTGGATGATGTAGAATCCTTCACATACCTGGGGAGTATCATCGATGAACAAGGAGGTTCAGATGCAGACGTGAAGGCGAGGATTGGCAATGCAAGGACAGCATTCCTACAGTTAAAGAACATATGGAACTCAAAACAACTTTCAACCAATATCAAGTGAGAATCTTCAATACCAACGTCAAGGCAGTTCTACTGTATGGAGCTGAAACTTGGAGAAATATTACAACCATCATCAAGAAGGTACAAGTATTTATAAATAGTTGTCTACTCAAGATACTCAACATACATTGACCGGATACCTTCAGCAACAGCCTACTGTTGGAAAGGACAAACCAACTTCCAGTTGAAGAGGAAATTAGGAAAAGACGATGGAAATGGATAGGACATAGATCACGCAAATCGTCAAACTGCATCACGAGACAAGGACTAACTTGGAATCCTGAAGGGAAGCGGAAAAGTGGAAGGCCTAAGAACACATTACGTCGGATAATAGAAGCAAATATGAAAAGGATGAATAACAACTGGAAGGAGCTGGGAAGGATTGCCCAGGACAGGGTTGGATGGAGAATGATGGTGAGTGGTCTATGCTCCTTCACGAGGAGTAACAGACGTAAGTAAGTAAGTAAGCCAACAAGAATAATAGATAGTAACTGTTGGGATTCATTTATGGACCAACATATATTTTCTATTGTGTAATTGTTAAGTAACTAAATTCGGTATATTTATCTTTCTCTAAGCATAAAATTTATTTTGATCCATAGTCTATCATTAGGCGACTTACCGTTCTTGAGTTCTGCCCAGTCTATTAATTACAATCTCCTATATTCACAGCCACTTTAGACTAGATCTTGTACAAATGTTGTTCTTCATTCTCTGGTGTGATATGATCTATTTGGTTTGTTTATAAACCCAATATGTTTGAAATACATGACTCATATTGCGGAGCCCGAGATTGGTGTTCTGGACTTAAGAGACAGGTCTAGGCAGGAAGAAGGATACTCGTAAGGGTTTTATGAGTCATTATTCCGATCGATAAGCCACTGTTCTCTAATCGGCGGTAACATTGCGTTGTATATTAATAAGGAGCATGGCCACAGGATATAACAATTTTCAAATTTCTACAATATTTAAAATAATATTTGTCAGCAGAGACATATTCTATTTACATAAATATTCAGAGTTTAAACGAAGCATTAAAACTTGAGAAACCTTTGACAGCTATTTCATTTGAAAGTGAAACTCATTAGTAATAGAATACGAAGAATGTATCATAGATCAGACATAAAACCATCAGAACTCGGAGTGACTACTTAAACATTTATAATACGGTGTATGCTACTTATATTGATAGATAAAAGTAGTATGTAACACTAACCGGAAGGTGATTGTTTAACATCAGTAGATTGAGAAAATTCAATTGGCGAGAACTGAAAAAGAAACCAATTTTAATAACAACAAAATTGAAAGAATCATGAAGCATGTATAAAATGTACAAATAATGTATTTCATGAATAGTTATCATATTTTATGAAAGCACTTTGTAAAGGGTTTACAGTGATTATTTAACTTTATGTGGCACACAAGGCATTTCCAACAAGTGATCTTAGTCTAATTGAAAATGATTATTTAGATCCAAGAATAATAAGATGAACTTTGTATCTTAAATTTCATTGATGGTCAACAAGCTATGTATTCTATCGAATAAGCATTTTGTTTTTTAACGTTGTTTTTTAGCAAGTTAGATTTTGACGGGATAGGGTCACTAACCCCATGTTCAATCCTCCTCCTTTACCCGAGCTTGTGACTTGCAGTAACTGTAGAAGGGCTACAGGGGAGCTAGTATTAGAATCTCGGACTGTTATAATTTCTCTTAATACCACCCAACTATTCTTATTTCTCAGTATATTTGGATATTAATTCACAGAACAAATCCGCAAATCAGGATACGGTTGAACAGGAACGAAATTATTGTTCAAATGACAAGGTTAAATGGAAGCAAGAAGCACAATCGTGTTCGGATTGTCTCGATATTACCAGTAAGTTACAAGGATTATAAGCAAAGTTGGATAATGACTATGTCTATATAACAATAATAATAAATGTAAACTTGAATAAAAGTCTAACTTAGTACAAATTAAATGATAATAATTATAGTAATAATTCATTAGTAAATTTGTTTTCATGATAGATTTATAATTTATTTAAGCGCTCGCGCGCGAGACTGATAGGTCCCGGGTTCAAATCTCTCATGGTAAGATCGTGGATGCGCACTGCTGAGTAGTTTCACAACAGAACGAAATGGCAGTCCAGTGCTTCCATGATTATCATGGTGGTCTAGCTTCAATTGACTCATGATCTCAACCATTGAACTTACTGTAATATCCACACATAAATCTGATATTATTCAAATTATGCTTACTAGTGATTGGCTTCAATAGGTAGTTCCTGAATTTCTAATGAAAAGAAGTGACCAGTGGAGATCAACCAGGTCTGTTGTGAGATAGTATCTCATTGTAAACAAGGTTGAATGTGTCGCTCAATTTTGGTGGATTAGTTGAAGTTAGACATTAACACCGTTGGATTCTGGCTCAATGATCTAATGGTTAGCCGTTGGTGCACGAGACTGATAGGTCCTGAGTTCGAATCTCGCGAGTTGAGATCGTAGATGTACACTACTGAGGAGTTCCAAAATAAGACGAAACGATCATTCAGTACTTCCAAGCTTTATTTGATGATCTAGCTTCAACAGACTCATGAATTCAACTATATGTCTATATATGTTGATCAAATTTTAATATTTAAATTACACTTATATCACATGTTCATGTTTTCAATTAGATTATATAACATTATGGAATTCATTACTTCAAATTTGATTATATAGAATGATATTAAAAATTGTTTCTTCTATGAGTAAACAATAACATTCTACTTATAAAATTATAAGTAAATTCATGTTAATGAAAGTTTTGAAGTTTGTTTACACAATAAAGAAATGAAGATGAATATTAGTGTTGAAAATGATTGACTAATTGTTATTTATGAATATAAGATTTCTTTACAGTAATCATAAGTTATTGTTGATATAAGATAAGATTACCAAATTGCTTAGGCAGCCGTGTTACTTTTACACTACTACACTGTTATTCATAAACTTTTATTTAAGATTCGTCAATTTGTAAAACTTTTTGATTGAGATCATGAACCGATTGATGTTAGATCAGCATTGAAAACCTGGAAGCACTGGACGACCGTTTCGTCCTATTGTGGAACTACTCAGCCGTACGCATTCAGGATCCCGCTCACGGGATTCGAACCTTGGATATCTCACTCTCGCGCGCGAATGCTTAACTTACTGGACCACTGAGCCTTCATCCAATGGCGGTAATGTCTAACATCAACCAATCCACGAAATTGCGCGACCATCTCCCATTGTACCGAGGTAGAAACCTGTCTCTACCCAACACGAATTAGTTCCACTGGTCACGGCTTCTCACTAGAACTCCGGGAATTCCCTCACGAAGCTAGTCACTAGTGAGCACATGTTAATTACCAGTATGTGGGGTTGTGGAGACTATTAAGTTGATGCTAGACACTATCACCATTGGATGCCGGCTTAGTGGTCCAGTAGGTTAAGCATTCGCGCGCGAGACTAAAGGCCCTAGGTTCGACTCCTGCGGAAACGTGAATGCGCATTGCTGAGTAGTCCCACAATAGGACGAAACGGCCTTAAAGTGCTTCCAGGCCTTCAAAGGTGGTCTAACATCAATCAGTTCATGATCTAAATCAATAGCCTAATAATCTCCACAACCCCTATACTAGTAATTTGTAAAACTGTTTCATTAAATTGAGAATACAAATGTGAAGTTGGATATTAGAATGATGAAAACAGTTCTACGATATTTGTGATTCTATTATTATCATATCAAGGTTAGTCGATTGTTGAAACCTTCTTTTTAATGAGATATGATTAGATTACATTTACAATAGTATTGTAGAAATGATGTATAGTAGTCAAATATTTGTGTAATAATAATAGTTCTTGAATTTTTATAGAGAATAATACTGAAACAACTTTATACTTATTTACTTATGCCTGTTGCCCCTCGTGAAAGAGCATAGTCCGCTCACCAGCACTCTCCATCTAACTCTGTCTTGAGCAATCCTTACCAGTTCTTTCCAGTTGCTGTTCATCATCTTCATGTCTGATTCAAATTCTCAACTTTGTATATTCTTTGGCCTTCCTCTTTTCCATTTCCATTCAGGATTTCAAGTTAGTGTTCGTCTCGTGATACAGTTTGATGATTTTCTCGTTGTGCGTCCTATTCGCTTCCAACGTCTTTCCCTAACTTCCTCTTCAGCTGGAAGCTAGTTTGTTCTCTCCTACAGTAGACTGTTGCTGACGGTATCAAGCTAACGGACATTTAGTATGTTGTGTAGACAACTTTTTACAAATATTTTTAGATTTTTAATGATGATTGTGGTAATTCTACAAGTTTCAGTTTCGTATGATGGAACTATCCTGACGTTGAATTTAGTTGACGGTGGTTTTGAGTTCCATATATTCATCAATTGTAGGAATGTGGCTCTTGCTTTACCAATCCTCGTCTTTACGTCCGCATCTGACTCTTCATGTTCATCGATGATGCTTCTCATGTACATGAAGGATTACACATCTTCCACAGTTTCGCCATCAAGTGTGATACTATTATATTAAACAATAATAATATCATATTTCAATGATAGTATTACGTGAGAATATCGAAACTTCAAAGGTAATCATGAAACTATCATTGAAATACACTGATATAATTAGTTATTACCAAAAGGAATGAATCATATATTGTTTTGTTTGTTATTCTTTAATAGGAAGATATTTGAATAGAAAATAAATAAATAATTTTTTGTTTTGTTTTATTTAAACACATAAATATTGGTACAAGGAGGCACCAAAAAGATATACGCCACATAAATCATTCGATTTGTGTAAGGGCTGTGATACTGCCCGGGTGCCCAAACCGAAGCAGGTGGTTTTCTTAGGGGGCCACATCCCGAGCCTTTGACCTTAAGGTCTGATCCACAAGGCAGTGGAACATCGTGAGGAGATGCAATCCCATGGTAGCCTGTGACCGACGATTGGTTCATACGCCATTTGTTCCCACAGGATACTGGAGCCCATGTGCACCATTGGTTTGGGATCCGGTTATGGCGCCGGACATTCGCTTTTCGTCCTATCATTTTCGTAAACAACAACGGTGCCGCGAGAAGGCAGTGAGTAAGACTTCCCTGGCATAGGCTGTATACGCGTGGCCGTATGAAGGTATTTCGAGAGGGAGGACGGGCCCACCCCACTCTTGGCCATACCAGGGCATTTATGGGCAATAAACTGTATTTCTCAGATAAATCAATAGATTTATTGTGATTGTGCAATTTATATACACACATTAAATAATCGATTAATTGATAAATTAGTTCATTCAAACTTATTGATTGATCGAAAATTGAAATTGATTTGTAATTTATTATTATAACTATAATTATAATTAAAGTTGACATTTAATGAATGCATGATGGATAAAGCAGTCTTCTATAATCCTGTTTTCTTCCTTACATTGACATAGTTGTCTCATTCCGTTGGAATAAATAACAGATATCAGTTATTCTACAGTCGTAGTAAACAATACATACTTAGTTGAATAACAATTATCAAGGTAATATTTGTGATATAATGGATAATATTGAAAATTATAAATTAGGTCTACAAATCATTAAATAGTTAGTTACTAACAAAATCCAAATCAATAAACCTTAGTATACGCCCTTTTACACTGGAAGGCTTAGCCATATGAAAATCCAAACTCCCTTTGTGTGTTCAAAAACAGTTTGTTCTTACCTAAAACCTACCCTGGTAATATTAACTTATTATCCAGAGTGATTAGGTTTCGAATTGTGTTAACATTATTATTACTCTTATTATTATCCTTATCTCCTCTTACCTCATTTCTAGTCTAGTTGACCTTTTATTTTTATATATAAGTGCTCTTAACAAGTATATGTGTGACTAGATTTTTCGAAATGTATTGCTCTAATATATCACATAGTTCTGATAATTTTCGTCCTCTTATTACATTATCGAAATTTATCAAAAGCACTAATGGCTTAAAACACTTGTAGATTTTTGATGATGACTGTGGTAATTCTACAAGTTTCAGCTTTCTATGCTGGAACTATCTTGACTTTCGTATTGAAGATTCTAACTTTGATATTGGTTGATGGTGGTTTTGAGTTCCATATAATCTTCAATTGTAGGAATGCTGTCTCTGTTTTGTCAATCCTCGCCTTTGCGTTCGCATCTGATCCTCCTCGTTCATCGATGATATTTTTCAGGTGAGTGAAAGACTCCACATTTTCTCTAGATTCTTCATCAAGTGTGATTGGGTTGGTGTTCTCTATGTTTCAGGATCTTGGTTTTTCGCTTGTGTATGTTGAGGCCTACTGATACAGATGTTGCTGCTGCACTAGTTGTCTTCATCTGCAATTGTTCGTGTGTATGGGATAGAAGGGCCAGTTCATCCGCGAAGTCCAAATCTTCTAATCAATTCAGAGTTGTCTATTGTATTCCATGTTTCCTCTCCGATGAGAGGTCTTTATAATCCAGTCAACTACCAGAAGGTAAAGAAATAGGGGGAGTAAACAATCTTATCTGACTCCAGTCTTCACTTGGAATTGATTTATCAGCTGTCGTCCATGCACGAATTTGCAGTGTAGTCCACAGTATGATTTCCAGATGGTGAGCCCTTTGATAGCACTACAGTCTGATGTACTTGGCGTCAAAATAAATGTCCACATAAAAATATAAGCAAATGTTTTAAGGGTAGATATATACAAGGATGAAGTTTAGAAACGATTTAATGTATTCAAAATTCGCTCCCTCAGTTTCTCAGACGTTTAACCTTTTACTTGTGACTAAGCAGGTCTCTAACATAAAACTTGCTTAACGAACTTTGCAGAGTATGATATCATTTTACAGAGATGTGATTAGTTTATCAATTCTTTCAAACAAATCTGTGGTAAGATAATCGGTTCACAGCTAAACAACGATATTATGGCTAAATTCACTTCAAAAGGAGTAAATCATACTAAAGATATACTACAGCATCTGAATAGTAACAACGAACAACTCTGATGAAACTCAAAAAATGCACTTGCCACGTTTATTATTCTTCACAGCTTTGTATCTTTTATTGATCGTATATGCTTTTGGATATTGTTCATAATACAATAGGGTTGCTGAGGGAAATGTATGCTGAAAAAGAAAAATGCAAATTATATACAAAACCACTTCTATCAAATGTGAAGAGCGCTGTACTAAACCGAGAGAGCACTCCTGTCAACTTTCTATACAAAAAATAACGAATAGCGTAAATTGACGATATTGTAACACTGAAACTAATCCACACATACAACTAAGGATCTTAGCATGATTTCAAAAATCTTAAAATTTAAGTTGGAGAAAGTTTTTTTTTAAAAAACTCCCAAACATTTCTTGAAACACAGCATTTACTTCCATTTACCATAAATCCATTTTGCCTGCTCATAAGAGATAAGAATAAATAATGACATAAATTGAAATGATGAGTGAATTGAAGCTAGACCACCATGGAAAACCTGGAAGCACTGGACGGCCGTTGCGTCCTGGTATGGGACTCCTCAGCAGTGCGCATCCACGAACCCGCACGAGTGCTCGCGCGCGAAACCAGTAGGTGCTGGGTTCGAATCGCGCGAGGTGCGGGGTCGTGGATGCGCACTGCTGAGGAGTCCCATACCAGGACGCAACGGCCGTCCAGTGCTTCCAGGTTTTCCATGGTGGTCTAGCTTCAATTCACTCATCATTTCAACTTGTGAAATCTCTAAAACTCTCCACAAAACACATTCTGATAACAATAATAACAGCCAAAAGTTGACAAAATAACATGGACGTATTGTGATGCGTGCTACTTATATTGACATAAGTAGTATATAATGCGAGTCAGGAATGTAATGTCTGGCAGCAGAAGATTGGGAAAATGAAGAAAAGAAGGACGGGAATAGATAGCAATTAGTAGAGAATCGCAAGAACAATGGAGTCCAAGACAATTATTGAAAATTTTGCAAATTAAGTATTATAGTATGGTTTTTCTATTTTACCGATTAACTCAGTAAGCGTGTGCTAAATACAAATCGGTTATTGTCTTCTGTATTCTCCTTCTCTACAGTATGAATACAGAAATAATACGACTTATGTCAACTCTTCAAAGCAAAGTCATAAAAAGGTAAGAGTTTAGCATGTGCCGAATAAATGAAAAGTATACATCCTATGTGATATTGTTCTAAATGATGATAAAAGCTTTGCAATGAAGACAAAAAGCCTAGTGAATTCAACAGTGACAGGAGATCAAGTGAAATATATTTTTAACTTCTGTGGTACATATATCATTAATGATTTTTCTTTGACTATTATTGTATAATTATCCTTACCTTGTAAATTTCATTCATACTTAGCATATTTTACAACTGAGACTCAGTAATAAATCATGTAAGATATCACAGAATCAGTATCAGTGGAACAAGTGTATTTATTCTTTCTCTTCCTTCAGATCCTGAGTTAAACAGTTTTCTTATACTAATTATCATGTCATATCATGTCGTTTATACATATTATTTCCTACAACTTATACTACTGCTACTACTACTGTTGTAAACGGAAAGTGAGGTAGGGTAGACCAATTCATTGTTTAGTAAAATACATCATTTATACATCTTTTTTTAAAGTTGTCTTTTACAAGATCAATTGTTCATTCATTGCTGTTGTTATTTTGATTGCTTACGGTTTTCTTTTCTTTTACCTTTATTTCAATCTTCTCAATTTTATGTTCGCATATATTCTACATCTGTCTAGTGTTACATACTATTTAAATCCTCAAATATAAGTAGCATTTACTTATTTAAACACATAGACATTGGTACAAAGAGGCACCAAAATGATATGCGCCAAATAAATCATTCAATTTTTCTGAAGGCTGAGATACTGTCCGAATGCCCAAACCGAAGCAGGTGGTGCTCTTAGGGGATCACACCCGGAGCCTTCGACCTAAAGGTCTGATCCACAAGGCAGTGGGGCATCGTAAGCAAACACAATCTCATGGTAGCCGGTGACTAACAATAGGTTCATACTCTATTTATTCCTTCAGCATACTGGAGCACATGTACATCATTGGTTTGGAATCAGGATTTTCCAGCTCTCATTGGTAGACCCACCATGTCCACCAAGTAGCGTACACCATATTACTATTACAAATACTATTATTGCACTCATTGATCTTTGTTTTGTCTTAATCATTTCATCTAGCTATACTATTGTGATATAACAACTGAAATTGATGAAGTTCATATAAACATTATTTTATTGATTTAATTATTCTGTAAACATTTTTTTTGTTGTTCCCGGTAAAATGTTCAATCTGACATAGTTTAACTTACATAGTTACATATTCGTTTTTTTTAAAAATTAATGATAAACATTGTGATTTTCTATACCGGAAACTTTAGCAATCCTTTAACATTGTTTTCCACTTGTATAATAAGTAATTAACTAACAGTTTTATCAGCTTTATACCTGCTGTGATCAGTAGGTTATTGATATGAATGTTTAATTAATCACAAATTAGCTAAATGTAAACTTATCCAAATGTGAGAAACAAGTAACATGTTCGTTAAACACAAAAAAAATAATCATTATTGATAGAATTGAATAACATTTCATAACAATATGAAACATTTCAATAGTTGAGATGATGAGTTAATTAATGTTAGACTACCATGAAAAATCTGGAAGCATTAGACAGTCATTTTATCCTATTTTGTAGGACTCCTCAACATTATTACCTGACAGTTTAAATCAGAAGGTGGATTTATGGAGATGATAGTCATTTTAATAGGTAAATTCATGAGTCGATCATGAGCTTATTAATGACTAGCTTCAAAATGAACTTCTTAGAGTTTTAGTGAGAAGCTGTGATCAATAGTATCCAATCCGTGTCGAATGGAGACAGTTATCCACCTTAGACAATGGATAAAAGATTGTGAAAGATCAATGATTGGTTGAAGTTAGACATTAACACTGTTGGATACTGGCTCAGTGGTCTAAAGGATGAACATTCGCGTGCATGACTGAAGGTTCTGGGTTTGAGTATCACGTGCAGGATCGTGGATGCGCAGTACTCAGGAGTTCCATACTACAATGACACGGTCATCCAGTGCTTCCAGGTTCTCAAAGGTGGTTTAACTTAGATAAACTCGTAAAGTTTTGAACATGGTGTGGTACAACAACAGATAAATTTGTTTGCATCCACTAAATTACAGTATTGGCCAATAACAGAGACTTTCCAAAGTAGTAAATCATTCACTATCAACCTATAGTCGAGAACAATAGATTATTTCTGATTCTAGACATACAACGTTTATGACGGCTTTTCTAAATCAAATATTGAAATCCAATTGTTAGATGACATGGAACGATGTCTTTTTTCACTTGTATAGTGTTTTTCAATAGTTAGATTATGATATTAAAATAACATTTTAAAATGTCTCTTTAATCAGGAAGTAATCGCTATTGACATAACTAAAAATAGACATCCTAACAACACCAACAATAAGTTTTAAGTGATGAATAAATCTAACAGATGAGATATGGAGTATGTGGGAGATAACGAGTCATGACTACCAACAATTATGTTCATAATTAACTTATAACTTATTTATAAATGTTATTACTTGTCAATTCCAGAGGTCCCTTGTTGCGAGTATAAGTGATAAGAGTTTCCGACATAATAATCAACGACGACAAGACATACAAGTAGCATCATCAAAAACAACAAGTTATAACAATAAATTAGTTTGAATTTGTTATGTAATTTAGTTCAAATGGAAATATCATGAATCTTGTGCTTTAAATGATTACCAAGCCTATGTGTCATTATTAAAGATCTTTGATAAAGAGTTTCAAGCATTTAACTAATTTTAAAATGGGATTGATTAGTTCATATCTTTTGAGCAATGAAGCTAATATATATTACTCAATATATGAGTTCATCATACTACGAAAACCATCATCCAGAAGATACAGGTGTTTATTAACAGTTGTCTACGCAAAATACTTCAGATCCGTTGGTCGGACACTATTAGCAACAACGTACTGTGAGAGAGAACAAACCAGATCCCAGCGGAGGAAGAAATCAGGAAGAAGCGCTGGAAGTGGATAGGACACACATTGAGGAAAGCACCCAACTGCGTCACAAGACAAGCCCTCACATGGAATCCTCAAGGCCAAAGGAGAAGAAGAGGAAGACCAAAGAACACATTACGCCGAGAAATGGAAATAGACATGAAAAACATGAACGAGAATTGGATGGAATTAGAAAAGGAGGCCCAGGACAGAGTGGGTTGGAGAATGCTGGTCGGCGGCCTATGCTCCATTGGGAGTAACAGGCGTAAGTAAGTAAGTAAGTATGAGTTCATCATTATTCCAGTTACATGAACTACAAAACTTTTGCATTTCTAATAATCCAGTTGTCTACTTCATATTTGACTGATGAAACAAGTTTATCGAAATGCTGCAAGATATTCAATGTTTAGTTTTGATATCTAGGAATGAGTTTAACAGTACGCGGTGTAAAGTACTTTTGATTAAGATTAGACGATGAGAACATATGCAAATTTATCCAAACTTTTCAATTGAACAGAACACAAAGAATAATAATTCAAACTAAGAAGAATGGTACAAAAGTCGCTCATATTTATTTGGCATATTGTAGGTATTATCATTTTCAAAACACTGAATCTAGTTTATTAGACTATACGATCGATATTACCTAGATAACCAAATATGCATGATATATATTTATATAGGGTGTAAAGTTTCACAAGTCTGTCAAGATACATTAGAACACCATCTATATTAGTTGGGCAAAAGACAGATAAAAGTGATTAAGAGTTCTATTCTTTCTTACTTGATGGACGTAGACTATCAAGTTGAGTTCAATAAAGCTTTTAAAGCTACAAATAATGTTCTATCAAATATATCGAGTGATTCACAAGTTAGTCTTTTCATTATTATCAAAGCTAGCGTCATCCATATTCACGAAAGTTTTGTACAACCAATCTTTCAACTTTTACTGTCGATATAATAGTATATTTGAGATGAACCTTTTATCAATTCTCTTAATAAATATTATGTAATGTAGTAATTGTTCAATAACATTTCTGATAGGTCCTGGGTCCAAATCCCGCGAGGCGGGGTCGTGAATACGCAATGCTGAGGAGTCCTACAATAGGACGAGACAGCCATTCAGTGCTTCCAGGTTTTCAGCGGTGGTCTAGCTTTAATGGACTCATGATCTCAACTATTGAAATTACTACAATCTCTACAAGACCCCTTCTGATACTAATAACATTTCTATCGATCTTTACAAATAATAATGGCTAGTAGTGGAATCTAAGACGCGCGTTTCATTCTGTTTTGGGACTCATCGGCTGGATGAACGTGAATTCGAGAATTGTTCACTCAAGGACTTGAACCCAATATTGTTTATTTCAAATTATTTTGATTTTTATAATACTCTACCCTTCAATTATTAAGTTATCCATTGGATATTAAGTTTATACTCACTTTAAAGTTCTATCATTATGTGACACTACTATTCAGTAATATTCATTATCGTTAAAATCTATTATAGTTTAGAATCATCATAGAAATCTAATTTAAACGAAAATCTTTCATTGTGATCATGAACCGACTGATGTTAGACCACCACTGAAAACGTGAAAGCATATGGTCTCAATCAAAAACCTAATAATCTTCACAACCCTATACTGATAATTATCATGTGCTCACCAGTGACTAGCTTCGTGAAGGAATTCTCAGAGTTGTAATAGAAGTACAATGGAAAATGGTAACGCAATTTCGTGGATCAATTGAGGTTAGACATTAACACCATTGAATGCCGGCTTAGTGGTCTGGAGGTTCACCTGAGAGTCTGGAGACCCTGTTCGGGATTATGGATGCTCATTTCTGAGGAGTCCCACAATAGAAAGAAACGATCGTTCAGTGCTTTCAGGGTTTCTATGTTAGTCTAACATTTCAATCAAAAACTTAATAATCTCCATAACCCTATACTGAAAATGTTTCACTCTTTTTGTCTTGTTATTAAATGAATGTATATCATTTAAGTACTGTGATTGTACATTCTCTAATTAATTCGTGTAATTTAATTTTGTCAGAAGAATGACGAGAAAAAAAGATGAACAAGGTCAAATAAAAAAAAATTTCATACCTTCACTGATTAACTAACTTTGGAGGGTTAGCATTTTGAAAAGTAGATCATTACAAGGCACCATGACTACTGAAAAGAAATCAGGTTAAATGAAATATAAATTTGCGATTTAGATTAGTGAAACATTTTGGGTTTTTTTTCAATTTTGTAAAATGTTTTCTTTTTCTCAGCAGAAAACAAGGTTAAATGGTGTCGTTCAATTGAGCTGTAAATGTTTTGATGAACGTTAATAATTTGTGATCTTGGGTAAAAAAGAAACATTGAAAATCAATCATTCCATTTTACTTCTTATTTTTTAAAAACTTTATGGGTATTATGAATGATCTATGACGAACATTTTGATTTTTACAAGCTATAACCGAAGGTCCTGGGTACGAGACCCACCACGGGGGAGTTCCATACTAGAACGAAATAGAAATTGATTGGTTTCAGGTTTTCACTGATGGTCTAGTTTAGATCGACTCGTAAATTCAACTATTAAAATTATTACAATCTCTACAAATTCCTATTCGGAAATTGGCATCAATTTGAATTCATTTAGAAAATTTATTCTCTGCCAAGTTAAATATTATTATCAGATGGGTCGTGTGGATATGATAGTAATTTCAATGGTTTAAATCATGATTCAATTGAAGCTAGACCACCATGGAGAACCTGGAAGCAGTGGACGGCCGTTTCGTCTTATTGTGGGACGCCTCAGCAGTGCGCATCCACAACCTCGCTTCTTGCAAGATTCGAACCCAGGACCCATTGGTTTCGCGCGCGAACACTTAATATTATTTTCAACTATAATTATAAACTTATACCATTTTGACTTGAAGGAACAATATTTACTTGTACAATCAAAACTATGAAAAGAAATAAACAATTTTCTAGTTGTTGTTAAGTGTCATGCTATAATAATAATTTGGTCACATTGAATCGAATTCACCAATCACAATACATGGTTTTTTTTATTATTTTCATTAACTTAAGTGTAAATAAATGAAGTATTTACAACTCTAATCAATTACATTTTAATTCTTTTATTATGTACATACAAGACAACTTTATTCTATGTATTTTATTTATTTGAACACATAAATATTGGTACAAAGGGGCATCGACTACATATGCACCATATAAGTCACTTGATTTTGTTTGAGAGTTGGAATACTGACCGGATGCCCAGAGCAAAACAGGTGGTTCTTTTACAGGGTCAAATCCGGAGCCCTCGACCTAAAGGTTTAATTCACAAGGCAATGGGGAAACGTCAAGAGATACAGTCTCATGGTAGCCGATGATCAACAATAGGTTCATACTCCATTTATTCCTTCAGGATACTGCAGCCCATGTTCACACCATTGGTTTGCAATCAGGATTTTCCAACTCCCCTAGGTGGACACTGTGTTCACCAACCAGGATAAAACTTCAGACATTAGCTTTTCTTCCTCTCGATTTTGTAAACAACAACTCTACCACGAGAAGTCAGTGAGTAGGGATTCCTTGACAGTGGCTGAATACACGTGGCCATGGGAGAGCATTACGAGAAGAAAAGCTAACTCTCCTCACCCTAGGTTGTACCAGAGGAAGTAAATTAACTATTTAATGAATGATCAGCTACGTTTATTATCTTTCAAATTAGACTAAGTGGTTTTCTCCCTCAAACTGCTTAACCAAATATTAAACAGTATTTTAACTAGTTAATCAACATCAAACAGATAAACTGAATGCATCACTGTAAAAATTTGTTTGAATCTTCAATTTTGGAATTCATATGTTGCGGTTGGTTTACTATGGATTACTTTGTGTTACATGTGTGTTATCAGTGTGAATGTTAATCCTCGATTTTTACCAACAACTAATGTAACTATCAACATAATATTGAAATTACAAAGTCAATAATTTTAAAATAAATTAAATAAATACATCAGCTTGATGACTTGTAAGGTAGCACGGCTTTTAACATATCAGCTTCTATCGACATTTAACCAAGTAAACGGAATACAACATATTAATAATATCAATGGTTGAGATCATGAGTCCATTAAAGCTAGACCACTGTGGAAAATTCAGAAGCACTGGACGGCCGTTTCGTCCTGTTGTGGGACTCCTCACCCGTTTGCATCTGCGATCACGCCTCGCGAGATTCAAACCCTGAACATATCAGTCTAGCGTGCGAGTGCTGAACTACTAAACCACTGACCGGCATTCAATCGACTCATGATCTCAACTATAGAAATTACTAAAATATCCAAAAACCCCTTCTGATATTATTACTAGTTAAAATAATCTATTCGATTTTCCAAGTCAGTGGCTATTGTTAACTCGGTAAATACTGAGTTAAAGTTTGAAGCAAAGGACCTTGAATTTGAATCCTATTGTGAAAATTAACAATATCAAGAAGGTGCATCCAGTCAATAAGTTCTTAATAAGGTAAAACATTCGTCCTTTATTCCACTACTAAGTGCTATTTACTTAATTCATAAAAGTATCTTATTAAATGTTTGAAGTATAAGTGTACAAATATAAAATCCTTGTTTATGCTGATTAATGGTTGACGCATTGATCAACTCGTAGCCAAAAAAAAATAAGATTTCCTAGTGAAATATTTTTTCTAATTACAAACTGTATAAAGGGAATATTGAATAAATCGAATGATAATTGTCGTTAATTTACTATCATGGAATCTAAAAAGATTAAAGGTTTATGCACTTTTAGAAAAATGTGTAATTTTTAGGGCAGTTCAGTTTTTAAATATTTTTTAGAAGTCTATTTCTTGAGGTTTCGCGCTCTTTGGGATGGATCATTTAGTTACCGATGAAACATAGTTAAATAAATATTCGAGACTCAGTAGCTGAGTGGATAAAAGTTAAAGAGAACGGTACTGGATTTGAGTCCTAGAGTGAATATGAACTCTTAGGTGAAGGCACATCAAATTGACGAGTCACAAATAAAACGAAATTCATTTCCTGAATTCCATTGCTAGCCACTATCTATCTTTTCTTATAATCCTTGTGACTTACTGGCGATATTGAGGCGATCCGTACAAGATACATATATGTCAACAAGAGTCCTGAACATCAATGTAAACATTCAAACAAACAATAGAAGTTGAAATAAAAATTCGCCACATTGCACAAGCTAATGGCTATCTGAACTCAATGGATAAGTGGATAACGCAATAGCGTTTTGAGCGAAAATTATTTGTATTGAGTCTCGAAATGAACATCAACTTTGAGATGCAGGTACATTCAGCTGACGAGTCCGAAATAGGACGAAATGCATTTCTTGGATTCCACTGCTAGCCACAATCTGTCGTTGCTTACATATATATCCAGATGTACCTTCGAAAATTCTTCGTTATTTCATTGAAGTATTGAAATCATGAGGATAATTTCAAATTTAGGTGAGTGTTTTTGATGTTATCATGGTTACTGAGCCAAATGGTTCGAATTTGAAGTGTTTACTTTCGTTTTGAACAACATCATCAGAAGCTACTCCATGTGGAATTTATCTTTTAAGTTATTCTATAAATATTACATTAGTTCATTTTGGTTACCTTGTCTATGATTAGTAATTATCTTTGGTTATGTTTTTTATATTTGTAATTGTATTGATCTTGACTTTAAAAATACCGAGAACGTCTACAACCATTCCACTTAAATGAAATTGAAAATAATGAATATTGAAAACAAACTAGTATTATCATCGAGAGTAAAAAAGCTCAATCCGTTTCACCTTATAAAAAAAAGTTCAAAAAGGACAGTCACTATGAATGTTAGAATGAATAATGATGAAAAACCACTATAAATAAGACTAATGAAAAGCACTGATAGAATTGATTAAAAGCTCACGTTTGCAAGAAGTACGACCTGAAGGTATCGTCTAAATGTATAGTGAAAG
Source organism: Schistosoma margrebowiei (assembly GCA_944470205.2). NCBI lineage: Eukaryota > Metazoa > Platyhelminthes > Trematoda > Strigeidida > Schistosomatidae > Schistosoma > Schistosoma margrebowiei. The sequence continues at coordinate 9,461,665 of OX104027.1, forward strand.
CTGTGCATTTAAACAATCTAACCCAGAATACACAGTTCAACAGAAAACTGAATATCTTAGTTAATAAAACAATTACTTACTTACGTCGGTTTTCTCTCATGGAAGAGCACAGGTTTCCTATCTATCCAACTGTGTTCAAGTGAATACCTTCCAGTTGTTTAATGTGTCATTCATCCTTTTAATGTCTGCTTCCAATTTTCGACTTTGTATGTTCTTCATTCTTCCTCTTTTCCGTTTCCCTTCAAAATTCCAAATTAGTGATTCCATTTAGTAACCTCTACTTCCAATGTCTTCAACTAATTTCCTCTTTAGTTGAAAGCTGGTTTATCTTATCAGACAGTACGCTTTTGTTGATGGTATCTAATTAACGGATATTAAGTCTCTTATGTAGACAATTTGTTTATCAATACTTGTACATTTTTAGTGAGTATTGTCGTCGTTATTCAAATTTCAGTTCTGCATATAACGGAACTATCTTGACGTTCCCTATTGAAATGTAAAATGTATAGAAGAAGTATCATATAGACATTATTACATTTTAAAGTATCATTTACATCAAAAAAATGTACTTTTCTTTTCTTTTTTTTAAACAATAAACCATGAAACGTTATACAAAACTGTTAAACGTTTTACTAAAAAAAAAAGAAAAAACTTGTCGAAATGTTTATTTTTCAAATGTTGTCATAGCAACTATCTTTTTTTTAATGTTTTTTATTTTATGGAAAATCAATCATTTTGATAAACAACAAATATCATTGATGTAAGTCAACAAATTGTACATATTAGAATAACAATAATAGATTTTTGACTTATTTTATTACATATATCATATATACCTACCACAATGTATTTGTTTTCCATTGAGATATAATAAATGGACAAGTGTATTACAATTATGTATTTGATCTAAATGTCTATCATTTATATAGTCTATACAATTGTATATATATATATTGATAAGAAATAATAGATAATGGTTAGCAATGAAAATCAGGGTCATGTGTTTCGTCCTATTTATGATTCGTCAGCTGAATATACTTTCAAATCAGTGTTGATGTTTATATTGAATTTAAGTAAATCATACAATGAAAAGAAATGATATCAGAATTTGGATTAAGTTTGATTTGGTTATTTATTTATTCTGCAATATGTCACGAAACGTCAGAAAATCTAATTTTTCTACTGATTGGAATATTACAAATATATTATATATTTATAATAACAGGAGGGTTTTTGTGGATATTGTAGTAATTTCAATGATTGAGCTCATGAGTCTGGAAGCACTAGATAGCCGTTTCGTTCTGTTGTGAGACTGCTAAACAGTACGCATCCACGATCCTGTCTTGCGAGATACGAACACGGGAGCGCGAGCGCTTAACCATTAAACCATGATCTCAACCATTGTAATTACTATAATATCCACAAAAACACTTCTGATATTAATCAACATATGCTAACTGGTGACTGGTATTTTTTTTGAAATTCCATTGAGAAGCAGTGACCAGTGGTGTTCAACCGGGTCTGTTGTGAGATATTAACTCACTGAAGACAACGGTGGACGTTGGCGAAATTTCTTGGATTGGTTAAAATTAGACATTAACACAATTGAATTCTGGCGGACTCAGTGATCTAGAAGTTAAGCGTTTGCCCGCTCGACTGATAGATCCTGGGCTTGAATCTCATGAGGCAGGATCGTGGATGTGCACTGTTGAGGAGTCCCACGATATGAAGATATGATCATCTAGTGCTTCCAGGTTTTTCACGGTGGTCTAGCTTCAACTGACTCATGAACTCAACCATTGAAAAGATATAACTTGATCTCTATTCAATATTTAAACTGACTGTCTTGAGTTCACTGTATTTCACTAAAATTATTATTAAAAAAACTAAGACTGTTACATAACTCGAAAGTCTTTCGAAGTGTTTTCAACTTAACACACATTGTTTATAAATAATATTGCTTATGAATTATTTAATTGTAGATAATATTCCATATTAGTAATAATATTTTTTCAAAGTGTTATATAACTAAATAGACTAAACGATCAACCACATAATTAAGTAGTATATTAGAATAAGCTATAATTACTTCCTTCAATGTGTGAACTTTCATAATTGGTTGATCAGCAGGCGGTGATCAGTGTCATGTGTGTCAAGTCCTTCTTAGTGCAGATCGAATGTTATCCACCAAGTTGCAAAGTGATCACTAGTCTAGGTGACCCGATACTGCGTGCACTATGTTGAGATAAAATGGTGATTGAAGGTGGTCAACAAGAAACCCTGGACCCGGGTTTCGTGCTACTTGGCACTCGTCAGCAAGGTGTAACTGTAATCTTGAGGGAACTGGTGCTCCCTGACGGATTCGATCCCGTGTCAGCCAGCTTCGCAGACTTTACCACCGGGCTGTCCGGGCCGCGACTGACCTCTTGTAGGACTGAGATGTAATCACAATTGATTGATCACTGGATGGAGATCAATGTCATGTGTATCAAGTCCTTCTTATACATCGTATACTTTATTTTTCTTCATATTAACATACACAGTATATTTTTTAAAGGAAATTCACATTAATTGTTAAACACTTAAAGAAAGATTGTTGATTGACAACTTTTGAATTTAGGGAAAAACAAAACCTGTAGTATCGTTAGCTTGGAAACAACACATTAAAGTGCATAATTACAATCAAAATATATTTGTTATTTTGTACCTAGATATATTATGATAGTGTGGTGTGGGTTATCTATATCCATATCAATACTTTATAACGGTGGTCAGGCAATAGAATGTATTTCAGCAGAAGGTCGATAAGGAAATAACGAAAACGGAATGTTATTGGTATGAAAAAGCATAAACAATGAAATCTGAGACAATGGACTGATATTTACAAAGGAACAGTTAAATTTGAGACGATGGAGTGATTAGCTATTTACTATATGATTCTCAGATTTTATTGAGATGCTCTATAATTTCGTGTTAAATACATTTGACTGACCCCACTGGTGTTCTCTTCACTACAATAGTATGTACTTATTATATGCTCATACTGGAACAGTTCTCATGGAGAGTATGAAATAGATAACTGTATTTGTATCATTTTGTAATTTAATCAGTTTGTAATATAAATGAACGATTATTCACATTTAGAATATGTGAATGCCAATGTAAAGTAGTTCTAATTAGAATACCGTAGTTTATGTCAATGTTTTATAAAGCTTATGATGAGTTTAAATAAGAAAGGTTGATTTAGCGATGAGTTCTCTTTTCGGTGGATTCATTTTCAACTCTGTACAATACCATATGTATAAGCTTATTTTTCAGAATGATAATAATTATAATAATAATGATAATAAACGTCTGTGAAACATGGTCATAGTAACATAAAACAAAAAGATGTATCAGCATGTATAAGCATGGTAACCAATAATCCTTTGATTGTTAAGGGCTTAAATATTCATCATAAAGATAGATACATAAATTATCATTGGGAAACGATGGTTCAACATGTTGAAATCGAAACTAAGTGTTAACAAAAAGATCATAGGAATAGAACTAAACCAACTTGGTGTAAAAGGTTTAAGAAGAAGATGGAAGGAAAAGCAGATGGCTGTAAAGGAAGAAGAGTATGAAGAAAAAAGAAAAAAATTATGAGACATTCAGACCATGGTTTTCCAAGATGTAGGCTATTGCTTCGGCAATGCTAAGAAGATTCAATATAATTACTTTTGGAAGACTTCTACTTACCTTGTAGATGTCTTTGAATGAAGAATTCGTCTTGATTGGTCATAATTTTGATTATTAGGAGCCATAAACAAATGTAATTATTAACTCTATTGTTATTTGTAAATACATTCTGAAGCTAAAATTCAATGCCTGTTTGATCCTTCATTCTTCATCTACTCATATTTAGTGAATATTTCAAAGCATGACTTCTTTCACAAAAGTGGTAAATAAGAAAATTGATGTATAATGTGTTATATCTGTTTATTTGATATGAGTGAATTCATCTCTTACATTAAAGTCTTGATGATGTAAATTATAACTCAAATCTACAACATTTGTAATTAGAAACAGCGTGACTATAATTTATGAACGAACCAATAAGGTATAAGATAATAGGCCTCGAATATTGGAGTGAAATTCACTCAACCAATTTGATTAAATAGTTTTGGCATTATAGTTGATTTCAGTTCGTGATGAATACCCGAAATCTAATTCCTAACGTTAATTATCAACTGTAAAACAATCTCAATTCCTCAAACAGATTTAGAACCCTCATTTGGTCATAGATATTAGGTGAACACTCTCAAGGTCAGTTTAGCTTAACTCAAAGGTCGTCCATAAATTATAGTCTCATCTTAGAAACTCATCATTTTTATTCTACAATACTACTATATCATTTCATTACGGATTAATATGAATAGTGATGATAATCTTTCTTTTTCTTAAAAAAAATATACTTGACAACTATTATTATTATTGTTTAATAAATAATGACGATATACCTTTAAGATGAATAGTTTAAGTGATGTTACTTATTATAAATGGAATAGTTGCATTGATAAACATCATTTCAAGCTCTTAATTTTCAAGAGTCCTACTGTAAAACAACAACAAGAACAATTATCTATTCATTATTAATACTTAATAACACTTTAACTAGACTAAATTAACTTTAAAATATACACTATTGAATTTTACAACATAGTTTGAAAGTGCATTATTTTGATGATAATGTTGTAGTGTTTGCTACTCATTTCGACTGATATATAAGTAGTATGTATCACTTATCGAAAGTAGAGTGTCTGGCAGTAGAAGGTTAAGTAGATCAAACAAAAAAGAAATGATTGGTGTGAAAACGAAGGAACAATCAAGTCTGAGACGATTGACTGATATTTTGTAAATGAATTATTTGCTGTATAGTTCTCAAATTTTACAATGATGTTCGGTAATTCGTTTGTTCAGATATATTCGATTATCCTCACTTGTGTTCTCGCTCACTACATTTGATGTCGCTGTCAGTCAGGAGGGTGGAGGGAGGGTACTGTTATGCATATGCCAATGCGAGCTTGCAATTTAGGTGCTAGTTGGTGTGGTATGCGCTACTTATATCGACATAAGTATTATATAATGGAGATCGAGGACGAACGAACGGGAACAGAAAGCGATTGCTATAGAAATGCATGAACAATGAAGTGTGAGACTACTGACTGATATTTGCAAAAGGAACAGTCAAGTTTACGACAATTGATTGACATTTTGCAAGTGAAGTATTTACTGTATGATTCTCAGAGTTTACCAAGATGTACTGTGTCTGAATGCTTTCGATTATCTTCACTTGCGTTCTCATTCACATAAGTAAAACATAATTCAATGTTATTTCTGCAAGTTATTTGTTTCAAAATAAACAAACATTTTTTCATCTTCCATCTCCGTTTTTAAAGAAAAAAAAACAGCTTTTCAGACTACATTTCATATTCAGTTGATATTTTTACATAGAATTCAGTGTCTTAGATTAGTTTTTATTAATCACTATACATGCATATAACTCCGCCTATAGCTCTCCTAGAGTTACTGCCGGTACCAAGCCCGGGTAAAGGAGGCGTGTTGGGCATGGAGTTAGCGACCCCATCCCGTAGAAAACTAACTCGCTAAAAAACGCCAAGTATACACGTATATATATAAATGTAGATATACACTAGTCATTCATGTCTCTTTTGATAAGGTATGTACCAATAAATATATAAACAATAATATATCATACTATAGAATATAATTTATGATAGAGTTAAATGGAAATATTAAATAATAAACTATGGCTGCAATCAAACGCTATTTGATTTCGTAAACATGATAGTCAGCCTAGTAACCAAACAGAATGAAGCGGGAATTATTATATCCGTCATCTTTGTAAGCAATGGCTGTCGGCTTTTCTTCGTTCTTTGCCTTTTCAGCTACTTTCTTTGGGTAGCTACATAATTTAATGTTTCAGTGTAATATTCTAAATCTTGATCCCAGTTTTCTTCAATTCAGCATTGTTTTCTGGAATTTTGCTGCTGCTACTCAAATCAATGAATTTCTTCAAGCAAACTGGCTAGTCTTATGTTAGAAAATGTTAGTCCGCTTTGTTTTGAGTATTTATTTTTAGGTAAAATAAGTGTTGCTGCCTCATGTGACTCTAGCTGTCTATGACTTGGGATATCATTTCAGTATGTAATGAACGTACTATGTAACTCAGTCGAACATGGCGAATAAAAATTACAACCAGAGTAAAATTCACAGCATAATCTAGTTATTTAATATAAAAAAAATACATTATAACATGACAAATTCTATGGTTACATTAATGTGGACATGACCATTATTACACTGGGCGATACAATAAGTTTACATGGAAACGTTGCGTGTCAATCCACCTTAAACTTATATTAAACATTTTTTAAATGAAGCGCATATTTTTTTGTTTAAAAAAAACAATGATCACTGTTCAATATACATCTTCATATTGTATTTTACAATATAAAAAAAATGTAAATTTTATTGTGAATACATAATAGAGATTAGATTGAATATGTATTTGAATTGTATATTCAATGGTGATAAATCATGAAGAAACAAATGGACTACCATGTAACTTAGTAAAATATCTAAAATAGAAATAAATTGTTTAATATTTTGTGGATTCTTTCTTTTTTTGTTTAAGGCATATATATATATATATATATATATATATATATATATATAGAGAGAGAGAGAGAGAGAGGGAGAGAGAGGGAGGGAGGAGGGGGGGAGAGAAAAGATAGTTTGTTACACGGATAAACGTACCAAATTTATGAGAGAGAGAAATGTAATTTACAACTGTAGTAAATAAAATAAATAATCCAGGAATCCGTTAACGTTTTATAAACTATGGATATATATATATATATATATATATATATATATATCCACAAATATCGGTTTATTTGTACATAATTGATTGCATTGACGAATTTTGATTTAGTAATTTGTAGTTTTGTTGAATTCCTAAGATTCGTATTTGTGGTGAATACATTTCTAAATAGTCTTGTAGTGATTATTAACGATCCCGCGCCCCGCGAGATTCGAACTCAGGACCTATCAGTCTAGCGCCAGGCGCTTAACTAACTAGACCACTGAGCCGGCATCTAATGGTGTTAATGTCTAACTTCAACCAATCCACGAAATTACGCCACCATACACCATTGTCTTCAGAGAGCTCATATCTCACAACACACCTGGTTGAACTGCACTCGGTAACGGCTTCTCACTAGAGCTCCAGAAGTATCTCTTGAAGTTAGTCACTAGTGAGCAGTTGATTATGATCAGAATGGGTTTTGTGGAGATTTTAGAAATTTCACAGATTGAAATCATGAGTCAATTGAAGCTAAATCACCATGGAGAGACTGGAAGCACCGGAAGGCCGTTTCGTTTCAGTGTGGGACCCCACAGCAGTGCGATCCCGCCCGCAGGTTTCGAACCCAGAATATGTCGATCTCACACGCAAAACCTTAAACTCTAGACCATCGAACCGGTATCCAGCGGTGTTAACATCTAACTCCAAGCAGTTCAAGAAATTTCGCCCTTCTGATAATGAACATCATCTGCTTACTAGTGACTGGATTTAAGATGTATTTTTTGGAGTTTTAGTGAGAAGCAGTGACCAATGGAGTTCAACTGTATCTGTGGTGCGATAGCAACTCACTGAATACAATGGTGGACGGTGGCGCAATTTCGTGGATTAGTTGAATTTAGACTCAGTGTACTAGAGATTTAGCGTTCGCGTGTCTGACCGATAGGTCCTGGATTCGAATCACACGGGCAGGGTCGTGGTTGTGAACTGCTTGGAAGTCCCATACTAGAACGAATTGGTCATCCAGTGCTTCTAAGATTTCCTTATTATTCTAGCTTTAATTGACTCATGAATTCAACTATTAAATTAGATTGTTTACAAACTATTTCTCATATAATATTGATATGCTAATGAATGTCTCCACAATTTAACTGATAGAAAATATCTCATTATAAAATGTAAATTTCTTTATAAATATTAGACAATTTTATAATGTTATTCATGGACTGAAATTAGCTATAAGTACTTACATATTCTATAAAAAGAAAAGCTTTAATCATCTCTTATTACATATTGATGTTACCTGCTTGCTTATGTACCACAACCAGATGTATCTTATCATTTAATTTTAATATTAGGCTAATATAGTAATCATGATGGTAATAATGACTATGATCAATATCACTTACTGTTAATTAAAAACAATTTTGTCATCAGTTAAGATGAACAACAAACTACATTAGTTATACTAAAGAGAATGATATATTTCTACAATATCTTAGCGTAAATGTAACAGGATTAGTGTTATGAAACTATTCTGGTTGAATACAGATGAATACACACTACTAAGGAGTCGCATACTAGGATGAAATGACCGTCTAGAAGTTCCACGTTTTCAATGATAGTAAGGCTTAGATCTGTAGTGGCTTTGCTTCATCAATCAATTAACTCGATAATCGTTATAATATAAATCTTACCAGTGTTTGCAATTAGAAGGCAAAGAGGATTGACAACTACAATTTATTAGACGATAGCGTAGATCACAATGCTAAAAGTACATCAAGCGAATTTGAAGGCGAGAGGCGAATATGTATATACGAGCAAATAAAGAGGCAAATTTATAGTCAAATTGCATAAGGACACAGCAAGGCAAAGCAAAGGCTAATAATAGGAGTTGAGTACCTACAAACATGAGGGAAAAAATGAGTCATTTAATGATATTTAAGCGATCAACATTTTAGATTCTGTCATATGATTTAGTGTTCATAACGGTACAGCGAAATAGACGAATGGTTACTGTTGTAAGTAACCATAATCAAAATTGGTTGTAGGATAGGTGGTATTGATCGACTTATGAATTCAACTATTAAAATTACCACAATCTCTGCAAAACCTCCACTCTGAATACAAATTAACAAGATCAAAGTTATATCATATTTTCGAAAAAATGATACTTCACTCTTAAAGGTATAGCTTGTACGAATTCCATTAACCATGAACTGTAATTCAAAAAAACAAGATGCATATTCATATACTTCTTTAGTATTCCATAGATAAGTAACTAATATATTTTTGGTAGATTTAAGTAAGTTAAAGAAGCATGTTACCCTGAGTAACAAACTAGGCAAGTACTATAGAGACATTCAGTTGCGAGTACCAAGATTAACATTACTGACTGTATTACAACATTTCATAATGTAATCTTAAAATTTTTAATCGAGTTTCCATATAAAAAGATTTGCACGATAGTATAATGAAAATATATTGTTTGTGTACTTTTTCTTATGATTCTAGTATAATCTTTCTATATGTATCATAATGAATTGTAATGATCTATCAGTTGTTCAGTTACTTAGTGTTAATCTAATTCCATCGATTAAATACTTATTTGGTCACTTCTCGAAGTGGTGCTAAGATAGTCTGCAGGAAATCGTCAGTTTTTACGAGGATTTACATCTACTATGGAGTATCACTTGTAACTTGCTAACAAACACCACTTGACACGTAATCAATATCCGAATTCTCATGTTAACAATCTCCAATACGTTAACACATCATGATATTACCATGGGGATTTGTAAAGTTTGTAATATTTTCATAGTTGAATTCACGAGTCAAGTTCCAGATTATGACGAAACGGCCATTTAGTACTTCTACATTTTTAATGACAGAAGTATAACTAGAGATCATTATCATCATATGATAGAACAGTGCATATATATTGAAGTTAATAATAATTTATACCGTGTTCAATCCAGTATGAAGAACAACTATCAATAAACAAAATAAAAGTGAATTGACTTAAATTTAATTTATACGTTTTAAAATAACAATGAACTGACAGAGAGGCGCATAGAAACCCCAATCCCAGCATCTGCAATAAAACAGTTAATTCTTAGATGCACAATGAATGTACAATTCAGATTTGACAACGAATACTATAGATAGATAGATGGAGTTGCCATGGGATCACCATTGGGCCCTCTACTGGCTGATATTTTCCTTGCAAAACTGGAAAAGGGATCACTTAAAAGCATAATTAGCCATTTACCAACTTATTATCGCTATATAGACGACACCTTCATAGTACTTGAAAAAGAAAATGATAAAGACATTTTACTTAATACATTTAATAACGTTCATCCATCAATTAATTTTACATCAGAAGATGAATAGAACGACAGCATATCATTTCTAGATGTTGAACTAAAAAGAAGAGCAGACGGAACTTTAAAAAGAGGGGTACACAGAAAGTCTGCAGCAGGACAATACACTCATTTACATAGTGCAGTTCCAATCAGATACAGAAGGAACTTGATAAAGATCTTGACACATCGAGCTAGAATGATTTGCTCTGAAGACACCATTCAAGAAGAATTGAATAATATTCGAAACCTACTTAGTATGAATGGGTATCCCATGAAATTCATTGACAAACATATGATGGAGAAGAAAACAAGGACAAAGATACTCACCGTCCATAAGAAGGTACTATTCATAAAACTACCATTCATAAATGACACCATTGAAGAAATCTTGACTCAGAAACTAAGAAGAGCCGTACAAAAAACATTTAATAGCTCAATTCGTACCTTCTTTATTTGCCAAATGGCAAAATGGGAATTTTTATTATATTAAATTTAATTAAAAACTAAATAATAACAAACTAAATTGTTTAATAATTAAAGAAACCACCTAACTGCATCACAAGGAAAGTTCTCACATCGAAACTTCAAAGCCAAAGGAAAAGAGGAATACCAAAGAACACATTACACCGAGAAATGGAGAGACATGAGAGAAACGAACAACAATTGCATAGAACTAGAAATGAAGGCCCAGGACAGTGTGGGTTGGAGAATGCTGGCTGGCGGTCCATGCTCCATTGGGACTAAGAAGCGTAAGTAAGTAAGTAAGTAAGTAAGTAAGTAAGTAAGTAAGTAAGTAAGTAAGTAAGTAAGTAAGTAAGTAAGTAAGTAAGTAAATTGTTTAATAACATTCTAACCTATGTATGAACGATATTTAAAAGATAATTATAGTGATGGAATGATTATATACTGTACATATGATCAATATATATAAATCAAAGTAAATCAAACTTTTCGTTATCTGGCCTTATCTATTTCTTGTCAATAAAACCGCTACATATATGATGAAGAGTGTTATTTTCATTCATTGAAATACAAAACAGTCTATTCTCCCTTCTTACAAAACAAAATAGTTTTAAAAAAGACTAAAGAATAATGATTTATTTTGACAGGAGATATATGTTATGATCTATTGGGATCTTAGGTATGTTTCAGCCAATTGTTTGTGTTATGTAGTTGTCAGTGATTTTATTCGGTATTTTGTTCATGTTTATTTATCAAAAAGAGAAAACAAACAAAATTGTTTTGCACAATATGTCAATTTCTACCGGGAAAGACCAATTTCACTAATGAGAATTATGAACTTGAAAAGAAATAAGTAGGTAAGTAATTAGACATTTTCATTTCAATAAAGTAAAATTGAATAATTTGATTTGTTTTGGTATTGTTTGCTTGTATATTCACATTGTTGTTTAGGACTTAAATTGGTAGATGTGCATACTGTGCATATTGTCTTGCTACACAAGTATCATAAGCTAAGTGATTATTTAAACTTCACAGATGATCTAGCTCTTCTATCACACACGCAAAAACAAATGTAGGAGAAGACGACCAGTGTAGCAGCAGCCTCAGAAGCAGTAGATCTCGATATACCCAAAGAGAAAAGCCAAGATTCATCGATACAACACAGCATGCAACAATCCAGTCACAATTGACGGAGAAGATTTGGAAGATGTAAAAACCTTTACATATTCGGTCAGCATCATTGATGAACATGGTGGATCTGATGCAGATGTGAAAGCGCGTATCGGAAATGCAAGAGCAGCATATTTACAACTGAAGAACATCTGGAACTTAAAACAACTGTCAACCAACGCCAAGTTCAAAATTTTCAATACAAATGTCAATACAGTTTTACTGTATAGGGCGGAAACCTGGAGAACTACGAAAGCCATCATTCAGAAGTTACAAGTGTTTGTTAGCAGCTGTCTAAGTAAAACACTTTGGATCTTTTGCTCAGATACTATCAGCAAAAACCTACTGCGGGAGAGAAGAAACCAGATCACAACAGCGAAAAAAATCAGGAAGTGGATAGAACACACAATGAGGAAATCACCCAACTGCATCACAAGGCAAGTTCTCACATGGAATCAACAAGGTCAAAGAAAAAGAGGAAGAACTAAGAACACATTACACCGAGAAATGGAGAGACATGAGAGAAATGAACAACAGTTGTATAAAACTAGAAAAGAAGGCCCAGGACAGTGTGGGTTGGAGAATGATGGTCTCGGCCTATGCTCCATTGGGAGTAAAAGGCGTACGTTAGTAAGTAAAACGACAAGGAAAGTTGGATGGTAGCTTGTAATGCAATCCAGGACATGCATGTCGTTTTATTTCGGACTTGTCAGCTGGATGCACCTGCAACTCAGAGTTGATATACAGTCTGGAACTGGAATCCAGTGCCGTTTGCTTCAAACGCCATTACGTTATCCACCTACCTATTGAGTCCTGATAGCCACTTGATTGTACAATGAGGTGAAGTTCAAATACGCTTGGTATTATTTGCTTGTTTCTTCGCATTGTTGTTTATGACAGCCATTAACCAATCTCTTGTTGGCATATATTATCAGGACTTAGTAGCTAAGTGAATAGCGTGATATCTTTTGAAGCGAATTGTACTGGGTTCGAATCCCGGAGTGAACATCAAATCCGAGATGCAGCTACATCCAGCGAACGAATCCCAAATATTTTTGTTTGAGATCATGAACCAATTGATGTTAGACCACCATTGAAAACCTGGAAGCACTGGACGGCCGTTTCGTCCTATTGTGGGACTCCTCAACAGTGCGTATCCATGATCCCGCTCGCGGGATTCGAACCCCGGATATATCAGTCTCGCGGGCGATCGCCTGACCTACTGGACCACTGAGTCGGCATCCAACGCTGTTAATGTCTAACCTCAACCATCCCACGAAGTTGCGTGACCATCTTGTATTGTACTAAAGTACATACCTGTTTCTACCCGACACGGATTAAATCCACTGGTTACGGTTTCTCACCAGAACTCCGAGAATTTTCTCATACACATCCTGGATTCCAATGCTAACCACTATCCATCTTTGCTTATCAATACATTTAATATTGATGATGATATTGACATTGAACTTTAAAATAGTTTATATAAAATATTGATGATTAGTGTGCAATTTGTTATATAAATGTCAAATAATTTCATATTTATTATATTCTTTTTGATAAACATTTGTTATCTTTTCAATGAATAGTTTACATGGCATATGATTGAATGAGAACAAACAAACAAACAAACTTTGAAAAGGGGAACATGATAAACTGCCCTGAAACTGAACTTTTATGCTTATATATTAATAAATAATATTGTATCAATAGTACTTTGCGTGTTCTTCACTTTAAATAGTTTATAAATGTGGCCTATTATTGTCATTACATTATTAGACCATCTGTTTAGTTTAGGATATAAGAATAAAGAAAACATTCATAGATTGCTTATTTATATAAATACTATTCATATTGAATAGGCGGATCAATAAAGTGAACTATTATACTTAGATGATTAGGTTAACAAAAATTCTGATAGATCCTTTGAAATAAACTATTTGAATGATTTGATAATTGAGATTGTTTATTTTTTCTTTAAAGAAATTTCGCTACATTTATAAGCAAAGATGTATAGTGACTAGCAATAGAACCTAAGACGTGCATTTCGTTCTCTTTGGGACTCGTCAGCTGAATGTACCTGTTGATGGTTAATTCCGGGACACTAATCCAGTACCGTTCACTTCAAAAGCCATCACGTTATCCACTTAACTACCGAGTCCTGATAGCCAACTGCTTGTGCAATCGGGTGAAGTTTTAAATTCACTTGGTGTTGTTTACTTGTATCTTCCCAATGTTATTTAGGACGTAATTGATCATTTAGTACTACGTTAGAATCCCATAGTGAACATCAACTCTGTGATGCAGGTACATCCAGCTGATGAGTCCCAAATAAAACGAAACGCATGTTCTGGATTCTACCTCTAGTCACTATCCAACTTTGTTTATAATGCCTGTGATTTAATTGTATTCCTCACAGAATGCACATATACCAATAAGAAAGTGATCTATTGCAGTTCTAAACAACAATGGAAAGATACAAGTAAAGAACAACAAATGAATTTATTTCTTTAAATTGTTTAAAACTATAAATAGGGTTATTGATATAAGCAAAGATGGATAGTGGCTAGCAGTGGAATCCGGAACGCGCATTTCGTCCTGTTTGGGACTCGTCAGCTGGATGTACCTGCATCTCATAGTTGATGTTCACTCTGGGATTCGAGCTCAGAACCGTTCACTTCAAACGCCATTGCGTTATCCACATAGCTACTGAGTTTTGATAGCCACTTGCTTGGGTGAAAAAATAGCATTCTATACTTTGATTTGATCTGTATGAACGCAATGGAATTCATTCACTCGTTAGTATTGATCTCGTAAAACACCACTAATATAAGGAGCGAATAGTTTATGAAGAAATACACAGTGTCAAAAACAGTAAACAACTTTTAGGTAACTTGGACTTATTCGTTAAATTGCGAAGACCTTTTAGTTAAGTAAATAGTAAAATAACATTGTAGAAATTTTCTACAGTTTTAAAATGTATCAAGTCCAGTAAACGTGTATAAATTTGAATAAAAATCACTCAATTACTCAGCGTAACTCCGCCTGAAGCCCCTCTGGCTTTACCGTTCTTGAGTTCTGCCCAATTTATTAATTACAGTCTCCTACATTCACTGTCATTTTTGGCTAGATCTTGTACAAATGTAGTTTTCTACTTTGTGGTGTGATGTGATCTCTTTGGTTTGTATACAAACTCAATATGTTTGAAATGCATGACTCATACTGTGGAGGCTGAGATTGGTGTTCTAGACTGCTCGTAAGTGTTTTATGCGTCATTAGTCCGGTCGGCAATTCAGTGTTCTCTAATTGGAGGTATCATAATGTTATATATTAATAAGGGCACAAGGCCTCTAGGTTTAAAACGTGTATATGTAAAAACTCTTGAATTTTAAATCTACATTTTGTTTGTGACATTGAATTCATCTTGGTTAAGCATTTGTGTCAGCAATATTTTGAATGTATTCCAATCAGTACGAATTCACTGTTTCGAACCCTGTTAATTTTGCTTATTCAGTTTACAAGTAAATTAATAATAGAGACAAAGTGTTCAGTATTTTTTAAAAAATATTTTAATAATAGATAGTGTTGTGGTGCGTGCTACTCATATTGATATAAGTAGCATATAACGCGAGTCAGGAATGTAATGTCTGGCAGCAGAACATGGGGAAGATCAAGAAAGGAAGAGCGGGAATATAAAGCAATTAGTATGGAAATGCAAAAACAATGGAGTCCGAGACAGTTATTGAACATTTTGTAAATTAGATATTATAGTATGGTTATTCTATTTTACCAACTCTGTAAGTTAGTGATAAATATAATTCGGTTGTCCTCATCTGTGTTCACCTATGGTTTGACATACATTCTTAAGGACGGTTGCGAATGTTCGCCACGATGACTTGGAACATTCTGAGGTCTGCATAACGTGATGTGTATCTCACATCCCTAAACTAAGTTATAAATGATTTTTTTAAAAGTATACGCTTCAGTCTTAAAAAAATGAGTTGTTTATGAGCCAAACTTAATTACATGGTTAAACAGAGTGAATTTCCAACGACAACGATAAAAACACTCCTACATACAACCTTGTTAATTGCGTTCCACATTTTAAACGGAAATGGTGAATTTTACGTCATGTACAAAGATTTGAGATTAGCTGACATGTATAAGATGTTTCAAACGGGAACAGCTTCACTCGAACACCATTTTAGTTGAAATATAAATGATATCGTACAGATGATAAAATGCTCATTTTTCAAATGTGAAATATTTTTGAACTTGGAGCTTTTAATGATTCCATCCTAATGAATTTTCATCCCCCCCTAAGGTGTATTTATTGAAACTATCTAACGAATAGGTTAAAATATAAAGTATCCTATACTAGGACGAAATGACTATGCTGTGCTTCCAGGTTTTCCATGATGGTCAAGCTTCAGTTGATTCAATAACTCAACTATTAAACTAAAAAGTAGCAAAACAATCTTATATTCATATTTGTCGAAAGAAAATCATGAACAGTTGAACGAAGACAACATTTTTTTGTTGATGATCTTTTGACAAAGTGACTTTTAGTATGATCTTATATAATTTCATTGACTTGTAGTGTGGCTTCGAGTCGCGGTTGACTATGATCACCACTACAAGAAATTTGCCTACCAGATATCAGAAGGCGATTGGAGATCGTAGCGAGATATATCTGTTGGCGATCTCGTGGTTTCGAAAGAATACCGAGATCATGCCAAAGGAGTACAATTGGAATCACTGAGCAAACGTAAATGCGTGGAAGGTCACAATCAACGGAAGGACAGTACAGTTAAACAAACAAGTACAGTAAATAATCACTGGTACAATTGGCTATAATGATAATTGTTTCCATTAAACTAATCGCGTTCACTTGATGTTCGTAGGTTACTACAGACTTATAGAGCTTTTTAACAATGTAACGTTAATACACACTACAGTTAGTTTGCCAGGTTGATTTTATATTATAAGGTCCACATTAGTATTTAAATGATGGGAAAAAGCAGCTTTATCACACAAGAAGAATGAAAATGATTCTGTAGAAAGGATATTTTTTAGATGGTATATTTTATTACTTTGCTAACTGAGAATAATTCTGTGCATTCACAATATGATTATAAGTATAGGTAAATAGTTCTGACAAAGTTAGACATTGACATATATATATATATATATATATATATATATATATATATATATATATATATATATATATATATATATGTAGCTGATGATGGGTTACTGAGCCAATAAAACTTATGGCTGTTTAGCTAGAGTAAGACAGTATGTCCACTGTTTTAAAAAAATAGACCTGAGTGAACTTCAATGAGATTATGAATGTCTTCACTATTATAAATACATTTTTAAAATGTCTAGTTCCTGATGGAAATTTGCATGAACAAGTTAGACAGTCAGTTAACTTGTTAATTAAAAATGATAATAACGTGTCAAAAAATGAAGAAATATTCTGTCATAAATTGAAAATACAAAAAGAAAAAATCAAAAAGACATTTAATGTTATTTTCATCACTGTTGTTGCTTCATTTAAACAATTAGAAAACTGATAATAAAAGACAGAATTTTTAAGCAAAGATGGATAGTGGCTAGAAGTGTAATTCTGAAAACGCTTTCGCGTTATTCACTTAGCTACTGAGTCCTGGTAACCAGCTGCTTGTGCAATCGGGTGAAGTTTAAATAAACGCGCGACCTGAATTTCACTGCTAGCCGCTATCCATCTTTGCCTAAAAAGCTTGTGACTTATGGATATATCGAAGCAATCTACACTGGATGCATATATGCCAACATGAAACTGATCAATAGTCATCCTAATTAACAATGGGAAGATACATGCAAAACAGATTTGTTCATTTTTTGTCGTGGATTATCTTCGAGATAATTCCTAACACTTCGTATATCAATCGTTCTGATAAACAATGTGAATCACCGACTACAGTTTGTTGTAAGCAAGTTTGACGAGACTATAATTTATGGTCGAACCAACCAGATGTAGAATAACGAGTCTCCGACTTTGGTGCGAACTTCATTCATCTAATTGTCTAAATAGTGTTTTGGGATTTTAGCTAATGTCAGTTCGTGATGAGAACTCTAAGTGTAATTCCTAACCCTAACCATCGACTGTAAATCGTAGACCTAATTCCTCACACTAGTTTATCATCCTCATCTAACCGTAGTAAGTAGGTGCACATCTCCACGATCACTTTAGCGTCACTCGAAGGTCATCCACAAGCTATATTCTCATCGAAAATTCGAGCAGCAATGCCAATGCAAGCGAGAGAATACAGAGGAGAATTAAGAGTCGAAAAAGGAATCGAATGAAAGGTCAAATGAATTGATAACATTGAGGCATATATATATGGGAAGGTGAAAGACTCATTCGACAATTTAAGCACTAATATATAAGCTAGAAAGAGGAATATGTACGTACGTTTTAACATGTGACCAAGCTTACATGCTCTCACATGTATGATAATAAAACGAATATATACAAATTGTTACTGTTCTAATAAAACTGTTAAATAAGCTAACTGAAGGGATTGACAAAACTAAACGTAAACAAACATAAGTGTAAGTAGTTTGATATAATAACTACCTGCTGTGAATAAACAACTGTAAAAATCTGTCTGTATTTACAGAAAAATTGATAAACTACACAGAATACCTATGATACTCAGAAAATATCAAATTATACAATAATAAATGTAAGATGAAGCTAGTGTGCAAACTCTTACTTCTCTATGCACATCTAAGTTTGTTAACGTCACAGATAAACAATGATAAAAGATCATAAGGGTACGGTATCGTTTTAAGAGATTACACATATAGGCATGAAGATCTACAACATGTGTTGAATTCCACGATAGATGATGTAAACTGAATGATGTCCACGTGCAAAACGATGAGGAAGAAAAGAAGTTGTATTCAAAATGGTAACCAAATATTCTTGGAGCTATTTAACTCCGTTTTCTTCATCCCCGCCATAGATGACTGAGACTCTCATTTCAGTGATGCCATGGTTTTTGAAGGATCAAAACCTTTCAACCTATTATTAATAAGATAGATAGTGGCTAGCAGTGGAATCCAGGATGTGCGTTTCGTCCTGTTTGGGAATCGTCAGTTGGATGTGCTTGCATCTCAGAGTCAATGCTCAGTCTGGAACTTGAACCCACTACCGTCGCTTCGAACGCCATCACTTTACCACTTAGCGATTAAGTTCTGATAGCCACCTGCTTGTGCAATGGGGTGAAGTTTAAATTCACTTGGTGTTGTTTTACATTTATCTTTCCATTGCTATTTAGGACGGCAACTGATCAGTCTCATGCTGACATATGTACATCCTGTGTGGATTGCCTTGATCTAGCCATAAGTCACAAGCTTACTAAGCAGTTCTAAATAAAAATGGGATGATACAAGTGAATGATTATCATTAGCATTAAAAATTGATTTAACTCAGCCGATGCTGATTACATTTGTTTTTTCGGCTTTTTCTACAATAACCGTTTAATCAGTCCTCGTAACGACTTTAAACAGACCATTATAATTCAGTTGAAAAAAAGGTTGTACATTATCTCTTCTGATAAACTCTTGAGAGTTCTTATGCAATTTCCGCTGTACTTATACTCATCGTTGCTGTAGTCTGCGAAAAGTTATTTTTAGATCGTTCATGTTCGTTTTTAGACGTTATATGTAATTGTTTACACCAAATGGAACATTTCTACCTAAAGTAAAAAAATTCTATGAGTTAAGATAAAATAGTTCCATAAAACAACAATATTTGACAAGTTAACTTAGTTAATCAAATAACTATATTGAATGAATTCAGTAAAAATACATACATGATTGGAATTCATTTAAGCGACAACTGTCTAGATAATAGACATTCTATTGTTTACTCATTAACTAACATAACTGTAATTTAACTCACAATATACTTCATACTTCACAATCTTATATAAATATATCTTCACAAAAAACTATTCTAAATTGGAAACATGAACACCAACAAAATATCAACAAATGTATTTCTCAATGGTTAATATCATGAGTCAGTTGAAGCTAGAACAACATTGTGGGACTCCTTAGCAGTGCGCATCCACGACCTTGCCCCCTGCGAGATTCGAACCCAGGACTTACTGGTTTCGCGCGCGAGCACTTATTCACCTAGACCACTGAGCCGGCATCCAACGATGTTAATGTCTAAGTTCGACTAATCCACGAATTTGAGCGACACATCCACTATTGTCTTCAGTGAGTTCTTATCTCACCATAGACCTAGTTGAACTGACAATAGGACGAAATGGCCACCCAGTGTTTAAAGGTTTTCCATGGTGGTCTGGCTTCAACTAACTCATGATCTTAACCATTGAAATTACTATAATATCCAAAAAAAAACCATCTGATATTAAATGCATTTTTGTTTCCAGGCGTCTCTTAAGTCTAAGTTTAGTAATAATATAAAGTGGTTTTTTGTTTCATTATTCATATATAGCAAAGAATGAAATTTATCAATTCACTTTGGTATGTCTGTCTCTTTCACATTCCAAACTATTAATGGTTCCAACAACAACAAAAAAGTAATTACACAAAGATCAGACAAAGAACAAGAGAAAATAATTTACACTTTTATTATAAGATTAAAATATTTAGGCAACTTGAAATATCATACATCATCAAAGACTTTTATTCTTTAGTTATATAAATTTGTAGCTAACAGTTGTGGCTAGAAGTAGAATACATGGCAATTGTTTTCGTCTATTTCAAATTCATCAACTGGATTTACCTGATTCTTATAGTTCATATTTAATTCGAGATTTGAATTCAGTGACTTTCATTTCAAACACTATCACATTACATTCTTAGCTTTCGACTCAATAGAAATGTCAAGATGATCCGTACAGAGTGTACATTTCGATTACTGTCCCAGAAAATCAATGGCATGATTCAAATAATCAATCTAAACGGACTACATTATTATTAGCTTTATTCAATATTATATTTTTTTGGTACAATATAGAATTTCACAGATTGAAATCATGAGTCAATTGAAGCTAGACCACCATGAAAAACCTGGAAGCGCTGGCGTGAGACCTATAGGTCCTGGGTTCGAATCTGGGTGTGGGATCTTGGATGCGCACTGATGAGGAGTCCCATAGTAGGACGAAACGGCTGTCCAGTGCTTCCAGGTTTTCCATTGACTCATGATTTCAATCTGTGAAATTTCTAGAATCTCCACAAACCCCTTTTGACAATATAGAATTCTCAGAACAATGTATTTCAGTGAGTTTCCGTTTCTTAATTTTTTGAACGATTGTGATGATAAATAATCAGTGATCGTCAATTAGATATTAGCAGTTTAGTAATCGATATCTAAATAATGTACATTCTTTTCAATACAAATCACGATATTTCCGATTGTGCCTTTTTGTAACTTGTACAGCAAAATGTCGTAAACTTTTGACAAACTCATCTGAATCGATTCTGCAGTGAATTGACACATTGATGTGTTAAAACAAACAAGGAAACAGATAACTTTTTAAAATATGTAGATGACAGGTACATATAGCTTAGATATTCAAGCAGGCCACCCATATATGTATGTATATAGCTTCGTAAACCTTTTAAACGAACCATCATGCTTCAACTACATAGGAGATCGCACATTATCTCTTCTGATAATTTCTTTGATTCATCTTGTATTATACATATTAGGCAACTTATTGTCTATAAACTATCAAATGTTGTTGTTCATCACGTGTATGTCTATCAATTTTGTTTATTGTACTTTGTAACATAGTAACAGGTGAGTTTCATCAATCATAAACAAATTATATATGTGTAAATATATTCAATTGCCATAACTTGATTAATAAGTAAATCTTTACTTATATCCATAGAGTTGTAGACTGACAATAAATAAACACGAGTAAATATATATAAATGTATAACATTGATGCTCTAGATATTCAATGTGAGATAGTAACTCATTGATGATGATGGTAGATGTGTCGCTCGATTGGTTGAAATTATACATTAACATCATTGAATGCTGGTCAGCTCAGTGGCCAATGGTTAAGCGCTCGCGCGCGAGACTGGGAGGTTCAGGGTTCGAATCCCACGAGGTGAGATCGTGGATGAGCACTGTTGAGGAGTCTTATAATAAGACGAAACGGCCGTTCAGTGGTTTCAGGTTTCCCATGATGGACTATCTCCAATTGACTCATGATTTCAACTAATGAAATTATTCAATGTCATTCTAGGTAAAGAATTTTATAGAAAATGTAATGTATTATACTTTTAATCATGCAAAAATCTGTGATTTCTAATTCACAATGTCAAGAGTAGCAATCTGAAACAGGGATCTGTACTGTTTTATGTTAGTGAAACATATTTCTTGTTACTGACGATAAGCAACATACATTTCGACTGTAATAATCAAATTTCATGTTATTAATGGGATATAAGTTCCAGTTCAACGATTAATCAAAATTGCTTGACACCGTTGGATGCCGGCTCTAGGAGTCTAGAGTTTATGAGTTCGCGCGCGAGACCGATAGACCCTGGGTTCGAATCCCACGAGCGGAATCGTGGGTGCTCACTATTGAGTAGTCCCATACTAGGACGGAACACCCACCCAGTGCTTCCAGGTTTTTCATGGTCGTTTAGCTTCATTTGACTCATGAATTCAACTATTAAATTAATAAAATCTCCACAAAACCCCCTTTTGAAACTGGAGATGAGTTTGTGGGATAAGGATAATGGTAAAAATACCACCGTTTGCATTTTGAGTGATTACATCAGAATTTACCAGCAGTTGTTGATCATTATTAATTCTTTGCGACTGAGATATAATATGTATTATTTTTGTTATCAAGCTGTTTACTAATGTCTATTGTCCAGTCATTTAGATAAGTATGACAGTTTGTTAGATGTTTGCTGGTAGTTAATAGGAAGTCTAGATCATAAGTTCAGTTTTATTTAGATTTCATCAGCCAAATGTTTCCTTGATCTTGTGGGAATTGATGCTCAATAGTGCATCTGAACTCGACCTTGAAGCCTGAAACAGTACCACTGGTACTATGTCATAGTTTATTTTAGACTCTGGACAGACCAATCTATTGGTTCTTCTCAAGCCACATTTTTACCCTGTCACTTATTCGCTTATTAACCCTTACTAATTACTTACCCTTCTCATTACATGTCTGTAGCTTATTTTTGTTCTGACCATAAATATTGAGTCACGCTTGATAAAAATGAATTGTCTTACTCACCTTCTCCACTGCGCATCATTTTGTTTTGCTTCGCTTTCTGATCAACGTTATGGAAACTCCATTCTTGTATTTGACTTATTTAATTCCTTTATTCACTAACGTGAGTTATATCGATGATTACATACGAGGGTAACCAGGATGTATGTTTCGAAAGCAATCACTCAATAACAATCATTCACCCGATCTAACTGGAGTCAGATCTCGAGCCACTAAATCACTAAGCATTCTGGGGAATCCTATCCTTGAAGATTACAAATACACATTACGAACATCTAGTGATATCTCAACAATAGTGCAGTTGAGGTCCAATCTACCATCTGCCATTATAGACTAATCTACAGATTTTAACCAACGCACAATGACAAATCTAACAAGACACTGATCATTATTCAGTTCCTTGTAAACGATACTTATATTAAGTCATTAAATTACATGTATCTGTTACGTAATCAATAAAACTGATCTGTTGAAAAAAATGTCTATCTACAGAAATAATTCTTTCTGTAATCGTTTTTTTTTCTCGTTGCATTTCACTTCCTATAATGTTTCATAAGTAATTCCCATATTTGATTACTCTATAACATTTTTATAATGTTGATTGAGTATAATCAAAATAAAGAGATAATCCATTGATTCAATTGACATTAGAGCTCAACCATTAAATCACTAGAATATTCACGGAACCCCCTCCTTTTGTTTTTCTAAGATAGTTATTTGTTCTTTCTTGTTGTATTTCATTTAAGACGATGGCATTTCAATTACAGATTGATAGAGATTCCTGGTTTTTTTCCAAGGGATTACATATGTTGTTCTTTATTGATTAAGAAAAAAATATGTAAAAGAAAAACACACTATCTTCATTTGTTCTTCATTTATGAAAGTCATTTCTCAAAGTATCTGGTTTATATGAACATTAATTTGTTTTCTCTTTTTTAAAAAGGATAAAAGACAAATCATAGTTACTATTTATCCTACGATATTTTGTTTCTATGCCCAAAAATGTTTTTTTTATTTTTTTTATTTTGTTGTTATGACATTAGTTGTTATTTGAAATGTTTGATTTTTTGTTAGATATTTCTGTGACATGAAGAAAAAAGAAAAATAATATTGAATTTTGACAAGCGACCAAATAAAGAAAATGTGTAAAATAAATGAATCATTAAAAGTGATTTTTAAACAAAAACAAAAACACTTTGTAAGAATATATTGTGATAGTGTAATGAAATGAAAAAGTTGATTTGAAAAACCGGGGGTGATGTATTTACTCTGCGTATATGAATAGCTCTACTAAAGTTACTGCCGGTTCTAAGATCGGGTAAAGAAGGAGGATCAGACATACGGTTGACTCCCCTTATACCGTAGGAAAAAATCTTGGTAACAAAATGCCAACCAGATTAAACAAATTAAATAATTTAAACTCTGTTCGAGGATTTGAAGGAAGAAATACCGATGTCCTTTACAATATGAGCAATAATTTTTATAGATATATGGAATGTTCGGACAATTTGGGAGACCGCGAGGACTAGTCAATTATCAAATGAAGAGATACAACTTGGCAGTAATCGGGATCAGCGAAACCCATTGGATCCAAGCTGGACCTGGGAAGCATCATCGATGAACAATTAGGATCTGATGTAGACGTAAAAACGAGGATTAGCAAAATAGAGGCAGCATTCCTACAGTTGAAGGAAATATGGAGCTGAAAATAACTGACAACTAATATCAAAGTCACAATCTTCAATACGAACGTGTAGATAATTCTACTGTACGAAGCTGAAACTTCAAGAAGTACTATAACCGCCATCAAAATAGTACAAGTATTTATAAACAATCGTCTACAAATGATTCTCAGTATCCTTCGACCGGATCCCATCAGCAACAGCCTACTGTGTAAGAGAACAAACCAGCTTCCAGCTGAGGAGGAAATTAAGGAAAGACAATGAAAATGGACAGAATATAAATTGAGGAAATCATCAAACTGCATCATGAGGTGAGCGCTAACATCGAATTGTGAAGGAAAACGAAAAAGAGGACGGTCAAACAACACACCGTGTCGAGAATCGGACGGATACATGAAAAGGATGAATAGCAACTGGAAAGAACTGGAAAGGATTGCCCAGGACGGGGTTGAGCGGAGAGTGCTTGTGGCCGGCCTATTTTCCCCCATGAGGTATAACAGGCGTAAATATGTAATATATATATATATATATATATATATATATATATATATATATATATATATATATATATATATAGACAATAATTAAATAAAACGCCAATTTATTCGTATAATTACTATGACATTGTGGAGTTTACTGAATACTATTAATAGCACGAAATGATCCAAGTCAGATAGGGATCGATACCTGAAAGCAGTGGGTATCAGTAGACTAGCATCCAATGGGGAACTCAAACCGTCACATCGCTTACGAAACCGCTATACCTTTTGATATGATACCTGAAGTGAATTGGTATGCAAATCTTAATGAAATCACTGTGATATTTTGCGAACATAATATATTGTCTTCAAAATTTGTTTCCTCTTCGATACGTGATTAAGTCTATTTAATAAGGAAAAATCTTTATAACATAGAAAATATGTCATTCACCTAGCTCATTTACAAAATCCCCTTGATGATGAGCTCACTTAGCACATATTTAATTTATGACAAATGTCTCATAGCTACACCATCGATCCACACGTCAAAGTTAGTTATGTTCAAAAGTGAATTGAACTTTATTACTTTATGGAAAGAGTAACTCTTTCAGTTGTGTGATGATAAAGGATAATAACAGTTTTAACTTATGGTACATTAGTAAATGAAGACTTAGTATTGATATGATTAAGAAGGTAAATTACTTCAAACAAATCATTAGATGGAAATATACAGAATCCGTTGAATATTGGATCTAAAAGTTTCACTAATTATTTCGTTTATTCATATATGGGTGAGCAGCTCATAAATAATATTAATCTTTATATATTTTGGGGGTTGTGTGCATTAGGCAATCTGCACAAGGTAAAATTCAATAGTTATTAGAATGTTCAACTCCTTTTTGGTATTATAATTTGTAAAGGAAGGTTTCACTAAACTAAAATTCACTCTGATTGTTAGTTTCCTAACAGTATTTAATGAAACGCCCTTCTTGAACTTATTTTCATCATCCAAAATAACTACACCGGAATTACAAAATCTGGTCATCAAAAAAGTGCCTCCAGGTTTTCCATGATGGTCTAGCTTCAATTGACTCATGATTTCAACTCGTGACATTTCTAAAACCTTCACAAAGCCCCTTTTGAGAATAAATTTTCAACGATATTGTGGTATACACAAAATGTATCTTAACATATTACCATGAGGATCAGATACTGACAGAGAGTAATCAGTTTGCAATTACATAAATCAATTGAATGAAATGACAATTAGAAGAGTGTAATTTGTTTCCTAAGCTATTGAAAATCAATTAGTTTGCAGTTGAATAACAATCCAACTCTGTTGATCAAGCTGTTTTAATAAACAGATTAAATGGTTGAAAGGTTTGCAAACGAGAACTTATAAGTTTGTTTGTTGTTAATTTACACTTGTCTGCCAAAATTCCCTTTAATCTTCAGATTACTGATGTTTCTTGTGCGATTCTAACCCGTTTCATCTATCTTCACGATCTGAGGCATTACCAACAACATATCGGAGCTATGACTGTCCTTCTGTGAGAATAGAATATTCACATTGAATAATAACTGAGTAGTAACCAACATTATCTCAACAGTGTACATATTCAGAGGTTAATTCTTTTATATCTGACTCCTATGAATGATATTCCATTAACTAAGAATTTACACAGGACAAATCTCCTAGTAGTATTATGAATTTACTCGAGATTATCCGAAAGGTAGAACACCAGTCGTAGGGATAGTATGTTGTTAATAATTGACAAAATCAGCAAGTAACATAGAAACTGAACACAGAGGGAAGTGAGTGAAAGAGACCATAGAGAATAAAGCAAAACGGACCGGAGAAGGCATGTGAGACCACTCACTTTAATTAAGCGTTACTTAATATTTACAAAAATAAGCTACAGATATGCAATGAGTAGGACAAAGAATACACACACATACACTCACGTAAAAACAGTCAAGATTCGTAAGGGAATAAGTAACAAGGTCAAAGTGTAACACAAGAAGAATGAACAAATCCACTTGTCCGGAAGCTAGAATAAATTATGTGGAACTGACTTTACATACACATCACTGAGTCACGTTGAATAGCTGTCACATTTCAACTTCGTCGACAGAGTTCATATGGCAAAAAGATAACTGGAGAAAACATGATGCTGTTCACTAATCAGTGATTAGTCTATTTCAAGCAATAATCATAGGTTGTTTTCAACTGATCTGATGATAATAAAGGTAAATATTAGATTAATAATTAACTTTACAATGTTTTTTAACGGTTTAAATGACTCCGAGACTTTTATAAAATGTGTTAGTTACAACATCTATCCACTTATTAAATGTTTTAATTCGGATTGCCTATCAAATCAATATCATTCTGAAAAAAAGAAATGATTCCTTCGTATACGAATTATCAATCAACAAAGACAGTACTATACTTAGGCTGTACATTCGTATATATGGGAAATATATGTCTAGAGAAGGATAGAAAAGATTGCATCATAAATTGGTTTGAGACTCTTATTATGCAATAATCAAGGAGTAAAAAAGAAAAGAAAATTCTCCTCCTTGAATTCTCTTTATTTTTATTCAATGACACAATGGTTTATTTTAATTAACAGTAATACACAATAAACAGTTGAGAATCATATAATAGAAATTTATATTCATTCAGTGTATTTGTTCGATACGGTTGTATATAATAAACTGTGATTGAATTATTGAATGAATAAAATCTGAACTATATACGGTAAAACATTCATAGAATACTACTTCATGCTATTATAATCCAGTGCTTCCAGGTTTTCAATGGTGGTCTAACATCAAACAGTTCATAATCTCAATCACAAACTTAATAAACTTTACAACCCTATAGTGACAGTTATCATGTGGTCACTAGTGATTAGCTTCGTGAGGGAATTCTAGGAGTTTTAGTGAGAAGCTTTGACCAGTGGAGTTAATCATGTCGAGTAAAGACAGGTATGTACTTAAATAGAATGGAAGATGGTCGCGCAATTTCGTGGATTGGTTACTCTTGGACGTTACCACAGTTGGATGCCGGTTCAATGGTCTGACCGTTAAGCGATTACGCGCAAGACCGAAGACCCTGAGTTTGAATCATGCGAGAGGGATCGTAGATGCACACTGCCGAGGAGTCCTACAATAGGACAAAACGGCCATACAGTACTTCCAGGTTTTCAATGGTGGTCAAACATCAATCGGTTCATGATCTCAATCAAAAAAATATCCAAATCCCTATTGTGTGGTAGTACAAGGAATAATTTCTCAAATTAATCATAACGCATAACTAAATTATGTTTTATAGAGGTTTTATCAAACCAAACACTAATTGGTAATAATGCCTATATTTTGTAGTAATTATATTGTTGTGAACGAGCAACACAATTGGAGACAATCCGATGTATTTGAATACAAAATTACAGAATATCTTAGTTAAATCTTAGAACCATACAGTAACTACTGCATTTCCGAAATATCCATCAATCGTCTCAGATTTTATTGTTTTTTCATTTCTATACCTATTACTCTATGTTTTCGTTATCTTCTCTTTGATCTTCTTAACCTTTTGCTGTAAGGTATTACACTTTCCACTGATGGTACATATCAGTCGACATCAGCAGCACACACCACAATTAATTAGTATCCACTAGATTTTCATAAATAACATTGCGGATTAACCTTAGTTAAATAAATGCTGAAAACCAGGAAGTACTGGCATTTTATATGTTTGATCTTACTGTAGATTTATTTCATGACCTTCGGTCTTCCTGAGCCAGCATCTAATTCTGTACATGTCTAAGTTGGTTTCACTGAGCACGTCGTAAGAATTATGAATGAGTATTACTGAGGAGATACATCCTTTGGATGTAAATGGCTATACGATCCTTTCTGGAAGTTTTTTTTTATTGTCGAAGATCAGTCTGTGCTGTAATCCATTAATGATTTGAATACCATCAAATATTTCATGATATATAGAAAATTGAATAACTATGATAGCAAATGAAGAATATTAGATTTAAGTGGAAGCTAATTACATGTTAGCAAATTTTGTATAGAATAATTTAGTATACAGATGAATTTATACTAAACTTTATTTATTCACTTTATTAACTTTATTGAAATTATTGTTACACCATGATATACATATTCATCTCTAATCACCTTAGTATTTACAAGTACGTCGGGCAACCTGCTCGAATATCTTGACTATCTGTTCCTGCCATCTAAATATTTCAACAAGTTATCTGTTCCCTTGTTTGTTTGAACACATCATTATGTCTATTGATTGTATAATCCATCAAGGTGAGTTTATCAAAAGTTTACGACCATTAAATGAATATTGTTCAGATATCGACTTCTGAAATGCTAACATTTAACTGACGATCAATCAATATTTATCGTCAATATGGATCAAGAAATAAGTAATAGAAACTCATTGAAATACTTTGTTATGAGAATTATCCTATATTATACCAAACATATAATATTGAATAACGCTACTACTACTACTACTACTACTACTACTACTACTACTACTACTACTGCTACTTCTTTGATATCAAAACATTGAATAAGTTGTAATCAACTGATGAGACCTTGACGTAAAAGAATGAACCCATTTTCAACCTCTTTAGTTATTCATAACTTCAATATTAAAGTTGAAAACAGTATGCATTATTAAAGAATAAGATATATATATATATATATATATATATATATATATATATATATATATATATATATATATATATATATATAATCTAAGCTTAATTTGCCTTCCTAATTTACCTTTTTGTTTTGTTTTACTTAATACTTCATTCTAATTAACAAATTAGTTACTTAATCAAAAATGAATATGCAAATTTTGTTATGAACTGAAAAGTAAAAGTAACAAAATAGAATATTCTTGTAATTAGAATATTTCCCCCCTCCCCTCCCATCCCCTCCGCTTTCCCATCAAGAAATAACCATTTTAAATGAAGAAATGTAAATAAGTAATTTGTTAATGTAAAGAATACAACTATAAATATTTTAGATATTAAAGATCTATGGAACTTTTGTAAACAGAGTAGACAAATTGATTCCAAATGAAATGCATAGCAACAAAATTAGTATAGTTAAAGAAATGATCTTTGAATCTAACAAAATAACGAAATAACACTGGTAAACATACCTGTAGATCATACAATATAATATATTAACATTATCACTTGCTCATTGGTGACTACTAGCTTAAAGAGGTGATTTTTTAGAGTTCTTGTCAGAGATTGAAACTAGGAGAGTTCAACTGTGTCGGATGTCAGACAGTTAAAAATAGTCGTTTAATATCGTAGATTAAATGAAGTTAAACATTAATACCGTTGAATGCCAGCTCAGTAGTTTACAAGTCAAGTGCTCCCACGAGATCAAAGATCCTACGTAAGGGATTATGGATGCACATTGCTTAGGAGTCCCAAACTAGAACCAAATGGGCGTCCAAATCTAACATTGTTTGGTTGATGCTGTCAATAAAAAACTAACAAAAGAAGTATATGATATGGCGCAGGTGCATCCACTCTTTGTGTTCTCCCAAATTTTGATCTCCTGACTCCCCCTTGTCTCTTTTTTTTCTTCCCAAGTTTATTTCACTGTATTATACTCTTTAAGTAACATCTCCAAACACTAATCTTTTCGATTACTGCTTATACTCTTATTACCTCTACCACTACGGGATTTGAATCGACCACTGCATCTCTGTGCTAATGTGGTGTGGCAGCTCGAACTGATGTACGTACGTACGAAGTTCTATGTTGTTATTGACTGACTGATATGGTATAGTTGCTTTTTATTCTCTTTCAAGTTTTTTCTTCAATGTATCATTCATTAACTTATTTCATGTGACATTGGTGGAAAATTGTATTTGAACAATGTATCATTCAAAGATTACATTTCAACTCACTATAATTGTTGAATACAATGGATTGTTTTCTGTGTTTAGACAATAGTTTACACTTTTGTTCTTTTTTTTTTGCAAAATGAACTAAGTAAATGTTCAGGACAAATTAGTTGGTCATTAACCAAATTATTAAAGTAACTACAAAACTTTTTTCTTATGTTTGTATGCGTTTCCGTTCATTATTTATACTTTTCCCATTAACCTAAATCAGTATTGTTTTCTTTAAATTAGATTCATCAATTTATCTCCCTGTGACATTATGTATTTTGAGAATTATTTATGTTGACCATTAAAATCGGTATGAATATCAATGACTATGAAACATATTTGAAACTGTTAAGTAGTTTATTCTTATTATAATCTGTTAGTAAATCTAAATGTATTGGGCGGAGACAGTTATTCACTTTAGATAATGGATGAAGAGTTGCGAAAGATCATGATTTGATTGAAATTAGACATTAACACTATTGGATATCAGTTTAGTGATCTAGAGGTTAAGTGTTTGCTCGCGAGACTGACGGTCTTGGGTTAGAGTCCTGTGTAAGGGATTATTGATGCAAACTGTTGAAAAGTCGCATACTAGGATAAAATGACCATTCAGTGCTTCCAGGTATTCAATGGTGGTCTAGCTTAAATCAATTGATGAATTCAACTATCAACAATTTAATGTCATTACCGCACTTCAAGTATGAATAATAGAGACATATCAAAAACTGAACTTATAACAATGTTATCAAGAAGTTTTATGCTAGTGTATAGTAATATCATGTTAATTTATATTTATGCTTCATTTGAGAATTACAACCTGGCATTATCTGCTGGTGTGAAATATTAGCCTCGAGTAATTGAAGAGTTTATTTCACACTCCTGGCAAAGTTCAAAAATTGTACTGTTACCTTGACAGCTTTATCTAACACAGTTTCTATGACTTAAATTTAGCTAATAATAATAATTATATTCTTTCATTATCACATTCATTTGAACTACTGTGTGAACATTGATTGTTATATGGTAACTTCTAGGAATTATGTATGAACTGTGATTATATATATATTCTTACTACATAACTATTAAGTAACTAGATTATATATATCACTTATTATAAGATTTCATTTGACCTATTGGCTACTATTATACGACTATTCTTATATTTTTTTATTATTGAGATCACGAACCGATTGATGTTAGACCACCATTCAAAACCTGGAAGCACTGGACGGCCGTTTCGTCCTATTGTATGAATCCACTGTCCAGGGCCTTCGGTCTAGCGCGCAAACGTTTAAAGTTCATACCACTGAACCGGCATTCAACTGTGTTAATGTCTAACCTTAACCAATCCACTAAATTGCACAACCATCTTCCATTGTACTGAAGTAGATACCTGTCTCTTCTCGACATGGATTAGCTTCACTGGTCAAAGCTTCTAACTAAAACTCTTTGAATACCCTCACGAAGCTAGTCACTAGCGAGCACATGTTAATTACTAGTATAGGGGTTGTGGAGATTATTATATTAATAGTAATATAATTATATTATATTATTCCCAATTTATTAATTATAGTATTTCACATTCACAACCATTTTTGGCCTGAACTTGTATAATTGTTATTTTCTATTTTATGATATAAAGCGGTCTGATTTGCTTATATATATAACTGCGTATATATCTAAAATACATTATTTATACAAATGAAGCTGTGATTGTGTTCTAGACTACAACAGACAAGGCTAAACAACAATAACCAATAAAGATTGAAAATAGATTCCAGGTTTGATGGTGGTCTCGTGCTTCTTGGCACTCGTCATCAATGTGTACCTGAAATCCTGAGGGAACTGGTGCTCCCTGGCGGATTCGGTCTCGTGTCACCCAGCTCCACAGTCAGAGACCTTATCACTGAGCTATCCGAGCGGCGACCACCATCTAATCTCAATATATAGTGCCCGCAGTGTCAAGTCACCTAGACTGGTGGCCACATTGCAGCATGATCGATAGCATTCGATCTGCACTAATCAGCACTAGACACGCATGACATTGATCGCCACCCAGTGATTAATCAATTGAGATTCCAGGTTTCTTATGCTGGATAACATGCCACTAGTTGGCTAATTTCATACAAGTCGGTATTCTAATTGGTGATCTAATCACTTAATCATAAAGTTAGTGAAATTAACAGCAGAAAATGTCACAGTTCTATTCTTAGAATTTATCATTACGTTAATGAACTAATTGTTGAAAATAATACATCTAACATTATAACTCTTTATTTATTATATTTATTACTTATGAAACGGAAATGAAATTCGTATTAGATTATTCTATATAGTTCGAAATTACAAGAAACTCTCAGTTCATATATGTATGTATGTATGTATGTATGTATGTTTGTAGGTAGGTAGGTAGGTAGGTAGGTATTTGGTTGTTTAAAGGTAACTACTTAAATAATAATGACGTTTCCGATTTCAACTTTTCAGCTTATTTCAGCTATCATACAACAATCATTAATATAATTAGATTTATAGCTTTCACAAAGACAATCCATTTTAAAACATACTTTTTACTAGATTTTGCGTTTTACTTTATGACCATGGTTTTTCAAGTATATAAGGTATTTCAACAAAAATTATTGTACATTACCTAACTACAATGGTGATGATGATGATGATGATTGTTCTTCTTATTTTTTTTTTAATTGTAATACCACATTTTTAATATTCTGTATGATAGAAACGTTATCATTCAATGATATATAGTTTGTTTGTCGGTCATTATTCTATCCCTTTTTATATCCACCGCAATAATCAATGATTGTACTTAAAATTACCGAGTAACCAGGACAAATTCGACATCAGTTTTGTTTACTTTTTTATTTATTCCTTTGATAAGTTTAGTAGAACATACTTCCAAGTACAGATATTTTAATATTCATAATGGTGCCTTTAAGTGACAGAAATATGTTTGGTTTTTTAAAAACAAACAAAACAAACTCCTGCCTACAATGTCAGTTGTTATGTTTATGTAATAGTTATAAGCGTTGAAATGACATTTTTATAAGTATAAAGTTTTAGTTTCTAAGATGAAATATTTTCATTAGTGTTCGTTTACTTAAATTATAAACTAAGCAAAATTGTATCTCATAATGTGGATTCAGTGATTTTAATGATATACTTATAGATCGAAAACTGAATAACATGGTTTAGATCACTGGCTCAAGCTGTGGTAGTCAACATTGAAGCTGTTTGTCACGAAAGTAGTGAAAAAGTCATTTATCAACTCAACAGCGAGCATCCAAGATCTAGAACGCTGAATCAGAAACGAGGAACTTCTGTCAAGTGCCCAAATGTCTAACATGTTGTTATAATTTGTGTCCTGAGCGACCTGTTAATGTATAACGTGATAACACCACCAATTAGAGAGCAGTAAATTATCAAACGGACCAATAACGCATAAAACCGTGCGAGCAGTCTAGAGTACTTATCGATCCTGCTTCCTGCCTAGCCCAACCTGTTAAGTTCAGAAACACCAATCTCAGCCTCTGCGATATCAATCATTTATTTCAAACATACTCGGTTTATATACCAACCAGACAGAGCATATCGTACCATAAAATACGAAATAACATTTATACAAGATTCAACCAAATGTGGATGTGAATGATGGAGGTAGTAATTAATAGACAAGGCATAATTCAAGAATGATAGATCGTAGAACAATAGCTCATAGGTTAAAATGAAGCTCATGATAAGATGGACATGAATATGAATAATTTAGTTATTTAACAATTATACGATAAAAACATACACATAGTATTGGTTCATAAATGGATCCCAAAAGTTACCATTCATTATTCTTGTCGGTACATAACACCTGTACACCACTGAATCAGGACTCCACATTGTTAATGTCTAAGGTTCAGCCACTGAAGGTTTTTAGGTTTTCAATGGTAGTCTAACATCCATTGGTTCATGATTTTAATGAAATCCAATATTTTCAACAACTCAAAATGGAAAATGATACCTGACCATTTATATATATAACTTTATCTAATACTTTAGTAACTCAGTTCGTTTGAACCACCAAGATGAGTTGTTATAAACTACAGTATATAAACTTTCATATCCAAATATTGATTGCTAAGATCTATTCCAAAGATAATAAATATCTGATTCATTATAACATCTTTTAACAATTATTTCATTGTCATTTTAAGATGTCATTTATTTATATAGTTAGATCATTTTCCAACGATCTAATTCATTTAAACTTTAAGCTAGATAGCTGAATATTATTAAACGTTGTACTGTAGATCATTGTTTTTACGGTAACCTTGTAATGACCTACTTTTATCAAGAGAATGCGATTGGTTCAATGGAAACAATTATTATTATAACCAATTTTACAAGGGATTGTCTTACCGTACTTATTTGTTTAACTGTACCAAAACACATACTTTCTCCCGTTGATTGTGATCTTGCACGAACTCGGTTACACTCAGTAACCACACTTGTAACAGGGCACAATCTCGATATTCTTTCGATATCACGTGATCGCCAACAAATACATCTCGACTACAGCCATCAACTGCCTTCTGATATTTGGGGATATTATCGGTTAACTGGCACGTAGTTTTCCTGTAATGTTGATCATAGTCAACCGCGACTCAACGCTACACGACAATCTTTTGTATTGAGACATTAATGATGGACGTTAACTTTTGAACAAGTGATCTTCTTTCATATTTCATAACTGTTATTTACTAAAACAGATCAGTTTATTTTGAAAATATGTTGAAACATATAAATATTTGATTAAAATTGATTTTATCCCCTCAAATCTTAACAATCAAATCAAATGGTATTATAATAAACTTCAGCTATGTAAAATAAGTGACTAAAACTAAGATCACATTTTAAGAACTCCATCAAACTCATAATAGTAAAACAGATCCATCTGTATGTAAATTGTTCAAACTCCACCAAAATCATCCACCTGAGCTACAAATCTTCTCCACCATATTCAAACTTAAGATCATACGTAACTTTAAACAAATTTCTAATCTTTAACAATGTTTCCCTAAAATGAGTTTAAAAAAAGCGATAGATATACTTCATTGAACAGTTTCTAACAATACATTCTTTCTAGAATGATTAATACACGTACTGTGGTGTGTACTACTGACGTCAACAGATATAAGTAGTATGTATCACCAATGGAAAATAGAATACCTAATAGTAAGCAATTAAGAAGATCAAACAGAACAGA
The DNA here is from genome assembly GCA_944470205.2 of Schistosoma margrebowiei. NCBI lineage: Eukaryota > Metazoa > Platyhelminthes > Trematoda > Strigeidida > Schistosomatidae > Schistosoma > Schistosoma margrebowiei. Next base: position 9,498,225 of record OX104027.1, read on the forward strand.
ATGAAATGAAATATTTACTATATAGTTCTTACATTTCACTAAGGCATATTATAATTTTGTATCCAAGTGCATTTCATTATTCCCACTTATGTGTTCTCGTTCACTGTAGTACTTTTATTAATACTAATAATCATAATAAAGTATATTTATATATTTTAAAATAAAAAATAATACAGAATATTAACATATTTGTCATGAAATAAATGACATTTCTATATAGAATCATAATCATAAATCTTTCACAATATTATACTGAATTAATAGATAGTAATAATGGTACATGTAAATGTATATAAAATACATTATAACTTCTTTTTTCTTTCTATTTAGAATCAACAATATAGATTTAAACATAATCCATCTCGATAGTTTTACATCATTAACACCACTTAAATATCTTGAATATGTTGTTGTTGTTATGGTGGTGGTGGTGGTGGTGATGCTGTTGGTGATGGTGTGGTGGTGGTGGTGGTTATTGTTAGTAGTATATTGTATTTCTTTTTTTTTTAAGCATCTGAAATACAATTTATATTTGATTTATTATGTAATTCACTATGAGTAGTTGAATGATTTATAGGGAAATAATGAATAGAATTTGAATTGCCTTCATTTATAGATGATGGTTGATTCATACGAATGATTGGCAATTGTATATTATTATTATTATTATTGTTGTTGTTACGTGTTAACAAATTTGTTTTAGTTGTTGAACGTGTTAATTTAGGTAAACGTATTTTAAAACAAGATAAAAAGCATGAATAAAATAAATGATAAATATCTTGTCGAAAATTTTTATTTATCCATGCATATATAAATGGATTATAACATGTGGATGAATCCCGAGCAAAATTTGCTGCAGCCCATGCTTTAATTGAATATGATTTAAACCAAAAGTCACGATTAATTAATCCATGTAAATAAATTGTATGCCTTGGTAATTGTGATAAACCATACATTAATGCTACTAATGTTAACATTTTCACCATCTGAAATGAATAAATACATTATAACATATCTAGATAAATATAATCGTATATATTGGAAAAAAAAAGGTTGCATGAAATCTATATAGTCATTCTGTTTAACAGTGAAAGCCCTCGAATGCCCTGGTACGGACGAGAGTGGGGAGAATTCGCTCTCCCTCGACAAATGCTCTCACATAGCCGCGCGTTTATAGCCTCTGCCAGGGAACTCCTACTCCCTGCCTTCACGTGGATGGGGTGAAAGAACAAAAAGCGAATGTCCGACGCTTTAACCAGGCCGATGGACATGGAGAGTCTACCTAGGGGAGTTGGAAAACCATGATTCCCAACCAATCGTGCACATGAGCTCCAGTATCCTGAAGGAACAAATAGCGTACGAACGAAACGTTGGTGACCGGCTATCATGGGACTGCATCTCCTTACGATGCTCCACTGCATTGCGGATCAGACTTTCAGGTCGAAGTCTTGGGGTGTGGCCCTCTAAGAAAACCACCTGCTTAGGTTTGGCAGTATCCCACCCATTGCATAAATCAAATGATTTATATAGCGCATATCTTTTTGATGCCTTCTTGTACCAATGTTTATGTGTTTAACCAAATAAAAATCATTAATAAAACACCAACAAATTTGTCTTTCTGTCTATGGTTTTTTTTCAAGAAGGAATTACACCCTTTTTGAAAATTATGTTGTGCACAAAGGATGGTAAATCAATCCATCGAAAGAATACTGTAATATATACAAACACGCTTTATCTAAAGCTACAATATTTATGACTTAATAATTACGTAATTGAATTCATGGACAGTTTGTCAACTAACATTAACAGATATATGTTTATGGATACAAAAGTAGTGGAACAATCTTGTATATGATTATCAATTAAGTTAATAAAATTATCGCAAATGAATAACTACGCATGTTTATAATATTGTCCTAGTCAGTCAGTAACAACGTAGAACTTTGTACCTTTGTACATCAGCTCGAGTTGCCACATTACAATATTGTCCTAGACAAACTATTTATCGTATGCTACACATAACCATAATTCTATTTGAAGTTTTTCTGATTTTAAGGAACATTTACTTTATCAAGGTTATTTCAAGCTGATTAACTGAAAGTAGTTTATAATGTAGAAACTTTGATGAAGGATTAAATGTTTTAAAAATAATAAAGATGAATTATACATCTACATTTATGCGTTACATGTTTCTCATTCTGATGATCAAATCTGTTTCAACTCATATCAAAACATTTTTAGTTGAGATCATGAATTAATCAATGTTAGAGAGGTAATTCTTAGAGTTCTAGTGAGAAACCGTGACCAGTTGAGATAGTCTGTGGCAGGTATCTACCTCAGACAATGAAAGATAATGGCGCAATATCGTGGATTAGCTGCAGTCAGGCATTAACACCATTGGATACCGGCTCAGTGGTCTAAAAGTTAAGCGTTCACACGCGAAACTGAAGGTCCTGAATTCGAATCCTGTGTGTGGTATCTTAGATGCGCACTTTAGAGAATTCCCATACTAGAACGTAATGGCCATCCAGTTCTTGCAAGTTTTTAGTGGTTTTCTAACATTGATCGACTTGTCAACTCACTCAAAAACTCAACAATCTCCACAACCCCATTACTGATCACATCAAACTGTTTGTGACAATAGATTCTTCGACGTTCGTTATTTCATGTATCATTAGCCAGATAACTTTAGAAAAGCAGAAAACACTTTGAAATTATTTTATTCTAATTTCCAACTAGTCTTGGTTCGAATACATGAGACATTTAGGTCGCGTACATAAAAAGTAAGTATGAGATCTCTAGGCGTTTATTTTGTTACACCATAATTATGTACAGCATTGATTTTATTTCTGACATGTTACGATTCAATTAAGTACTTCCGCATGGGAGATAAAGCATTTTATCCATTAAAATGATAAAATTCTGACAATATGCTATTGCTCCATATTTTAGTCAAGTAGAAATTTCATAAGAACAACAAGAGAAATAAATGTAAACAATATGACCATAATTTAAATAAGAGCAGATATAGATATTAGCTAGCAGTTGAATTCAGGACTCATATTTCGTCCTAGTTGGGACTCGTTGGCTAGATGTTCCTGCATCTTAGAGTTCACATTCACTCCAAGACTCGAACCCAGTACCGTTCTCTTCAGACGTCATCGTGTGTTAGGTTTGAAGCTTCACGGGTTCACTTAGACTGCGAACTAGAACAATACTCAGTGACCAAAGACCAGTAATCTAACTATTGACGCGTCCCAGCCCCGCTATCTAGAAGGAGAAGTCCAGGCTTGGTATGGAAAATATATTCTGCATACAACCAGAAAACGAGCGAGCAAGCAAGCAACAGCAGCGAACAATCAGACACAATTTTAAACGTATATATATATATATATATATATATATATATATATATATATATATATATATATATATATATATATATATATGTATATATATATATAAAATCGATATTGTCATATTAAAATGTTTTTTTTAAACATGACTCATTCAGTTCATCACTCGACAGGCATTTGAATATTTAGTCGATAAGTTCATCATGTGACTTCCATTCAAATATTTAATCGATGAGTCAATCGATATGATAAAATTACAAATATGAATTTTGGGGACATACCGTCCCAACATCGTGTTATCTACTGAGCTTTTGAGTTCTGATAGTCAGATAGTCCCGAATATAAAGAGACACGTATCTCGGATTCCACTGCTATCCACTTATAATGCTCGTGAATTATGAGAATATAGAAGTAATACGTATAGGGTGAACATATGTCAATATGTGACTGATCAACTGAAGTCCTAAAGTTCATAAGGGCGATTCAAATAACCAATAAAATAATGAAATAATTTAAATATGTTTCATAGTTTTTTATGAAAATCTAAATCTTTTGAGGTTCAGATAAAATATTTCACTGTGTCTCATAAGTAATAAGGTAGGTTTAGAATTTTCTTATGTCATAATGGATATGAGTTTAGATAGATATTTGAAGTTCTCCAAATAACTGACCAATAACTTTTCAACAAATACAAACCAGTTCATTCATATCATTTTCCTCAGATACATTCTGAAAGAACAAGTCATATATACGGATGAAATACACAAGGAGTACAACAATTTCACATTATTGTGCTGGTGAGCGGCCTATGCTCCTTCACGAGGAGTAACAGGCGTAAGTAAGTAAGTAAGTGTCAAATACATATTATATATATTAAATATAAGGACAAGTTATAGGGGATGAACTAATCAAAATCCTATCATCTAAGATATTCAAGTTACTATTAAGATTGATGTAATTTAATTCGGACGTATCCGATTAAGTAGTCACATTCTTAACAATAACTATATCAAGAAAACATATGCATAATATAAACGTCAAACTCTCCACCTAATGAACGTTTTGCCTAGATCTTTAAGAATTGTTTTCTACAAAACATTCACTAATTTATTCTTGGATTGGTCAGAGTTAGACATTAACACCGTTAGATGCCAGCTCCGTGATATAGAGGCTAGGCATTCGCTTACGAGACGGAATGTCCTGGGTTTGAGTTCCAATTGCGAGATCGTGTATGCATATTGCTGAAGAGTCTCATACTAGGAAGAAACAGCCATTCAGTACTACCAGATATTCAATGTCAGTCTAGATGAGATCAGCTCATGAATTCAGCCACAAAATTACGCTAATTTTTATTTTAACTTTGAACTGATGCTGACATTGGTCGACAATTGTATTAAAATTATAATCGCAAGCTAATCAAAGTAAATTTAACTTTGGAATCTCAGCTATTTACAAATTACAAGTTTATGAATAACAATATGACTTATAACTGAATTTCGTTTCCTATTAGCAGTGTTTTATGACATTATTACTTAGTAATCATCACTTGACAACAACCAACCACATGTCTCAATTCAACTTATTTATGATGAAATCCATTTGGTAAAGTCTTCTTTTGCAATATTTGTCATATTAAAACAAAATATAAAATGCATTTTGTATTGTTTGTTTGAATGTTCACATTGATGTTTAAAACTTCAATTGATCAGTTTCTTATCGATCCATGTGCATCCTGTGAGGATTGACTTGAGATTGGTTGAAGTCACAAGGATTATAGGCAATGATGAGTGGTGGGTAGCCATGGAATCCAGGACGCACGTTTCGTGCACATATGCCAATAATAGACTGATCAATTACAGTCCTAAACATCAATCAGAACATTCAAACAAATAATACAAAATGATTTAGAACTTTAATTCATTGACAAGCAAGTGGTTATCAGTACTCATTAGCTAAATGGATTATACAGTGACGTTAGAAGTGAACGGTACTGGATTCGAGTTTCATAGTGAACATCAACTCCGGAGTGTAGATAAATCCAACTGACGTGTCATAATTGAGAAGAAATACGTGTCCTGAAATCCACTTCTAGCTACCATCCATCTTTGTTAATAAATAAAATATGCACTGATAATTTTGTGAAATTGTCAACAAATTTCTTAATAGTTAAATGCTATTTGCTAATCGATTTAGCCTTGACACCGATTGATATTAATGATAGCGTAAATATGTCATTTCATGACATTAATTTAATATAATATCAATACTGTTATCCCCGGGGGATATAAGGTTGAATTATAGTTCAGTTGTCCAAAAATATTTCAAAGGTATGCTGAATCGTCGTTTCTTCGTTGATTGTTTACATCTAATTGAAAATGTGTCATTATTATTTATTTAAGTAGTATATATCTACATATTTAGTTATCAAGCTGATATTGAATGTCGACTTAGATGTATACACTCAGTATGTAGCTAATTTAGTAAATTAATACTTTATATGATACAATGGTTTACATAACTTTAATGTTAGACTTTTTCATTTTACATGGCAACAATAAATTTGTATGTAATCGAATCAATAATAATCACATATCATGGTCAGCATATTTTTTTTTTCTGTTCACCACACATTGTCACTTAGTAACTCTCTATTTGATATCAATCTATAATTCTATTCGATTTCAATGTATCTTCATAAACAAATGCTGTTTACATGTATTAATCTTTAAATACATACCAATTATCGTATCTTTTAGCTTTATTCAATTCTAGCTCTGATTTCGTTAATGTTAATTGACGTACTACAGAATTTAGGACTATGATTTTAGCTGAATAGTCAATAATGTTATAATGGAGTAATTGAAAATATATTCCTCTTGCGATTCCGGAAAAGTAGCTTCAGTCTTGATCTTCCGTATGATTTTTGCCAACAATATCAATGTAATCTTTGAATTTGAAACGTTGATCTTCTGTCAAATCATAGAATATATAAGAACGTAATGAACTATTCCAATCTCTTTTTCTTATTCAATGACAGTATGGGTTGTTTTAATTATCTGAACAGCTTCATGGATCCTATGACAGTAAAGGAACTCATTTGACTTCTTAGTTTTTCTGTCAAGCTTGTCATAGCGAATGCCAGAATCAATTTTCCGAAAAGTTGTATAGACAAACGTGAATATCCAACACCATTTTTCAAATCATTACACCGAAAGCACATCCATCCAAATCATCGTCATTTGAAACGTTTTATCCTGAATTATGTCGATGAATTTAAGTCTAGAATACCATAATTGGAATAGAATATTTCATTACGTTGATATACATTATATGATTTGACCGAAGATCAACATTTCAAATTCGAAGATAACATTGATATTGTTGACAAAAATTATACGGAAGATATGATCTTGAAACTGATGAAAAGTTTAAAACAGATCAAGACTGAAACTACCTTTCCGGAATCGTAAGAGAAATATATTTTCAATTACTCCAGTATAACATTATTGACTATTCAGCTACAACCATTAACTCTTGGTCCTAAATTTTGTAGTACTTCAACTAACATTAACGAAGTCAGCGCTAAAATTCAGTTTAAAAGCCTCATTCGTTAGACAAGTGATCTTATTCCAGTATCTAATAAAGATTATGAGCATTTCAAACACAACTCTTCGAGACTGTTATTCAATTCATTTTTAAGCTATTGAACATTCTTACCTATTGTGTTTCGAAAACTGTTTCCGAAGTACTTATCATCTAATATGTAAAAAAATATCTTAATAAAATTATGATTCCGTTTTTAAAATGATCACATATCTTCATAATCAGTATTACATAATGGTACAGACAATAAAATGGGGTTCGTGTTTTTAATGGATATCTGATGTGAAACTATAATTTATGGACGAAACAATCAGATTTAAGATAAAAAGTCTTGGGTTTTTGCATGAAATTCACTTATTCATTCATTTGGCTAAATAGAATTTTGGCAATTTAACTGATGTCAGTTCGTGATGAAAACCCTAAATCTAATTCTTAACCCTAACCATCAACTGTAAATCATAATTTTAATTCCTTACACTAGTTTATCACCCTAATTTAAAATTGATAAGTAGACGTATACCTTCAAGGTCACTAAGGCGTTGCTTAAAGATCATTCATAAATTATAGTCTCGCCGATACTGTTATTCACTATGCTTTGAGTAAAGTTCGTACCCCTTTAACCTTATGACAAAGTGTGATACAGGTGTAATAAACTTTCATTATTCTAATTATAAGACTATTCTATTGAAATATACATTATGCCATATAGCGATTTTTCGACGACATTTATTACTTTATACAGTGTACAAATATTAGAAACTTGTTATTCATCATGAAATATTTCAACAGAAGTATGAGAACTAGTATTTAGCTACTATGAATTGAACATTTATGGAATATCACTCACTTTCAGAGAGACAATTTATTTACCTAGTTTTGTTCCATCTACTTGTGTCCGAAATTTCAGCTACTCTTGAAATTACAGCCTTATTGAGCTTCTAACCTTGTAATTTAGCCACTGCGCTAATGAGCACTATCATTCACGGTTGGAAAATGGTATAACAAAAACAATAAGCAGCTCCGTTCTATTGTATATAGTTGATGACGATCAATTAACAGATAAAACCAAGTCATTCACATTAATTTATCTTACACTTACTATTTTTCTTTATAGGTTATGGTTATATACATATATATATCTTATTATAAGATTTCGTTTGAACTGTCAGCTACTATTATACGATTTACTATTCTGAAGTTATTCCCAATCTATTAGTTATAATCTCTCACACTTAAAACCATTTTTTGTCTTGATCTTGTATAAATATTATTTTTTTCCTTTTATGATGTGATGAGGTCTGGTCGGTTTGTTTATAAACCATGTATGTTTGAAATATGTGATTCATGAAGTGGAGGCTGATATGTGCTCTGGTATGAACTGGCTGAGTTAGGCAAGAAGCTATATTACAGAGGAACGATAAGGAATCAGAGTTGACTTAAGTTTGCTCTTGCCAGTTGATGTGTTATTAGTTTATTACGCTGACAAGGCAATATAAGTCAATGTTGTAACTGCTTTGTTTGAAGAGATTATGAGTTCATCTAATCTGAGAACGGAACGAAAACTCTGTGCCGCAATTTATATATATGAGCTGGCTATTCCGACACGTCCCAGTCCAGGTAACTAGAGAGAGAGAAGCTGAAGTTTGGAAGAGGGAAATACATTTTCCAAGCAGCCAGAAGCATGAACAACCACGACAGACACAAATCAAGTGTATATATACAGCATAAAAATGTCCTTAGGAAGTGTTACAAGTTATATTCAGTGCTTCGATGGTCATTGTTTAAATAAAAAGATAAATTAGTTGCGTATTACTTATTCTTTCATAAATAAACTGTTGATCTTATCCAGATTATTTTCTAATTTAAACCTCTAATCTTGTTTTTTCAAAGTCATTTTATGAGTCCGATGTTTACAAACTGATATTTAAGACATGGAAATTCTTGGCGATTTCCATAGTTTAAATTATGAACTGATTTTAGTTAGACAATCATTGAAACCTTAATGCACTAGATGGGAGTTTGATCTAAGTACAGGACTCCTCACCATTGTTCATCAATGAGCTAACGTCTGAAAATAGGGTTTAAACTATGAAACCTTTACAATCTCTGCACTCAATGATGACTATTTTCGGGATACAACTCATGGAGTTCAGATGAAAAGCCATTAGAGTACATCTATGTTGGTTGTGAGACAGTTATTTGCTGCATGTAATGAGAGATGGTAGTTCACTATCAAGAGTTAGATATTAACATCGTTACATATCAGTTTAGTACTTTGAGAGTAAAGCGTTTTCATGTGGGAACAAAGATCCTGATGTCTTATAAATGCATGGAACATCCGTGCAATACATTCATGTTTTTAACGATAGTTTAGCTAGGAAAAGTTCATAATTTAAACTACAAAAATATACATGTACAAAAGGTATTATAATTGTAGTGTTGGTCGACATGTTAAGCACATATACCTTATTCTAGCTTTCGGACAGGCCAATCTATTCATTCTGCTTGAGTCACATTTTCACCTTGTTAATTATTCGCTTATCAATCTTGACTATTTCTATGAGCGCGTAGGTGCGTGTACACTTCTTATCCCATTACTCATCACATGTCTGTAACTTATTTTTGTGTAAGTATAAATATTAATTAACGTTTGGTTAAATGGAGTTGGTTTATCCGCCGTCTCTACTGCGCGTCGTTTCTCTGCACTCTATTCCATTCGCTTCATATATAAAAATATATATATTCACAAGTCCATTCTCGTTTTTGTCTTATTTAATTCCGTTAATCATTCAACGCTGATTAAGTCGATAAAAATATACGAGAATGGTCGGGACATATATATTTCGACAACAAACATTCATACGATCTAATTGGAGTCAGATCTCAAGCCACTAAATTGGAGAGCCCGTCGACAACACCAACCAATCTAAATGACAACAAAATAAAGGCCCTCACTTAATATTAAACATTGAGTTACTTAATTTTACAACTGAATACCTGACCATAAATAAAGTTTCTTCTCATTTTAATATTTACTCCTAACTCTAGTACATTGATCGAAATAAAGTAACCATATTAAACAAAGCAAACGTATGAACGCGTTTTAATTGCTCCCTTTTCTCACTCCTTAACTATGTTAAACTTTACATTTATTTTCTAATTAAATATAATCCCATATATTGATTATATATAATGAGTTTACAAAATATTGTAACATGTTGGAAAGTTTACTTTTAGAAGCGCATCTTGGATTTCACTGTTAGCCATCATCCATCCCTGCTTATAATGCATGTGATTTAAGGTAATACACACATGATGCACAAATGCCAATAACAGACTGATTAATTGTAGTACTAAACATCAATTGGAACATTTAAACAAACAATACAATATGATTTCAAACTTCACTTCATTGCACAAGCAAGTGACTATCAGGACTCATTAATTGAATGGATGATGTAATGATGTTTGAAGTGAACGGTACTGAACTCGAATTCTGAAGTGAACATCAACTCTAAGATACAGGTACATCCAGTTGACGAGTTCTAATTACAAAGAAACACGTGTCCTGCAATCCACTTCTAGCCACCAACCATCTTTGCTTATAAATTGGATATATTTTTCAGCTATCAGATATAACTAGAAAAATGTATTACTTTATTTTATTCAATAGAATAAGTTGTCTCCTTTAATTAGCTGTTGACAAAGGGTGAAATCATTTTTATTATATGTATCATACTGTTTAAAACTCGCTACAACAGCATGATCACAATTCCGATATTTCTGTTCTTGTCTAAATCACTCAGCAATATAAAAAGTATTGCTAAGCTATAAATGAAGATAATATCTCAAACCTCTTTAGTACGGAGTTATTCTTTTATTCTATGGTAACAAAAGAAATATCTGGTTAGACTTATAACATGCTTAATGCTAAGGGTGACTAGTAATCAATGTTCTATCCATTGAAATAGAATATACTTTGATGTGAGAAAATTATGCTCTACAGTAATGATATAGTCTACTTCTGACGTCAAAGAAAAAAAAAAGTTAATTACTTATCAATAATTTCAAAACGATTATAGTTAGTTAGTTTAATCAAAATCAAAAGAGGTCTGGGTACGCCGATGTCATGTTAAATCGTTTGATCAAGGGAATTTTTTTTGAGACATTACTGTGTGTATTTGTGTGTATGAAAAATATGTAGGTTGTATCATTTGGTAGTGTTGAGATTTGAGCGCAAGTTTGTAGTTTGTGGAACTTCAGTAAAATATGGTCATGTGGATAAATAGTCCAAGTTAGATGAATAGTCAGGCCTTCTACTATTATTGTGAACGAAAATATTTACCATTTATTATGTTGCTTTTTCCCTTAGTTTATCTTCTATTCAAGTGATGATCTTGGAAGCTCCTTTGAATAGACTCAGAGCCAAAGAAACTTTTGTACTGAATGGATGAACAAAAATATAATTTATGTAACTAATTGAATGTTTTGACTTACGCATATAGTTAAACTTAGATTCTTATTTGAGTTTTACTGTACTAAACAATCTGGTTGCCGAATATCAATCGGTTCATGATCTCAATATTCATCTTTTTTATCTTTGAAGATAAATTTTAATATGATCTGAGAGAATAATGATCAGTTTAAAGAAATTTTTAAGGACATCAATTTTTAATCATAACAAACATATCAAACACATATCTGATTCAGATGAATAATTTGATGAGTCCTGGTGAAAATAAGCAACTATTATAGGACACACATAAAAAGAAGAATTAACAATAATCCGAGATATCAGATAACCCATGACCAATTCATTTGTTTATTTACTTAATGTCGTTGTTTACACACTTAGAGTAAAACAAAAAGACGAACAAGAACACGAAGAAGAAGAAGAAGAAGAAGAAGAAGAAGAAGAAACATAACAAAGTTTAAAATACTTTATGTTTCTTTTATTTTTCTTAATTGTATACAAACTCAAACCATTAACGTATTTCCGTTAAGCTTTAATCATGTTCTATGGAGTTGGATAAAACAACGTAGCTTTAATAATGAAGATATGTAATGAATTAACCTATTTGACGTAACTTTTATATTTTAATATCTAATATGAATAAGAAGGGGTTTTGTGGAGATTTTAGTAATTTCGTTAGTTGAGATCATGAGTCAATTGAAGCTATACCATCATGGAGAACCTGAAAAAACTGGACGACCGTTTCGTCTCATTGTGAGATTCCTCAGCAAATTGGATAGGAAATAATTATGGTAATAATAATGGATATTTTCATCACAATATTTAGTTAGTTTAAATGAAAATTCATTATAACTTATTATGATTGATTGGCTGAAGTAAGACATTAACACCGTTGGACGCCGGCCGGTTCAGTGGTCTAATGGTTAAGCGCTCGCGCGCGAGACTGAGAGGTTCTGGGTTTGAATCTCGCGGGTAGCGAGATCTTGGATGAGCACTTCTGAGGAGTCCCAAACTAGGATGAAACGGCCGTCAAGTGTTTCTAGGTTCTCCATGGTGGTCTAGCTTCAGTTGACTCTTGATTTCAACTACTGAACAAAATCATAGTATTTGGACTAGTGACAACCATAGATAATTTTATGAATCAGTCAAATAGTTATATAGACTTTTGTTATACATCGTAGGAGAAATATACTCATCAATTTACACACAAACTTATACTTCACATTACATACTATAATGTAATACACGGCTGTTTCTTACATCATATGAAACTACTCAGAAATATGCAACCAACACTAGGCGATTGGAACTGGAGTTCTAACTGGAATACGTAACCAGATGTTTTCAACCATATTAGATGTAACACAGTTATCAAATAAAAGTATTGAAACACATTGCAGTTCATAAATACTACCGAAGCAAAATAGAAATATTACACTATGGTCATCAAATATACATTTAAAATAGCTTTAAATAACGAAAACGTTTTTTCATATTTAATAATTAAGCTTATACTACTTATACTATTTATTACCTGTATGTTGTAAGAACATGTTACAACTGACATTATAAAGTATATTGATTAAAGTTATAATACACAACTTAAAAAGTTAGGAACTATGGCAAGTATGTTCTTTGATTATGTAAAGCGACTCAATAAACTTCATTATTCATAATTTAATATTTTTAATATCAGAAGGGAGTTTTTATGGATATTTCAGTAATTTTATAGTTGAAATTATCAGTGAATTAAAGCTTGGCCACCATAGAAAGCCTGGAAGCACTACGTGACCATTTGTCTTATTATCCCGCTCGATGGATTCGAATTCAGGACTTATCAGTCTTGCGCGCGAACGCATTAACCTCTAAACTACTGAGCCAGCATTCAACTGTGTTAAGGTCTAACTTCAACTAAACCACGAAATCGCACCACCGTCCATCGTTGTCTTCAGCGAGTTACTATCCAGTGCTTCCAGGTTTTTCATGGTGAATCCAACTATAATGTTTTTAAGAAAACGAAATATTTCTACTAAGGCATTAAATACGAAAGATTGGTTTAGTGAAGAGTTCTCTTTTACAGCGAATTAACTCTCAGTGCTGTACAATCGCATATGTATATACTTAGTTTTCAAGACGATAATAATTACAGTAATAGTGATAATAAACTTTCTCTTAAACATGGTAACAATGTAGTAGAATAAACAAAGATATTATAAACAATTTCAGTCATGGATACTAATAATAGTTTTATTGTTAAAATTTTGAATATTCATCATGAAAATAAATAAATAAATTATAATTGGGGACAGATGAATCATTAAAATAAGATAAAATGTAATCATAAAGATCATAGATACAGAAATACACTAGTTAGGGGTGGGTGGGGTTGAAGATCTATGGAGAAAATGGAAAGGGAAGCAGATCGCTGTAAAAGAAAAGAAATATATGAAGAAAGAAAAGAAAATGGCAAAACTTTATGAACGTAGTAGAAGAGTACTCTTCGTTGAATCAATCTATCTTTCTTACTTAATTACTGGATATAAATAACAGAACAGTATATATGTTTCAATTATTGATTATTTGCTTCATTTGTTACAATATGAACTAATATCAAGTAGAATGTTATCAGACTATTATCATTCAACCATGAATAGGGTATAATCTAATCAGGTCGATGAATAGCTACTTTATATTTCTTTTTTTAATAGATATAAAGTAATAAAAATACAAAGATGCTTTCAAATTCACTTGATGTTGTTTTAATTGTATGTTCCTATTGTTATTTAGGACTTCAATTGATATTGACATATGTGCATCCTGTGCGACTTGCCTCGATATAGCCTTAAGTCACAAGCTTTTTTAAACAAAGATGCATAGTGGCTAGCAAAGGAATCTAGGACAAGCGTATCGCCCTATTTGGGACTCATCAGCTGGATGTACTTGCATCTCAGAGTTAATGTTCAGATGCTTTCATTTCAAACTCCTTTTACTGTTTTTGAAATCATTATGTTTAATGATAAAGGTTAGAAATATATCATGACAGTAGCGGTTTTACTCTGTCGGTCTATTGAAATAATTAAGTCTATGAACTGTATTATATGTATATGATGTTATAGTTATTTCCTTATGGAATTCATTATTCTTAATAGTAAAAGAATAATGTATAAAGATGTGATGACCTGATCGACTATTCAACATATATATACTTTAAAAATAGAGGTATTGAAATAGTTTATTTCATTCTACACATGTTTATTATTTACTATTATTAGTGGCTTTATTCAATATATCTTTTGGTAAAATATAGAATAACTCTTGGCACCAAGTATATCAGTGAGTTTCTGTTTCTTATTTCTTGGTCGATCCTGACGATAGTTATTGATTGCAGTGGTTAAGATTATTAGTTAGCTGAAGCTAGACCACTATGGAAAACCTAGAAGCACTGGACGACCGTTTCGTCCTATTGTGGGACTCCTCAACAGTGCGCATCTGCGACCTTGCCCACTGCGAGATTCAAACACAGGACCTACTGGTTTCGCGCGCAAGCAGTTAACCACTAGATCACTGAGTCGGCATCCAACGGTGTTAATGTCTAACTCCAACTAATCCACGAAATTGAACGACACATCCACCATTGTCTTCAGTGAGTCAGTATCTCACAACAGACCTGGTTGGACTTCACTGGTCACTACTTATCACTAGAACTCCAGTATATACCTCATGAAGTCAGTCACTAGTGAGCATATGTTGATTAATATCAGATGGGTTTTGTGGACATTATTGATTGATTACTAGATAGAAGTTAACAGTCCAGTCAATCGATATCCAAATAATGTACATTCATTTCTTTGTATATTGCCAGAAACCACAATATCTCTGATTTGGCTCATTTGTAATTTGTACAATAAAAGAATCTACACTTTTCAGAAAGGCACATGAATAGGTTATACGATTAGTAGACATAATGATGTGTTAAGACAAACAAATATAATTTTCACATATAATGACTTCTCTATACTCGGCACTGAATTACTGTCAAAATATTCGTTCTAATCTTGACGAATATTCGTATAAACAGGGAACGGATAATTTGAATGAAATGAACAGGTAGCTCAGATGTTCAAGCAGGCCACCATTAATTAAATAATTAATTAATTAATTAGATTTGTCGATTAACAACATTTATCTCATAATTAATACAAAATATGAGAAAGAAATTCATTTGGTATTGTTTGCTTGTGAACATCAACTTTAGGATAGAGGTACATCTAGCTGACGTGTTCAAAATGAGACGAAACACGCCTTCCTGGATTCCACTGCTTACCGCTATCTATCTTTGTTTATTAGAAAGAAAGTTTACATTCTTTCTGTACACTTTTACATTTAAATAATAATATGATAAATTAAGAATATTATAGCTAATTTGTCTACTGTTTTGAGTGAATGAAAGTCATCAATATAAAAAACAAATATGAGTCAATTGAAGCTAGACCACCATGGAAAACCTAGAAGCATTTGACAGTCGTTTCATCCTACTATCGAAGTCCTCAGCAGTGCGCATCCAAGATCCCACCCCGCACGAAATTCGAACTCAGGACCTATCAGTCTCGCGCACGAGCACCTAACCATTCGACTACTGAACTAGCGGGCATCTAACAGTGTTAATGTATTACTGCAGCAAATCAATCACAATAAATTATAATGAATTTTCATTTAAACTAATTAGATACTGTAATGAAAATATCCATTATTATCATCATCATTATTTCCTATCCAATCTGCTGAGGAGTCTCACAATGAGACGAAACGGTCGTCCAGTGTTTTCAGATTTTCCATGATGGGCTAGCTTTAAATGACTCATGATTTCAATCTGTGAAATTTCCAAAATCTCTACAAGTTCCTTATTCTTTCTTTTTGTAATCAATCAACACTATTCAGTGAAGACTTTATTAATACTGTTTTTATTATTATTATGAATATTTCAGTAAGCAATGTCAGTTTATGTAATATGTACAACAATGAAGAGATTTATAATTAAAATGAACTTATCAAAAGAATGAAATCATGACTAATAGTCGGGATGGCTCCGAAAGCATAATGAAGCCGACAGAATCTCTAAAGAAGCCGAAGAGATGCTGTCGAATCAGAAACTGATACTGCTTACTAAAATATTGACGTGGTTTGGTAAGATTGAACTACTGTATAACTTGTCTCTTTGAGGTTTATCTGAATTATAATGATTCTATCGCAAATACTAATAACCATGAATACCTATGTTTTTGTGTACATTTTTGATACCTACCTAATAATCACTTCACCTGCTTCTTTCGTCATTTGATTTTACGACTGTAGAATTCGACATCTTTGAATACCGTTAGTTGCATACCATATTCTGCCTCAATCAAGCAAAGGACATTTATTAATGCATTTTTCAACAATCCATTCGAGTTTTTTAACAAGTTACATTTACTGTTGTCTACATCTAACAGCCTAACCTCCAACTTTATTTCTTGAATATAATATACGTGCAAAAATATGTAAACCTTATGTTTGTTTATTAGTGCACGTCGTGTATTATCTTGAAAAAAATTATCTGTGTCGAGTGGAGACAGGTATCTACCTCCGAAACTGGATGAAAGGTTGCTTAGCAATTCATGAATCGATGGAAGTTAGACATTAACACCATTGACAGCCACATAAGTGGTCTATATGTTAACCGTTCGAGTCCTGTGTGCGGGATTGTGGATGTGCATTGCTATGGAGTCCCATACTATGACGAAACAGCGATCCAGTGCTTTCACGTGTTCCATGATGGTCTAGCTTCGATTGACGCATGAATTCAATTATTAAAATTATTTATTCAACATCTCATTTTTCAACTTAACAACAAACAATATCATTTTATCATAAAAACACAGGTTGAACTCTTTAATTAAAGTAGCCTAATTCAGTGACACAATCTTTTCTCAACTGTTTGTAATTTGTGATAATTTTGGCTTAAGTACACTTGTGTCAAATAGTATTTTGTTTTATAACGAATCATTGAAGTGTCTACAGGTAATTATTCTTCTAAAAAGTAGTCAATGAGCTATAAATATGAAAAGTCTAAGTATAATTAACCTGATTAGAGAATAGATCTAATACATTTATCATCAGATGTCTTATTAATAAAGATTGACCATTACAGTTCCACCAATTAGATAGATTTGTATCATGACTAGATTCGCATAATGATCATAATAAAACATTGATATAATGGAAGGAAACAATAAACCGACGTAGTGAATACATAAAGTTTATATCATCAAACTAATAATACTCGAAAATGTAATAAAGATAGTGTTTTAATAAAATCTATCAAGGAATGAATAAGTAGCAATAAGATATCAGAAGTCATAGTCGTCAAATGTAACTATCTTGCAATATAAGCCACTTGTTTATAATATTAAGACAACCGGATTTGTGTAAATAGACCCATTTTAACATATTGGTGCTATTAAAACTCATTTGGTATATTCATTTCTACAAAAAAGTAACTGGGAACTGGTTTACCATTTAAATGTAGTTGATATGGCCTTATGTGTAGTATTTATTACTATAAATATATTAGAACGGATTGAGTTCATTCAGTAGTTTATGGTTTATTTAATAAGCTGACAATCTGGATTCTAATGACTAGTTCGTAATAACATCTTATGATAGAACAATGAGGAGACGGAGTTGATCTACAAAAATGTGATGTATTTGCGCTATACAGTTTGAAAAATCTGGTCACACATATATTTCTCGGAGCATTTTATATGAAATTTAATAAAGGTCAATCAAATGAAAGTTCAAGTAAAAAAAAAGTAACAAAGGGAGAGGGAATTCTCGTAGTTCTAGTGAGAAGCCGTGACCAGTGGAGCTAATCCATGTCGGCTAGAGACAGGTATCTTCCTCAGTACAATGGAAGATGGTCGCACACTTTCGTGGATTGGTTGATGTTAGACACTATCACCATTGGATGCCGGCTCAGTGGTTAAGTACGTTAAGCGATCGCACGCGAGATCGAATGCCCTGGGTTGGAATCCTGTGAGCGAGATCGTGGATGCCCACTACTGAGTAGTCCCACAATAGGACGAAACGGCCTTCCAGTGCTTCCAGGTTTTCAAAGGTGACCTAACATCAATCGGTTCATGAACTCAATCAAAAAGGGGAGAGAAACAATTTTACATTGTATAGAAATCAAAAGAAATTGTCGCATTATCTTAGGACATAGAATGACTAGAATGATTACCAAGGTAAATTCAAGGTTACGACAAATTGTTTTTGTACACATAATCGGGGGGGGGAAGGGATAAATTTACGAATAGCCAAGGCCTCAATAAACTTCAATAGATGTATAACACAAATTTATCACATTTTTTCAGATCATCTCTGTCTTTTATCGAAATTTATGAAAGGGACTTATTGTTTTAAATAATATCTTAAATGAATCAGGTGAAAATCTTCATTTTTATTAAGCTTAGAGATTGCTAACATGATAATAACTAGGTTATTGTGTCAATCTGTTATAACATCTTGTAACATGATTATGTATTTGTTGTTAACAAATTGTTTAACAGCTTTGATAACAGTAAATTACTGCATAAACCAAATATCATATCAGTTTAATGGATATTCAATGTTTTGTATATTTCTGTGAATAAAAACAATATTACTAATTATCCATGAATAAAGAAAATGCTATAAACCCCCCTCCCCGCTCTGATATAAAAATCATGATTATTATAAAACGACTTTGATAATGACCTGTTTAATCTACTTTATGATAGAATCCTACCTATTTCTCAGATGTAATCCAAATCAAATTGCATTAACAGTCTTCAACTAAACATTCTCATCAATCTTAGTTGACAACTGAATTATATGTAGTTCCCTTAGTTACTAATTATAATTAATTGAACACTGGAAAACAATTGCTAAATAAATTAGTTTTTCATATAGAAATAATTGTGGCTTTTAAAATAATTAATCCTGTGTTGATCAGTTATTTTTTTGTATTTAGTTTTTTTTAGTATCATTGCAACTTCTTGTGTATGTGTAGCATTTTCTTCTTCATGGTCGGACTATAATAATAGCCTCCCTTGAAGCTACTCTTAGTAGTCGAACCCGCATCAAATATGTTTCACTGATTTCGAACAATTCTAGATTGTATCTTTTCATTTCTGCAGTAACTTGGATAACTATCCCTATCTCCCATATTGTACGATTATTCTATGTACCTAAATTAATGATTGCTCTGGTTTTCAGAAGAGGCATCAGCATCGCGACTTCCGTAGGAACCTGGCTTTCATCATGTGACGTCATAACTCTTCTAAATGAAGACTTTCTAATTTCTAGGGCAGAGTCTAAATGGTTTGAATTATTTTTTTCTGGTTAGCGATTTTTTAGCAAGTTAGTTTTTTATGGAATGGGGTCGTTAAACTCATGCCCAACACCCACCTGTATCCGAGCTTGCGACCGGCAGTAGACCTCGAGGGGTTCGAGGCGGAGTTCGTATTTAGTTTACCTGAAGAAAATCATAAGTGGGAGATATTACGTTTTCAAGGTTTGATAAGGACTATTTACTGTAAGATGACTAAACAGTAATCAGGATATCAATCATTCTATGAATTTGATCAATAAGTTTAAGTCTGTTTATAACGATCTGAATTTCAAGTAAATGGAAAAGTAGAGATCATTTAATAATTAAATTAAGTAATGGCACTATGAATATGATAAACTCAATTTTTATATTGTATTTAAAACATAAAATTAAAAGCAAAGATTGATGGTGGATAGCAGTGGACTCTAGGACGCGTGTTTCGTTCTATTTTGAACTCGTCAGCTGGATGTATCTACATCTCAAAGTTGATGTTCACTCTGTGACTCGAATGCAATATCGTTCGCTTCAAATGCTATCGTGTTATCCAAATTGGCCACTGAGTTCTGATAGACACTTGCTTGTGCAATGGGGTGAAGTTAAATTCACTTAGTATTATTTTTTGAATCTGTCCATTGTTGTTAAGGACTGCAATTGATCAACTCTTGTTGGTATATATGCATCCATCTTTACTTATAATCCTTCTGACTGAAGACAATATCCAGGAGGTACACACAGGATGTACATATGCCAACAAGAGACTGATCTATTACAGTACTCAACAACAATCGGAAAATTCAAGCATATAATAACAAGTGAATAAAGTTAACAGCTTTCTCAGTCACCCTACCTAATTTTGAAATTAGCTATATGATATGTTGTGACTTGTTTAATTTAAAAGATTTTAATGTCAGTGATTGAATTACCCTTTCGTTTTTTGCATTATCCTACAACACTGAACACTTGAGACAACATGTAAGATTGAAGTCGAGTGACAAACAATAAAAACACACTACTCAAATCACGAAAATCCAATCGGCCAAATTTCTTGTTAAAGCCAATTCCTAATTAAAGTTTGAATATAATTTGGTACAACCGATCATATTTCTCACTGCCAATGTCGATAGTTTTTTAAAACTGAGATCAAGTTAAACTAATCATTAGTGACTAGTTCACAGATGATTTAGACCAAAGTATTTCGATAGAATTTATAAACGTAGGGAAGTTTGTTAACAGGGATACTATTGCCTGGGCTAGGGGATTTGACTAAATAATTTAGACATCATAAAACTTTGTTTATAGTCATTAGAATCGGCAATTTTCATGCATCTATTTTCATTTCATCATAGATATTCTGTTTGATAAGGATACAGAAACTATTTTACTTTGTGTTTAGTAAAATCAGAGTGTTTGAGACTGATTGACCTTGTATTAAACATTGAAGGTTGCTTCTGGACTGATCTATCGCTACACCTAGACAAATGGGAGTGATTTAGTTGATGGTATTAACCAGTTTATTCATTTTGAAAGTCTCAATAACTAACAGAGAGATGTCTGACTCAGAGTGGATTCAAAAAGCTTGGTTGACGTTTCTCAAATTACATCGCTTTCTGTGTGGACGGGATTTTTGTCTGCCAAAAATCGAGGTAGATATAAAGCAACAATCCCTTATACATTACTATTTGGCTGTGAAACATAAACTGTATGTCCCTGGTCACATGTGTCTTTGAACAGCACTCATGTATTGTAATGCTAAAGAAAAGCTTTGGTTACTTAATAAATGTGATGAAACGATTTGCAAAGCTAGAAATCATCATCGTTCGAGTTTATTTGGTTAACTGCCCTTGTAGCTTAAAGTTCGTCCATCTAAAAATGGGATAATACTGGAACTAAGAGTAATTTGGAAGAAATTTAGATATGGATAAACTCTGACATTGCATCGGTCTTTATTTTGTGACTTGTTCATAGATACAAGTATTTTTAAGAATCTATTGAATTGCCTGATACGTTTCCTTATGATTAAAATTGTAATCATATTAGAAGTTGTCAAGCATCTTATTCTAGAGAACATACCTTTAGGTATAACAAATATGGAGATAAGACTATGTTTAAATAGAGATCTTGATTAGTATACAACATTTAGTTGGCCTCATTATATAATTGTCATTATTATCATAAAGAGGTATACTTGATTAGATTTGATCTATTTCCTTCCGCCCGCGCGCGAGATTGAGGGCCCTGGGTTCGAATCCCGTGGGTGGCATCGTGGATACTTGCTGCTGGAGAGCCCCACAGTAGGACGAAACAGCCTTACATTGCCTCCAGGTTTCCAACAATGGTCTAACACTAATCAGTTCATGATCTCAATCAAAAACTTAATAATCTCCACAACCTCTATACTGATTATTTCGTTATAGTTAGATTATTAATTTGGACAGTTGTTTTGCAAACAGTGTGCAAAAAAAACGTTTGATTGTTCTTTTCTCATACAAAGGTGTATTATTCTCAAGCAATATTTACATAAGATTAAAATGTATCAGTGTTTTTAAAATTGTAAATCTTTTCTTTTACACTTGTCTATCCTTAAAACAACGGATATGTACACTACCATTACAGAAAACGAATAACATAGAATATTGCGATGTATATCTACTAAGCGAGTTTTTAGATAACATAATTTTTGCATAAAATGTTTTTCAAGTATTCACCACGTACATTGTAAAGCTGTATGGGATTAGACCATCTGTTGTTGATGATACGGACTGTGATTGTTCAGTCTTCATTGGTATATGTACATTTTTAGTAGTTTGTTCGTATATGCTCATATATGTATCACGTGTATTACATGGCCGTATGGGATTGGACCATCTACTGTTGATGATAAGGAGTGCAACTGATAAATTTTTGTTGATATATATGCATTAAGACTTGTTTATCATGATATCGTCTCCAGGTCACAAGTTTCTCAATAAAGTTACCGCCTAAACCGTTTGAAGTAGAAGATGCTGCGTTTTAGTTTCCGCGTTAACATCGACACTAAAATATAAGTATATCCAATAATAATTCATACACTAGCAGAAATAAACTGCCCCGAAATGCCTTGGTACTGCTGGGGATGAAGGCAGTCGACTCTCTCTCTCGAAATGCTCTCGTATAGCCACGCGTATACAGCCACTGTCAGGAAAGTCTTACTCACTGCCTTCTTGCAATAGAGGTGTTGTTTGCAAAATTGAGAGGATAAAAAGTGAAGTTCTGGAGGTTTAACTGAGTTGATGAATAAGCAGGATCAACCTAGGGGAGTTGGAAAGCCCTGATTCTAAACAAATAGTGCACATGGGCTACAGGATCATGATTACTAATATTTTCTTTTAGCACATAGATATTGGTACAACGAGGCACCAAATACATATGCGCCCCACAAATCTCATCTGATATGTGTGAGGGCTGTGATACTGCCTGGGTGCCCAAACCGAAGCATGTGGTTTTCTTAGAAGGCTACATCCCAGGCATTCGACCTGAAATTCTGATCCGCAATGCAGTGGAGCATCGTAAGGAGATGCAGTCCCATGATAGCCGGTCACCAACGTTTGGTTTATACGCCATTTGTTCCTTCAGGATACTGGAGCTCATGTGCACGATTGGTTGGGAATCATGGTTTTTCAACTCCCTAGGTAGATTCTCCATGTTCATCACTTTTTGTCCTCTCATTTTCGTAAACAGAACCCTTGCCACTAAGAAGGCAATGATTAGGACATCCCTGGCAGAGGCTATATACGCGTGTCCATGTGAGAGCATTTGTCGAGGGAGAGCGAACTCTCCCCACTCCCGGCCGTACCAGGGTATTTGGGGGCATTCGAAGGGAACAAATGTTGTATGGACCAATAGTTGGTTACCGGCTACATTCGAACTGCATCTCCTAACGTTGCTCTACTGCCTTATGGGTTAGAACTTTAGGACGAGGGCTGCTTCGGTTTTAGCACCCAGACAGTATTACACCTCATACACAAATCAAGTGTTTTATGTGGCGTATTCAATGCTTCTTTCTACCAATATTTATATGTTCAAATAAAGAAATAAATAAATAGACAATGAACTCATACACTTTTTCAAACAATCAACTTTTCTGAAAGCAAAACCACATAGTAAGTACACATACACGCTAATACACATACACATACATAAATCTTAATAATTCTCTGAAGAATCTAAAAATGACAGCATATCACTGATAGATTTTATCTACTACAGTCGTATTCAAATAAATTGTATCCAATTGCATTGTATAATGATAATATCAGGAAATGGTATACAAAATGTAAAGTTACGAATTTTTTTTCCTTTTCTTTATTTATACTTGGTTACAGTAATATTAGACATAAATCAATGTAGATAAGATTTAGGTTGAAATTTATCATACTAAACTAATATCACTCGAATACCATAATGATACGAAATGGATGATTGTACTTTTGTGTATCTAACTAAAATGATTGATAAGTTAACATCTAAAGTTCCACATCTTTTTTTTCCTAGAGGTTAATTTTATTAAATGGAGACACCATTTTTTGTACTGTATATGAAAAAAGGAAGAAAAAAATGGTTGAAAGATAAATTGATCAGAACCATCTAATTTACGGAAGTTTTCAATTATCTAGTTCTTATTCCTTTTAATTTAAGTATAAACAGATGTCTGTCTAATCCATGTTGGGTAGAGACAGGTATCTACCTCATTACAATGGAAAATGATCGCACAATTTCGCGGATCGGTTGAGGTTGAATATTAACACCGTTGGATGCCGGCCAGCTCAGCGGTGCAGTAGGTAAAGCTTCCACGTGCAAGAATGAAGGCCCTGAGTTTGACGCTCGCGAGCGGGATCGTGGATGAGCACTGCTGAGGAGTCCCACAGTAGGACGAAATGGCCGTCAATTGCTTCCAGGTTTTCAACAGTGGACTAACATCAATCAGTTCATGATCTCAATCAAAAAATGTCTGTCAATTTCTTTGATATCAATCTATCATACATTTTGATTTGTAAATAGATTGTTTACAAATAAGTAACTTTACAGCTTAATTTTTTTTACTAATGATGATGTGTGCTATTGATGTCAACTGATATAAGTAGTATGTATCACTAAACGAAAGTGAAGTGTCTGACAGTTAGACAATTAAGAAGATCGAAGAGAAGAGAACCAGAACAGTGAATGATTGATATGTAATCGAAAGAATAGTCAAGTTTGAGACAATCGATTGACATTTTACAAATGAAGTATATAATGTATGGATCTCAGATTTGACTAAAATGTTCTGTAATTTTGTGTTCAAACATATATGGTTGTCTTCACTTGCATGTTCTACTACACTACCATTGATATCATTTGGTACATAATCTAACAGTCGGTAATGGTTTGTTTAATTGTTTACTTATCATGAAATGTAAAGAGAAAGAGGGATTCGAATAAAGCTCTAAGTCTAACACAATTTAGTTGAAATATTGTGAAGAAAGCTCCGTTCTCTTTTACAATTAAATGGATTTAGAGAATAGACGTATCCGTGAATTTGTAACGCAACTACATTTCAATATTCATTGTTTATATTATATCATTTTATATACTTTCTTCATTCAAAATATTGGGATGTTCGACAGTAAAGTGTTCATTTAGTCACAAGTCGACTTGTGTGTCTAGCAAGAGTTATAAATGAAACTGATCAGCTTGATCTATAACGAATTATAATGTTAGTACTCTTACATAATAAGGTAAATATTAAGCAAACCTAAAGATTCATAACTCTATTTCCTGATATCATTCTTTATCAATTTGTTGTTTACTAACTAAGTGCTTGTATCCATATATTCCCCTACTTGTAAAATATTTCATGATCCAAAAGTTTTCAAACTTTTGTGAATCACTTCCCTTAAATTAATTACGATTATAAAATTGGACTATATAATTATCTCATCTACTTACTGTGTTGAACTCTATTTTGGCTATTGTGATGATAAGCGTAAGAGTGATCCATTATGGATTGATAGTTATTAGATTTTACTCATGAATGTTATCACACTATTATCGTGTTACTGGTTAGCAGGAGATTATCAGAACTAGATAGACAATCTAAACAAATTATTAGACGTTCGGACTAAATGATAAAACTACTCAAATGCTTCACTAAAACTCAAGTATCTATTATCAGTTGGTCATCCTATATTTACACTGAAATACGAATACCTTATCTGCGACTGAAAATATCAACGCGTTACTCACTGAGCTTCCTCACAAACATGTACGGGATACGTTTTGTGTTTGAATACCATTGTGAACATCAATACAAATTCGGAATAAAATCGAGCTGATTGAAACAAAATACAAAATAAACTCCCACTGATAGCCAAAATCCAACTTTACTAGAAGTATACATTTATATATATAATTTCTTGTGGTATATTTTTGTGACTCAAATTTTATGACATTTAAGAGATAACTGAAATAAATATTCTTAAATGCAAATATGTCGGTGAAAAAATATCCTATTGGTTACAAAAGATAGAAGATTAAACTAATTGCATTATTTTAATAGTTGAATCTATGAGTCCATTAAAGCTAGACCACTATGGAAAAGCAGGAGGTACTGGATGGCCGACTCATCTTCATAGGTAACTCTTCAGCAGTGCGCAGCCGCGATCCCTTCCTCCGCAAGATTCAAACCCAGGACCCAACGGTCTTTCGCGTGAGTGCTTAACCTCTAAACCATTGAGTTGGCCGGCAACCAATGTTGTTAATGTCTAACTTCAACCAATCCACGAAGTTGGTTCGTAGGTTCGAATCTCACGAGGAGAGATTGTCGATGCACGCTGGTGAGGAGTCCTACACTGGAACAAAACATCCACTCAGTGCTTCCAACTTTTCCATGGTGGTCTAGCATCAATTGACTCATGACTTCAACTATTAAATTACTATATTATCCCAAAAAACCTCTCTGATTATTAAAATTATGTTGTTTGTTCCAAATAAACGTTTCAAAGAATGTTTATATTAACACTGATTGTCAAATCATAATCAATATCTTTGTTATACATTTCTGGTATAAATTTTATTCTACTGAAAAAATTATAATGAACAAAAGCTTTTATCTACTTTTCAGATCATATCTTGCTTCATCAAGTCATTTACTTAATCAGCAACACACTTCAAGCTAGTTGAATATATATTTTTAGATATGTAATGAGTATAAAACATTGACCATTACATTCATAACATATAGACATATCCTAACATAAAATACAATGGTCAAATACTCAATAAAGTTATCCACTGATCATAATTTTAAGTTTCAAAACGCTTTATTTCATAACTAATGTTCTTTATATCTATTAAAAAAAAATAAAAGGTTCTGGCCGATGGAATGCTTGTGGATTTATGGGAATGTACATTGTTTGTCCGCAACTTGAACTACAGCCTACTATATGAGAGGATAAATCAACTTACTACTGAAGAGGAAATTAGGAAAAGACGTTGGATAAGAATAAGTTATACATTAAGAAAATCATCGAACTGAATCATGAGGCAAGTAATAACTTGGGATCCTGAAGGGAAACAGAAAAGCGAAGACACTATGTCGGGAATTGAAAGCAGATATGGAGAGGAAGAATAACGACTGGAAAGAAACGAAAGGATTGATCAGGACATGATTGGATGGAGAGTGTTGTTGAGCAGCGTATACTCCTCCGCGAGGGGTAACAGGCGAAAGTAGTTAAGTAAGTAAGTATGTAAGTATGAACCAATCTAATTACCAGAATTCCTCCCTGTTAATTTTGATGAAATTACATATGACGTAATTATGGTAAACTATACATATTCTTATTATCCCTTTAATGATATTCTGGGTTGTAGTGGTCTGTTCAAGTTGCTATGTAGGCTACAAAACCAAATGCAGTTTTCAATAAAATCAGTGAAGCATTTGTCATTCTACCTAAAACTCATCAATCGTATATAAGTACCCCTCAGTGTTGATGTCTACATTTAAAAATCAATCATCCTAGTTACAAAATACTAGATTATAAAACAACATGTACTAGTCGAAAGTCTCCGTAGGAGCACAAATAGAATTATTCGATGAGTTTGCAAATGAATATTTTTGTTTGCACACACACGCTTAGTTTATATAAATAATTGGCTTTTCACTTACATAGAACTACAAACTACTTTAAACACTTACTACAAGATAATATAAGTAAGCTAAAGCAATGTATTGGCTGATGTCACGTTTTTTTTTGGCATTCAGTGTTAATTTATTTCTGTATATGAGGTATAGTGAATATTCAATATCACATACAGTATGCTTTTATACTTGGTGATCGTAGACTATCGGAAGGCAACCTTACTTCTTAGTGTCATATTAGTTGACACTAGTCAACAATGTACACCTTAAATTTTGTGAGAATAAGTAACCACTGAATGTTGTACCTGATGTCTTAGTGAAAACAATTTAAATTTAAACCTAAATTGGTTAGTATCATTATGATAGATGCTATTAGTGAGATAAATATTTAGGCAGAAATTGGCGGAAATATTTATCCCGTTTTATCAATAATTCCTTATTAAAGCTGTGTTCATTCAATCTACCGATTTAAGTCTTTCTGCTTATTAGATCTAACTATCTAATATAATTATTAATAAATCCATTTCAAGAGTATTTTTATAATTGAATTCATGAATCAATTAAATCTATACCACCATGAAAAACCTGGAAGCATTGGGTAGCCGATTCCTCCTACTATGATACTCCTCAGCAATGCGCATCCACGATCCTCTCCACGAGATTCAAACCCACAAATGCTTACTCTTTAGACCACTAAGTCACCGTCCATCATTGTCTTAAGTGAGTTACTATCTCACAACAACGCCCTTCTATTTTTGGCATACACAGATAGAGTTTTGTATAAATATATATATATATATATATATATATATATATATATATATATATATATATATATATATATATATATATATATATTTCAGAATGTTGGTTTATGAAGATTAAGGACAAACTGAAGTACTCAGAATTTTTTTTGTCTGTTTTTCAGTAGAAATCTTCATGTTTCTGAAGCTTCAAGTAATTCTTTACCCAACTTACTTTTTTACTGCAGTTAAAAAAACCAAATAAGACTATGTAATAGCAAAACCATTCATGTCAAAAGTGACTTTAATGAAATAACCATACAATAGTTGAAAGAATAGATGACTTTTGAGCAACGCTAGACTGACCTTGAGAGTGTCCACCTCATAACTAGGACCAAATGAGGGTTATAAACCTGTCACGAAATAACATCAGCTATATTGCCAAAACTCTATTGATTCAAATGAATAAGTGAATTTCACGCTAAAATCCGAGACCTGTTATCTTATACGTGATTGGTTCATTCATAAGTTATAGTCTGATCGAAAGAACTAGTTACGTTCTAGTGCAGAAGCATAAACTGTTTGATTTATCTTACAAAGCATGACCGTTTCATTGTACACTTGTCTAGAATTCGAACTTTAATTAAGTTCCACTATTGTCTACCAGGTTTTCGATTCCAGTCATCTAATCAAAGTCTCCTTACATATTATAACTTTGGAAAACTAATTAATACTTTTGGTGGTGTTTTGTTCTCTGAGCTGGATGGGTTGGTCAAGAACAAAACTCTACCAAAATCATCCACCTGAGCTACAAATCTACTCCATCATCTCTAATTAATACTTCTCAGTCTATTGATGAAATAACATGAAAATGAGAAGACTGTTTGAAATATAAAGTTTAGTTTTGTGCACTTGGACAGATTGTTTTCATTTAAATAATAATGACAACAGTTATTTCATAAATTATCTCGTTTATAAAAAAAATAGGAAATAAGTGAAAACTATAATCACTATCCACAGTAATATGAGAACTTGTGAAGATTGTGGTTTTGTGACAGTTGAATTCATGAATTGTTATAAGCTAGACCGAAATTGAAAACCTGGAGGTCATAGACTACTGATTCATCCTAGTACAGGATTCCTCAGCATTTACGGGTGGGACTCAGACTGAGGACCTTCTGTCTTATTCACTGAGTCAGCATGCAACGATGTTAATGTCTAAAACCCCAATCGATCTATGATCTTGTATGATCTTTTATCAAGGTTTTCAATAATGTTCTAGCTTAAATCAACTCATATATGTATGAAATGGTTGTTTCTATAAGGTACACGTTGGTAATCAGTCATTTAAACTTAATAAAAGTTTACCAAAAACTATAGTTATGTGTTGATTAAAGTCTCTTTCATTAGAAAAGTTATTTTAACCCTAAACTAAATAATGTTTTATTATAAAGGATTAAATTATGTAAGACCAATAGATTATATATTTACACTTACTTACCTTTCGTTTAGCTCTAGTTAATTTTTGATCTCTTGCATTATCTCTTTCACCAGGTGTTTGTAAACGTATAACTTTAATACCTATAGCTGTATATGTTCCACAAATCATACCTAATGGTAAAAAATATTGTAATATCATTAATAATATTGTATAAATAACATCAATTTGTAATATAATTGTTTTATTATTAAATTGTATTGTAATTTCATTTTTAATTTGTTCTAGATTTGTAAAATTATTTATATTTATTGTTTGAATAGATGATGATGATGATGATGATGATAATAAACTCCAATCTTCTATACAAAATGTTTCATTATCACGTTTTATTGTTTTATTTATAATAGGTACTGGTAATGGTATAATTAATGCTAATATCCATACAATAATTAATAAATAAATTGCTTTACGTTGTGTCATTCTTGGTTTTAATGGAAAATATACTAAAATAAATCTATCCCATGATATAAGTACATGTGTTAATGCACTAACAAATACACTAACACCTTGTGCATATGGTACAATTTTACATAATGTTTCACCAAATGGCCACCATAAATAAATAATTTCTGTGATAACATTTATTGGTATACATAATACAGCCATAAGTATATCAGCTAAACTAAGATTAAATAAAAATAAACTTGTTATACTTGATGTACGCATTCCTCTTAAATAATTATTTGTTTTCCATTTATGTTTTGTTATTAAATTAGTTCGTTTTTCATTTGATAATAATGATATATTATTAGCTACAGTAATAGATCCAGCATAATTTCCACCACTTGTACCTTGTTCATATTGTTTATGCATTGATTTAAATATAACATAACGATGTGTATTTTGTACAATACATGTTTTACCACAACTACATTCATGTTGACTACTTGGACATTCATCAACCCATGGATCAATATTGTTATTATTAGTATTATGACGATGATGATGATGATGATGATGAGCTGATTTAGATAATGTAGATTTCTTTTTACATCCTAATGTATTTGTAAAACATTTAAATAGATTACAATAATGAAAACGTAATAATATACATACAATTGTATTACCAACTACAGCTAATATGATAACTGCTGCAAATAGAATCACTAAAAATGTTACTTCACTTTTACTAAATGGTAAATTATTTGATTCATCCATAATATGATTATGTATTGGTTCATCCATAACATAACAATAATGATTAATTCAATAATAAATAATGAATGATAATTAAAAGAATTTGCAATTTTTATTTTTATTTTTTTCTTTAATTTTTTTCTTTTTGCTTTTCTTTTTCTTTCTTTTTTCTTCGTAATTTTAATTGGATAATTTTAAATGAATGAATAAAATAAAGAAAAGAATTTATTCTTCTGGATACTTTGATTTGATTGGTTGATAGGATTCATGTAATTGCTTCTTATTTCAACCAATAAAATTGTTGGAATTTAGAAATTTTTTTTTCTTTTTTTTTCCCTATCAATCACTGGGTGGTGATCAATGTCATATGTGTCAAGTCTTTATTTAGTGCAGATCGAATGCTATCGACCATGTTGCAATGTGACCAGCAGTCTAGGTGAATCGATACTGTGAGCACTATATATTGAGAATAGATGGTGGTTGGAGGTAGTCGACAGGAAATCCTGGACCCAGGTTTTGTGCTACTTGGCACTCGTCAGCAAGGTGTACCTGTAGTCTTGAGGGAACTGGTGCTCCCTGACAGATTCGATCTCGTGTCACCCAGCTTCCCAGTCAGAGACGTCGCCACTGAGCTATCCGAGCCGCGAACGACCTCCTGTAAGACTGAGATGTAATCACAATTGATTGATTACTGGGTGGCGATCAATGTCATGCTTGTCCAGTCCTTATTAGTGCAGATCGAATGTTAATATCAATTACAATTGAATTATACAAATGAAAGTTAATTTAAAATTTAGTCATAAATAGATTTTCGAAGACAAAAACAGAACGCTTATGAAACAATCCATCTATGAACTAATTTATATTGCATATTCATAATGAATAAAAGATGGATAGTGGCTATTACTGGAATCCAGGTTGCGCGTTTCTTCCTATTTGGAATTCGTCAGCTGGATGTGCCTGCATCTCAGAGTTGATATTCAGTCCGAGATCAGTCCCAAATAGGATGAAACACTTAAAAAAACTTGTGACTTAAAGCTGTATCCAGGCAATCCGCACAGGATGCACATATGCCAACATGAGACTGATCAATTGCAGTCCTAAATAACAATGGGAACTACAAGTTAAACAATACTAAGTGAATTCATAATTAATATTGAAAATAATCATTATAAGCAAGGATGGATAGTGGTTATCAGTGGAATCTAGGATGCGTGATTTATCCCAACTGGGAGTCGTCAGTAAGATGTACCAGAATCTTCGAGTTGAGGTTCACTCTAATACTCAAATCTAGTAACGTTCGCTTCAAACACTATCGTGTTATCCAGTTAGCTACTGAGCCCTGATAGCCACTTGGCTTTGTCATGGGGTGAATTTTGAAGTCACTTCGTTTGTCTGAATATTTAGATTTATGTTTAGGAAAGCAATTGATCAATCTTCTATCGGCATGTGTGCATACTTCTTCGAAATTGCCTTAATTCGCAAGCATTATAAGCGAAGATGTATAGTGGCTAGCAGTTGAATCCAGAATGAGCGTTTCATCCTATATGGCACACATCAGCTGGATATAGCTCCATTCCAGAGTTGATGTTCACTCCGGAACTCCAACCTAGTACCGTTCACTTTAAACATCATGACGTTATCTACTGAGATACTGAGTTCTGTTAGCCACTTGCTTGTTCAATGGAGTGAAATCTAAATTCGCTTGAACTGACTTGAAATTTACTTGAATATTTCGATTGATCTTTAGGACTACAGTTGATTTCAATGGAAAACCAACCGATATGATAAAAAGAAGTAAGCAATAGTTACACTTTGAAGCGAACAGTACTGAGTTCGAGTCCTAGAGTGAACATCAACTGTGAGATGCAGGTACATTCAGCTTACGAGTCCAAAATAGGACGAAACGCGCGTCCTCAATTCCACAGCCAACTACTATCCATCTTTGTTTATATTGCTTGTGAATATCGAGGCAGTCCACACAGGACGCATATGTACCAACAAGAGGTTGATCAATTGCAATCCTAATCATCAATGGCAACATACAATTAAACAATAGCAAATGAATAATGGTGTTATGTATGTCATAAATTTGTGCATCAAATTAACCATCATTATCACTGAAGCTCAACGATAACAACTGTTCCTTTACAGAATTTTGGAATAGTTGATTTCCAAATTGTGATTTCATTTCTAAATTTCATATATTTTGATACCTTGATAAATTCAAATTAAGCAAGACGAATAAGATTTACAGAATAGTGTAATTCTATTGTATTTCAAGACTTTCTATTTGATTTATCGTTAGTTATATAATGATAAACGGAGCTTTTCACATCTTAATCAATGAAATCGACTTTGAAATTGCATAGAACAAGAACAAGAGACATGTAGAAGAAACAACAATTCTAATACAATATTCAGAAGTGATTTGTGTTTAAAATGAAGTCCCGTACTAGGACGAAACAGCCACTCAGTGCTTCCAGGTTTTCCATGGTAGTCTAGATTTATTCAACTCATGAATTCAATTATTAAAATGAAGTTATTTAAAGAAGGCTTAAATGTCATTGTTGTTAATGAGTAGACAAGGAGAAAGAATATTTTTAACAACTAATTAATGATCGCCATTGTACCTAGTTGATATAGAATTAATAGTACCATCATGAGTGAATATTAGTGACATTTATTAGGTTTTCGTATGAAAATAATGAAGTTATCTAAATGATAAACATTATCACAGTGCTCCGACATTTGTTAAATGTTCACTGAGTATCAATCATGCTTAAATTTCACAGTGAACATCTATTCCATCAAGAACATAAATAAATCTTGTTGACATGTATCAACCAATACGAAAGTAAAGTCATGGAGTTATTCTTCACGAGTACTTCTAACCATCTATCATTATACAAGTCTAACAATTATCAATAAATATACCGAAAGTATCATTTAGGGTGAAGTAAATATGTCATAATGAACATTTACGACTGAACAGTTGTAACTACTGAATAATCACCACTGTCATGTTTATCTAATTCATTTCTGTAAATCGAATTCTGTCTAGCAATTCTAAAACTTCTAATCAGTTTAAGTGACTCAACTTAAAATGCACCATACTGATATATAAACTAATGGTTGAATATAATGGATTTGAATCTCTGAAGTTAGGTTTTATGTTTGATCTTTAACATTAGATCATCATTTGAACATCTAGATAGACACTAATCAGTGATCAGTCAATTATAATATCCTATAATGAGCTGAAAACATCACTTCTAGTTAATTTAAAACATGCTTATTGAAATTTCAACGGTTAAGATCATGAGTCAGTTGAAACTAGACCACCATGGAAAACCTGGATGAACCAGACGGCCGTTTCGTCCTATTGTGGAACTCCTCAGCAGCGCGCATCCATGACCTCGCCTGCTAAGAGATTCAAACCCACGACCTCTTGGTTTCGCGCGCGAGCACTTAACCACTAGATCACTGAGCCGGCTGGCATCCACTGACTCATGATCTTAACCGTTAGGATGTGCATAAAAATATACCAATAATTGTCATGTTAAGTCTAATGGTGCCCTTGAACTTTAAATGGACATTTCCTATTGGTCAATATTTAGTTCACTTGTCAAATATTGTACAAATGTTGTTTTCTATTTTATGGTACGATGTGGTTTGTTTGATTGGTATATAAACAGAGTGTGTCTGAAATATGATTCATATCTCAGAGGCTGAGACTTGCGTTCTGGAATCAACTGGCTGGGCTAGTCAGGGAAGCGGGACCAATCGAGACTCTAGGCCGTTCTTACGAGTTTTCCGTGTCACTAAATCGATCGACAAAAACGCTGCTATCTTAATCTGCAGCCATAAGTAACAACATTAACTACTTAAATTACTATAATATCCACAAAACCCATCTGATACTTATTGGACTTAATCACTTACAGCTACTCTTAAATATACAAATAAATAGGATGATAGTAATGATTGAATGATTGAATTCTTACATATTACATAACAATAAACAATTTAAAGATATAATATACTGAAAATTTATTATTTGATCAGTCATTGTTTATCTCGGGATGGTGGAGAAGATTTGTAGCTCAGGTGGATGATTTTGGTAGAGTTTTGTTCTCTGAGCTGGATGGTTTAGTCGTGAAGCTTTCATTGTCCTTCTGAACGAACACTTCACTTCTATCTGAAATTTGTGCTGATGATGTCGTTCAGAAGAACGATGAAAGCTCCACGACCAAACCATCCATCTCAGAGAACAAAACTCCACCAAAATTGTTTATTTCTTTAATTACATAATCATAATGTATATTTGTAATCAGATATTTAACTTTTGTTATTTTACATAATATTTATCATTACAATAATCATAATGCGGTATTTTTTAAAATCTAACATAAAAGTCTACACGTTAATACTTCATTAATTACACCATTGCTTCTCTTCTTCTTTCTTGTATACTCTTATGCGGATTTTATTCAACGTCATATCAAGTAGCTTAGATGTATCACTTCAGTTTATTATGTAAATGAGTAACTTAGTCAATAGTATTATCTTTATTGAAATAAGTAATCGATTCTATCAGGGGAAAGTTATTTAGTTGATGATAGAAACATTAGATTGTAGATTAGAAAAAGAAAGGGGGGGAATATTATCTATTCATTGATTAGGTGAATATGTCTATAATTTTTTTATTTATTTGTTAAGTATCTAATCCCTGGTAGAAGCACGGAATATTGTAGTCAATGGTAAATTTCACATTTTGGCAAACAGAAGAATATTAGTATGAACTAGGTTGATATAATGGGAGGATGAAAATATTTTTCATCTTTCCTTATTATACTACTACAATGTACTTAGTATTGAGATTTTATTAATACTAGACTGGATATTGGATTGATACGATATACGTTGACTAGACCATATTATACCAGATAAACAATTCATGATGTATATTATACTGGGTAATAACTTGATGGAATACAATCACTTGCAATAACGCTTAATGAATCCACAATAAAAATGTATGATAGAGATAAAAATCACATATATTTCATAGTCTGAGGGCTAATTACCTATTTGTCCACACCAATTGCTTAATTATATTTACTTTCACTAACCATACATTATAAAAATCATTGAAATCATTGATAAATGGACATTTTGTTTTAATTGCAATATGATGTAATGTCAATTGCTATGTTAAGCCCGTATAACTTATTCTAGCTTCTGGACAAACTATTTTATCCATTCTTCTTGAGTAACGTTTTGATGTTGTTAATTATTCACTTACTAACCCTGATTGTTTTCATATGAGAGTATTTCTGTGTTCACTTCCTTTCTTATTCATCGCATGTCCGTAACTTATTTTTATTTGGCTATAAATATTGATTAACGCTTGATTAAATGGAGTTGGCTCACACATCCTCTCCATTGCACGTCATTTCGTTTCGTTTTCTTCTATTCACTTCATAACTCTGATTGTCTGTTCAGATCAATAAATGTATACAATATATACGTAATAGAAATACATTCTTGTAATTGACTCATATAATTCCTTTTATACAGTAGTATGAGTTAAGTCGATGAATATATACAAGGATTAGTGAAATGTATATTTCAATAACAATCATTCATACGATGTACTTGTATTCAGATATAAAGCCACGAACTCGAATACAATGATCACTTTCACTAGTTCTCTGACATATTCGTAGTTAAAAGATTCATATTTGAATGAATTCATTAATTCCAAATGCATTTATTACATTTGATATATTACAGGAAACTACCATCATCAATGCTCACTAGTGACTAGCTTTGTGAGGGAATTCTCGGAGTTCTAGTGAGAAGCCGTGACCAGTGGAGCTAATCCTTGTCGGGTAGAGACAGTTATCTACCTCAGTACAATGGAAGTTGGTCGCGCAATTTCGTAGATTGGTTGATGTTAGAAACTATCACCATTAGACGCCGGCTCAGTGGCCCAGTTGGTTAAGCGTTCGCGCGCGAGACCGAAGGCCCTGGGTTCGAATCCCGCTCGCCAGATCGTGGATGCGCACTGCTGAGGAGTCCCACAATAGGACGAAACGGCCGTCCAGTGCTTCCAGGTTTTCAATTGTGATGGTCTAACATCAATTGGTTCAAGATCTCAATCAAAAAACCTAATAATCTCCACAACTCCTATACTGGTAATTCAATACTTAGTCATAAAAGATGTTCCATAGTATAAATAATGAAGGTATTGCTTTTAGTTTACATTGCCACTTAAATTTAAGTTTAAAATTTATCTAATTAATTAGAAAATACTTGAAATGAAACTAAGGAAGATTTCGCTGGTTGACGAATTCATTTCTCAAGATGTACAGTGGGATTTATTTAACCATAATGATAATAATAATAATAATGATAATAATAATAATAATAATAATAATAATAATAATAATAATAATAATAATAATAATAGTAACAGCATTATAGGCAAAGATTAATAGTGGCTAATAGTGGAATCCATGACGAACGTTTCGTCAGCTGAATGTACCTGAATCTCAAAGTTAGTGTTCACTCACGAACTTGAACTTAGCAATTTTCGCTCCAAATACTATCGAGCTATCCACTTCACTACTGAATTCTGATAGCCAATTGTTTGTGCAATCAGGTGAATTTTAAATTCACTTGGTATTGTTTACTTGAATCTTTCCATTGATGTTGAGGACTGTAATTGATCAGTCTCTTATATGACATATGTGTATACTGTGCATATTGCTTCGATATTGCCTTATAATAGTAGCAGATTCGCTAAACATGATAACACAGATATAGAATAATAAAAAACAAACGAAACTGTTGTTTTAATTATAAAACTGAAAATCCAGTCAACATAAGTTTAATTATTTGTCAAGTAGATATATAACGAATTATAATCGTGAAGGATGCATTGTAGTGATAAGACAGAGTTACAAGAAAGGTTAATAAATTTAAATAAAGTAATAACTTATTTTTTTTAATGGTTGAATTCATGGGTCATTTGAAGTTAGACTATCATAGAAAACCTGGAAGCACTGGACGGCCGTTTCATATAGGACTCCTCAGTAGTTTGCATCCACGATCTTGCATACAAAACCCAAATCCATGACCTATCGGTCTCGCTCGCCAACGCTTAATCTATAGACCATTAAGCCTTCATCCAACGATATTAATGTCTAACTTCAACTAATCTACAAAATTTCATCACTTTCCCCCTATATCTTCAGTCGGTTACTATCTCACAACAGACTTAGTTGAACTCCACTATTAAAAAAAACATTACTATCCTATTCACAAAACCTCTCTCTGATGATACTATCATATTTATAGGAAACTTTCATCGTTCATCAACTATCAAACATCTATCACTTGATTAATATACAGATTAGAATAGGCTGATATGTAACAATTAATTATCTACATTACTTTCTATTCATTATGATAAGATTAAAAAACAGAGAAAAAATATTAAAAAAAACAAAAAAGAAGAAAAGTATCGCTAAACAATGACAAGTTGAAATTCTCTAGGGATCATACAGAGATCATACGATTATCATGTAATCTAATATTGTTATCCTATGAAGAGAGAGAGATCTCACTTCCCTAAACTTTGAATAAGTTTCATTGACATTAAAACAAACAACAACAAAGCAACAAATCAATTCAAATTTAATTTTACTGTGATTTATCCATTAAGAATTAGGTTAAACGGTTTTATATGAATTTCATATAGTTACTATTGATAATATATAAAGAAAAAAGAAACACTCACACACACACACACACATGCAATATAATGGAGTTAAGTTAATCCTAATGAAGATTAAATTCCGAATAACTTCTGAGACCTATTAATGAACTAATATACTGTATACATTCTTATTGTATAACTAACTATTCAATAACTAGATTATGTATATCTGTTTTACTCTTATTATAAGCTTTATTTTGATCTATAGATTTGTAGTGTGGTGTCGAGTCGAGGTTGACTATGGTCACCACTGCATGGTGAGCGCATACCATAAAATCAGAAGAAGAAAGGAAATTGTAACCAGAATTATTCGTTGGCGATCTCTTGGTATCGAAAGTATACCAAGATCGTGCCAAAGGAAATACAAGTGGAATCAATGGGCGAACGTGCTAGTGTACTAGGTTACAATCAACGGAAGAATAATGGAGGAGTAAGGGATATCTTTAGTACGGTTAAACAAACAAGCGCAGTAAAACAATCATTGGTACAATTAGTTATAATAATGATTGTTTCCATTACACCAATCGCGTTCTCTTGATAAAAGTAGGTCACTACAGATTATTATTGTACGATATACTATTCTTAAGTTATACTCAGTTATTTGATTACCGTCTCACATGTTCACAGCAACGTTTTGGCTTTATTGTGTGTAAATCTTATTTCCTATTTTTTGGTGTGTTGCGGTCTGTTTGGTTGATATATAAACTTAGTATGTTTGAAATAAATGATTCGCATAGTGGAGTCTGGTGACCGGTGATATTATGCAATTCTTAATCCGTTGTATGAGGTAAACAAGTGTCTCTAGTGAGCAGACGTGATCACTGCAATCTAATCTGTATGGGGTGTGAGACAGTTACTCACCAAAGACCATGAATGAAGAGTTGGGTAATATCATGAATCGAATGAAGTCAGACATTTACGCGGTTAAATCCAGGCTCAGTAGTCTAAAATTTAAACGTTTGCGAGCAAGACTGAAGATCCTGGGTTCGAGTCTCATGTTTAGAATCGTGAGAGTTCACTGTAGGAGAATCCCATACCAGGACAAAACGGTCATCGAGTGCTTCTATGTTTTCAATGCTGTC
The DNA here is from genome assembly GCA_944470205.2 of Schistosoma margrebowiei. Lineage (NCBI taxonomy): Eukaryota > Metazoa > Platyhelminthes > Trematoda > Strigeidida > Schistosomatidae > Schistosoma > Schistosoma margrebowiei. The sequence goes on from OX104027.1 coordinate 9,538,472, forward strand.
CTAGGTTAGATCGGCTAGTCAATTTGATCGTGAAAATTCAATTATCTCCACAAAAATCTCATACATATAACTATTAGACCATTAAGCTGCAGTACAATGGATTAGATTTCTAAGTCTAGTTGATTTGTTATGTAGGGCGGTGTTCTCTCTTTCTCAGTGATTAAGACTGTTTTGCTCTAAACATAACTTAAGTCACCGAAACACGAGTTCTCATTAGAACTTCAGGAAATCAATATAAAACAATCTACTAATGGGTACACGATTATATTTCTAATTAATAACCACATAATATCCCTAAACATAAACCTGATATTGAATGCCATTGAGAGATAGAACGCTCTAGCGGAAAGCCATAAACACTAGATATCAGACGTAGCTGAAATTAGCCAGCTGTAAATAATTATAGTTAAAAATCGTCGCACTATGTTGTAATTGAGTGTAATTGTAAAACATAAACTCACTTAAGTCCAGGGTTCGACCTCAAGGCCGTATCTACATGTAACATGTTGTGGTTTTCTCCATAAATTAATTCCATGTAATGATACATTCAAAACCAGGGAGTACAAATTAGCTGAATATTTATAAAGTACGATTCATTAGCAGTGTGCATTCACAACATTGTCATGGATCAAGTCTGAGACTTTCATATCTTTCAGTAAGTGTATGTATATGAAACATTTTATTTGGCCATGGTATTTAAGTAAATTCTGACATTAGAAGAAAATTGCATAGACAGATAACTGTAAACTAGTAGGAAGGCTAAGATGAAACAAAATTTAATGAATCGATTTTATGTTATTCCGTCTAAATTATAGTGTCCTTTGGTTTGGATTAATCTCCATTATAAACTATTCAGCTCTTATTCATGTAATATTTACTGCGTATATTAAACTGTCAAGTAAAAATCACCTTTAATTAACTTATAGTAATGTTATTCAGTGTAATTGAAGACTACTTTGATGTAAGCTACTTATGTCTGTCAATATAAGTAGTATATAACACCTACCAGACATGGAATAGTTGTCAAAAGAAGTTTGAGAAGATCAAATTGGAGAAAACAAAAAAAGAAAACAAAGGAATTGAGAAATGGACGATTCATAAAGGATGTAAAAGACAGTTGATGAAAAATATGGTATTTAATGTATGGTTTACACATATTATGAATGAATAATGAAATCTTGATTGATATCATGAAACGATTAATGTTAGACCACTAATGAAAACCTGAAAGCACCGGAAGGCAGTTTCGTCCTTTTGTAGGACTGCTCAGCAGTAAGTATCAACAAGGCCACCCACAGGATTCGAATCCAGGGCCTTCGGTCTTACACGCCAACACTTATCCTCTAGATCACTGAGCCGGCATCCAGCCGTGTTAATGCCTAACCTCAAAATGGTTTCTCTACCTTGATTCTTGTTTTCTACACAACATGTTTTGCAAGTATCGTTTCTTACTACAGAAGAGATTTCCATGAATTCTCTATCTTATCTTTTGAATACTTGTGTATATAAAATAAACACAACAGAATTATTATTCAAAAACAAAAAAGAATATTTGACCATCTAATAATTTTCATTAAATTCATCGACACGTTTTACAGTCAAAAAATAATTCATAATAATCGTGTTACCATGGTCACTCTCCATGTACAAATGACATACTGTTGATAAATGTGAGCTGCTAAGCAGTTTCAGTTATGTTCATCTAGTTAATAAATTCACTTTTGAAGAGATATATGAAGATAGCGTAACATTTGTATGTTCCCTTATTTACAGAATAATGGATGTGTTCATATAAATGAATATATTCAGAAAGAATATATGATGATATCTATATAAGTATTTCGAAAGCTTCATATTCCTTCAGTAAAGCATAAATCTAATCACTTCATTGTACTCTGAGTATAGTATAGATAAAGAAATAAGCACATGATAGAATCTATTACGAGACAACAACTGTTGAGCTGATTTCGTTGATACGTGTGTCTGAACTAACAGTAGTATAAAGGCTGACACAGTCAGTAAAAAAACCTTTTTACCTAAGATTTAGGTTTTAAGGGATTTAACTAGTAATTTTCGTAGCATGTCAACTTATAGGAATTATTGAATAGACTTTCAACGTTTATGTGTTCTCAGTTAAGCCATTACTTAAGCAAAAAAGCAATGATAGCGAATTGTTGATGAACCCATTCACCTGTGAATACCAACTATACTTCATTAAGAAAGATGGGTATGAAGATCGTACTCTAGAAGCCTAATCCTAGCGTGCTGGTGAACATGTATCGATATGGTCAGGAAATGTTTTCACCAAGTCAATCAACGATGCTGTCGTTTCTCCCTTTGTCGATAGCGAACAGAATATCAAACACACTAGACATTCCCGATTGTAAATCAGGTTGCGAACGCTTCATCTATAGGAACAAGGTTAAAGTTGCTCTGCAAATCAGAAGCCATGGGGATCAACTTAAAAGCTGAATGTAAGTATTCACCAAAGGTATATTTAACCGCTGTACTTTTCGTGACCTAGCATTGCTTCATCTCATATTAAGACTTAACAAAGACTTGTACTATTTACTAAATATCTTCCTATCTCTTAAGTCTCGACTTCAGGTCGCTGTTAGTTAACATCAAATTTATATCTCAACTACATTTGGATTATTAAATATTTTATTCACATAATTATATTATGATTATTATGATCAACATCATTTTCTCCTACTACGTAGCTAGACCCAAGCCTTTCAGATCTCGAAGTGAGAAGACCACTTGAATAGCTAATCGATTACTAACACCGTTTGACTGTCATCCACCAAAGTCAGAGGTCACAGTTTACCGTCCTCTTTTTCTCATTCGTGCCGCAAAAGTGCTGAGGTGACTCATGACATAAGACGGCGGTTGGAGGTAGTCAACAGGAAACCCTGAACCCAGGTTTCGTTGTACCTGGCACTCATTAGCAAGATGTAAATGTAATGTTGAGAGAACTGATGGTCCCTGATGTATTCGATCCCGCGTCAGCCAGCTTCACAGTCAGAGATGTTGCCACTGGGCTATCCGGGCCGTAAACAACCTCCTGTAGGAATGTGATGCATTTACAATCGACTGATCACTAGGTGGTGATTAATGTCATGTATGTCAGGTCCTTCTTAGTGCAGATCGAATTCTATCGACGCAATATAAAATCACCTAAACTAGTAGCCATGTTGAGATTCGGTCGATAGGATTCGATCTGCACTAAGAAGTGCCTAACATTCATCACATTGATCACCACCCAGTGATCAACCAACTGTAAAGACTTAAGACTGAAACTATTTTCATATTATTCTTTACTATTTAGAGCTTCATATGATTCATTTAGTTCTTTAGCTAAGGTAATTTCCAAATAAATACGTGGATATTTACAGCAATTTATTGTCTCGAAATGTCATTTACTGAATATTCATTGAAGGAAATGGAGAAGTTGACCGATTTTTTTCTTTTTACTTATATTAAGTTTATTCAAGGATATGTATTTAGCTTTTGACAATTAATTTTATTTCAGTGTTTCACTACTTATTTTGACGAAATGTCTGTCCTATTTATTTTAGCTGCGTAATGATAAAGTCTTCTCTGAAATCAGCTATGAACTGATCATATGTGAGTATCAAGTACTGAGTTTGGCGCCGTGACCTTGAACCACCCCCCAAACGCTTCTGATTGGCTCGTCCATAATATATAATGGTCAAAACATTTATTTAAAATCTAATTACATAAAATAAAATGTTTGCTTGTTTACAAACAATCTCAAGTCACAGCAAATAACGTATAACCATCTGCTTTTGATCAGATTTAGTCTAATTGTATTTAAATCTAGTTCAACCCAATTTTACTCTTTCCTTTTTTAATATTATAAATAAATAAATTGCATCTATTATATACCATATGGGCAAAAACTCATGTCACATCTACGTAGTGCATATCGAAATAATCATTTCTAGTATAACCATTCTTATACAACAATATTGTCCTTGATGTTTTCTTCAACATATGGCATAAAGAACAACATGACTGCAACTACTACTTGGATCTCGCAGGTTAAAGTGACGAAATGTAACTTTTCTAAACCATTTGATTTTTACGTTTGTAGTATTTCTTACGACACATCATATTTTGTAAGTTTCTATGAAAATAAGTTTCCTTATTGTCGTTATAGTTAGGTCTATTGTACTTGATGGCATGTTATAATATTCTGAATAATGTGTGCTTATCATTGTCTTTATAAGTGAGCTGAGTTATGCCTTAGATAAATCACTTTGGATAGTATGTCAATTTCTATGATAAATTCGATCATGTATTTGGTTTCTCATTCTGTCTGATCATACATTAGCTTGAAAAAAAACTATCCTCAACATAAGCTTTTTAAGTAAAAATGAATAATGGCTAGCAGTGAAATCCAGGACGCGCGTTTCGTCCCATTTAAGACTCGTCAGCTGGATGTACCTGTATTTCAGAGTTCATGTTCACTCCGGGACTCGGACGCCATCACGTTATCCACTTAGCTACTTAGTTTCATAGAGACCTGCTTATGCGATGGGTTGACGCTAAAATTCAGTTGGTGTTGTTGTGTTTTTTTTAGAAAAAGATTGTGACTTAAGTCTATATCAAGACAATCTGCAGAGGATGTACATATGCCAACATAAAACTGATCAATTGCAATCCTAAACATCAATCTAAAGATTCAAACGAACAACACCAAATAAATTTTATCCTCAACATATTTCATATCGGTCTTTTAACGCAACGTTGTATAAACATGATATGACTAAAAATATACTTACAACTAATCAAGGCTATGTATATATGTAGTACTAATAGATCTCAATCAGTTACTCAATCCACTCATTTCATTTGAAACATAACTTTAAACTGAATGGAACAATTTCATTTTAAATACTTGACATGATCTATAAACATCAAAGAAAAAATCCAATACATATTATATTTTTTTCCACAGAAAAATCAATAATTACACAACAAATACTTATGTAATTAGAAGGGGTTTTGTGGAGATTTTAGAAATTTCACTGGTTGAAATCATGAGTCAATCGAAGCTAGATCACCATGGAAAACCTGGGAGCACTGAACGGCCGTTTCGTCTTATTTTGGGACTCCCCTCGGCCGTCGCGAGACTCGCACCGAGAACCTACCAGTCTCGCGCCAGGCGTCTAACCAACTGAACCACTGAGCCGTCATCCAATGGTGTTAATGTCTAACTTCAACCAATCCACTGAATCGCCCCACTGTACACCATTATCTTTGGTGAGTTGATATCTCACAACACACCTGGTTGAACTCCACTGGTCACTGCTTCTCACTAGAAATCCAGGAGTATTTCTTGATGTCATTCACTTATGTAATCACTTATGTAAAACAAAAAAAGAGGTGCAATCATTTAAAATCTAAAGAGTTTCATAAGTAATAACAATAATCTTGTCAATTTTTACAATTGAATAATACACTTTAACTATTTATAATATAAACTTATTTAACTATTACATAACTAAATATGAAAATGTATCTCATATATGAAGAATGTAACTATTCTATTTAAGTATCAAAGATTTTGGTATGTGTAATACCTCAACAACAAAAAAAAGAAAAAAAGAAAAGAAAAGAAGAGAAAAAGGTTTTAAAGATGACATTTATTGGTGACACAATGAATTTTATGTACCAGTTTCGTTCTCTTTTTTGTTTGTTTGTTTCTTTCTTTCTTCAACTTATAATAAAGTAATCCAAGTCAGTATGTTTTTTCTCCATCATTAAATGTTAATGGAATAGTGATGAATAGGATTTGATGAATTAAAATGTGTTAGTGTAGCGAACGAGAACATACAAATGAGGACAATCAAACGTAATTGAATACAACATTATAGAATCACTTAATAAAATCTGAGAATTATATGATGAATACTTTATTTGTAAAATGTCAATTAATTGTCTGAAACTTGATTATTCTTTTGTTTCTAAATAAAATCACTCTCTTTTCTTTGATTTTGTTAACCTTCCATAGTCAGACATTTCACATTTCGATTAATGATAAATACTACTTATATCAGTCGACATCAGTTAGTACACACCATATTAATACTATCAACATATGTGAAACAATTTTATATTTACTTTATTTTTCATATTTGTGAACTGATATAAGTGGTAAAGAATCGTTTTTTACGAATTATATATGGCATATTATAATGTCAATGTATAATTACCATATGGATGAATAGTTGATGGTTGGAGGTAGTGGACAAGAAATCCTGGACCTGGGTTTCGTGCTACTTGGCACTTGTCAGCAAGGTGTACCTGTAATCCAGAGGGAACTGGTGCTTCCTGGTGGTCACCCAGCTTCACAGACAGAGACATTACGACTGAAATATCCGGGCCGCGTTTCTGAATGTAAAGCTGGGTGACACGGGATCGAATCCGCCAGGGAGCAGCAGTTCCCTCAAGATTACAGGTACACCTCGCTGATGAGTGCCAAATAGCATGAAACCCGGGTCCAGCGTATCCTGTCGACTACTTCCAACCACCATCTAATCTCAATATATAGTGCACCCAGTGTCGAATCACCTAGACTGCTGACCACGTTGCCACATGATCGATAGCATTCGATCTGCACTAAGAAGGACTAGACAAGCATGACACTGATCGCCACCCAGTGATCAATCAATTGTGATTATATGGATGAATCTTATTTATAATTTTTAGATGAAATATTATATGAAATATAAAGTAGAAAATTCATAGCACCTTGGAAATTATTCATGGAAACTATACAGCTAAGACGTTAGTTTAAACTGTAATTATAATACATCATTCGAATGACCATGTTGTAGTAGAATACAGTTTTATGACGTAATTTAGCATATATATTGAACATTCGTGATACAAATGACTTGATCAAATATCAATATTTAATGATGTACATTCAGGGGAAGAGATTTGACTTTCTCATGATTTATAATCTGAATCAAAATCCATTAACTTATCATAATCGATGTACTATTTCGATCACTGTCTCATAACTACTTATAATAAGTAATTGAATATATTTTGAAAGAAATAGGCTGGTAAACCAATAAATCCTATTCGTTCTAATCGGGCTTCTTTATTTAAAAATATATTTGAACCTTAGTATACTTGTTAATTAACACCAAAATCAATAAAATATGAATGTAAACCTTAGGATATAGATCCATTCTATCGAAGAATCTAAACTCAAATGTTGGCAGGACTTCTCAATTCCATTTTTGATCATTGCCAAACTATAAGTTGTTAAATCTCTTTAATCCTATGATCAAATTGACTATTATTAAATCGTTATGTTTCATTCCTATAATACATGCATACAATTAACATTGACAAAGTTTAAATAAACTTATGTAGTGCAACACTTTTTTGATATGATTTTGACAAGCTTTAAAGTTAGACATGATGAAAGCATATATAACTGGTTTGATGAATCGCTAGAACTTTTGTTTAAATGTTTATGATCCATATTCCTTTTTTTGCTTTGTTATATTTACTCAACTTGTTTAACTCTACAAAACTATATAAAAAGAAATAATTTAATGTTTTAGAATTGAACTGTTAATTCGATAAAGTGACATTTTTATTACAGATCATGAATCGATCCATGTTAGATCACCAGTGAAAATCCTGGGAGCACACTTGACGACCTTAGTGTTAAGCATCTACGATCCTTCATGAAAGTGTATGCTCATTACTGAGTAATCGCATACTAGGATGAAATGACATAATAGTGCTTCAAGGTTTGTAATGGTGGTCTAACATTGATCATTTCATGATTTCAATCAAAACTTCTCAATCTTCACAACCCTATTTATATTTCCTAAGCAGTTTACGATGTGACTAAAATTTATGGACGACCTTTACGTGGCAGCTTAGTGACCTTGGAACTGTTCACCCACTTACTAAGGCCAATGAAGGTTATAAACTTGCGCAAAGAATAAAGGTTGTGATTTACAGTTGATGGGTAGGGTTTGGATCTAAGTGTAGAGTCTTCATCACGAAATTACATCACTTGAAATCCCGAAACGCTTTTCAGCCAAATGGATGGATAAATTTTGAGTCAAAATCCAAGATTTTTTATCTTAAATCTGATTGGTTCGTACATAAATTATAGTCTTGCCAATTACTCAAACTTGCATATACGATAGATTAGTTCATTCAGTTAATAAATATTCATAAATTATTCAAGAGATGAATTCACTTGTTATTGTTTACTTGAATCTTCCGATTGATGTTTAGGACTGCAGTTGATTATTCTCTTATTGAAGTGTTTGTATACTGTGAGTATTGCCTCGATATTATCTTAACGTGATGGCGTTTGAAGCGAACAGTAATGGGTTCGAGTCTCAGAGTGAGATGCAGCTACATCCAGCTGATGAGTCTCAAATGGGACGAAACGCTCGTCGTGGATTTCATTGCTAGCCACTATCCATCTTTGCCCATATCCCATTTCAAATTGTAATTTAATATACTAAGGTGTTAAAGTGACATTTCTGTAAATAAACTGTTTACTTTAATATTTAACCATTTTGCGATTTCAAACATGAATATTTAATCCTCTTGAGATATCAGTTAAACTGAATGATAATATATGAGAACTGGAACATTTAAATGTCTTTGATTGTTTGCCTAGATTTATTAAACGCTTTTAGATTATTTTACAATTAATTTATTTGTTTAATCTTTTTTGTGTTTTAAACAAACTTCCCAGGATAATGTTGAATGGAGAGTACTGTTGCACGGTTCTTCCATACTCCTCCACAAGGAGTAACAGAAGTAAACAAGTAACTAACCTATTTATTCTAGTTTCCTATTTGTTATGTTCGTTAACTTGATTGCTACCACTGATTCGTCTTACTCGCAACGGAACGAAGAATCAAGGATTCAGATACTCGATAGGCTTGCTAGGTTTGAAGTTATAACGAGTTCACTTGATCTGCGAACGAGAACAAAGACTCAGTGACCAAAACCAGTAAGCTAGCTATTGATACGTCCCAGCCCCACTAACTAGAGAAAGGAGTTCAAATCTGGAATGGAAAAGTATATTCTGCAAACAGCCAGGAACGAGCGATAACATAGAAATCTCAGGGCACAGTTTCCAATCTCGCGCACTGTTGAGGAGTCCCACACTGGAATGAAACGGCCGTTCAATGCTTCCAGGTTTTCTATAGTGGTCTAGTTTCAGTTGACTCATGATCTCAACTATTGAAATGACTAAAATCTCCATAAAACCTCTTTCTGTTATATGTTTGCATGGTAAATCTCGGGATTCAGTTTAATAGCAATATCTAATAATTATAACTAATAAATATAAGTAAAGATAAATGGTTGCTAGCACTGAAATCCAGGATATACATTTCGTCCTACTTGGTACTCGTCAGATTGATCAATTCTAGTCACAAACATGAAATGAGAAAACTCAAATAAACAAGACCAAATGAATATTGACATTCTATTTTGTTATTCACATAGATTTAATAGAATTTTATGCTTCTAGATATATGACGTTATTCACCTGAAGAATAAAATGGTATTCATTGAGTGATAAACATTGTCATTTGAGAAATAAATGAAAAATTCAGAGCATTTGATGTGAAGTTTTCTTTTATTAAAAACCATTTCTATGTATGAAATGACTTTAGCACACACCACATTTCCATAAATAATTGAGTATTGTGGAGTAAGTAAGTTCATACAGGTTGTTTTTTGGCAACTATAGAGTGTATAACCTGCATTTTCTAAATATAGAATAAATGAATCATATGAAAATATACTAGTTTCGACTCTGTTCACTTCTGAATAACATCATCAATACAAACGTCAGGTAGAATTTCATTACATATGATCAACATTTTGTCCTGTCCACCTCTATCTTGATTGGTAAAAAGTCGAAGATTAACTTGAAATGTTGATCTTTCACTAATCAAGATCGAGGTTGGCAAGACATATGTGGTCATGTGTGGAGAGATTCGAATATCTAATTTCTACCTGAAGTTAGTGTTTATCATGCTGTTCACACGTACGATCAAACCTCCATGATTATGCTATCCATCTCAGTTACGTTCATTTTCTGCATTGCGGTTTCACGTATTATCATCTTCACGTTGTCCCATTATCACCGAGACATATCTAAATTTTATTTTAAAGCAGGAACGTGTTGTATATGACCAAGTCTGGTGAGTAGACTATCAGAAAATTACTGATTTTTAAAACACATATTTCTGATACAATGTCTTGGCACTGTAAACATCTATCAGCATATTATAAACTCGGTATCACCTAATGAACTAACTTCTTAAAGCGATTAAGAAGATTCACTTGAAATCCAGAACCTTTTTACCACTACCAGTGTAAGTTCAGTTGCCGTATATACTAAACAAACATATGTGTTAAGGAATGCATAGTTCAGCATCATTAATTGTTTCATAATTGTGGAAGTAAATCTCTTAGTTAGTAACATAACAATTATTCATTTCGAATCGATTTTAGACAGATTGTGTTGCTGAATTTAATAAATAACATTTTTTTTACGAATCAATAAATTGTGTTATAATTAGTTGAATCCATTAATCGATTAAAGTTAAACCATCATTACAAACACGAATGCACTGAACGGCCATTTTGTCCTAGTATCGGACTACACAGTAGTACACTTCTATGATCTCACGCGAAGAACTCGAACCCAGAACCGATCAGTTTCGCGTGCGAACACTTAACCTCTAGACCAATAAACCAGCTTTCAACGGTGTTAATGTCTAACTTCAATTGAACCATAATCTTGAGCAAACCTTTGTTTTTGTTCAAATAATTAGTTTGTGAATCTATTCTTTAAACAACAACAACAACAAACTGATCCCTATTTAAAAACAATCTGTTCAATTTTGTTTACAAACTACAAATTCAATGATCTGGATCAGAATAATGAAGAAAATTACCCATTTTCTTTTATTTACTCAACAATTAACACATCGATCATTTTGGTCTTTATTTTATTTTTACTTAAATGTCTAATGTCATTATTTAGGTTAAATTTTTATTACTGAACATTTGTGTTTGTGTGTATGTGTGAATGTTAGTTGTTGGTGGACGGTCTATGTTCCTCCACGAGGAGTAACTGGCGTAAGTAAGTAAATAAGTAAGTAAATAAGTAAGTAAGTATGTAAGTAAGTAAGTAAGTAAGTAAGTAAGTAAGTAAGTAAGTAAGTAAGTAAGTAAGTAAGTAAGTAAGTAAGTAAGTAAGTAAGTAAGTAAGTAAGTAAGTAAGTAAGTAAGTAAGTAAGTAAGTAAGTAAGTAAGTAAGTAAGTAAGTAAGTAAGTAAGTAAGTAAGTAAGTAAGTAAGTAAGTAAGTAAGTAAGTAAGTAAGTAAGTAAGTAAGTAAGTAAGTAAGTAAGTAAGTAAGTAAGTAAGTAAGTAAGTAAGTAAGTAAGTAAGTAAGTAAGTAAGTAAGTAAGTAAGTAAGTAAGTAAGTAAGTAAGTAAGTAAGTAAGTAAGTAAGTAAGTAAGTAAGTAAGTAAGTAAGTAAGTAAGTAAGTAAGTAAGTAAGTAAGTAAGTAAGTAAGTAAGTAAGTAAGTAAGTAAGTAAGTAAGTAAGTAAGTAAGTAAGTAAGTAAGTAAGTAAGTAAGTAAGTAAGTAAGTAAGTAAGTAAGTAAGTAAGTAAGTAAGTAAGTAAGTAAGTAAGTAAGTAAGTAAGTAAGTAAGTAAGTAAGTAAGTAAGTAAGTAAGTAAGTAAGTAAGTAAGTAAGTAAGTAAGTAAGTAAGTAAGTAAGTAAGTAAGTAAGTAAGTAAGTAAGTAAGTAAGTAAGTAAGTAAGTAAGTAAGTAAGTAAGTAAGTAAGTAAGTAAGTAAGTAAGTAAGTAAGTAAGTAAGTAAGTAAGTAAGTAAGTAAGTAAGTAAGTAAGTAAGTAAGTAAGTAAGTAAGTAAGTAAGTAAGTAAGTAAGTAAGTAAGTAAGTAAGTAAGTAAGTAAGTAAGTAAGTAAGTAAGTAAGTAAGTAAGTAAGTAAGTAAGTAAGTAAGTAAGTAAGTAAGTAAGTAAGTAAGTAAGTAAGTAAGTAAGTAAGTAAGTAAGTAAGTAAGTAAGTAAGTAAGTAAGTAAGTAAGTAAGTAAGTAAGTAAGTAAGTAAGTAAGTAAGTAAGTAAGTAAGTAAGTAAGTAAGTATGTTAGTGTTTTGTTTTCTAAGGGATTTCATCTCAACTCATGTCATAGAACTATATTTAAACGTCAAAAGTACGTTTATAGAATTTTAATTGAAAAAGAACTAAAAAAGAAAGGAATTTTATATTCAGAATTATTAATTAAGGTAATAAATCCATTTTCTGTTCTTTAATATTTCAAATGAAAGTTTTGATATGTGTTTAGATTTCATTGAAATGGATTAATGATTACAATAATTTGTTTTTGTTTTTCATTAAATGTGATATTGTAGTAAAGGAGAACACAGTTGAGGACAACTGAATTATATTTAACACACTACTACAGAGTTAATTACTTACGCCTGTTACTCCTAATGGAGCATAGACCACCGACTAGCGTTCTCCAACTCACAGAGTTACTTGGTAAAATGGGATAGCCATACTACAAGACCTAATTTTTTGCAAAATGTTCAATAATTGTCTCAAACTTCTTTGTACTTGCATTTCTATACTAATTGCTTTCTATTCCCGTTCTTCGTTTCTTGATCTTCTCAGTCTTCTAATGCCAGACATTACATTCCTGACTGGCGTTATTTACTACTTATGTCAATATAAGTAGCATGCACCACAATATTACTCTTTGATAGTATACTGAAATAAACATGAAAATGTTTATGAACCGTTATGAGTTTAGTTTGAAAAACCTATGGAACTTAAAATAACAGTCTGTCAAACACTATCAAAGTCAAAATCTTTAATACAAACCGTAAGACAGTTCTAACTGGAACTTTGAGACCTACCACAACCATCATCAAAAATATATCAATATTTATAAACAATTGTCTACACAAGACGCTCAACGTCGATTGCTCAGATACCATCAGCAACAGCCTACTGTAGGAGAGAACAAACCATTTTTCAGCTCAAGAGGGAATTAGGAAAATTCGTTACATATGGATAAGATATACATTACGGAAATCATTAAATTGCATCACGATTCAAGTAATAACTTGGAATCCTGAACGGAAACGGTAAGGTCAAAGAACACACTATGTCAGTAATTGGAAGCAGATATGAATGGTAACTGGAATGAACTGGGAAAGATTGTTCAGGACAGAGTTGGTTGCAGAATGCTTGTGGTCAGCCTATGCTCTTCGATGAGGGGTAACAGGCGTAAGTAGGTAAGTAATGAGTTCTGTAGGCGTGTACTTTGATTATTACGTTGTTGAAGACTAATAAATGCTACTTATTTGCAATTTCGATAATTCGGATTATTAGTGATGTAAACAAAGAAATAAGAAGCCTTGAAAAACTACGGAAGCTATTATTCAGGAAGTTATTTCATTTTATTCAAAGCTTGTAAAACAGTAACATTATGTTAATTCTGATTGCTTAACTCAAGGTAGTCAGTATATTAAACTTTTGTTGAAATCTCTAGTTTCAGACTACAATTCTGTTAATCATTGAAATGTTCATAAATTTATTAGATGGTTGAAGTGAAGGTTGAAGTAAACGAATCTGCTGTAATCAACCAATGATAATGAAACAACTTCATATTTGTAGAAATCGTCTAACATCATTTGTTTTCAAATGGTATATACTAACTTACTTACTTACGCGTGGTACCCCTTATCGAGGAGCCTAAGCCGCTCATGAGCATTCCTCATCCAACCTCTCCTAGACAATCCTTTCTAGTTGATCCTAGTTACTATTCATCCTCATGATGCAGTTTGGTAATTTCTGTTACGTATATCCTATCCAATTCCAATTTTCTCTATATCTGAAAGCTGGTTTGTCTGCTTCCAATTCCCAACACAGTGTCTTCGGCCATCCTCTTTTAAGTTTCCCATCAGGATCCTAAATCAGGACTTGCCTCGTGATTCAGTTTGATGATTTCTTCAATGTATATCCTATCCACATTCAATGGCTTTTCTTAACTTCCTCTTGAACTGGAAGCTGGTTGGTTCTCACCCATATTAGGTTGCATTTTATACAGTTTTCATATAAGTGAACATTTATCTTATCAAAGATCTTTTTACCTAAAACTTACTACTAATTCTAATCAAGTGTTTATTTGAAATAGGCCAAAATGTATCTACATTATAGACATTGATTAGATAATAATGAAAATATTCACTTTTTTGTGGGGGGGGGTTAGGTTGAGTGGATAACTCAAATGTAAATTTCACTGATATACATCATGAAGAACATGAATTCTGTCAAATCTAATAAGTAAATTACTGATAATAATGAGGATTACGTATATCATAACCTCATGGGAGAAATGATAAGAAAAACACTTTTTAATATGCTTTTTTTTCAATATTTATGATGTCGTTTGTCATTTGTTATTATGGCATTAGATGTTATACTCTTTATACTAAGGTAGTTTTTTTCATTGACTATACTACTAATAATGAAAATTGATGCATTAAAATATTTACCATTCTAGATTATTTGTCATTTTGAATATTTTTTCCCTTTAAACATTATTGTTTATATGAGTAGTATTATGACGGGTGGTGTGCAAAATCTGATATTTATACATGGTGTGTTATGCGCTAACCTCCCCCCTCTCAACTGACTAATTGACCGAGAACACAAGGTTGAATAAGAAGATGTATTAGTCTACCAAATAATATGCACAGATACTCATATATATATATATATATATATATATATATATATATATATATATATATATATATATATATAATCTTTAGGAAATCAATCCATTTCTTAGGCAATGAAATACACTTGTCCTTTAGGTCGATTGTGACCGCCATCGATTGACCTTCTCATTAGGCCACTTCTGATTGGTTCTCAATATCAAGTACATTCAAATATCAACTCGTTATATATGAAATAATTTGTTCAACAGATTTTGTCGTTACCTTGAGGAATTCAGGATGTAGGACGTTTTCTATTTAAGACTTTTTTACAGTGTGTACCGTTGTGCAAAGCTGATTTTTATATTACGGCTTCAAAGTAGTACACATTTTCTTAAACGGCTTTGAGTTAATTGACAGGGTAATAAGAAGGGATGGGTACAAATGAGTTCAACAAGATTAAGAAAATCTAATTACTTTTAAGGGCGTTTTAAAACTCACAACTGAAAAAAATATTTATCAAATTGGATACTGTCATTACTTCCAATACTCTGACATCCTTCTTCATAATTTCATCTCTTTTTATGATGTAACAACTTAAATCAATGTACATATATACATTATAAGCCGTCACTTCTTGATTATCTATAACCAACCTCAGTTGATGGATTAACGTAGATAAATTTACTTATGCAGTGAATAGTGTCTGGCAAAGGGATGAATTAAGGAGAGTTTGTTTTATTCAATATTTATCAACTGAATCTACCTATACATTGGACCTAAAACCTATAAATCTGAAGGCTAATGTAATCAGTACAAATTATTCGACTGAATGCCTTTTGCATAAAGCAGTGGTATATTTTGCTTGCGTGTATACTGAAATATTATTCAATGTGTATAAGAATTAGCCATTAGGCTTCTGTCATAAACACTGTTTCCAGAACAATAGAGTGTTGGGATATTGGGAAAAATATACCAATAATTATCATGTTAAGTCCAATGGTGTCCTTGGTCTTTAAATGGAAATTCCCTATTGATCAATGTTTATTTCACTTGTTAAATATTGTACAAATGTTGTTTTCTATTTTATGGTACGATGTGGTTTGTTTGATTGGTATATAAACAGAGTGTGCCTGAAATATAATGATTCATATCTCAGAGGCTGAGACTTGAGTTCTGGACTCGACTGGCTGGGCTAGACAGGGAGACTGAGCCAATCGAGACTCTAGGCCGTTCTTACGTGTTTTACGTGTCATTGATCCGATCGATAAGTACGCTTCGAGTCTGATCTGCAGTCACACGTTACAACAAGAGTACGAAATTTATCACGACCTTGGTTTCTCAATTAGTTCTGTGCTTTGATATTCAATAAGATTTATCCAGAAACTAGTTAACCATTATGATCGACTAAACAATCCAGTATAGCTTTGAGATAACGATGTTTGATTTACAACAAACTGGTTTTAAAGGGAGAATTCTAACGTATAAGTTGATTAATGATCTATTCCACGAATGCTGTTTAGGTGTTAAGAATAGGATGGACAACTGTAATTACGAACTGAACAAATTGATGTCTAAAACGTTATCCTTCATCATTTTTAATTTATTCTTTATTCTTCTCCTTATTATGGTATACATTAAATACTTAAGTATAAACGTTAATTGGAAGTAGACTATCATATTGTTTAAAAGATTTATTTAAAAAAATGGTAACAACATATACTTCATATTTTCAAAACAAATTATGTGACCAATGGGATTCCATAGTGAGATAGTAACTCACTGAAAACAATGGTAGACGGTGGCGTAATATCGTGGATTAGTTCAAGTTAGATATTAACACCGTTGGATGCCGGCTCAGTGGTCTAGTCATTAGGCGTCCACACATGAAACTGATAGGTTCTGGGTTCGAATCTCATACTAGAACGAAACGGTCATCCAGTGCTTCCGGGTTTTCCATGGTGGTCTAGCTTCAACCATTGAAATAAGTTGATCAACACAATATATAAATTTTTTAAGTTATACAATAATACCATAAAAAAAGTTGGTGATGAGACTATAATTTATGAATGACCTTTAAGTGATACTTAAGTGACTTTTACGATATCCACTTAATTATGAGTATTATATGTGGAGTTAGAAATTTGTATGAGGAATTAGGAATATCATTTAGTATTAAGAAATTAGGGCTAGGGATTTCATCACGAACTGAGGTCAACTATAATCATAAATCACTATTGAATTATATAGATGAATGATATGATAATTCATTTTGTATCATATGTTGATGTTTAGGATTTCAATTGATCAATCTCTTATTGACATATGTACATCCTGTGCGAATTGACTTGATATTGCCCTAATTCACAAGCATTATAAACAAATTTGAATACTGGCTAATAGTAAAAAAATGGAAGGCACACGTTTAGATTTATTTAGGACTCAGCAACATCTTAGAGTTGATGTTTATTCCGGGAATTCGCATATTTATTCAGCTAGCAACATATGAATAAGACGAAATGTGACACCTGAATTCCACTGCTAGCTACTATTCATCATTGTTTATAATCCTTGTAGCGTATAGTAATATCAAGTTAATTCGTACAGAATGTAAATATGTCAATAACAGACTGATCAATTACAGTTCTAAAGATTCATTGAAGACACAAGAAATCAATACAGAGTAATTTATTAAAAAAAAGTGATGTTTGTTATTACTCTTTTTGAGACAAAGTTTTCTTCATTTTGTTGCTAAGTAAGAAACTAATTCTTCTATAGAATGAATGAAATAATATTTGACAAGATTATAATTACTATCATCTATGGCAAAATTGTCACATTTTTCATAACCAGATTTATATTATCAGTCTTAGTTATATAAACCTAATCAATTATAACAGCTGTTTTGGTAATAAAAAAAATTATGATTCGTTTGTTGCCTTGGTAACCAAAGATTAAGAGAGAGAATATCATTGATTTGTGTATACATTTAATTGTTAGCAGATAAATTACATATCATATCATGTATCAGTTGTGAATTGGCATGGATTCACATTGTACTTCATCAGTTCACATTAAATTTGATTTATCATTTGTGTCTATTCAAATATCTGCTGATATCTGCATCTGTTATCGTAGAAAATCTCAAATTGAAGCTACAAAAAATCTAAACTAACTCTTGAAGTTTATAGTTTTGATGGGAATCGTTCATATGTTTGACTTTATAAGTCAAATCTACGACTTCTTTTTATTATTCTTACCCGATTCAAGTTTAATACTGAAGAAAATTGTGTGAAATAAAGAAACATGTGAAATAGTTGCGGAGGTAGTGAGAAATTCATCCTTAATGATTATGTTGGATTCAAACATTAGAAAAAAAGTACTGAAATCAATAAGAATACCTCCATTGTATGAATATTATTTGAGTCAGCCAAATTGATATCACCGAGCAAAATGACTTTTGATAAAATTTTAAAGTCCTAAAAAGGAGTTCAACCTGATCTGTTATGAGATAGTAACTTGCTGATGACAAAGGTGGACTTTCACTCAATTTTATGGATTGGTTGAAATCAGACATTAACACTGCTGGTTTCCAGCCGGCTCAGTAGTCTAGAGTATATGCGCTCGCGCGAGAGACTGATAGGTCCTGAGTTCGAATCTCGCGAGGTGCGATCGTGAATGCGCACTGCTGAGGATTCCCATACTAGGACAAATCGGCCGTCCATTGCTTCCAGGTATTCCATGGTATATATACATATATATAAAAGGAGATAAATTCAGTCAGACTTTATAAATTCTACTCATCTAATTGCGTTCCAACAACAGTGATAGAAAGTTATTAACTTTAGACCTAGGTAAATTAATTACTGATTTCTTGAGTAGAGCAAAAAAATGATCAAGCTTGTCAATGATAAGTGACTATATTTTCTATATTTAACTCTGATATACACACAGATAAGTATTTATTATACATTATGAGAACTTTCCATGTCTCTATTCTTAGAAACAACTTTTCAAATGATCCACATCATTATTTTACGAATGAAATGAATGTTTCCGTATGTTGAACCCAAATGACAGCTAAGATCATTTATTATATAGATCATGAAATGTTGGCTAATGCTTGCCTATCATGAGATTATTGTATATTGTGAACCAAATGTGTACAAATAGTAATCACAAGTAGGTATTATCCTTTGTTTCATGTCTCAGTATTCATTCAGCATTTTGAACAATGTAGATTATTATTATTATTATTATTATTATTATTATTATTATTATTATTATCTTTATTCAACATATTATTCTTTGGTACAATATAGAATTCTTAGAACGAAGTATATCAGCGAGTTCCTGTTTCATATTTCTTGATCGATCCTAACGAAATATTTAGGTGGAGTTTTGTCCTCTGAGCTGGATGGTTTGGTCGTGGAGCATTCATCGCTCATCTGAACGACATCATCACAAACTTTAGATAGAAGTGAAGTGTTCGAATTTCTCCATATGTGTTTCACAGCTTGTTCTGTACACCTTGATGTCGATTGGTTCTTATTCACCTTAAATTTGTTACTGTCAATAAGAACTAATCAACATCGAGGTGCACAGAACAAGCTGTGAAACACATATAGAGAATTTCGAACACTTCACTTCTATCTGAAGTTTTTGATGATGATGTCGTTCAGAAGAACGATGAAAGCTCCACGACCAAACCATCCAGCTCAGAGAACAAAACTCCACCAAAATCATCCATCTGAGCTACAAATCTTCTCCACCTAATGAAAAATACTTATTGATCACTAGTTAGAAGTTAACAGTCCAGTCAATCGATATCCGAATAATGTACATTCTTTTCATTGTATATTGCCAGCAACCACAATATCTCTGATTGGGCTCTTTTGTAACTTATACAAGAAACGGTTGTAAACTTTTCATAAACGCAACTGAATCGATTATACCATTAAATAAACATAATAATGTGTTAAAACAAACAGATAACTTGTTGAAATATCTAGATGAAAAGGAACAGGTAACATGAATATTCAATCAGACCACCTACTATTACAATAACCGATTAATCATGTTATGTATCATTTTTTGAATCATTTTGAGTGCTATTACAAAGGTTTTTTTGCTGTTTAGAAAGTAGTGCTAATTTTCACACACACAAACATTTACATCAAACCAATAAATACTTGGTGTTATACTTTATGGTTGGTTTGAAACATGAAAGAAGTAAACATGTAATGAGATATAGTAACTATTTCTTTTCCAAATATGACAATGACAGCTGTATAAAAGTTCCCGAAATTTTGAATCGTTCCTAATTGAAATATCCCAATATTTCTATTTTAAGATTCCATAATCATATGCCATGAGTACTCATTGACAATGGCCACCCGATATTTTAGCTTTCTATAAAATGTTGAGTACTCACACTATACCTATCAGTGTATTCAATTGTAAATACACATAATCATAAGCCTTTAAAATGGATATTTAATTTATTTTTTTCGGAAGAATTATGATTATTAGTTTATTACTAGTGGAAAACTATGTAGGTTACCAATGAAACTCTATTGATATGTTGATTGCATAACATATCAGTAAGAATATGAGTGAAAATATCTTCATTTGTGAAACATATAAACACTCCACATTCACCTATAATTTAGGTGTATAATGTTTGTTACTAAGACCAAAGTTAATGCGAAAACGAATGTTTGTTTGAGACAATAATGACTATTTGTGAGTTCATTTTTATCTAATTTCACAAGTTGAAATCATGAGTCAGTTGAAGCTAGACCACCATTGAAAACCTGGAAGCACTGGACGGCCGTTTCATCCTAGTATGGGACTCCTCAGCAGTGCGCATCCACGATCCCGCACCACGCGGGGCTCGAACCCAGGACCTACTGGCTTCGCGCGCGAGCACTTAACCACTAGACCACTGAGCCGGCATCCAACGGTGTTAATGTCTAACTTCAACCAATCCACGAAGTTGCGCCACCGTACACCATTGTCTTCAGTGAGTTGTTATCTCACAACAGACCGGTTGAACTCCACTGGTAACGGCTTCTCACTAGAACTCCAGGAGATTTTCCTGAAGTCAGTCACTAGTGAGCAGTTGATTATAATCAGAATGGGTTTTTGTGGAGAGTTTAACAAATTTCACAAGTTGAAATCATGAGTCAGTTGAAGCTAGACCACCATTGAAAACGTGCGAAGCCAGTAGGCCCTGGGTTCGAGCCCCGCGTGGTGCGGGATCGTGGATGCGCACTGCTGAGGAGTCCCATACTAGGATGAAACGGCCGTCCAGTGCTTCCAGGTTTTCAATGGTGGTCTAGCTTCAACTGACTCATGATTTCAACTTGCGAAATTTGTTAAACTCTCCACAAAAACCCATTCTGATCATTTTTATCTATTATTAAACATGGATTAAAACATTGATAGTTATGCTACAGTTATTTACTTACGCCTGTTACTCCCAATCGAGAATAGGCTGCCGACCAGCATTCTCCAATACACTCTCTCCTGGGCCTTCTTTTCTAATCCCATCCAATTTTTGTTCATTTTTCTCATGTCTATCTCCATTTTCCGCCGTAATGTGTTCTTTGGTATTCCGCTTTTCCTTTGGCCTTGAGTACGCTACAGTACTGAACACATTAAATGTGAATTCTTATTTTAAGATATTTTCAAGTCAATACTTTACAGGAGGTCTGATTGAATATTTAGGCTACCTGTTCCTGCCATCTGGATATTTCAACAAGTTATCTGTTTCCTTGTTTTTTTAACAGATCATTATGTCAATTGATTGCGTAACCTATTCAG
Source organism: Schistosoma margrebowiei (assembly GCA_944470205.2). Lineage (NCBI taxonomy): Eukaryota > Metazoa > Platyhelminthes > Trematoda > Strigeidida > Schistosomatidae > Schistosoma > Schistosoma margrebowiei. The sequence continues at coordinate 9,560,107 of OX104027.1, forward strand.
ATGCGTTTGTCAAATATTTACGACATTTCACTGTACAAGTTACATAAAGGTACAATCAGAGATAACCTGGTGGTTGTCAATATGCATTGAAAAGAATGAATATTATTCAGATGTCGATTTCTGAATTGTTAATATCTAACTGTCAATCAATCAATATTTATCGTCAATATTGCTCAAGAAATAAGAAACGGAAACTCGCTGAAATACTTTACTCCGAGAATTATTCTATATTGTGCCAAAAAATATAATATTGAACAAAGGTAATAATAATAATAATATTCTTATATTGTTATAAATAAAAATAATATATTTGTAATATCCCAATGAGTAGAAAATTGAATTTTCTGACGTTTCGTGACTTAGTGTAAGTCACTTCTTCAGAGAACAAATAACCAAATTAAAATTCATCCAAGTTTAAATAGTACAACGGAACAATGCAAGAATAATATTGGATCAATCAAAAACAAGTCTGAACAAGTTGATGTCATGTCATTTCTGTCAAAGTGATTCATAAGTGATGGGTATGTAAATTTGTGTGTGTGTATATGTGCATTGTTTAAGAATGAAAACTTGTGTGATCTTTATCGTAAGAAAGGATAGAGTTTAAATTTGTAATATGATAGTGTGAAATTGTAAATACGATCAGACTGAGTGGTTAGGATAGATGGTCCAAGTAGGATGTATAGTAAGACCTTCCTTTCTATTGAAAGAAGTAGGATTAAGCATTATATGGAACGCCTCAGCTACCCTCCTTTCTTTGTAGTTAGAAAAGCCTTTTTGCAATATTTTGATATTTTTAAAATCGATTTGGTGGTTGTTGAAAATGGCATGAACTGCTATTGCCGATTTAATTTGAAGTTTATCCAGTTCTATGGGATTGTTAGGAGGTTTCTTTGTGTACGTAATATGTTCTTTGGCTCTAGTCAAGATTTCGCGGGATGAATCTCCAACATAATAGGCATCACAATCGATACAACCTAATTTGTAGACGCAGTTCTGTGTGGACATGAAAGGGATTTTTTCTTTCAGGCGAACTAAAGTATTACGTAGTGTGTCCGTTGTTTTGCAATACACTTTGATTTTGTGATGTTTTAAGATTCTTTGGATTTCTTCTGTTGTGCAATGACGGTATGGTAGAACTACAGTACCAATCCATGGCATTTCATTCGAATCATTATTAGAATGTAATAAACTGTTTTGTTTTAATATGCTTCTAATAATCTTCATAGGAAAATTATTAAATTGTAAGATGCTAACTATATTCGTTTGTTCTTTTTGTTTGTCTTCCTCTGATGTGATGATCTTGTTAGCTTTTCTAAAAAGATTTAAGGCTAGTGAGATCTTTGCACTGAAAGGATATGCTGAATGGAAGTCAATATAACGATTTGAATGTGTCGGTTTTCGGTAAATGGAAAGGTTTAAACTTCCATTTGGATTTCTTTTTACTAAGCAATCCAAGAATGGTAGCTCACCATGTACATTTTCATTTTCATTCGTGAATTTGATGTGCGATGAAAGTGTATTTATTCGTTTTGAAAAAGATCTTAGATGAGCCTTTTTTGTAATAACAAATGTATCATCTACATATCTAAGTACGGGATGGCTGTTTCATCCTAGTATCAGACTCCTCAGTAGTGCACACGTACGATTCTTTTCATGAGACTTGTGAATGAGTACTGCTGAGGAGTCCCATCCTAGTACAAAATGGTTGTTCATTGCTTCTAGGTTTTTAATGATGATCTAACAATGACCCATTCACGATATCAATCAAAATTATTTATTTATAAAAAATATCAACCGACACATGATTTACGCTTCGAGTAAAACAAACGAAACACTTGTCTCAATAATACACATTTAATAACAGAAATGAGTTATGTAAATAGCTAAGAAATAGATGCCTATTATCTATCATTCAAATTCACTTGGTATCTGTTGTAACGGGTGACTGCAGGTTTCGATAAGCAGCGTTTTATATCAATCGTTTCAGTGACACGTAAAAATGTACGAACGACCTAGAGTCCCGATTGGCCCTGCTTCCCTGTCTATCCCAGCCAGTTGAGTCCAGAACGAAAGTCACAGCCTCTGAGATATGAATCACTGTATTTCAGACATACTCTATTTATATACTAACCAAACATACCACGTCGTACCACAAAAATAGAAAACAACATTTTGTACAATATTCAACAAGTAAAGTAAATATCGACCAATAGGAAATGTCCATTTAAAGCCTAAGGACGCCATTGAACTTAACATGATAATTATTGGTCTATCCTTCCGCATCCACAACAGTATCATTTGGCTTGTATCTTCCCATTGAGGTTTAACACTGCAATTTATCAGTGTATTATTGGCATATGTGCATACTGTGCGTATGCCTCGATATTGCCTTAATTCACAAGCTTTTTGTAAGCAATGATAGATAGTGGCTAGCAGTGGAATCCAGTTTGACGCGCGTTTCGTCCTGAATTCCACTGCTAGCCACTATTCATCATATTCTATCATTCCGTTGATGTAAATTAATTCAACAGTTTATTATGATTCTGTTTTATCAAATATAATAATTTCTAAAGTGGTAGGATGAGTAAACAAACATGTGAAATCTCATACAAGATATAAAAACAGTTACCTACTACTTATTGCTTTCTATTGAATATTTAATATAGGTCGATTTATGTTATGAATTCTTGTTTGTTTGATTGTTGTTTATTATTAAATAAATTTTATTTATCAGTTAAATAACTTTATTATTTAAATTAGATATCAGTAGATAACATGAAATGTAAATATCAATGTTTATGAGATAAGGCATATAGTTTTAATAAACTATTCCATTTAAACATCATTAATACCATGTTATCTTTGTATACCAGGAATAATAAAATTTTATTGAATTTATTCGAATGGTTGTTGTTGTTGGTGGTGGTGGTGGTGGTGTTTATTTAACTTACCCCTTTTCTTCATAAATGGAATATATTGGTAAAGATGAATGGTAGATGTGTATTTCATTCTTTATGGTACTCATTAGTTGGATGTATCAGTAAAGTAAAGTTGATGTTCATTGTATCTGTGTTTCTAATACTTGTGAATGAAGACAATAACGAAGTAATAAATACAGTATGAATATATGTTAATAAGAGATGGATCAATTGTAGTCTTAAATATCAATGAGAAGATTCAGGTAAACAATACTAAGTGAATATAGATTTCATTAGATTGCACAAATAGATGGTTATCAGGACTCAGTAGCTGTATGGGTAATGTGATGATGTTTGAAGTGAATACTACTGAATTCGTGTCCCAGAATGAACACGAACTTCAATATACAGTTACATCTAGCTGAAGAGCCCCAAACGGAACGAAACTCGTGCCTTGGATTCTACTACCATCTATAATTGTTCATAATGTTTGTGACTTGAGGCAATATCGAATCAGTCCGCACAGGACGCGCATATGCCAATAAGAGTCCGATCAATTGTAATTCTAAACATCAATGTGAATTTTCAATTAATCAATATCATGTAGACTATAAAGCGTTTCAAAATGATGTTCAATTGTTTCTAGCCTTGAGTTGAACCAATTTTTGGTATCTGATCTCAGCATTATTATCATGGTTAATATAAGTTAATATTTTTCTTGAATATACATTTAAAGTTGGTGTACTTTACGTGCTCATATTATTAACCTATGTAAAATGATTCACCATAAAAAAAATCTGTTGTTGGTAATGAGTAAAGACTGTAAGAAAATTTATAATAACTTGAACGTTCACTTTGGAAGAGGTGAAAAGTTTCACATATATGGGTACTATCATCGATGAACAAGGAGGATCGGATGCAAACGTAATGCAAAATCGAATGCAAACGCGAGGATTAACAAATGAGAGGTAGCATTCCTACAATGGAACGAAAAACAACTGTCAACTAATATCAAAGGCACAATCTTCAATACGAACACCAATACAGTTCGACTGTAAGGAGCTTAAACTTCGAGAACTACTATAACCATCTCTTTCAAAATGTTCACTAATCGTCTGTGACTTCATTATTTTCGCATTTTCATACCCATTGCTTTCTGTCCCCGTTCTTTCCGCTTCGATCTTCTCGACCTTCTGCCGCCAGAAATTCTATTCCTGACTAGTGTTAAATACTACTTATATCGACACAAGAAGTACACACCACAGTATCACATAAAAAAGGAATCATACCAGATGAGAAAAACTCACATATTTCTGCACCTACAATGCCATATCTACTCATTAATGTCACAATTCACTTCATTTCACATTGCCAATGTGTTGTGAACCATATGTAAAAGTATATTTATAGCAAATCACATAATTACAACCAAAGATGGATGGTGACTTGCATTGAAATGAAGGAAGTGCATTTCGTCTTATTTGGCACTCTTCATAATTGTCGATATTTAGGATTAAACACAAAAATTCATTCATAACCTCTATTTGTATTGTGTTGATGATTCCATTAATTATTACCGGTTCCATCAACACCATAAATATCCAACATAATTTTTGAAATTCGACAATAATAGACACTAAATGTCTACATAGAAAACACATAGTACATAGCATGTGTAGCACAACATAAGAAAGAGACAAAACAAACAAATTGTCAAATAAAATGGGATATATAACATTGAATAAAAAACGTTATAAATCATGACTAACACATAAAATTCGGTATTACACTACTGAATTTTGAATGTATCAACTGAGATAACTGTAGTTATAGGTTGATTAGTATGTTATTGAATCTTATAACTAGTCAAAAATCACTGACGGCATTATACTGAAGTGATTTTATCAGTAGTCTATTCAAGCGAATTAAATTATTTTTAGAGTTACAATTTGAAGAAAAAAATGTCTATAAAAATGATTACTATTATTGATATATTTAACCAGTTAACTGTTTTTTTAAACGTTTACCGATAAATAGTGTTTGGAGGTAGTCGACAGGAAATCCTGGACACGGATTTCGTGCTCCTTGGCACTCGTCAGCAAAGTACACCTGTAATCTTTGAGGGAACTAGTGCTCCTTGACGGATTCGACCCCGTGTCATCCAGCTTACCAGTCAGAGACGTTATCACTGAGCTATCCGGGCCGCGACTAACCTCCTGTAAGAATGAGATGTAATCACAATTGATTGATCACTAGGTGGTGGTCAACCACCATCTAATCTCAATATATGGTGCACGCAGTGTCAAATCACCTAGATTGGTGGCCACATTGCAACATGGTCGATAGCATTCAATCTGCACTAAATAAGGACTTGACACTCATGACATTGTTCACCACCCAGTGATCAGTCAATTGTGTTTACCGATAAAACTCAGCTAATCGGTCATTAAATTCATAAAGATAGACAATTACACAATAAGAGTTTTAAATTTCTCTTTATCGTTAAGATAGTAAAGAATCAGTTTCAAATATCCTTAATTTACAGATTGTCTCAGTATAACCACAATCCTGAATAGATTTAGTATGTCGCTGTAAGTAATATCTGATACTTACATTTCTTTCTATTCGAGGTTTTACTCCATTAATGTATTGACTCTTATAAAAAAATTGATGTTTACATTTACATGTGACTAAATCTATTTTCCGTACTACCGTAAACAGTAAACAATTTTCTCAATAAAAAAAATACATAAAATCTTTGTCTGAATAACATTCACATAAATAGTTAATAGATCATAGTTATGTGCATAGTTTCCTTCCAAGACCAAACATCTACCATGGTAACAACTGAATATTACATAATATAAAGAAACATTTTATATGTATCAATTCCGATCAATATTAGCAATTACAATTGGGTACTTTTTCAATGATCTCAATTTTGAATTAGTACTAATAATCAAATATATACTTTCAATAAAATTAGTGTAGTAGTAATATGGTGAACTATAACTCAGACGGGGGGAAAACTAATCACTCCTTGCCAATAGTAATATATGTAAATCATATATGTAATACATTATTTGCACAGCTTCTTTGCTTTATTCTTTACATACTACATTCTTCTTCAAACTCTGTTGTTATTCTGATTGCTTTCTAATTTTTTTTCTGTTCTCTTCAATTCAATCTTCTGATGGTAGACATTCCACTTCGGATTGCTGCTACATACTACTTATATCTGACCGCATAAGTAGCATACACTACAGTAATATCAATAAAGTAGTAGAAACTTGATTTATGTTGTATTATTTCCGATTACTCTTTGGCGTTTTTTTTAACTACATTGATTCTATTTCCGAAATGTAAGTAAATTAAAAGTGTTTACTTAGTTCTATATTCTACATTTTCTTTCGGATATTATATCTATCAAATTTTGGCGTGTATACCTTTGATTGAACAATCCTTTAGATCAAAAGCAAATATCTTTAAACTAATAGACAGAACATAATTTAATGGTGAGACTATAAATTATGGACGAAATTTTAAGCAACACCAAAGTCATCTTGATAGTGTCAACCTACTACTCACTAAGGGTAAATGATGGTTACAAAACAGTTTGAAGAATAAAGATCATGATTCACAGCTGATGATTGGGGTTAAGAATTAGATTTATGGTTTTTTATCACGAATTGAGATCAGCTAAAATCCCATGACTCTATATTAAATAAGAAAGATTATTTCAGTCAAATGTTCTCCTTTTGGTGAATTCATTTTTAAAGCTACACAATCGTATATGTATACACATATTTTTTTCAGAATGATCATAATTACAATGATAATGATAATAAACTTCTGTTAGACATGGTGATAAAGGTATTAAAATATTTTTCTGCTCATATGGAACTCGGTATATCAGTCGTTCGATGAGCATTTTATCCAAAAAAAAATTCAAGAACATTACCCTGTGTGGCTAAAAAGAGGAAGAAACGGTTCAATAATAAGTTCAATAATCGAACACTTTGTGAACATAGTTCACTTCATAAAGACTGAGTCTATGTCCAAAGTCATCTACAAGGTAAGTAAAAGTCTTCCAAAGACAATCATATTGCATTTTCTTCACATTACCGAAGCGATAGTCATACATCTAGGAAAACCAAAATTATGTGTCCAAAAAAGTTTAGTACAACCTCTTCTTCTACCATGATCTTAGTGTTTCATAATTTCTTTCATAAGTTTATTCCTTAACAACCAAATGCTACCCCTTTCATCTTCTCTTCAAACTTATTACCTCTAACTGGTTCATTTCTGTCTGTATGATTGTCGTGGTTACATTTCATCTCAATTTTAACATTTGGTCTTATCAAGCTGAACCATTCTTTTCCAATAATAATTCGCCTATGTATCCTTATGATGAATATTTAGGCCATTAACAATTAAACGATTATTACTTTCCCTGTTTATTTATTCATTTATTTACCTCACTATCACCATGTTTAATAGACGTTTATTATCAGTATTATTATGATTAGTATCATCCTGTAAAAATATTTGCCATTGTACAGCTTTGAAATTGAATTCCTCGAAAAGAGAACCCATCGCTGAATCAATCTTTCCTATCTAATGTAATCCGTTTAGACATGTTTTGAATGAAAGCAGTGTTTTCAGTAAATTATAAGCATATGTGCATTCTGTGCGGTCTGCCTCAATATTGCTTTAAGTCACAAGCATTATAAACAATGATGAATAGTGGCTTGTAGTAGAATCCAGGACGCGCGTTTCCCTCTATTCGTGACTCGTCAGCCAGATGTATCTACATCTTAGAGTTCATGTTCATTCTGGGACTCAAATCCAGTAATATTCACTTCAAACATCATCGCATTATCCACTTAGCTAGTGAGTTTTGATAACTACCTACTTGAGCAGTGAACTAAAGTCTAAATTCCCTCGGTATTATTTGCTTGTAAATTTCGACTGTTGTTTAGGACTGCAAATGATCCATCACTTGTTGACATATGTGTATTCTGTGCGAACTGCCTTGAGTCTGGAATAGAACGAAACGCGCATCCTGCATTCCACTGATAGCCACCATTTATCTTTGCTTATACTTGTATTTTATTTTCAGAAAACAATCTAAATAAACACAAATGTGTCGATAATTTCTTGCAAGACTTACAATTTGAATCGTATACAATTTATAAGAGATTTGTAAAAATCTATTGAATAGAAGGATAAGTAAATAAGTTATATGAATGTTGTGCAAATTAAAATTAAAACATCAAAGTAACAAGCGGACAATTATGTCATGAGAAGATGGAACAAAAAAATGTTTCCTGTCATGAATACAATGGTGGATAGAATAGAATCGAATAATTTTTTTGTGCACAAATTCGGAAAATTCGAACGGTTATTACGTTTCTTATACTTAATGTAACTGAAGTGCTATGGACATGAATAGCATCATTGACATTCAATATAATGATGAATTCTGATCTCTTCTTGATTTTCTGTCTTACATCCATTATCAGAAGGAATATTGTGGAGATTTTAGTAATTTCAATAGTTGGAATCATGAGTCAACTGAAGCTAGACCATCATAGAAAACCTGGAAGCATTGGACGGCTGTTTCGTCCTAGTATGGGTCTCCTCATCCACGATCCCACCCTCCGCGAAATTCGAACTCAGAACCTGTCAGTCTCGCGCGCTTAACAACTAGACCACTGAGCCGGCTGGCATCCAACGCTGTTAATATCTAACTTCAACCAATTCATGAAATTGCTCCACTCCACACCATTGTCTTCAGTGAGCTGATATCCCACAACAGACTAGGTTGAACTGCACTTGGAAACGGCTTCTCACTAGAACTCCAAAAAATATCCATTAAATGAATAAAAATCGAAATTATAAGGTGAGAATGTAAAAGTGAGATTACTGGGTCGTTCGACCTAAAATCTAATCGAATGTTATTTTAATAAAAGTTTACTGTAAAAGAAACGTTACAACTAAAAATCAATTCATAATCAATTACGTAACATTAAAAATGAAATCTTCATTCAATTGTCTAAACAAAGAATGCTATACTATACTATACTATTGTAGTGAACAGGAACACAAGTGGAGACAGTCGAATGTACTTAGCAGGAAATTACAGAGTATGTCATTGAAATCTGACAACTATATAGTGAATAGTTAATTTACAAAATATCAATCCATCGTCTCAAACTTCACTGTTTCTTTTGTAAACATCAGTGCATTGTCTCATGTATTCATTATTCATGCATTTTCATACCGATTGAGTTCTGTTCCCGTTCTTTCCTTATCAATCTTCTACTGAAATACATTCATTGCCTGACCACCATTATATACTACTTATGTGGATATAAAAGTAACCTATACCACACTATCATAAATTACGAATGAACAAACAAACATCTTTCATGAATACAATGAAATCAAATCATAAGAAAGAGAACATAAGAAAACTGAGAATACTAAACAGCTGTCTTAGTAATAATTTATGATCATTGACAAAATCTGTTAAACATTTGGTTAAAAATTCACAAACCATCCATTTCATGTTACAAATTTATTGGTCATTATAATAAAACAAATGTATATTGTTTTTCACTAGTTAATCTCGTACACCTATTTGACATTTTTCACGATTATTAATACTTTGCATTGTAGTTCAATCAAAAGTGAAACAATCGTAACAACACCTGATAAGGATCATTACTATGTGCTCATTAGTGATTAACTTCAAGAGATAATTCTTAGAATTCTATTAAGAAGTCGTGACCGATGGAGCTAATCCGAATTGAGTGTGACACTTTTACTCACTGACGACAATAGAAGATGATGTTACCATTACATGGATTGTTTGAAGTTAAATATTAATACCGTTGGATACCGTTTCAGTGGTTTGAGCATTAGCACGTGAGACCAAATATCCTGGGTTCGAATCCCCAGTGAAGGATTGTAGATGAACACTACTGAGGAGTATCATACTAAGAACAATTGACCGTCCAGTACTTTTAGGTTTTCAGTGGCGGTCTAATATTAATCGATTCATGACCTCAATTTAAACTTTATCAATTGCTTACCTGTTTCAATAGTTGACAAGACCAAGCATATAAATAAGACAAATAGAAAGATTAGAATAATTTATCTGTTCAAAAATTACATGTTTTCATGTGATAACAATGACTTGATACAGTTCTATACCTCTTCATAAGTATGCACTATATAACCGGCTTCAGTGTTTCCTCAATGATATAGAATCTTTCCACACTTATATATATATTAATCAGCATATCAAAACATTTGTTATTGTTTCTGTCAGGAAATGAAGAAGAGGGTTAACATAACATTTTGAATTGGAAAAGATAATCAGTACAAAGATACTACCTTAATTCATTCTTAACCAATATATCCTTCCCTTTTTTTCTTCTCAAGAACATGTTGTTTTCTAACGTATAGTTACTATGACATCTTGCCAACTACTACTCACAATGTAATATCGATAGATAATACATTAGATGTTGTATCAATTATAGTGTGATTAATGGAATTCGATCAGTGATAAGGGTTGGACAAGTATGGAACTAGTTAATAGTCGGTGATTAGATATTTTGTTCATTACATCATCAATTGATTGTTTTCATTCATTGTCACTTATGACTGATGTTTAAAAGTTAAACCAGTTTTCACTTTTATAAGTAACAATCTTACAAAAACGCATAAATGGTGATAATAACATTATTAAGTTTATGAATTGAGAACATTATTCCGGCAACAATACACTGAGATAAAGGGCTTACTATAAAAGATGCACTTGTACATCTATTAACTCAGTTGTAAGTAAAGATGAATAGTGACTATCAATGGAATTTGTCTTTGCTAACAATGCTTGTGACTCAAGGTAATATCGTAATATCATACGCTATTCAATGACTGATCAATTGTAGTCCTAAATAGCAATGGGAAGATTAAGATAAAACAATAGAGACATTTTCTATCTGTAACCAATAGTTAGTTCTATGTTGAATAATATATATATGTATATATAGTTGAATTCATGATTCGATTAAAGCTAGATCACCATGGAAAACAAGGAAGCACTGGACGGCTGTTTCGTCCTAGTATGAGACTCTATCTACCAAATCCCCTTTCTGCTATATATATATTTCTCGAAAATACTAAGTACTATTTGTCTCATTGGTTCAAAATTAAAATCTATCAGCCTGGCTGAAAATCAGGCATTCCTTACATATATTTAAATAAAATCATTTAAGCTTACATATTACTTGAACAGTTTTTCTTTGCATTTTTGTAACCCTTTTACGTCACAGAATGTAATATAATGAAAAAGAAACTTATTGATTCTTAGTATAGGGGTTGTGAAGATTATTACATTTTTGATTGAGATTATGAACCGATTGATGTTAGACCACCTTTGGAAACCTGGAAGCACTGGACGGCCATTTCGTTCTATTGTGCGCATCCACGATTCTGCTCGTAAGGGGATTCTCGGAATTCAAATGAGAAGCTGTGAACAGTGGAGCTAATCCATGTCGGGTAGAGACAGGTATCTACCTCAGTACAACGGAAGTTGGTCGCGCGATTTCGTGGATTGGTTGATGTTAGGCACTATCACCATTGAATGCCGGCTCAGTGGTCCAGTAGGTTAAGCGTTTGCGCGCGAGACCGAAGACCCTGGGTTGGAATCCCGCGAGCGGGATCGTGGATGTGCACTGGTGAGGAGTTCCACAATAGGGCGAAACGGCCATCCAGTGCTTCCAGGTTTCCGAAGGTGGTCTAACATCAATTGGTTCATGATCTCAATTAAAAATTCTTTTAAAATTCTTTTTTATCTATTCATCTTATGGTTAAATTGTGGGTAACGTGTTAATACGAAACGATTTAAGGTAGCAACTAATTTCTTATATGTATACCATTGATAAGTCACTGAGTAGTGATAAATGTTATAATTGTATAATACTTTTAAATTCTGATCCAATTCTATCTTTCAATTTGCATTATAATCACCAGTTTAAGTAACATCTTGTTCATTATGTTAAAATATTACGTGATTACGTGGTGGTCTAAAGGAAATTATACTTAACATAGGTTTCACTCTATTCAGCATTTATTGAATTAGATCATAGAATAGATGAAGAGTATGAAATGAATGAATAAATTTATTTTGAAGCATTTCATTGTATACTATATAAGTAAACAGGCAAAAATAAATCTTATTAGATCGGAAAATGTATTATTCAACTTCAATGTGTTGATCGTGGATGCGCGGTGCCAAGGTGTCCCATCATACTAGGACGAAATGGCTTCTAGTGCTTCCAAGTTTTCTATAATGGTCTAGCTTTAATTAACTCATGAATTCAATTTTTTAAGTTGAATTATAACCTGGTTCATGTCAATGATTAGGGATAAATGACACTGTTAACTCATTCCCAGAAATTAAAAAGACACAAATTATACAATGATAGAATTAGGTAAAAAGATGCCACTCAAAAAGGAAACAGTAACAGATCGTTTTGATTTCACCAGAGAGCACTTGATATTTATTTTGTCCAAGTATGTAATTTCTAAGGAATGTACTTTAATAATTCAACCAGTAATCAAACTGAAATTCTCTAGACCAAAAGCCAATCTCCTTATTCTTAAATAACTGTATTCGTGTCTGATTTCAGTTCAAAACGAGGATAAGATAACTGTTTAATAGTGATATTCCGATTACTTAATCACATGTGATGAAAATTTGAAGATAGTGTGCCTGAAACAAAAGAAAACCGTTTCATGAATCCCTCTCATGGATAAAAATGTACACGGTGAATTGATTAACAATGATGAATAATTGAATACATGATGCTTTTTTGTTTGTAATTCAACTGACTGACTACCACTAAACCGTTACAGTAATTCATAGATTAACTAAAATCTGTTTCGGTAAATATAATGCACCAAACGTGTTATTCTGATAAACAAATCAACACAAAGGAAATATTGATGTTATTTTTGAAAAACTAACAATTCTATCTTCTTTTCCTCGGATTGAATCTGCACATTATGTAACGACTCTACCGTTTACTTCACGAGTAAACGTTGTACTTAACATCACCGATTGACTTGATTCATACAGTGAATGAAATACTGAGTACTTGATTTGTTCTGACATGAAACTCTTAGCCTGTGCTAATCCAAGATCTTGTCAGGGGCTGAATGTAATACATTTAGGTCACACGGTATCTAGATAAGATGGCTGCTGGAGGTAGTCAACAGGAAACCTTGGATCCAGGTTTCCTGCTACATGGCAAGTTGTACCTGTTATCTTGGGGGAACCGGTGCACATTGACGGATTGGACCCTGTGTCACCTAGCTTCCCAGTCAGAGACGTTACCATTCAGCCATACGGGCAGTGAATGACCTCCTGTAGGACTGACATGTATTTAAAACCAATTGATCACTGGGTGGTGATTAATGTCATGTATGTCAGGTCCTTTTTAGTACAGACCGAATCCTACTAACCAAATTCCAAATAAAATTTATTTGTAACCTTGAACTCCTTGAACATTGCGTATTTTCTAAATAGATATCTCATTACTTTGGTAATAAGAAGACAAACATTTTGTCTACCATATTGTTTAATTATAAAGTATTTTCACATTTAAAACATAACAATTGATTAGATACAACACTGGATTGATTAAGGTGATGACATATGTTATCTCATCAGTCAATTTGAAATGAGTAATCATTTGAAGACCATATTAATTAGTATGTTTTAATAGATGGATTTATGAGTCGATTAAAGCTGGACCACTATGGAAAATCTGGAAGCATTAGACGGCCGTCTCGTCATAGTAGCAGTGCACACCCACAATCCAGTACATAAAACCCGAACCCAGGAGCTTGAGTCTGATGCATGAACGCTTATTTTCCAAAACACTAAGCCCACATTCAACAATTTGAATGTCTAAGTTCATCCAATCCCTGATATTGCGCGACCGCCCACCATTGTCTTAAACGAGTAATTGACTCTATAACAGTCACAGATGAACTCCATTGACCACGGCTTCTCACTAGAACTCCAGGAAATTCATCATGAAGCCAGTCACTAATGAGTACATGATAACACCGTTGTGTGCCGGCTCAGTGTCCGCAGATTAAGAGTCCACGCGTGAGAGTGAAGGTCCTGGGTTTGAGTCCAATTTGCGGAATCGTGGTTGCTCACTACTGAGGAGTCGCATACTAAGACAAAACGACTATCTCTTGCTTTCCAGTTTACCATGGTAGTCTAGCCTTAATCGATTCATGAATTTAACTATTAATAATCTCTACAATATCCACAAAGCCCTATTCCGATAATAATTAGTATGTGTTTGATTGAATTTTGTAGAATTTGTTATAATTATCATAAACTTGTCTAGACAATAATAATGGATAATTAACACAACTTAACTTCCTCCCACACAAAATGCTCATTATTTATTTTTCTCAAGATTTTGTTATTTTATCATACCACAATGTCTATGAAACTAAGTGCCTTTCTAAAGTTCTTTTAACACGTTTTTTAGACATTGAAAGTCAATTGGAATAAGTTATTTATCATCAATATCTGAATTCAACCATGAAGTCATTGAAATTCGAAGAGTACTAAACAGATTCTTTGTACTAGTAAAGGACATTTTGGTAGTTGGAACTAACAAAGAGATTAGGAATTGTTGTGACTTTAAGTTGGGTCGATTTTTACCCTGTGCTAACTGTTGTGTCCTTGACTGGAAAAACTAGAGAACAGCATATTTATCGACCGATTCAATGACACGTAAACACGTACGAACGTAATGGACGACCTAGAGTTACGATTGGTCCCGATTCCCTGTCTATCCCAGTCAGTTGTGTCCAGAACGCAAGTCACAGCCTCTGAGTTATGAATCACTGTACTTCAGACATACTCTATTTATATACTAACCAAACATACCACGTCGTACCATAAAAATAGAAAACAACATTTTGTACCATATTCAACAAGTGGACAGATATCGACCAATAGGAAATGTTCATTTAAAGTCCAAGGACACCATTGGACTTAACATGATAATTATTGGTCTATCCTTCCGCATCCACAACAGGAATCTAATCCAGAATATTCGGAAACTTACATGAACACATTTCATCAAGGTAATTAAATTAGCATTTGACAACTTTCAATTATCAATCTAGTTAGGTAATTCAATTAATTACTTTGTATCGTTAATTACTAATGATGCCAACTATTTGTTACAAACATGGTCAGTCGAAGAAACTATTCATTTATATAATATAGTCTGATTTATTATTCAGATTGTCTGAGAATATCACCTGCTTCCAATGAAAACTTGTATTTGTCATGATCATATGTGAGCTGTTATGATACAAATCCTCACCAGTACCGTTGTTTACATGTGAATATTTCTATAGAAAAAAATGTTACTTGTACAATATAGTAATCAACGTCTTGGGACAGTTTGGAGATGAATGAAGGAAAGAATGGATCTCGAAATTTATAATTGAACAAGTATTTACGGTTAGAAACTACTACTCATAATTTTTGACTGATGTCAGTAAAGAGATTTGGTTGAATACAATTTTCTATATGATCGCAGAAAATTAAGAGGACCTAGATTTTTAGCTAGTTGACACTCATCAACAAGATTGATAGCAAATTTTCTACTACCTCAATCAAAATGTTTTGGTTTCATTGATTTCCTTGAAAGCTGGTGTATCAGCTCCCTCAAGATAACAGATACGCTCTTTTTACAAGCTCCATTTAACATGAAACTTAAATCATAGGCTGAACAAAAATGCAAACATTTAACTCTGGAAAGGATTGCTAATGAAAGAGTTGGATGGAAAATGCTAGTAGTCGGCCTACGCTCCTCCACAAAGGGTAACAGGAGTAAGTAAGCAAGTTTATCTACAAAGAAGTTTGGTGAAATTTCAGAAAAACACTATTTACAGATCGGAGGTTTAAATGAAAATTATAAAGACTGAAAATAGAACCAAATTTCACAAAGAATGTTAACATTATATATTGATGGACAACATAAACCTGTGTAACGCGTCATTATTAGCAATTTCAAGTCAAGTAAACACCTGAAATTTGAAACCATACACCTCTATTGTGAACAATAATGAACAAATGAAAAATAGACAGAATGTCACTATTGACAACTATGGTATATATTCAAAGTCTCGTAGTACAATAGCTATCAGGACTCAGTAGCTAAGTGGGTAACGCGATGAAGTTTGAAGCGAATAGTACTGGAGTCGAGTCACAGAGTGATTATCAACTCTGACATACAGGTATATCTAACTGACGAGTCCCAAACAAAACGAAATACATGTTCTGGATTCTACTGCTAGCCACATCGATCTTTGCATATATTTCTTGTACTATACTGTTTCATTGAACCTTTTCTGCATGTTTATATATGTATATTGGAAATACTATGTACTATTATGTACTATTATGATAAATATTAATTGACATTTTGATGTGTATTGACAATTAGACATATCATGATGTAATGTGAGGTGTTACATAAGCATCAGTTCTATGTTTATAGAATAGAGTTTATTCAATTTACTATAGTGAAATAAAAAAATTGTTCGTGTTGCTATGTTACATAACTATTTATATTTGACATTTCAGTTAAGAACAAATTATACGGCGAATATTATAAACAGTTTATTTATAGTAACTATCCTAACGGTTGTCAAGGTGATTGATTTACGAATCAAAGCCATTACATATATTTATTAGTCTAAACTTGAATTGATAAACTGAACTTTTGTAAAATGAATCAGTGTTGTTCAGGAGAGAAAAAAAAGCTGTTGTATTGGTAACTATTTAATATGATGGAAGAAATAGTTCACTATTTTTTTCATCATGTACCACTGACTAAATCTATAATTTTATTCAAGTGTATCCCTAAAATGCCCTGGTACGCCCGAGAGTGGGGAGAGTCAGCTGTCCCTCTCCAAATGCTCTCACATGGCCACGCGTATATAGCCTCTGCCAGGGAAGTCCTACTCGCTACCTTCTCATGGCAGCGGTGTTGTTAACGAAATTCAGAGGACGAACAGCGAATGTCCGGCACTCTAATCGGTTTGGTGGACACGGAGAGTCCACCTAGAGGAGTTGGAAAACCCTGATTCCAAACCAATGGTGCACATGAGCTCCAGTATCCTAAAGGAACAAATGACGTAGGAACCAATCGTTAGTCACCGGCTACCATGGGAATCCATCGCTTTACTATGCTCCGCTGCCTTGTGGATCTGACCTTCAGGTCGAAGGCTCCGAGTGTGGCCCTCCAAGAAGACGACCTGCTCCAGTGTAGGCACCTAGGCAGTATCACAGCCCTAACACGTATCAGATGAGATTTGTGTGGCGCATATGCATTTAGTACAATCTTCAATAGACACTGTTAGCCACTATCCATCTTTGCTTACAATGCTTGTGAATTAAGGCAATATCGAATTAATCTGCACTGGATGTACATATACTCAACAAGAGACTGATCAATTACGCCAAAATATTCAAAACAACCGATCATCTATCCATTAAAGAAAACTTAAAATGAACAATAATGATTATTTATATAATTTAAGGATTAACCTCAGTAATAAGGCAGTTTCTTTTTAGAATATAATAAGATTATGATTTAAACATGTTTATTTTATTTATCCTGTGATCTTATTTGACCATTGGAATTCATTTGTTTCTGTAGGCATTTTTGGTAGGTGTTCACCCACTCTTAATTGCGAATCACGATTGTTTTTCCCTATGTACGTGTTTCCGCACATACATGTAAATTGATAGACGCAATGGAATGTGACACAATCGCTTACGTGCTGTTTTGACTTTAGGTGAAACGTAGATCTTATCTTATCAGTAATGACAAGTTGAGCTGCATAAAATGTCTTATTGATAACTAATTTAACTCTCCGTTTCAACATGAGACTATTTGTGCCTCCTCTAAATGGTAAGATAATGTGAATTCTCTTTATGGGTGCCAGGAGCATCATAGATTTAATCGTATTGCAACTCTTCCAGCGGTTTATGAACTTCAATGAATAACCATTTCTCATGAACGTATCAATCAAGAGCTTCATGTCTCCTTCAATAGTATTGCTAGTACAAATACGATTTATTCTATTGAATGAGCTCTTTATTAATTTACGTTTGTAATAAATTAAGCAGTAACTATGGAACTTACGATATTGCCCTGTCCATGTTGACATTGGATGAAAACATCATCTCCCTTAGTAAGAGAATAGAAAGATTTACTATGATACACATCGTTTTAGCTAAATCACAAACCATTAACCAGTGTTACAATGTTATACAGCCTTACCTATTTGATTACGTAAGAAAATGTTTTCATTTAGAACACGCTAATAATCATGATGTAATCAAAGTTAATTAGGTAATCGTTTCATGTTGATGATACATTTTAAACACTGAGTGTTTATCATAGATAACAAGTTAAAACATTCATTCTCCTTGTTATTGTCTATTGTCTATAAGTTGTTTTGAATGTATAAACACCAAGACAACATCAATTACATCTAAATTGAAAAGAAACATTGACATAATTTTCTACACATGGTTCCATTTATAATTTTAAGGTGTTTGTAGTGAACGAGAACATAAATGGAGACAATCGAATATACAAAATCTCCCAGTAAAACAATACAGTTTTTGGTGGAGTTTTGTTCTCTGAGCTGGATGGTTTGGTCGTGGAGCTTTCATCGTTCTTCTGAACGACGTCGTTCAGAAGAACGATGAAAGCTCCACGACCAAACCATCCAGCTCAGAGAACAAAACTCCACCAAAATCATCCACCTGAGCTGCAAATCTTCTCCACCATCTCAAAACAATAAAGTGAATACTTCGTTTGCAAAATGTCAGTCAGTTATCTCAAACTTGAATGATTCTTCTTCTTTTGCACACCAATCACTCTTCGATCTTCTTAACTTTCTACTGCCAGACATTTCACTTTTGATTAATGATATACACTACTTATATCATTAGCACACATCAAAATGTGAGTAAAATATCATGAATTTATTTTATAATATAACAAGGATATAAATAAGTAATGCATATGTGAATCTCAGAATAAAGAATATTCTACAACGTTGGTGATGTATTTATACCCAAAGTTCCAAATACTCTTTATTCAGAATCAAACTTTTCAATACATTAATCAAAAACGTTCAGTGATAAGGAAGATTCTACACGAATTAACTGTGGAAGATCTTTTTCAGGACGACAATGAATGTGTAATAATTTTATTTACAAAGCTCAGATCTAGATGATTAGTTAAACTGTGGAGCAGAATGCGGAATAAGCAACTTACTGTGGATAAAATATCTGAACTTATTAATGATTATCGTACAATCGTAAGTTCACTGCTTCAACGATTCATCTGAACAACTGTACTCTAGCTGAAGACTCAGTTCAAAAGATATATCTGTATAAGCGTGCGTGGATACATCATAATCATAGGTGATAAACGTGAAGATGTGAACCGCTTGTTAGAAGAACTCAACATAAGTCAAAAGCATATTTCTGTTATATGCGAAGAAGAGAGGAATAACCATCCCCTTTTTATTGACATACTGATTTTTAGGAGAGATGACGGTTCTATCAAACGTTCTGTATACAGAAAGCCCACATAACTTAATTTCCATAGTCACTGTCTAATTCATTACAAACATGGATTAATAAAATGCTTATTCAATCGGATCAATCATATTTGTACTTGTGACACTATTGAAGGAGACGTGAAGCTCTACATTGAAACGTTAATAAATAACGGATGCAATACGAGAAAACCTATCACGCTTATGGTACGCGAAAAGCGAATCTACATTACGTCACTATTTACAGGTGACTCAAATAGTCTCATACGAAAACAGACTTAATTTAGCTATCAATAAGACATTTTATACAGCTCAGCTCGTCATTATTGAAAAGCCAAGGTCTATGTTTCATCAAAAACACAAACATCACGTAAGAGATTGTGTCTATTAACTTACATGTATGTGCGGAAACACGTACACAAGGAGGAACAATCGTGATTTGCAATTAAGAGTGGGTGAACACATACCAAAATGCCTGCAAAAACAAATGCATTCCAATAGTCAAATAAGATCACAGGATAGACAGATACCTCTCTCCATTGCGAAACATGTGATTGAGGTTGACATCAAGTCAGCATTTGTAGTGTAGTACAAAACCCTTCAAGGACGTATACTAAGGTTTATTGAAACCTTGGCTATACGGAAACTGAAACCCCCTTTATGCGTTCAAAATCAATTTGTCCTTACCCTTAGCCTACCCTAGTAATACCGATTTAATACCCAGTAAGGTTTTCACCCTGTTTCTTGTACTTTATTATTTAATAGTTGTATTCATTAGTCGATTAAAACTAGACCACCATAGAAAACCTGGAAGCAATAGACGGCCGTTTCATCCTAGTATGCAACTCGTCAACAGTGCTCATCCAGGATCCTTTCACGCGCAACTCAAACCCAGGACCTTCGATCTCCCATGCAAACGCCTAACTTCCAGATCAATGAACCGACATACAATAACGTTAATGTTTAACTTCAATCACTTTATTATTCTTTACTTTCGCTTATCTTTTAACTTCTTTAGTTGATCTTTTACTTTTCATATAAAATGTTTTAACACGTATATATGTGATCAGTTTCTTATTATATCACATTATGCTGTTAACTTTCATCTTATCATTGTATTATCAAACTTTGTCAAAGAGAAACAAACTGACTTTACTAATCAAAATAGCCAGTAACATGTTTAATATTTCATAACATAAGAGAACAACATATCTCTATTGCCAATTACTTGTTTATGATAATAATTAAATATGGTTAAAAAAATCTAAATTACAAAACAGAATAGTTTCATAGTATTTGGGCGGCGAGTTAATGTAAGACATTAAAAAGGAAGAATGTACAACAAGCTTTCGATTTAAAGGTTTGATTCGCAAGGCAACAGAGCAACATAAAGAGATGCTGTCCAATAGTAGCGGATGACAAATAATTGGTTCATACAACATTTGTTCCTTCACTATCCTGGAGCCCATGTTCACCATTGGTTTGCAATCAGGGTTTTCCAACTCCCCTTTGGTGGACCCTCTGTGTCCACCAACACGGTTAATGCACTAGACATTTGCTTTCCATCCTCTCAATTTCGTAAATAACACCCTTGCCACAAGAAGGTAATGAGTAGGACTTCCCTGGCAATGGCTGTATACGCGTGGTCATGTGAGAGCGTTTGAAAATGGAAAGCTGACTTTCCCCACCCTCAGCAGTACCAGGGCCATTTAAATCAAATGTATTATATAAACATGATTATTAGTTCAGAGTGTATATATCTGTGATTTAAAATCTCTTTTGTAATAATGGATTTCGAAATTTTTGTGACTTAATCAAGTAATGGAAGTTATTATAGTGTTACCATATCTATATACTTTTATCTTACTTCTATTGAAAATACAATTAACGACATCATTTCACAAATACGTATACATACATATTAGTGTGACATTTCTGATGACCATCTTACAGTTTTCCACACACACACACACATACAAAAAACATCAACAAACAAACACAAGAATAACATTAAGCTAAATAATGTTAAGAAAGGTTAATTATAGTTTTTCTATAGTCTAAAGCATAGTATACTATTGAATGTAAAGACTATTTCAAACTATCTATCATTTACCTACATAATCAAAACGATCTAATAAAGTTGATTCTTATTGTGTTTTCTTTTCCTTTCTTTCTTTAAACATTAGAATAGTTTAAATAGTGTCAAGACTCCATTTTATGTTACTTATATCCATTTATCTTAAATGGTAATAGAAAAGAAAAACTGATTTAGCTAATCTAAATATCATATTCATTAAACGGAATAGAAATCTAGAACATTTTGGCAAAAATTTAAATGTGTGTATGAATTATCAACGGTTAGCTAATGTTTGTTATTATTTCTATGAATGTTTTCCTTTCATTGTTGAAAAATTTACCACATTTTATATTTAAATTATGATTGTCTACTTTGTTTTGATGATCTCTCTCATTGATTTGATTCCATGATTGAATTCATTAGTCGATTTAAGTTAAACCATCATTGAAAACCTGGAAGCACTAGATGACCATTTTGTTTTAGTATGAAACTTATCAGGTTTTCACTGATGGTCTAGTTTTTCATTGACTCATTAATTTAACTATTCATATGACTACAACTTTTATAAAACACCATTCTGATCATAATTATCATGTGTTTGTTAATGACTGACTTCAAAATGAATTTCCTGAAGCTCTTTAATAAATTGATAAGCATGTCACCTGACTCATATATGGTATATATTGATAGAAATTTATCGATAGAGAAATATTATTTCAGACTACACTTAGAAACTCTGTATTCTATCACACTGGTATTATACGGATTATTGTAGTTGAACAAGATCATGGATCAATTGATCGATTGACATTTACACCGTTGGATACCGACTCAGTGATCTAGAGGTTGAGAACAAAGTTCTTAGATTAGAGTAGTATGAAGGATCGTGCATGCCCACTACTGAGGAGTCCAATACTAGGATGAAATGGCAATTCAGTGCTTCCAGGTTTTTCATGGTGGTCTAGTTTTAATCGACTCATTAATTCAATTATTAAACGCAAAAATTATGGACAAATGTAGAACCAAGAATCAAATCAACGAGAGATATAATCAAAATAAAGTAGACAGTCATAGGTTAAAGGTCAACAATAACCAATCAAGATCGAGG
This sequence comes from Schistosoma margrebowiei, assembly GCA_944470205.2. Lineage (NCBI taxonomy): Eukaryota > Metazoa > Platyhelminthes > Trematoda > Strigeidida > Schistosomatidae > Schistosoma > Schistosoma margrebowiei. Next base: position 9,582,920 of record OX104027.1, read on the forward strand.
TGTATGGGATAATCTGTGAGTTATATGTGGAGAAACTCAAACACTCCACTTATACCTGGAGTTTGTGCTGATGATGTTATTCAGAAAAACAATGAAAGCTTCACAAACAAACCATCTAACTCAGAGTGCGAAACTTCACCTAAATCATTCACTTGAGCTACATATCTCCATCATCTCAAAATGGTAATACCAATTACAATAATAATAATGACAATAATAATGATAGCACCATGTTGAGACATTACAACACTGACATGTAAACATTAGAAAGTACCACTTGGAACCTAAAATAATGTATTCTTCAAGATTATGAAATATATCCCAACTAATGTTACATAATCTAAGGGAAAACACTGACTACAATAGACAGCTCAAAACCAATTAGACGACTTGGACTTCACAGATGACCCGGTCCTCCTATCCCATACACACAAAAAAATGCAGATGAAGACAACTAGTGTAGCAACTGTCTCTGCATCAGTAGGTCTCAACATACACAAAGGGAAAACCATGGTCCTCAAATACAGTACGGAGAACAGAAACTCAATCACACTTGATGAAGAAACTATGGATGTTGTAGAATCCTTCACATACCTAGGAAGCATCATCGATGAGCAAGAAGGCTCAGATGTAGACGTAAAGGCAAGGATTGGTAGAGCAAGGATCGCATTCCTATAGTTGAAGAACATATGGGACTCACAACCACCGTCAACCAATATCATAGTCAGAATCTTCAATACGAACGTAAACATAGTTCTACTGTATGGAGCTGGAACTTGGAGAACTACTACAACCATCATCAATAAGGCACAAGTATTTATAAATAGTTGTCTTCGCAAGATACTCAACATCAATTGGCCGGATACTATCAGATTCAGCCTTTTGTGGATAACGACAAACCAACTTCCAGCTAAGGAAGAAATTAGGAGTTCAATGGAGAATGCTGGTAGCCGGCCTATGCTCCTCTACCAGGAGTAACAGGTGTAAGCATGTTTGTAATGTTACATCATTCACTCTCTTTTCTACTGATTTTCAATGAATTTACAATGAATAATTAAATTTCATCCATTTAGATCGTTTATTCTTTTCTGTTTTAGATGTAACTGGTAAACGTTTGTGAAAAAAAAAGAGAAAAAAATGTAAAACAAAATGAATCCATTTAAAATCAATAGAATTATTTTATTTAAAAAAAAAACAAAAAAAAGAAGAAAAAAAAGAGAAAAATTTAAATAACAAATATGGGTGTGCTTCTATTATAAGTGAAAGCATCGAACAAAAATAATAACCATAATTAGTTTATTTATTTATTTTTTAATTATTTTTATAAATAAAAATTAATTTTACTTTTATCATTTTAAATAAACGCCCAATTTCTATTTTGTTTATTATTAATTTAATATGATAATAATGGAGAGTAGTGATGAATCAAAATTTGGATTGGATACTTATTAATAAATTTTATTGTTTTTTTTTCTAGACCTGGCTGCCAGAACTCAGGAGCTAAGTGGATAATGTGCTGGCGTTTGAAATGAACGGTACTTGATTCGATTACCGGAAAAAGCATCAATTCTGAGATACAGGCATATTTAGCTAACGAGTTTAAAATAGGACGAAATGCGTATCTTGAATTCTACTATTAGTCATTAACCATCCCGTTTTATTAGAAGAGGTTTGTGGAGATTTTAAAAATTTCACAGATTGAAATCATGAGTCAATTGAACCTAAACCACCATGGAAAACCTGAAAACACTGGACGGCCGTTTCGTCTTAATATGGGACTCCTCAGCATTGCACATCCATCGTCCCGCCCCCCTGTGAGATTCGAACCCAGGACCTATCGGTCTCGCGCCAGGAGTCCCATACTAGGACGAAACGGCCGTCCAGTGTTTCCAGGTTTTCCATGGTGGTCTAGCTTCAATTAACTCATGATTTCATCCCTTTTTATATTGTTTTTCTAGACCATATCATCAAAAATCAATTGGTATCGTTTACTTGAATCTTCTCATTTATGTTCAGTACTGTAATTGGTCAATCTCTTTTTGATATATGTATATGTTCTGTGTATTGCCTCGATATTGCCTTCATTCACAAGCATTCTAAGAATAGATGGATAGTGGCTAGCAGTGAAATCTAGGATGCGTTTGAGTTTCAGAGTGAATATCAACTCTGAAATGCGGGTATATCCAGCTGACAAGTTCCAAATAAGACGAAACGGGCATCCTTGATTCCACTGCTAGCCACTGTCCATCTTATAATATTATCAACACTTAGTTCTTAGAGTAGGTTATTAGAATCTCATTACAGCTAATTAATAACTTCTTCAACAAGTTTGAAATTCAATCAATTGTTTTACATAATTATGCAATGATTGTTTGTATATTGTTCAATAAATATAACTGATCAGAGGAATTCAGTTATGTCAGATGTGAGACAAATACTCATTAATAGCATTGGGAGATGGATGAGCTTGTAGTGACTTACATTTGTCACGAGAACACGACTGATTCAATAAAAACAATTATTATTATAAACAGTTGTACCAGTGTTTGTTTTAAAGTGCTTTTGTTTGACTGTGCTAATGACAGCTATATTGGGCTTCCCTTCTTGTTCACACACTTCGATTGTAATTTCGCGCGAATTCGGTTACCTTCTGTAACCAAGCTTGTATCCTGGCACGATCTCGGTATCCTTTCGATACCACGAGATCGCCAGTGAATAAATCTTGACTTGGTCCATTTTCTGCCTTCTGATATTTGGCTTCTCGGGATTTTTATGGAGTCATTTGGAACGAGCTTCTTGGTAGCGGTGTACATAGTCAATCCCGACTCGACGCCACGCTACAAGCTATGTCATAAATTGACTAAAATTAGACTTGTGCACCAACGGATGTTGGTTTAGCGATAAAAACTTTAAGCGTTCACCAAGAAACAAAGTATTGTGTTTAATCATCAATGGGGTTATGGATGCACACTGCTAAGATTTCCCATACTTTGATCGGCTATCTAGGACTTTCTAATTTCCAGTGGTTGTTTAAGATCAATTGAATGTTTAAACTAAGAAGCTTGATAAAGCCTCCACAAACCACTCACATTCAAGATGTAACAAAGGTAAGATCAATTTATTTGTATTAATTGTTTGAGTCTTCCCATTGATTTATAAGACTTCAAATCATCAGTCTCTTTTGGTATATGTGCATCCTGTGCGGATAATCTCTATATTGCCATTAAGTCACAAGCAATATAAGCTGTGATGGACGATGTTTTAGGTCTCTTCAGATGAATGTGCTTACAATCAAAAGTTCGCGATTACTTTAAGCGAAGGATACTAGGTTTGAATGCCCAAGTGAAAATTAACTCTGAAATAAACGAACACCCAACAAACGAGTCTCAAATACTACGAAGCGCACACCTCCAATTTCACAATCTGAAAGTACTAAACATAAAATTCCAGCAAAGAGAAGCTTTGATTTAACTTTAGAGTACATAATCTAAATATTTTTATCAAAATGTCGGTTACAAAATACAAATCATGTGTTAACGATAATGTAGTATCGGTTATTATGTTAAGCCCATATACCTTATTCTAGGTTTCGGACAGCCCATTCTATTCATTCTACTTGGGTCACATTCTGACCTTGTTATTTATTCGCTTATCAATCTTAACTGTTTTCATATGAGCACGTAGGTGTGTGTACACTTCTTATCGCATTACTCATCACATGTCTGTAACTTACTTTTATGTAACTATAAGTATTGATTAATGCATGGTTAAATGGGTGTTGGCTTACCTACCATCTCCACTCTGAGTCGTTTCTCTTCTCTCTATCCCATTGGCTTTATATACAAAATATATGTATTCACAAGTCCATTCTCGTTATTCGACTTATTTAAGTCCGTTATTGACTAACGCCATTAAAGTCAATGATCATATACGAGGATAGGCGATAACAAGCATTCATATGATCTAACTGGAGTCAAATCTCGGGCCACTAAAGTGGAGGGCCCTTTCGACAACATCGTATGATCGAAATGACGACGAAATTCAATTGCCCCACAACAATTAAGCCTAATGGTTAGATGCTAGTTTCACTGACTGGTGAATAATCTATAAAAAGCTATATCTCACAGTTAATCACTTTATAAACTGATTTAAACCTTAATTTTGTGTTCGATATGTGACAAACACGTATGACACATTTCTTTCAGATTTTGAAAGTAGGAAATCCTGTTTTGATGTATTTGTTATGTTAGTCGGAACTCGTCATCATAGCATATCTTTAGTTTTGGTAGAATGAATGCTTCCTGGTTGAATGAAATCTACGTTACTCAGCTTCATCATCGATGGTATTAGGTAAATCAGATGCCAATTCACCGGTAAGCATCGGTTGACTTTAAATCTCTATTATGCCTTGCTGATCTGTACCATCTAGCATGAAATCTAGGGTTTCCAACAGTTCATATTGAACAGAGATCAAAACCAATTGCAAGATGTTTTAAAACACTTGGACTACTAAACACGTTATCACCTGAATAATGACATTTGACGAGCAACAACAAACTAGGCAAACATAATATTGACCACTAATTACTGACCAATTAGTTTAAAATCTGTGTCACTTTGTCAGAGATAACTGACACGACTTCTTCCCTTCGTTTATTATTTGTTTTTGTTTTTTTGATGAATTTAGTCAAATAATCTTTACTTCCTCATACATGAATCATATCATTCCTAGACTATCATTTGCATATCTCAATATAACCAAATATAATTTAACTTTTTGGTTGATATTATGAACTGATCTCAAGCTAGACTGCCATTAAAAACCTGAAGGCACTGGAAGGCCGTTTCATCCTGTTGTGGGATTCCTCAGCAGTGCGCATCCACGATCCCATTCGCTTGATTCGAACTCAGGGCCTTCAGTCTTGCGCGCGAACGCTTAACGTCTAGACGACTGAACCGACCGGCATCCAACGGTGTTAATGTCTAACCTCAACTAGTTCACGAAATTGCACGACAATCTTCCATTATACTTATGTAGATACTTGTCTCTACTCAACATGGATTAACTCCACTGACCACGGCTTCTCACTAGAACTCCGAGAATTCCCTCACAAAGCTAGTCATTAGTGACAACATGGTAATTATCATGATCTCAATCAAAAACATAATAATCTCTACAACCCTTGTACTGATAATTTAACTATTACTTCATAGAATTTCAAAAATAAACAATATTGTTGATGTGTTTTGTGAAATGAGACAGGATATAAATAAATGATAATTTTTTTCGAAACCTAAATCAGACAAATCTCCCTAATTTTTTATTATTATTTGCAATGTATACATACTGTCATATTGAATTTAAATAGTATCCCTTTAACAAATGAATTGATATTGCATTCTTTTTATTTATCTTAAAGAAGACAAACGTGAATTTCATTAGTTTGTGAAGATATGGAAGGGAATGTTATAAATGGAAAACTGAATAATCAAATAATATTTAAATCGATATCATGAATGAATGAATGTTAGACAACCATTGCAAACCTGAAAGCATTGAATGAACGTTTCATTCTAGGATGGGAACCCTTAGAAGTGTGCATCAACGATAACACATATGGGACTCGAACCTGGGACCCTCACTCTTATGCATGAACAATTAACCTGTAGATACTGAGCCGGCATCTAACGGTGTTATCATATGATCATTTACGACTGACTTCAAGATCAATTTCCTGGAGTTCTAGTGAAAAACCCTGGCCAATAAAGTTCAACCATGTCTGTTATGATGCAGTTACTCACTGTAGACAACGGTGGACGGTGGCACAATATCGTAGATTGGTTGAACTCACACATTAACACTGTTGAATGTCGACTCATTGATCTAATTGTTAAGCGTTCACGTGTGAGAGTGAAGGCCCCGGATTCAAGTCCTGTGTGGATAATCGTGAATGCACACTGCCGAGGAGTCCCAAAGTAGAACGAAACGACCATCTAGTGCTTTCAGGTTTCCCATGGTGATCTAGCTTTAACTGACTCATGATCTCAACTATTGAAATTACTACAATCTCCAGAATAAAACCCCTCTTGATATTTTCCATTTTACGAGATTTAATAGTCTTTATTTTCTACCTTATATAATGATAACATTCTATTTATTCATTCAGTAGGCTGTATGCTATAAAAAACTATTTGTGAATTCGTTTTGTGAAAAGATCAATCATATTTTTAGTTCAGATTCTAGCCAACCGATCGGTTATTTTTCATTGCCAGTGTTTTACATTGTTAATTTAGCAAAAATTCATCTTTAAAATGATTTATTTTAATCATTTTTATCACTTTATAATGAATGAATTGAAAAATTGAAATTGAAATTACTATAGTTAAAGATAGTTGGTAGGATACCTTGTATATAAGTTTCTTTATTCATCGTTTCAAACTATGAAACTCAGTGATCAATGTTAGCATATTTCAAGATCGTAAGTATATCTTGATGATAATTGTCAACTAGCAGGAAACTTAGGTTTAGGATTTTCAACTGACTGCTTTACCACATCAATGTAGTATGTGTTAACAATGTTACTCAGACTGGTAACAACACCGCAGCCTATCTTTGATCAATATTATTAAACAACACAAAAATGACATTGATTATTACTTAGTGATCAATTAACTATATCGCTCATATTATTTTTGGTGTTTTACCTTGATGCAATAATTTGTGGTAAGTGTTGGAGTGATCCAGAAAATTTCTTGCTAAGGACAAGCAAGCATCAGGAAACACAAAGAAGCGTTTCATCCAATCAGCGTTCACTTGACGTTTTAGTCAAAAATATCAAGGAAGTGAAACGTCACATACAGAGATTCTGATTGGTTGATTGCTGCACTGCTACTATGTTTAGTAGCATTCCAGAATTTTCTAGCAACCCAAGGACATTTAAAATACTATGAAAACACTGTAGTTTCTGTATTAGAATGAACCTTGGAGTAAACTAATTCTCGCATACTTTGCGTCCCTTTTCTCGTTGTTCGGGTCTTTGGGAGTTACAGAATAGCTTAGGAAACGAATATAGCGTTCAATTCACAAAACGTATCAGTAGGACATTTGTCTTCCAACTGGTCTTACCTGCATTAATATATTCCTACCTTCACGCGAATCACTCTTACGGATAGTATCTCGGTTATAGATTCTTGGATCTTAGATAGAATTTCAACAAATTTGTTTGTAATATAGACGGATGCATGTTTTTTTTATCTGAAATAAACTATTTTTAAAGTTAGCACATTTTTATTGAAGTGCAACGAATTATTTTCATAACTCATTACTAAAAATGTATGCTCCACATTCCACCAAGTGTAGTGGACGCTAGTCACAACATTGCTTGTAAGTAGTATTTTGCGGATTGTGACCTCAAAGTTGTCGGACAAAGTAAAAGTTTCATTCTAGCAAAAGCACGGCGTTGGTAGAACACAAGAAAATCAGATAATAAGACAGATCATACTGCAGAACACACCGAAATATGCAAATGGATGATTAAAGGCTATATATATAATTATTGGTATGCATACAGTGGTTTCTCTGACACAGATAAGAGCAGGTAGGCTGAAGACTAGGATCGGTACATAATTAACCTGCTTCATTGACATCCTTTGCTTATGACTTTTCACTTACCATTTGACATTTAGATTATATGTAAACATAGATACAATTTATCGTGAATTGATTGGATTTAGACATTAACACTCTTGAGTTCCGGCTCAGTGGTCTAAATGTTAAGGATCCGTATGCGAGACCCAATATCCTGAGTTTGATTCCCGATTGCGCGGTTGCGAATGCACACTGCTGCGGATTCCTATGCCAGGACGAAACGGCAATTTAGTGCTTTCGAGTTTTTAAAGCTGATCTAACATTAATCGGTTCATTATTTCATTAAGAAATGATATTCATCTCTACTTAGTGACTAGTTATTTATAAAAGAATAATTTTCCACTGTCTATTGAAATATATTATTTCATAAATGAGCACACCAAACTATATTTATTCACAGCTTATCATACAGTTTTTCATCACAGTTAACTAGTCATGGCAGTGTGATTTGATCTTGGACGAAAATCATTCTTCTGTCAATAAATAATTTTAAATCTAAATTAGCCATCAAAATACTCCCAAACGCTCTGGTACGGCTGATATTGGACAGAGTCAGCTCTCTTTTTCCAAATGCTCTCACATGCCTACATGCATACAACAACCGCAAGGGCAGTCCCATTCACTGCCTTCTTGCGGTAGGCGTGTTGTTTAAGAAATTGAGAGGACGATAAACAAATGTCCGGCGCTTTAATCGGGTCGATGGACACGAAGAGTCCACCTTGAGGAGTTGTAAAACCCTGATTCCAAACCAATGTTTCACATGAGCTCCAGTATTCTGAAGGAACAAATGTTGTATGAACCAAATTTAGTCACTGGCTACCATGGGACTGAACCTCCTTATGTTACTGCACTGTCTTGTGGATTAGACCCTTAGGTCGAAGGCTTTGGGTGTGGTCCCTTAAGAAAACCACCTGCTACTCTTTGAGCGTCCAGGCAGTATCCCAGTTTTCACATAGACCGAATGATTTAAATGGCACATATTTATTTGGTGCCCCCTTGTAACAATGTTTGTGTTTAAATAAATAAAATCAATAAATTGGTTAGTACAAAAATAGACATTTAATATGATTACTTAATGCATTTATAGAAATTAATGTATTTAAAGACAATGGGGAAAATACACAAACACATAGACAAATATAACAACCGGAAGGAAACCATTGATTCCAACAACAACAAAAACACATATCTATGACGATATATTCAGTTCATAATTGTTAAATCAATTTTCATTGAAAGTTATTTTAGAATATTACAATATGTGTGTAATAGGGTAATTTATATGGTTTATAGAAAACTATTGGAATATATTTGTGGAGATGATTAGAGAAATGTAATTATCCTTAACTATATGATTATCGTGAAATATGATTGCCAAATTTAGATATGCTGACTTATACAACTTATACAACTGCATACATTAGAATACGAGTAGCCTAGAGTTCTTATTGTTCCACTGAGAATAACAACCTCATTCCTTGTCCAACCGGTTTCGTTCAAAACACCAATATCAATGTTTGAGACATGAATCATATATTTCAGACATATTAGGTTTATATACAAACAAATCAGACTACATCACACTATATAATAGAAAATAATATTTGTACAAGATCAAACAAAAAATCTCAGGGATTATGAGAATCTATGACTAATACATTGAGAATAACTTGAGAATAGTAAATCATATAACTGTAACCGATTGGTTAATTGCTCCCAAATGACCTAGTACAGTCGAGGGTAGGGAGAGTCAGATTTCCCTCACCAAATGATCTCACATGACCACGCGTATACAGCCACTGACAAGAACGTCCTACCCAATGCATTATCACATCATTACTGTTGTTTGCGAAATTGAGAGGAAATTTACATCATGTGAGGATTATCATTTATCAATGCCTTTTTTTCGTTCCATTTGAAACAAATTTATAAAGAACCAGGTAGACTAAAATTTATTGCTTAAGTTAGGGTCAACGAGTGATTGACTGTTGCCTATCATAGAATTGATCCTTAACGTCTCCACTGTAATCTTTGCTAGGCGCTTAGCATTGGATGACGTTCATTGTAATGCCCTATTTCTTTGTTTAGAAGGAGGCTTTGATGATCATGGTTCTATGATATTCTCACCCTATAAGTGCATTTCGTGCTTGTTTGGACAGCATCAGTGCAAATCCATGTGTATGTAGAGCATTTTCTTTTTCATGGCCGGAGTATAACGGCAGCTCTCCTGTAGCTAGGTCTTTGTTGTCCAACCTGCTTTCATTGTGCTTCACTGATTCCGAAAAACTCCAGGTTGTATCTTTTCATTTCTGCAGAAACTTGGATAGCTCTCCAGGTCTCCCACATTGTACGAACATTCCGTGTACTTAAATTTATGGTTCCACTGGTTGGCAGAAAGGGCATCACCCTCGTGACTTACGTTCTTTCCTTCAGATGTCGAGGTCCTCATAATCCAGTCGGACACCGGAAGAAAGAAAAAGGTGTAGAATAAGCAGCCTTGTCTGACTCCGGCTTTTACTTGGAAAGCGTTTATAAGCTGTCCCGCATGCACAACTTTGCACTGTAGTCCATCGTATGAGTTATGAATAATGTTGACATTCTTCTCAAGAACTCTATAGTGCGGAAGAAGTTTTCATAATGTTTTCATAATCAATGAAGTTGATGCATAGAGACTAGTTCCACTCAACTGATTGTTCGACGATGACCCTTAGTGTTGCGATTTGGTCTGTGCACGACCAATCCTTACGGAATCCAACTTGTCGACCTCGAAGTTGGGCGTCCACTGCATCTTTCATCCGGTTCAACAACACTCTGTTAAAGACTTTCCCTGGTACTGGCAGTAGTGTGATGCCTCTGACGTTTTCACATTTGCTCAGATCTCCTTTCTTTGGAATCATGATAAGATTTCCTTCTTTCCAGTCCATCGGCACTTGTTCATCCTCCCACATCCTCTTGAATACAAGGTGAAGCATGTTAGTAGTTGCTTTGATGTGTGACTTTAGTGCTTCAGCTGGTATACTGTCGAGTCGTGCTGCTATCCCGCTCTTAACTTGTCTGATGGCCATTCTGATTTCTTCCGTCGTTGGTGGATTGACATCTATAGGAAGATCTGTGTGTCCGGTGGATTCATTGGAGCCGGATTATTCAGGAGTTCCTCGAAGTACTCTACCCATCTGTTCCGCTGTTCTTGAATTTCAGTGATTGGCCTGTTTGACTATACAGCAACATAATTTGAGAATTACAATGTGTACATAACTTTGTCATAAGTGTTATAATATCAAATTAATCGTCAACTAATGAATCAGAAACAAGACATATAATGATGATTGATATGTCAAATGAAACCTTAAAAACATAAGATAGATCAATCCAAGGATCTATTAATTGTAGACAAAGATGGATAGTGGCTAGCAGTGGAATCCATGACGCGCGTTTCGTCCCATTTGGGGCTCGTCATTTGGGTGTACCTGCATTTTTAGAGTTAATGCTCACTCCGGGACTCGAACCCAGTACCGTTCACTCCAAATGGGACGAAGCACGCTTCCTGGATTCCACTGCTAGCCACTATCTATCTTTGCCTAAAAAGCTTATGACTTAAAGCTACATCCAGACAATCCGCACAGGATTCACATATGCCAATATGAGACTGATCAGTTGCAGTCAATGGGAACATACAAGTAAAACAACACCAAATGAATATTAATTATAGAGTTAAAATATTAGTAACAATTCTTTGTTTTATAGTTTCAAATGTTATACTTTCCCTCCGTTCACCGCATCAGTGAATCCAGTTATATCCTAATGACGATACTCGAACAGAGCATAATAAGTTTCGTAGACTCTACTGCTGATTCACAACCTATCTATTTTATAACAGAAACTAATAAAGAGTAGCATGTATATAATGGTTTATCAGTTAATATCTGCTCCAAATGTATAACTATTTTTTTATAAAAACGCAAACAAAGGAAACAAGGGAATAGAGTTCATTAAATTCATTGTTACTTACTCTAGTTAAACTTTTCTTAACAAGACTAATTTCTATGAAATTGGGTTGCCAACCTCATGCCCAATCCTCCTTCTTTACCTAAGTTTCGGACTGGTAATAGCTCTGGAAGAGCAACAGGCGTAATTGAAATCTTTTGTTATGATAAATATTTTAATTATCTTATCAGTTATTTACTGTGATACAGAATAAACAATCTACTTGAAATGAAAACTATTCATCATTGTAATTATATTTCATGACGTAATCATTAAATTATTTAAACAAAAATAATAATTATCAGAAAGGATTTTAGAAATTTCACTGGTTGAACTCATGAGTTAATTGAAGTTAGACCATCATAGAAAACCTGGAAGCATTGGACGGCTGTCTTGTCCTAGTATGGGGCTTCTCAGCAGTGCGCATCCACGAACTCGCCCCATGCGAGATTTGAACCCAGGACCTACTGGTTTCGCGTGCGAGCACTTAACCACTAGACCATTGAGCCGGCATCCTACGGTGTTAACGTCTAACTTCAACCAATCCATGAAAATGCGCAAACGTACACCATTGTTTTCAGTAGGTTGATATCTCACAACCGACCTGGTCGAACTCCACTGGTCATTGCTTCTCACTAGAACTCCAGGGAATGTCTTTTGAAGTCAGTCACCAGTGAGCAGATGATTATTATCAGAAGGGGTTTTGCGGAGATTTTAGAAATTTCACTGGGTGAAATCATGAGTCATTTGAAGCTAGACCACCATGGTAAACCAGTAGGTCCTGAGGGCGAGTTCGTGGATACGCACTGCTGAGGAGTCCCATACTAGGACAAGACAGCCGTCCAATGCTTCCAGGTTTTCCATGGTGGTTTAGCTTCAATCCACTCATGATCTCCACAAAACCTTCTTCTGATATTAAAACAATAATTGTTTAAATTAACTATTACCTAATAAGAATGGGAGACAAAATCCGACTCACACGTCCGCGTCGTGACTCCTTGATAATGAGACGAATGACTCATGAACTAACATGAACGGTAACCCGGATGGCTAATCACCCACTCTTACCGGTACCCACCAACTGATTACGAACTCCACCTAATAAGAATAAACGAAAAAAATCAAATAGATCATGATGAAATAAAGTTTCAAATATCAATAAATTAGTGAAATTTAAACAATGGAATGCACCATTTAAAAGCGAAAAAATGTGATGCAAGCTAAACAAAAGATTAGGTAATTGAATATGTAATTGTGAAATATGTGGGAAAAGAAGAAAAAAACGTTTTATTCAACTGTTTACCAGGATTTATATTTGTTTTATTAGTTAAACACTGTATGGAATTTATGACAGGGATACATATGTATATAAATGTATGTATGTATGTATGTATGCATGTGTGTATCTTATGAAGTTTATGTAATGTTGAATTGTACACTTACTACCCCGATTGCATAACAACCGCTTATATCAACACCTTAGTGAAAATTTGATGACGTGAACTGTGAAATTTCGTCAAACATTCACTTTGTCATCAATTGTAAGTTCTATTATTAGTTTTTTTTGTTTTTTTTGCCCTTTCATTCATTTACTGATGTAATGTCTATTGAATTTAGGAGGGGAAAAATATTAATTTCCCCCTAAAATAGACTAAATAGCAATTTTTTCTATATTTTACATGTTTGATTTCGATATTTGTTTAAGTTACTTCAATTACTTATAAGTAGACCAATTGGATCAATATTAATTTTCATATTATTTTGAGAAACAAAGATGAATGGTGGGAATCCACAACGCTAGTTTCGTCGTATTTGCGACTCATCAGCTGGATGTATCCTTATCTCAGAGTTAATGTACACTCTCAAACTCGAATCCAGTATCGTTATCGACGAACGTTTTCCGTCTGACTTACTACATAAAGAGATTGCATGCTATTGGGATTACTCGTCATTTACTCTTACAATTTATCAATTCTTGCATATTACCTATTATTCTTTACTGTTCTCCATTATTCTTTCCCGGGTTTTTGAGAAAAGACTTTGCTGTATTGTGGAGAGTGTTGAAGGCAGTTAGCAAGGTGTGTGGTGAATCTTTCGAGGTCATGATTAATATGGTTGTGGATAGACATCTGAAGTTTTGCAAACTCCTGGCAGGTGTTATTTTATCAGATACTAACCATCCCCTTCACTCTTATCTTTCTCCTTGTAACTCTTCTGGTAGAACGAGACGTAATTACATTAAAATCCATGCACGCAAGCAAAAGTATAAAAGTTCTATGATATCTTACTTAGCAAATACACTGTGACGAACAGGTGTTAGAATTAACCTAGTCAATAACCTGCATTCGTAACGTGTCTCTGATTTGAAAAGTTGTACAGTTTTTCAGATTTTTTTAAAACCTTTTCTATCTTTGTTTCTGCTTTTTAAGTAAGAAACTTGTCTATCTCCATTTCTCGGCGGAATATGTTCTTTTCCTTTGACCTTGAGGATTCCATGTAAGGGCTTTTCTCGTGACGCTTTCCTCAATATGTGTCCTATCCACTTCCAGCTCTTTTTCCTAATTTCTTCCTCCGCTGGGATCTGGTTTGTTCTTTCCCACAGTAGGTTGTTGATAATGTTTTCCGGCCAACGGATCAGAAGTATTTTGCATAGACAACTGTTAATAAACACTTGTATCTTCTGGATGATGGCTTTCGTAGTCCTCCGCCTGGAGTCCCTCCGGTGGCTACTGCCGGTCCCAAGCCCGGATAAAGGAGGAGGGTTAGGCATATGGTTAGCGACCGCATCCCGTAGAAAACGAACTCGCTAAATAAACGCTAACCACAAAAAAGTATTCAATATTGAATAAAGCCATTAATAATAAATAAATAAAATAAATAAAACATCATGGCTTTACCCAGTTATCTATTGAGTTGTGATAGCTACTGGTTTGTCCAATTTGGTAACGTTTAGATTCTTTTCATATTATTTACTTGAATCTTCCTATTAGATTAAAGCATTTAATTTGTCTCATAGTTTCTGTGTGACCTATTGTTAACATTATCGATGATGTTACTGTGTTTTTTTGTTGGTAACTTGTACTCAATAGATGTGAAACTTATCACTTTTAATTTATAACGTGAATTAATTCTAATTTAACATTTCGTCTACCGTAACATGAAATTAGTAATTTCTTTACTGAATTGTTTTTCATTCTTCTTCAATGACACTATGAGTTGATTTCGTGAATCGGCCAAAGAAGTTACGGAAAACAATCATACACTTTAATACACTCTGATCTGGAATACTCCATGATTATTTAAAAAGTTGTTAAAATCAATTCAGATTATCAAAAAATAAAGGTTTTCTATTATGTAATAGTTAAATTCATGAGACAACTAAAGCTAGACCATCATGGGAAACCTGAAAGCACTGAACATCCGTTTCATTCTAGCCTGTGACTCTTCAGAAGTGCGTATCTTTGATCACACCATCAAGATTCCAACCAAGGACCCTCGGTCTTGTGCGCGAACGCTTAACCTCTAAACCCCTGAGACGACATACAATTGTGCTAGTGTTTAACTTTAACCAATTCACGATATTACGTGATCAGTCATCATTGTCTTCAGTGAGTCACTGCTTCACAACAGACACGGTTGAATTCAAGGATTGGAACGTCTTCATTTGATTACTGCTGCGCAAACTTATTAATCTGTTTATGTACAATTTTGTTATTATTATTCACTATGAATAATGTTAATTACAGTAATTGTTTTATTGATTTTTGTATTTAGTTAGAATTATCAGTTTCCTGGACAAGTTATACAATATTCCTATAGAATTCCAGTTTAATAAATATTTCATTTGTAAATACTCTGAAAATGTATTAAAATGTACTATAACTGTAATTTATTCATCTATCTATTCATATTCAACCGTATAAGTTTTGAATCACGACTACTTTGTGGAGGTTGCTTAATGGAACAAAGAAGGATAATGTGGTAATGTTCATTGTAATTTTATGTGTTATGACCTTGGATGTCTGCCTTTTTCTATCACACGAATTGATCTACCAATCCGAATACGACTTATACGAATCTTCACACTAGGCCAATCAATGACGTTCAACCGGTGTGGGCAGTTTAGCGTCCTTATTGGTCCTATGTCCTCCGAGCCCTTCCACTTGAGTCCAGAACACAGTAGCAGCTTCGAATCAGAGAGGATCGTTTATTTCAGATATACTCGGTTTATATATCAAACAGACAGACCACAACACACCATAAATTAGAAAATAACATGTGTACACAAATAAGTCAAAAAGTGGCTGTGAACGCGGGAGATAGTAATTAATAGACTGAGCATAGACTAAGAACCGTAAATCGTACAATAATAAATTATAGATCAAAATAAAGCTTATAAGAAGAGGAATATAAATATACATAATGTAATTGTTGAATAATTATACAAGAAGAATATTTATAGAATAGTAGTCTATTAACAGTCTTCGGAAGTTACCAATAACTTAATCTTTACTGGGTTATAACAGTATGAAATAACAGTTAATGTTAGAGATTGCTTTATTGTGAAAACTATTGTACGAACGTATGGTGATTAGTATATAGTCAATTAACTTGTTAAATCAAATGGGAAATTGGAAAATGCTAACTTATTAGTTCATTATTATATAAAATAGTGTTCACAATAAAAATTATGGGACATGAATCAATCAACAAACAGGCAACTACATTTCATTATCAACATAAAAGATAAAAAATGAGTAAGAGTTCAGTTGTAATTAGTTTAATGAACTTTTCTGTAATCTGTTAATAATTTTTATGTCACTTCTTTCCTCAAATGCTCTGGTACAGCTGAGGGTGGGGAGGGTCAGCTCTCTCTCTCTGTCTGCCGAAGTGTTCTCATATGACCACGCTTATACAGCAACTGGCAAAAAACATTTTACTCAATGCCTTATCGCGGCATTAGTGTTGTTTACAAAATTGAGAGGATGAAAAGCAAATCGGGTTGGCAGATATGAAAGATCCACTTCGAAGATTTCGAAAACTCTGATTCCAAGCCAATGGTGCATATGGCTTCCAGGATCCTTAAGGAACAAATGGCTTATGAACCAATTGTTGATCACAGGCTACCATGGGACTGCATCTCCTGACGTTGCTCCACTACCTTGTGGATTAGACCTTTTGGTCAAATGCTCAGGGTGTGGCCTCCGAAGGAAACCATCTGTTTCAGTTTGGGCATTTGGGCAGTATCTCAGCCCTCACACAAATATGTGACACATGTGTATTCGATGCCTCCTTATACCAATGTTTATGTGTTTAAATAAACAAATAATAATAATTTGAAGTCATGATGGATGGTGACCTTCGTTCGTTCATAAAAGTTAAGCACTCACAAGTTTGACAATACGCTTTTACGTATTTCGTAATGAAATTATTCAATAGAACTATTTGTCTCAAAGGCTCTTTTCTCATGAGGGAGTTTATAATGACAAATTTTGTTTATAAAACTCATTATGTTTATTGTTAATAGAATTATACCTTGTTGGATTGTAGATTCATCAATAAAAGACACTACCACAAAGTTTTCTAAACTGTATATCATTCACAATACTGATGAACTTCAACTAGACAATTGTTACACACTAGAATTACTTTTGAACTACTTAGCTACTTACACCAACATTTTAACCGAGAACAACCATAGCGAAAGAGAGAACAAACACTATATCTCTTCTACATTGTCTTTTATTCAATAAACCAACGTTGGATACAGCTAAGAGTGTTAAGATACGTTTCATTCTTTATTTACCAAATCTCTAATTTTGACCATTTTATAAAGAAGAAGAAGAAAAAAAAAAGAAAGCTAAAATCCAAAGATAAAAATGCAATTACAAGTTTGTAGTGACCTGTATAGCCAGTCATGTGTGTGTGTGTGTGAATTTACCCATCTGTATTTTTATCTATAGCCCAATTGATCATTTATCTATTCTCTCATATTTCACATATTCCCCTATCTGATATAATTGATAACTATGCTTAACTAACGGTATTTTAATTGATAATGGTCAATGTTCTTAGTAAGTGTATTTGTTTATTTGTATCGTCTATTGACTTATAAACGAATACTTGGAATAGAATTTCTTATTTAGCTTTGTATTAATATTATTATTTATTGAGGTCAATGATTAGTATTGTATGTGAAATTAATTAAGGACTTTTATTTCATCATTGCCGGCATCGAATCAGAGTCAGCATGTGGTGAACAAAATAGTTTTTATCAGATTGACCAATTATACATTTAATAATGTTATACAATATTCTCTCTAGATAAAATTATTTCTATTTTTTATATAAATGGTTTTAATAGTTGAATTCATAAGCTGATCTAAGTTAAACGATCATTCAAAACCTGGAAGCACTAGATGGCCGTTTTGTCCTGATATGGGACTACATAGCAGTGCTGAACCACGATTCCGCACACGAGACTTAGACCTGAGACAACAATCACCAGTGACCAGATTCAAGATAGATTTCCTGGAGTTCTAGTGAGTAGCCATGATCAGTGTAGCTCATCTGTGTCGGGTGGAGACAGTTATCCACTTTAGACAATGGATGAAGGATTTAGAAAGATCATGGATTGATTGGAGTTAGACATTAACAGCGTTGGATGGCGGCTCAGTGGTCTAGAGGTTGAGCATTCGCATGAGAGACCGAAGGTGCTGGGTTCGAGTCCTACGTGAAGGATTGTAGTTGTACACTACTGAATGGTCCAATATTAGAACGAAATGGTCATCCAGTGCTTCCATGTTTTCAATGGTGATCTAGCTTAAATGAAGTCATGAATTCAGCTTTTAAAATTACTAAAATCTCCATAAATCCCTATTCTGAACATAAATAATTATTAAACTATTAACTAGTGATAATCAACAAAATTACCACAGTTTTCTAAAAGAATTGACGAAGTACATTTGCCAGTATGTAGATGATACATTGTGCTAAGAAGGCTAGTTTATGTTTCCTCAGTGTAACATTTTATGACTTTTTTATACCCAGTGTGATATTTTAATATTGTGTTTATATTTTTCAAAGTAATATTATTTCAGCTGAATATGTATTGCATAGTTTAAGTGTGGATTTCATTCACTATAACCAGTGTGAACATTTCGTCCAGTGTAACAATTATATACTATGTATTATTCAGTGTGAACTTCTTGTGTGCTTCTATTCATTTCTATGGTTCTTGTCAGCTAATCATTAGATGTGTTCAAAATCAGTGTATAAACGAGTGTATTGTTTTAATGATAATGCCAATGTAGGCTTGTTTTGGCGATGCGTTTTAGGTAGTGAATAAACCTTAGTTGTACTTCTTGAGAACTACAGAAGTTTCCGTTTACAAGGGTAAGTAGTAAGACAGTGGAAACAATAGGAGTAGCACATATTTTGTTTGTTCACATCGCTAACCGATGTGAGCTAAATGAACATTGAAAACCAGGGATCATCGGACAGTTGTTCCATCTTGAGATTGGCCGCCTTAGCACCACTCATACATGACCCCACTGAAAATCGAATTCAGGACTGATTAACATTTGTTGAAATTAAAAATTAACAACAATATAAGAATCATTGAAGCTGAAGAAGCACTGGACAACCATTTCATTGAAGTTTTAAACTTCCGAATAATGTTTGTATACATACATACACGAGGTTGAACTCAAAACCTTGAAGTTTCCAAACACACGCTATACTTTACAGTCATTAAGAGGGAATTCAATGAACGGAGATAATGTCTAGTGCTCTCAGCGTTTTACTAGTTCTTCATTGTAAAATCAGTTACCTCATGTGATCATCTGCTAAAATCAATTTTAAAATACATAATACACATTACCTGGTTTATATGTTACTAACGTTTCATAAAACAAAAAAGTAACTGTAACATTTTGTTTCCAAAAAAATTTGCTCCTCAACTTAAACGTTGTGACTGATTGTAACTCTACAGTAAAATAGAAATTCCGCTGTTGATATTCAAGACGGGATTTTGATAAGTCTTTGTTGACATATGTGTATCCTGTGCAGATCACCTTGATATGTACATATTGTTATAACTTATTTACAATAGATTAATTGTAACTAATTGTAGGACTTAAAGAACTCAGTATCTCAGTGGATAACACATTGGCTTTTCAAGTGAAAGATACTCTCTTCAGGTCCCGATCTGAAAATTAACACTGGAATGTAGTCACATTCAGCTGACGTGTATCAACTAGAACAAAATGTGCACCATGAACTGCACTGATGGTCTTAATTCATCTATTTTAATTTATTCACTCAAATATAGTGACAAGCTCTTCGTTGTGTTATGTTTTCTGAGATCTGTGGTTTGATTGAGACTTTCATCGTCATATTGGATAATATCATCAGCTCTTACTTCATTAAGAAGTGACTTCTGTACTTAATCCTTAAGCCCTAAATCAACCTGTTCTGATAACTTGATGCATGAATGTTCGGCTTCTAAGGTTTTATCACTTTCCTTTGGCTTTACAATTCTATTGACTACCATCAATAAGCTGCTTACCCAAATCCTATGCAGTAATTTTTAAAAAAAACATCAGCCAATCTTTTGAACAGAAGTCAACCGGACAAGATGGCAACGTGAATGCAATAACAAACAAAGTTGACAAAATATTGTTGGCAACCTATAATAAACAATGCCATCAGAACCAGTTAATTTAGTGTTTAAGGAATAAGTAGATAGCTCACTTCTACATGAGTAACTGTTGACTTTTGCCCAAGATGATAATGATAGATTCGAAATTAAGTTAGCAGAATACAAGACAAATCCAATAATCTACTTGAACTACAAATGTTTTGTATTAGTTCAGTGAAAAATTTATTTCTATATATTTCGATAGTAAAATACGATAGAAATATTCGATTTGAAGTAATTCATTGAAAATTGTTAGTGGGAATAAATGAACTACATACTGTAGTGAATGAGAACAGAAGTGGGCACAACCGAATATATATGAATACAACATTACAGAACACCTTAATAAAATCTGAGAACCATCCAGTAAATACTTCATTTGCAAAATGTCAATCAATCGTCTCAGACTTTATTGTTGCTTCATTTCGACACCAATCATTCTTTGTTCTCGTTTTTTTCTCTTCGATCTTCTTAACTCTCTGTCACCCCGGCATTTCATTTTCGATTGATGATACATACTACTGATATCTATCGACAACAGTAGCATACACCACAATATTAGTCAAGCATGTATATTGCAAATAGGTCAAGTCAACGAATACAATTAGAAAAACATTATTTGGAATTCATTAGTTACCAAGCGGCCTATTCGAATATCTGGTATACCTGTTCCTGTCACCTGGTTATTTCAATAAGTTATCTTTTGCTTGTTTGTTTTAACACATTATTATCAGAAGTGAAATGTTTACCAAAAGACTATTGAAATAAAGAGAAGAGGAAAGAAAATAGAGACTTTTGTGACTTTATGTCCGGCTTTTTATCACGTGATTTATCCACCAATCTAAATACGACTTATACAATTTTAGCACTGTGCCAAAACCAATGACTTTCGACCGGTATGAGCAGCCTAGAGTCCTTATTGATCCTATGTCCTCCAAGCTCGTCCACTTGAGTCCAGAACAACAATACCAGCTTCCACTATGTGAATCAAATGGAATCATTTATTTCAGACATACTGGGTTTATATATCAAACAAACGGACTGCAATGCACCATAACATAGGAAATAACATTTGTACACAATAAAGCCAAAAAGTGGCTGTGAATGTGGGAGGCAGTAGTCAACAAAGTGAACATAGCTTAAGAACCGTAAATCGTACAATAATAAATTATAAGTCAAAATAAAGCTTATAACAAGGGAAGTATAAATATACATAAACATAATAGTTATACCATAAGAATATATAGATAATATTAGTAAATTAATGTCTCAGAAGTTACTTGTGATTTGATCTTCGCTCGGATATAACAGAGACTAATCGAAATAACAACAGATTTGGAAGAACAATACAATATGTAAAGGATAACTTAAGGAGAATGTTGCCAATAATGTATTCAATGTATAATTTTTTAAATATCTTTTTAAAGGCACTATGTGATTTTATGTAACATGACAAGTCGGTTAACCATACTTATATTTTCATTCAGTACAGTACAAGATATACAAAAAGAGAACGATTTTCCAGCAGTTCATTCAATTGAATTCAATTCGATTTCTTTTTAAACATTCACTTCTAATACCAAACTTAAAACTAAAACTTCATTCAAATCTATTTCAATGACATTAAAAAGGCTTTATCGTTGTAAAACAGTTTTTTTCAAACATACCCGGTTGGTAACTAGGCTCAATAAAAGTGTTGGGGACGATAGATCCCCAAACTCATATTTTTAAATTTTATCTTATCGATCAATTTATTGATTAAATGTATTGGGGTCAGTTGATGAACTGATCGATTAAATGTTTGTATAGCAGTCAGTTGATGAACCTATCAATTAGATGTGCAAATAGGTCAATTGATGAACTCATTGATTAGTGTTTACAATTTTTCTATGACAATATCGATTGTAAATATTGTATAAATACGCGTGAGTTGTGTGTTTGACTTGACTTGTTATCTGTTGTGTGTCTGCAGAATACACTTCTACACCTTACCCAGACTTCTTGATCGAGTTAGCAGAGTTGGGGGACAACGAACCAGAATAGCTATCGCGTCGCTGAGTCACTGATCCTTCGTTCATTGAGTAAGACGCATCAGTAATAGCATTCAAGCGAATAACAAATCATAACAAAAAGTGAACTTGATTTGTATACATTGAATAAATAAAAATCATCATGTGTCGTCGTTTCACAGAAGCGAACGCTTAACACCTAAATCATGATCTGAACCATTGAAATTATTATAATATCCACAAAATCCCCTTTCTGATAATAATCAGCATATGCCCACTAGTGACTGGCTTCAACAGGTATTTCCCGGAATTTTAGTAAGAAGCAGTGACCAGTAGAGTTCAACCTGGTCTGTCGTGAGATGGTAACTCACTGGTGTCAATGGTGGATGTGTCGTTCAATTTTGTGGATTAGTTGGAGTTAGACAATAATACAATAATTCGATGCTGCCTCCGTGGTCTAGAGGTTGAGTGTTCATACGCGAAAGTAAAGGTCCTGGATTTGAGTCTCATGTGTTTAGTCCCACTGGTCAATGCTCCTCACTAGAACTCCAGGAAATACCTATTGAAGCCAGTCACTAGTGATCATATGCTGATTAATATCAGAAAAAGGGTTTCGTACTATTGTCGGACTCCTCAGCAATGCGCACCCACCATCCCACAATAGGAGGAAACGCCCATCCAGTGCTTCCAGGTTTTCCATGGTGCTCTAGCTTCAATTAACTCATGATCTCAACTATTGAAGTTACTATAATTTTAGTTTAAATAAAGGAATTTTGTAAAGAGTTGATTCAATGACAGATTGATCACATTTGAGGTAAAATTATAAACGGAGAAGCACTGAACATCTGTTTGTTTCATCCTATTATCAAGCTGATTTGTAGTGTAACCTTAAGACCCTACCACGGGTTTCCTCCAAAACATTCAGGTCTTTTGGTAAACGTTTAACTATTATATTCATTAGGTGGTCAGCCAACAGAACAATTTCAGCTTCAATAACTTTTTGATGTAGCGAGATGAATACCAAATGTCATTGGTTACAACTATTTCACTCCTGAAATATGTTAGTGTTAGATTATCAAGATAAATCATATCCACTATTTCAAATAAGGATTCACAAACCAGAACGTAGTAGTTACCTAATGTCTCATATCATCTGATGATTATATACCAACTGATATCAGTTGACCATTGACATCATCATTAAATTGTACAAGATTTTCATGAACTTATGTAATTAAAACCCTAACTGTATCTCTAAGATGATGAGCTCCTTCTTCAAGGTAATAAACTAATTTAGTAAACGAGAAATGTTTGCGTACAGCTTCAGTATTCAACTAATCACAATTCCTTGAAAGGTTGAATTCACTTCACTTCAGGTATGTAAGCACGGGCTTTTGAAATTCACGATTGAACAGTAGGCTTTTTGATGAAATGAGTGCAACAGTTCAAACAATGATGATATATCAGAGAAAGGGACTCATCTAGAAGATATGTTGTAGTGAACGAAGACTTGATGGGGGTAAACCAACTTATTGTTTAATCTAAATTACAAGATGCTTTGTTAAAATATGAGAAGCATACATAAAATACATTATTTGCACATATATTGTCAATTGTTCCTCATATACATCATAATTCTTCTTATTCTGTTTTTATTCCAATTGCAATCTCTTTTTCTTCCTCTTCTTTTTATTTCACTTTTCTGCTCTCAGACATTTCACCTCCGAATAGTGTTACATACTAATTATATCTGTCGGTATAAGCAACATACACCATAAACTGACATTAACTAGAAAACTATTTATGGCTGTGATGTAGTAGATAGTTGTTCCGTACTAATACAGGACACCTCACAATCCAAATTCGATCCCTACATATTGTCATGTGAGTACACTACTATGAAGGTCTATATTAGTATGAGATAACTTTCCACTGATTTGTGATGCCTCATAGTTAAGTAATTAAACCCAAGCATTGATAAAAATCATCTTTGACAAAATGATTTGACTTACATTTAGCTATATCTGTTTAACTTTCAAGTTGGTGAAATGAAACAAAACTTTGACTTAATCAGATCACTTTCAGTGTATCATAACTTGTGTGGTCAATTTTTATTGAAACAAAATTAGTTTTAGAATTTCACGTAGTTTGATAAGAGATTTTTCATAAGTTTCCAGTTGTTTGTTTAGTATGATATCATGAATATGTAATCTTTATTGACGCTATTGTGTGAAACTTCTTTTTATACAAGCATCCCAAACCCAATCAGACCAGAGGTTAAAAATGAAGAAATGTAAAGACATATTTGGGTAATGATCAATGTGTCTAAATGTACACAACTTTAGTTACCCAACTATTGTAAAAGTCAAGCAGCACGACGTATTCGAATGTGATGTGGTGTGTATAATTGAGCGAGCACCTTTAGCTAGAAGTGCCCCCCTTCCAGCCAAACAAGTTGGTCAGGCCTATTAGGCTTTTATGGAGAGAAACAGGCCACATTGAAGCACAGCACAACTACCGGGGCTAGAATAGTTGTCTCTGCAATCCTTTGGAGTTTGCCCAATGACGAGCAACTCCTTATGATACATGCACCACTTTCGAAAAAAACGTATTGTCGTTTTCCATTCCAAATATAATTGTGCTATGTTTCTATGTGGGTTTCGTAATCGATTGGTGGGTATCGGTAAAAGTGGGTGATTAGCCCGATCTCCACCACCCGGGTTACCGCTCATGTTAGTTCATGAGTCATTCGTCCCATTATCCAGGAGGCACGACGCGGACGTGTGAGTCGGATTTTGCCTCCCTTAGCTAGAGGTGCGCTCAGTATACCTAATCAAGTTAGTATCAAAGTCGAAAACTTACTAATCGATTTATTTTGGTGATTAATTCACCACTAAATACAATTTATTGTGATTTAGATGGGGGTTGGAGGTAGTCAACAGGAAGCAGGTTAGTCACAGCTCGGATAGCTCAGTGGTAACGTCTCTGACTGTGAAGCTGGGTGACACGAGATCGAATCCGCCAGGGAGAACCAGTTTCCTCAAGATTACAGGTACACCTTGCTGACGAGTGCCAATTAGCACGAAACCCCGGTCAGGGTTTCTTGTTGACTACCGCTAACCACCATCTAAATCTCAATGCATAGTGCCCGCAGTGTCGTGTCACCTAGACTGGTGGCCACATTACAACATGATCGATGGCATTCGATCTGCACTAATAAGGACTAGACAAGCATGACATTGATCACCACCCAGTGATCAATCAATTGTGACAATTTATTGTAGTTAATCATCTTAATTACATTCTGTTAATTTCACTGGATCATATTACTTACGTGTCCATATAGACTGTCAAATATATTTTCATGAAGTTGTGTCCTATGAACTAGATTATCTAATTATGACATTTTTATTGTCATTTGAAACAAATTCATTAGTGCCTACTCAGTATAAGAGTCAGCTCTTCAGTTATGAAATATACGTTATATCAGTTTGTTCATATGCCTTTGTAAGTGATAGTCTTCGTAAGTTTTATTGTCTTTAATTCAGTTGAAAACATGTCAAAATTCTTTTATGAGGAAACTTTAAGAATCTTTGCAAGAGTGACATTCAAATCAATTGATAATCAGTAAACACATAGATGTGGATCCAAGTTATCGAAAAATACCGAAGTCGACCAATTACACAACTAGAGTGGATTGTTAACATGTATGTAATACAAATGAACGCAGCGAAAACCTACTAATACTACCATTTACACACAAGGTTATAGGAACGAATTCACTATGTGAAATAGGCACTAGTTGTATTGTCCATTACGACAATGAAAACTCAACAATCAAACTGTTTGGCTCAGAGAACACAATACCACAAAGATTATACGCTTGAGCTGTAAATCTTCTTTACCATTTCAAAGACCGGATGTATTTTTATAGTAATGTTAACAACTACTTAGTAGAATAAACAAAATTCTGTTCATTTTTCAATGTTTTTTTCAGATAAATGTTATGTGTTTGTTCAAAGGGTATATATAAAGACTTGAGTTCATGTCCATAGTTTTGTTATTATAATCGCTATGAATATACATCATCAATATCACTGGATAAGATCCACAAATTTGAAGCCAGTTCATAATCCTCTTCTTTGAGTATACTCATTTCGTGTCAAAAAACAAATGTCTTATACTTTGACAAATGATGAGGCAAAGATGATCTTCATGTCTATTAGTCTTCAATACAGCATTGCCTTTATTTTACTGTTCAATCAGTTGAGAAAACATGACAAGAAGATGAAATCTCTGTCGTTCAGCCATTATTATGACTCAAATTTATAATAATAATAATAATAATAATAATAATATTAATATAGAGTAAGTTTTTGACGAACCAGCAACACAATATATTACAGCAGGCACATAACTACTGAATAATTGAAGAGGAATTAATTAATATTTTCTCATTTAATTAACAATAGCTTAAAGAACAAAAGAGAAAGTAAACATCCGACAATGGTTAATGAGGCATATGAAAGCTTACAATTAAGAAAATATAAGAATATAATAATGTAATTATCTTTTATCTATAAGCAATAATTTTACGTAAGAGTTTCTAAAAGTTATAACCCTCACAATATTCTAATCGTTTTGTCTTGTATTCTAAATTTGAACAGTCTATAAATTAGTCTTCATTTGAAATCATTGACAAAAAGAGAAGAAGATAAGATAAAAGGGTTATATCCCGACGAGAATTATGAATGATAACTTTTGAGAATTATTTGTGAACCAATACGATACATATACATTTATTGTATAATTGTTAAGTAACTAAGCTATTCATATTCATGTTCCTCTTATTACAAGCTTTATTTTGACCCATAGACTATTATTATACGATTAACCGTTTTTGAGTAATACCCAGTCTTTTAATTATAGACTCCCAAATTCACAGTCACTTTTGGCTAGATCTTGTACAAATATTATTTTTTAATTTATGGAACGATGAGGTCTATTCGATTTGTATATACAATGAGTATACAATTATGTCCAATTGAAATTTCCGTATTAAACAACGTAGTTACTCAATCCTAGAACAATCATGTTTGTAAACTTGTTGTATAGGTTGTTCTTACAAATTTAAACACCATAGATTGTGTGACTCGATTATCGCATTAATGCATTTGGAAGCAATTTTGATGAGGATATTGCAATGAGAAAGACATCAGTCATCAGATCTCTCTTGTTTAAGCATCATGCTAACGATCATGGTCTTCGAGTCAATTTCACCTTATAAGTTGAGAATGACGTTTCAGATTGTCCAAGATTCAGATGAAACTAATGATTGGTCTGGGTGCACTAGTATTCGTAACAACTCAACTAGAAAACTCATTTACTTTCCTGTGTACAGCAAATAACTGTATATCCAGTTGACTCATATACATGGAAGCGGTGCATAAGAAGACACTTTTACACTTTTCTGTGACTTGTACTTTCCTCAAATAATATATGGTGCTAGTGGTGTGTTAAGAGGTAGACTACTACGTTTAACAAACTGTTATTTACTATATACTAACCAGTTATTTGTGTTTACATTGTAGTGACTTACTTTTATCACGAGAACGCGATTGGTTTGATGACAACAATTATCATTATTATAAACAATTGAACCAGTGACTGTTTCAATGTGCTCTTTGTTTAACTGTGCTAAAGATTCCATTATACTTACTTTGATTGCGATCTCGCGCAAATTCGGTTACGCTGTGTAACCAAGCTTGTATCCTGGCAAGAACTCGGCATTCTTTCGATACCACGAGATCGCCAGCAAATATATCTCGACTTGGTCCATTAACTGCCTTCTGATATTTCGCTTCGGGGGGATTTTATGGATATCCTAGCACGCTTTCCTTTGTAGTGGTGTTCATAGTCAATCTCGAATTGACTCCACGCTACAACATAATCCATACACTATACGCAGATTTTAAAATAAAAATCTGAAGCTTCTTATAGGTTCTAATAGTTTTATTCGTCATCTCTTTGTCTGGTGCTTCAGGATATTCGTTTGATAAATTCTATCATTTTATTTTTACCTGTATTTCCTAGATCTTAAAGAACTTTGTCGAGTAAAGTGTGAAACTACTGACCGTAGTAAATAATACATCTCGTAACAAAATTATGATATCCCATCTATTAACACAGTGAATAACATTTTGCCTCGATAGAATTTGAGCCGAGTCCAACAACTAAATAAATAAGATGACTCAGCCGACTTTACAATTACCACACCTTGAATTTGACCACATAATACTGGATGGACACATCCATACTCACCTCCCAAATCGAATCAAGCAGGATAAAACCTCTGTGGAAGGTTTTAATGAGTGACTTCTCACAGCCACGACAAGTTCAGGATTGACTGAACATGTAGTTGATGCCATGAGATACGGTATGATGGAAAACCGACTACTTACTATCAAATCATCAGCTTCCAGTCGAAGATGTCCATGTTCGTGAACCAATGGGATGTGATAACAAAATCATAGTCATATCTGATGTTTTAGAAAATGATGACTTTCTGTGGCCGATATATACCGGTTCATGTGATAACTCTAGACTTCTCATAAGCCTTCCAAACAGTAGGGTTGCAAAGGTGGGTTTCACTGATTCATTTCTATCTTGACTCCAAAACCACCTGTTCAACAGGATTCTTCGTACCAAGGACAATAGAGTACATGCGTGTCTGATGGTCTCAGCATCGGTAGTTTCAAAAGGAACAGTTGTTTGGTAAACTTCTGTTCCCAATCTTTATCATTAATGTGTTGAATAAAACTGGCTAAGCGGCAATAACCTATACCAACGACTGGAGGATCTAGTGTCTCATTTGAAATAAAGCAGATCCACCTGAGATTCAGAAAGTACAGACAAGAGTAGTTGACAGTGTGTTTAAATTTACCTGACGAAATGACATGTTCTGAAAATTCTGTCTCGTTTGACGTAGATCCTTCATGGAAATCCACTCCTGAACTCTCCGCAGAAAACGACCTCAAGCTAGTAAATATAGTGAGCTTGGACAACAACTGAAACTACATTGAAGATGTAACCTAAACAAATGTGTGGGGAAAAGTTAAAGTAGACGTTCTTATAATTAATTTTGTTGCTATTTGCATTTCTCATCAATTCTTACGATTTGTACAGTTACCATTTTGCCTGTAAAATTGTCGTTCAAAAACGTAGACTTAGAAATTCCATTTCGGTTTGTGAACACACATAACATGACCAATAATAATAATAATAATAATAATAATAATAATAATAATAATAATAATAATAATATATTTCTGCATTTGTAGGTACACACCGTTTTTACAGGCATGATCTATAAATTACAACATTTGTTGGTTCACAAAATGTTTCCCAACTTATTAAGTTTATAGTTGTTATAAAGTGAAATCGTAGAGTGCTTGCTGTAAACTATGACCTTGAGAGGACGCGTACACCAAGTTTGTTCCAAACGTCAGAAGTTTCACAGCTGTGCTCTCAGAGCAAGATTCTGAAGAAAAAAAAGAGAAACAGAAGAGCAGCAAGGCACTTGGATATGAACGCCAAACGTTGCTTAACATAGTGTAGTAGGACGGACAGAGATATAATAAATTAGAATAAATTCATATTATGTCTTGTTAGTGAAATGAAGTCGGAGGCTCCATATTAGAGAATGTACTAATAAAGAACAATGAGTTGTGATGTTTAACAAGTTGGAGTAGTGAGTGTCCCTTATCGACCGAGTTTAGTTTAACAATAATGATAGGTCCAGTGAGTTACCTGTCTACTTCAAGTGAAGAAATAGGGTGGAAAAAGTAATTAATACAACTGCAAAGTAGGAAAAATAAGGCAAACTGAACTTGAAGTCCTTTTTGGTCTAGACATGGAGAGAGCCTATGATGTCTGAGTGGGGCGCCGATGTGTTTCTACGTGCAAGATCACTGCAAGTGAGGGCCTGATCAAGCAGTTTTACAAACGTATGTAATTCATCTGCCATGCGAGTTTCGGAGGGAAGAATGTTCCATATTATTGCATACTTGGTGAGGAAGTAGTTTTCCTGGACAGACCAATCTATTCATTCTTCTGAAACTACATTTCGACCTTGTTATTTATTCACTTATTGGCCTTGACTGTCTGTATGTGAGCGTATCTGTGTAAATTTCCTATCCTACTCATCACATGTCTGTAACTCATTTTTGCTGGCTATAAATATCGATCCACACTTTGGTTAAATGAGTTGTCTAAAAAACCTTCTCTGCCGTGCCTCATTTCACTTCACTCACCTATCTTCGCTTCGTTTCTCTGATCACTTATTTGGATTAACGATTGTATGATATACAAGTATTCGAAAACCATTCTCATATCTGACTTATTTAATTCTGTTTATAACTAATGTGAGTTAAGTCAGTAGTTATATACGAGGATTCACGACATATTTCCAGTGTTGTTCCTAACTCTTCGAAACGTACGCATGGCTCCACGTTGGAGTTCGAAATTTCAATGTGTCTCTCCTTTTCAACAGAGTTATGAATCTCTCAAATCAATTACAGAGACGAGCTAGCAAGTGTATGACATAGCTAATTCGTAAATCTTACGAGGACAAATTCCAACACTTTGGATTGTCCTCTCTGGACAATATGAGAAGAAGAGATGGTCTGATTACAGTTTGCAACATATTGAGTGATTCAAGCCGTCCAAATGCGAGCAAATCTACAGAACATCACCGCAGCGCTCCTCACGAGGATTGTCCAAAAGCTGAACCTCCAAGAGGAAAAACCAAAGTATGACGCCACTTTTTGTCACTGGGAGTTGCCTTTATTTGGAATAGTCACCAAGCCGAAAAGACCACAGCCCCTGCAGTTGAAAACTTAATGCGGAGACCTGATAGCATTCGCTCTGCACTAAGAAGGACTTGACACACATGACATTGATCACCATCCAGTGATCAGTCGACTGTGATTATATCTCAATACTACAGGAAGTCGGTCACGGCTCGAATAGATCGGTGGCAACGTTTCTGACTACGGGATCAAATCCGTCAGGGGCATCAGTTCCATCGAAATTACAGGTGCGTCATGCTGACGAGTGCCAAGTAGCACGAAACCTGTGTCCAGGGTTTCCTGCTGACTACATTCAACTACCATCTTACTTGATCAATATGTGCTCACTCATGGGTTAACATCTTCCTCTTGGAACAACTATCAAATATATGTCACATGTTATACAACGGTTGTCACTAAAACATATCATTAACTCTCCTCTATCTCGATCATAACCACCTCGGGTTCGCCCCTTATTATTTCGATCTGATCTACGCACAGTCGTAGTTACTGATCAACCAACAAACTTATTTGTTTATTGTTTGAACTAAGCATTTATTTGAAGACCAATTACAAATTGATTACTTTTCGCACTGTATTTGGTCGACCTACTGCCTAGTAATTGAATAACCACTATCGCCTTGGAACGCTGTCTCCCTGAAAAAACGCACTCACTGTCCATTTGCCATCACTAGAACCTGAATTTGTAACAAAATAACGAGAAGCCAGAGCAAAGAAGTCAATCGCTGTACACACGATGTCACTAAGATAGAAGGTTGATTAAATATTGGATTTTGTACACCGTTACCAATACTCTGCCAATTGTTCAACGTGTGCGTTACACCTCGAGTAATTTACTTCTTTTCTTGGATGTACCAGCCAAAAAACGAGGTTCTTTCTGTATAACCTCGAATTTTGTACATCGATAGACGCTTGACGACTCACTTTGCTGTAGAAATGGTAACTAAGAAAATTATAAATGTGTTTGTTAATATGTATATTAACATTCTGTCGATGTTAAATAGTTTTATTTTAATTTAGTTTCTTACAAATCCTGATTTTATTAGCGAGAATTTAATTTGATTTTTGTATCTACTCGGTGTCCTAATTTAGAATAAGGCAAGTTAAAGTGATACTTATTTGTATCGGCATTGTGTTTTTACCGTCACATCATTCCTGGTTTATCCAACACCACATCAGTGTGAGCAGTGACCAAATCGTAACACATATACGTATACTGTACACCTGTGCAGTTATCAGCTGATGTACCCGATTTTAAATTTTCTTTCCTAATCAATATTAAGCATTACGTTTAGTATGCTTTAAAGAGCGTGGACCGTTACATGTAGCTTTTTCATTTAATTTCCCTTCAATAAATATCTTACGGCTACAAATAAAAACGGCCTTATGATCTATCATTATTTGTTGAAAACTAATTTTATAAATATAAGATTCATCAGGATTCGTGTCTGTTCACCTAAGCAGTGTTTTTTCCTGGGTTTCAGACTTTCGACATAGTTATATGTTTTACCATCATGCTCGTGACGGTTCGTGCCAATAACGTTGTGGTTCACTTTCACTCCTAATCAATCAGAACCAATGTAATGGACAGTGAGTTTTTTATGTTTTAATTGTTTCTTCACATCTACAGAATCAAAAAATTGTTTGAGAAACCTTTTATTCACTAATCCTGTTACAGGAGTACTAATGGGTAGTGAGGGGAGTTCGAATCACTGTGAAACTGTTGTTGTAGACTACAGGTACTTTTTTTTAAGTGAACTAACATTTTCATCAATCTCTTTTCCCTTTGTTCTGCCTTTATGAACATAAGCTCCCCAAATATTGCTAAGCCATTTCACCTGGGGCATTTCCGAGCTACTGTAACAGGAAATTTTGTTAAAAACATCAATGAAGCTTTTGGACATAAAGTAATTGGAATAAATTACATTGGTGATTGGGGTACTCAATTCGGTAACTATTTTGTATGCTTTCTGAACACTTTTTCTAATTTATTTGATCTTTCTAAGTGTCTCAAGCCTGTTTATAAATTCTATAGGTGGAAAGAATTCCAGCTGCTATCTGTTATTTTGTCGGTTATGTATTATCTGAGCTATATAATTTAGTTTTGAAGCTCATCACCATTCGAGATATCTTTTGCGCTTGCCTCCACATGAGTTGAGTTTGTATGCACCGTAGAGTAACTAGCATTCAGAAAAAGGCAGCTGACTTTTATACGTTCAGACCATCTATTTAAATCCTTAATTAAGCCGTAGATGAAGAACGCTAAAGTACATTGTGGTATATGCATATCTGTAAACGATAACCGAGTAATCTAGCTTTCAAATATTAAGTCCTTATTGGTTTGCTAATATCCCAGCCTGATACCTCAACCTGTACACTAATATTATGCAATCGAACATTCTTAGTTATAACGCGGTTACAATCTTGGGTAACCGAATGAGATGATGAGTGGATCTCGTCACTAACTTTCATCTCTACAAAATTGATGAGTTGGGAACATTCAGGTTTATCATGTACCTAAGCTCACAAAGCCAAACGATAGGTATAGGACGAAAATAAATCCATACTACCGGATCAACCTGGTATCAAACTTAACAAAGATCTTAGCTTATATGTCCTTACCTTACCGCCAGTAGAAGGACAAAAGCATATATTCTACCTAGTTTCATTCCCTTAACATGTTAGGCAGTGTGTGTTTATGGTTCTGAATCGCAAGAATTCTTAAAGTAACGAAAACCAAATGGGTTACATGAATCAATCATCCGATTATAACTAGTGCTACATTGTCCATTAACTAAACTCATTATTTCATCGATAGTCATTCTATTTAATAATATAAACTTTTATAAATAAAAAAATAACCCCTAGATATCTTAGCATCGGGATTTTCAAAATATGGGGATCAGGCTGAATTGCGAAGAAATCCCATTGAACACTTATATAAAGTAAGTATGTGTCAATTAATAATATCTGTGTTTTGTTGTCGTCTTACAAACCTGTATTCAGAATATTTCACTCATAACGGTGTCATTTTAAATAGACCAGTTTTTCAATCTTTAATAGTGAGATGGACGATGTCAAATTACTGTTAAAACGACATAAGAGTAAATGAATCAATACATGAACCGTCTCTTTTGTTACTGTTTACTACATAAGTGAACGACCAGTTAGGTTGTTAGAAGTATTTTTGCTAATGTCGTCTAATATCTGTGGCTACGATACTTCATTTGACTCTTCTAAAATCTAAACAAAAACTGAAAGAAAACAACATATATTTCAGTAACTCTGAATAGTAAAGTTATAGTTACGATAGGATTCACATGAGAATCTTATAGCATCTTTCCGATTCTTCAATTGATTAGGTGCAAATCGACCACTTACTGTATCAGCGAATGCTATGGTCAGGACTAAGCTCCTAACACCAAATGACGTCTGCTGGAAAACAGGGAGTATCAAGTCGTTAACCACTGAGTTCAAGTACACTCTAACTTGTTAGCGGCTGTGAACTTATTCATAAAGGTTTATACTTTTCCTTTGTTGATGTTAAAGACTTCAATTGACCAATCTATACTGGAATACGTGTTTGCTGAGTAGATAGCCTCAATATTAATCACAAGTTGTATTAAATGTGAATAACACATTAGCAATTAGAACTATGAGTACTAGGTTCAGTTCACAATTTGAACATCAACATTGGATGCAGGCATTTTCTGCTGACAAGTTTCAGATGGAATAAATTGCCTTTCTTGAATTTCACTGCTACTAGCCATAGTCCAAATTGATTAAAACTGACGACAAAAAAGCAACATTAAAATAATGCTCTGAGGATACACATAGCCAACAGACACTGATCAATTACGATCGTTAACATCAACAATGAGGAAATAATATCCGTTATAAAAAATAGGTCTTCTACCATTTTATTTTACTGCAACAGGTCTATGTACAAGCGAATCGTGATATCCAATCATCAAATGAAGAAAATCCACCATATGGAATTGATCATGGAAATCAATCGGTTAACTTTATCAAACCAATACTCAATAATACAACTGAAATACAATCTCGTGATACTGAATTCTGGCGATATATTCGTGAAGTAACTTGTAAACAGTTGCAATCAAATTATCAGGTAAAAAAGAAAGAAATTACCATCTTATTATACATGTTATTACTGTTGTCATCTCCTTTACATTATTTTGTTTCCTGTTACTGTTCACTGGTTGTAACTAAAGCTTGTTGATAGAACCTTTACTCAGCTATATAGGGGCGGTCAAACAAAAACGTGGCTTCAGTCCGTAAAGTCATTAACTTCTGGTTTTAGCTATGTTGGTAGATACAAACCACTTGGTTGGGATCCGCGCGACTATCGTAACCAATCGTTGGAGACTCTGGGTGACATGGCTCAGAATCGATCACAATTGCGTAGGTGTATACAATCTTTGTCTTCTCTTAAACCGTGAGATTAAAGTTACCTTACCTTTCTTTCTACGAACAGATTTTTCTCCCTGTATCATATCCTTATATAAAGTCTTTCTTTTACACATTAGTACCGTTGAAGTGTCTGCTTCTATGGATTTTGTGTTCATCTTGTTGTGCTGATGAGGTGTTGTAACTCGAACTGATCTATATATGTGCCTGGTCGTTTGTTTTAGCTGACTGATATATTTCTGTGTTTATTACGCCAAAATAATTAAAAATGCTTCAACTATGTATCTTTGTTCTAATCGTCTATCACAAAAAATTAATATCAGTTAGGAGGGTAGCTACTAAATAAAACAGGTTTTTTCTTCTAAAAAAGGGACACACCAATGTACAGATCAAACGTAATTTTAAGTTATTGAACAAATGTGAATGACTAAAGAATATGATAACTATAGGTCATTCACTTTTTAATAAAATCAAGCTCAATTCACATAGCGTCATATTAATCTTTTATTATTAATTCTAGATACCTCATAGCCTTTTGCACTGACTTCTCACAATGAAAAATGTAATTAAATTATCAATAACAACAAGTGAACACTTAATAAGTAAACCTATAAGCAATTTTAATTAACTAGGCTCTGGGAAACTAAGTAGTTTTAACGGATAACTGCAATCGGTTAAGTCATAGGTTTGAATCTCCTTAAGGTTAATGAATGTCATTTTATTACATCAAACAGCAAACGATCAGAACAGAATAGTACCTGGTATATTTATCGGTCTATTTGTTATTACGTCATATTTCTCTTGATTGCAAAAGTTAATTTTAATGTTATTTAGTTAGTTACGCCTGTTACTCCTAATGGAGCATAGGCTGCAGACCAGCATTCTCCAACCCACTCTGTCCTGGGCCTTCTTTTCTAGTTCCATCCAATTCTTGTTCATTTTTCTCATGTCTATTTCCATTTCCCGGCGTAATGTGTTCTTTGGTCTTCCTCTCCTCCTTTGGCCTTGAAGATTCCATGTGAGGGCTTGTCTTGTGACACCTTTGGGTACTTTATTCAATGTGTGTCCTATCCGCTTCCAGCGCTTCTTCCTAATTTCTTCCTCCACTGGGATCTGGTTTATTCTCTCCCACATTAGGTTGTTACTAATAGTGTCCGGATCCGAAGTATTTTACGTAGACAACTGTTAATAAGCACCTGTATCTTCTGGATGATGGCTTTCGTAGTTCTCCAGGTTTCTGCCCCATACAGTAGAACTGTTTTGACATTTGTATTGAAAATCCTGACCTCGGTGTTGGTTGACTGTTGTTTTGAGTTCCAGATGTTCTTTAGTTGTAAATATGCTACCCTTGCTTTGCCGATCCGCGCCTTCACATCTGCATCAGATCCACCGTGTTCATCAATGATGCTGTCCAGATATGTAAAGATTTTTACATCTCCCAAATCTTCTCCGTTAATTGTAACTGGATTGATGCATGCTGTGTTGTATCGGAGAATCTTGCTTTTCTCTTTGTGTATATTGAGACCTCCTGCTGCTGCTGAGGTTGCTGCTACAAATTTTAATGTGCAGTCAGTAAAATTATATGTGATTGGCTAGTGGGTGTAAACAAATAGACACACAGGTGTGTTAAATTTATGGGACAGTTTCAGGTTGAATATTAATTTTTACGATTGTCATGTACTCTAGGTTTCATTGTGTATGAGCTACTTATATTTGTGTTAATGAAACTTATCTAACTTTTGACCTGGTTCTCAATTGTGTTGTTCTTGAATTCTGTATCGTTGTATATTATGATCTCTCGTCTATTGGTGTATCATCTACTGACGTATTACATACCTAGTATCGACAAATTGTTTATTATTTTTATGGTTACAACAATATCTTACATAGAAGTAATCCATATGAACTAAAGACAAGATGGTATTCAACTACAAAACAGGATAAACAAATTTCATGAGTCTTTGTATCAATGGTATCGATCTTGGTGTCATCCACTAAGGTGTCTTTATAACCATTAGTAGTTTTCATCATCCCAAAATCTGTTCGCCCTAGCATCCGTTAATTATCTCAATCAGTTGTTGATCGATAGTCACTAATTTAACAAGATCTCTAACAACTCTGAAAAATTCGAAGGATGCACAAAACTGGAAATAACTGTAACAAGGGTTGAGGGAATATAATTACTCTGACAAAGAAAATGAATATTATTAGTTTACACAAGAAATAAACGTACGCTACATCATACATTCAGAAATTATTAGAAATGAAACGGGTTACTGAATAATAAAAGTAGTATATATGAATACACAAAAATGTGTTGAATGGGAAAAGATGGATGATGCAAACGAGGTTAACATTTATTCTTTTCTAAATTCGTTTGTTCTTGTCTCAATATTCTCCACTTATACCAATGAATTGATCATTTTAAACTTTGTTTTTCCTAACTATCCTAATAGCGTATGAATATTCGATTTACAAGTTACGAATATGAATCCGATTATGTGGAGAAGGCTTATTCACTTGCTAACATGTTACTAGCCAATGGGTTAGCTTACAAAAGTTCGTAAGTTGCTTTGACTTTAATATATCACCAAATGATTTATAATTTATTCATTGTTTTGGTTGAGGGATAATGTCTAAAGAAAAGTAAGCAAAATTATTTCATACTAACGACCTTATTCTTCTTATCACCCAGTCAAAAAGCAATGTCTAGTTATAAAATAATGAACAATAAAATGAAATAAATCTGCAGTTGAGTAGTGAACTTGACATGATCAGTAGTCCGTGAGTTAAATTTATGACCCTATAGGGTCTTTTTTACCAAGTGACATCAAATATAATTCGAAAAATGTTAGAGTTAGATAATATGAATTAAACCAGTGTTATTATGTACTGGGATTACGAATTAAGCTTAGGATACTTGTCAACAACTGTCATCAGATCTTATTCAATGTGTCATCGACACACTTTGTTTTACAAGCTTAAAAGCCATTGGTTTGAAGTTCAGAGTTGGGAGTTGAAGTACGGGAATATTATCTAGAGACATAAGCACTCTTAACTATGTACTGAATCACAAAAAGTAATTTACTGCACAATCTACGTCAGGAACAGGTGTTTCTTGTAATTAGACTTGAGCACTATATCACATTCATTGTCTGGTTGTACAGTAGCTATTTTTTTTATCATTTTCAAGTATTTTATTAATCAAACATTCCCAGTTTTTATTTAAATTCAATGGTTGAGCTCATGAGTCATTTGAAGCTAAACCATCATGGAAAACCTAGAAGTACTGGACGGCCGTTTCATCCTATTGTGGGACTCTTCAGCGCGCGTGAGACTGTTAGGCCCTGGGTTCGAGTCTCGCGAGGCGGGATCGTGGATACGCACTGCTGAGGAGTCCCATAATAGGACGAAACAGCCGTCCAGTGCTTCCATGTTTTCCACGGTGGTCTAGCTTCAATTGACTCACGATCTCAACCATTGAAATTACTATAATATCAACAAAAACCCTTCCGATATAAATTTTTATTCAGTTAATTACAATATACAAGCTAACTATCACTGTACCTTTAATTGTCCGAAAAAATATATATGGTTCTACCTTGATGCTGATTAGTTCATTTAGCGCTGACAGTATAATATAATTTTACCAAAAATCTTCCTGTATAGTATTTGTAAAGGTTTATATTTTCTCGTTGATGATATTAATGATTGTATCTGATAAATCTCTATTACGATATGTATATCCAGAGCAAATAACCTCACTGTTACCGAAAATTGGAAAACGCAAACCTTTACAAACAAAACGTATAGCTGTTTCATAAGCTAGTGGCTATCCCGACCCAGTATCTCAATAGATAAAGCGTCAGTATTTGATGGAATACACAGTGAAATCGAGCATCAGTGTGAAAATTAACATGGATTCATTTACATTTAACTAGCAAGTCCCATCTGGGACTTGACTTTTCTCAGACGTTTTGATTTGAGATAGACACACGTAGATACCTGAATTTTTTACGTATGATATCTGGTCATCGGACTTTGAGAATTTACAATGGTCGGTTGACTGCTCGCTTGTATGTCTGCTCGTGCTGGTTAATTTATCACAGGTTTACCACAAGGCCTAGGTCACAGAAGTCGGTTTTTTGACTAGTGGTTTTGTTACGTGATAATTGACAGGGGCAAACGTCATATTACCCTTTGGTATTCTAATCTGTATTACCCATCGTTTCGATCATAGACCGTCAACACTATTCATTTATTCTAAACTTATCTTTTTTATAACTTCACTGTTTTCACCATTTAATTACTGATTTGTGGTAATCCAACAACATATAAGATGCACTATGTATTATATTGGTAATAAGTTATTTGATCAAGTACGGTAAGGTAAATAATAGAATGTACTTTCATTATATAATTCATTGTTGTACTGGTTATCTATTTCATTTTTGTGTTATTGTATTTTGGTTTTCAGTGATGGTCTGACTTGTATGTCGACAGCAAACAATAATGATGTGAATTTTTCGAATCAAAATATTATCCTGTTGAAAAGTGATAAGTCAACTTTATATTTAACCAGGTAAATAACTTAAACAACTACACTTTGTTAGAATTAGGCTTGATTATCTATACTGTATCATATCGTTACTAGGATCTCTTTTATGTGTATGTAGCTTGTTTTTTTTATAATGCATAGTTTTCTTTTTAACTCACAGGGATATAGCGGCGGCGATTTCTCGTTACGAAAAATATCATTTCGATAGGATACATTATGTGGTACGTAATATATTTGTTATATGTATATATATAAACATATTCATGTGCTAATGGTTTTGCCGCTATGCATCAAAAGATTAGTTCAGTGGTAAAATTCATTTTTCCTCGGCCATTATATTTACAATCATAAGCATAACTTGGAGGTTCGAAAGTTGCTGAAAATAAACATTTCGTCATCAGACAGCTCTCTCTCACTCTGGTTTCATGTATCCAACAAATGATTATTTTTTATATTTTATTTTTATAATCAATAGACAATCGGTTAAAGTATGTTTTATTCATCACAAATTAATATCACTTGCGATACCCTTTAGTGATGTCATAAATACACATTCATGAGGAGTTACATAATAGGACGAAACAGCTGTTTAGCACTTTATAGTTTTGAATGATACCTCAACTGAGATTAATCCGTGACGAATAGAACCTACAAATTTGACGAATCCTCACAAAACCTGTACAACTGGTTGACCGGAGCACCTAAATTTTTGGTAGTGTTCGGTGGCTTTTTGACATGACTACTTGATGTGGCTAAAAGACACTCACGTAATAATCCATAAGTTCAACCACCACTTCACCTAATTTGGTTCATGTAGTCGGATGGTATTACTATCCCATGCCCAAGTACTGTGTTGCTGAAGTTTAAGTGCGTAAGTCTGAATTTGGTTAATAACTTAAATTTCAAGATTATTTCAGTATTATGATACATGTGAATAACTCATACTCTCTGTTAATTGTGTGTTCATCTTCTCTTATATTTTGCATATAATTTTCCGATTTTTGACTATAGTTGTGTTTCTCGACTTTATAACTCCAGTTAACTCCTTTTACTGAGAATTCTCGTAGCAGCATTTCTCATTAAAAGGGCGTACTAATGAAGTTCTTAAACCTTGTAAAGGTTATCCATTCCAGTACTATTTTTCAAGTTGAGGTTTATGGTGAACTATTGCAGAACTATCAGTCTCATAATGTTGTTCATTAGGGTTACCCTATATCCTCCTTCTTAGTTAATTCCATTATAAATGGTCTAGAAATCACACTTCATCTAACTTCGTAGGAAACAATCTTCCGTCATGAATTTTACTTATCTACTGGAAATACTCAGATGGTATGGTCTTATTTAGTGAAGACGTTGACATAGTTATTAGTCTTCTGAATACTTTGAGTAGCAATTCAAGTGTGAAATTCTCTCCTTCTAAATTTAATGTTTGTTTCAGTACTGGTCTGGCTAGAATAGTTGAATCCATCAACCACTTCATTTACGTATCATTAGTCACTGCCTACATCAACAGGCAATATTGTGATGCGACGTTTTGGTTGGCAGATATTTCACTGTCATCCAAATTATTCTTGTTATATTATCTATTAGCCAGCATAATCCCGTTTATTGCTTTATTTAAAGGTTGAAATTGGACAGCGCTTACACTTTCAACAACTCAACTATGTTCTCCTAAAAATGGGTTATAATTGGCCAGTTTTGTGAGTATCAATGTTTTTGTCTTCAAATAAATTTTCTTCAATGTAGAAGCTGCGATTGACTTCAGATATTTAGATGTGTTTCACTTCTTATTCTATTGAAATTGATCAACATACTGAGAATTATATGACGGAAAAATTGACTAATTCTGGGTGATCATTCAGTCCAAATATCCAGCTCTTAGGTGGTTAAAAGTAGTCATAGGTTCCGTACCACTTGTTGCTTGTCAGTAATGTATCTACAGTCTTAAGAGCATTGATGCTCCCTATATCATTGTGAACTACGTCGCTTAATCTTATAATCTGAGACGTTACGAATAAACGATTCCGGCGCCGAACGACCTCCTGTAGGAATCAGATAGTTGCAATTTCTCTGCAACTAAGTAGTGACCAATATCATGTTTTTCCGATTTATTGATTACCAGAAATAAAATGTGCTTGGATGATTCCGAGTTAATAGATGTTTCATTTTAATAAATGTGGTTTATTCAACGAATAAGTAAGGTGTTAATAATGATGGTGACTGATTAATCTGAAGTTCATTTCTAGATAAACCTTGTTAATGTGAATTAGTGGTTGAATTATAAATCAAACATTTTATCCCATTGCTCGGTGGTGTAGTAAATTTTCTGGTAATGTGTTAGTATAAAAGAGCGCTTAAAATAATTTTGGGAAATTTTCAACCAATTCCTGACCAATCCGTAGGCAGGTGGATATTTGGAAGACTCGCTTGTTGATGTGAGCTTGCAAACAGCAAACATGCACGCTACGTTGACTTGATTCTACGGAAGGTACTTCGAGAATTTAGATTCAAGGGGACACATCAGAGATGTTCGGGGACTCAGCTTCACTGTTTAGTATTCTACATAAATGTCTTGATATAATAAAAAGTGGAGTTGGTGACTACGGTACGCCAGCATTTTATGTCAACTTTAAGTGTGAATATCTCAATTTACGTTCCTTGATGGATAATCAGTTGAAATGTTTAGTGTTCATCAACTCTCTTCAGTTACCACAGGACCCGTCTTTTGATTCGACTAGTTACCAATAAGGACAATAATTAGAAGTTGATGGAAGTATATCCTGAAGATTTAACCAGTATAAGATACGAAAGGACAAAAGCATTAGTGTTTGTATAATATTCTCATGGGAAGCTTTGGGTATTTAGTATCACTATACGTACTGCAGCTGATAAGTCCGAAAATAAATCAGTTGCCGTGCACTAATAAAGGTTGAATCCTATGGATATATAGATCGTTTAAAAATTTGTATAGAGTAATGTTTTCAAAAAATAATCTGTATTTGCAGCTTTAGGTTAGATGTTATCTTCTGATATTACGTGCTCAGATAAATAAAAGGTTCTGGGTTGGTAGTCATTATATGTGCATCGTTTAAAAATATATAAATGTTATCTGTGTGAGAGTTTCGATTTTATAAAGTCAGTTTTAGTATTTCTTATCCATCCATGTGTTATATATTTAATGCTATTGTATCCAAACCTCAACTTTATCCCACTCATTCAGAAAGCCAATGATGACAATATGTTCATTTTTCCTTAAAACTTAAATTAATTTGCCATAAAGATCTAATATTCCATACCTTAAACTTCTGTTCTGTAACAAACTATCGGTTAATTCAAATGCAGCTAAGTAGCAACATAGGATAAGATTTCCGCTAACCTCACGAATTTGATTGATAATTCCAGAGTTGCATTCACTGAGGAATAATAGTGTTTCTAGGTATTTGGAGGTGAATTGTATAAAACCCTTTAAATTAAATGTGTCTCAGTTCTAAAGAAGGTCAGTTGTGATTCAGCCCAATGCTAAATTTGTATATGAAACTAAACGATATGGATTCGAATCACATCAGGTGCATCAGTGTTTTATCACAATTGGGTCTATGGCTTCATCACCAGTTCTGATTGACATGAAGCCTAAATACATTAGAGTTCCCTACCAACTACCTTCAAACACCACTTAATATTTCAACGTAGTACATGTAATATCAAGTCACTTAGATTAGTTGGTCACTTTGCAACTTAATTTATAGAATTGGACCATCACTTAATGATTAGACAAACATAACAATAGTGATTGTAGATTAGATTATATGTTTTGTAACTTACTACATACAACCACTTTTTGGTATCTTCTTTTTCAATCATCAATTAGAATGAAATGTAAGCTTACAGAGAACGTCTATAATTGTTCACTTTCAAGCAGTATAATTAAATAAGTCACAGAAAAGTAACATTTCTACTTAGTCAAAGTAAAGTTGCTTGTTTTTGTTTCGCTCTTAGATCTATGGTCGATGATGATGTTGATAATAATATTGATAATGATCAGTGTATTCAAAGTGCTCGTAATCTTTTACATATTCCATTCGGTCGAATTATGGGAATGAGTACTAGAAAAGGTGAAGGTTTATTTCTATTGGATATTTTAAATAATGCTCAACAATTCATGCTGAATCGAATGA
Organism: Schistosoma margrebowiei; assembly: GCA_944470205.2. Classification (NCBI taxonomy): domain Eukaryota; kingdom Metazoa; phylum Platyhelminthes; class Trematoda; order Strigeidida; family Schistosomatidae; genus Schistosoma; species Schistosoma margrebowiei. The sequence goes on from OX104027.1 coordinate 9,627,296, forward strand.
AATCTTCTCAAAGTAAGCAAACAATCATCTGTGTTTATACATTCAAACTATACTTTTATTTTTAGTCTTTGTAAATAGGAAAAAATAAATACTGTTGTAGCAATGTAATCGTCTTACCCACTTATCACTAAGTTGGTTACAATCATATTGACACGAGAGTATAATTTACTAGATGAATGTCAAATTAATTGAAACAACATATTAAAGACCCATTTCTCCTTCAAATGCTTTAACTTACTTGCACTATCGAGGCTACCCACACAGAATGCACATATACCAAAAGAGACTAATCAATTGCAGTCTTAAAATATCAATAAGAAGATTCAAACAACTAATAAATATGAATCGAAATTCACCCAATCGCATAAATCAGTAGCTTAGTGGATTATGCGATGGTATTTGAAGCGAAAGGTACTGGGTTCGAGTTCTAGAGTGAACATTAACTCTGAGTTGCATGTAAATTTATTCCCAAATAGGACCAAACGCGCGTTCTGAATCCCACTGTTAGCCACCATTCATCTCTATTTTAAATTGAAAATATGGCTTGAAAAGAAAGCGTGAAAAGATACGCATAAAAGGATATCGTGACTCAAGAACTAGAGCAACATAACAAGTGTGTCCATCTATCAACTGAATGGTTCTAAGCCATTTAACTCGATGTTTCCAATCACCAATTTTCATGTACCCCTTAAGTTGATGGTTTACACCTACGTACATACCTTATGAATTCTTGGACTGATTTGATTTGTTACTCAGCTTTCTACTAACTTCCACACTATCACTGGTAATGGTTAGACATACGTACCATTATTAAAGTATTATTAAACAGAGTAAGTTATTCGCTAGTATATGTGACAGATTATCTTTCAATTATGGATTTAAGTGATTAGGTTTCATTGCAAACTGTTGTATAAACCAAAGATAACTCATGGAATAAGTTTCTTCCCCCTCCCCTCCTAATTGTTAAACAGTATCTTAACAGTGAAAACATTCAATTTTAAGTAGTATGCAGCAATTACACTTCCATTCTCGTCGGAAACTTCTCATCAATAGTATAATATTAAAACGTTCTCCTAATTTAAACATAACACAATTATTCATTGTTTCCTTGTTTTCATTGATTGTTTAATTCATTTTGGCTCTAATGAAATGATGTTATGGGTTCGGATGAATGCTTAATGATGAACCAGTTTAGAGTTAATAAGACAAATGTGAATAGAATGTTAATCGGTAGATGAATGAATCAACAAGATTTGACCGTGTGATAATTGCTAATTTGGCTGGATGATAATTGTCTTAGATTAACTCTTAGATTAACTGACATACTTCTATACAAAGTACTTATGTAAAGTTGATTTGATATTATAAGTTACTGACGAAAATCCCCTTTTTATACTTCACTCATTCTCCAATGAAATTAAAATCTAAATATTTAGGGCCCTTATAATTCATCTCAATCATATTAAAAGGTTATAATGTTATTTGTTCATTGCAGGAATGTTTAATTAGAATACCGAATTTGTACAACTTGTACAGTGATTTATGGTAAATTTCAGCTAATTAGAAAGCAGCAAATATGATTCAATAAATGAACTATCTTATGAAATTCAGGAATTTGCTTTGAATAATTTGAATGATTGTTGAACATCTTCAAGTTGATTGTAGGTTTGTAACTGTTATAGTTTAAGGTTAGGATTCGAGATTAGTTAAAACACATCCTAACTCTAACGCTAACATCAAACACTAATCTTAAACTGAAACCGCAATTCTAATCCTAAACCCATACCCCGAACTTTAATCTTATATCTTGATCCTAACTCTTCAACACCAAACTCTAATTCTAATTCCAACCTAACGTCAAACCAACATTTTCCTGTATCATCAATTTAGTACTACCTTTACTCAATGTAAGAAATGTGAACTCGTTCAGTGTAACAATTATATTCTGTGTATCAATTCAGGTGAACTATATTCAGTGTGGTTTTATCGTAAGCCTATGCATTTCCACCTATATGTGTGTGATTTAAACGTGTGTGTAAAAATTAGTATAGAAATATTCTTGTTTCGGTCACGTAATGGTTACGTAATTTTAGGGACTTGTTTGGAGAGTCAAGAAATCTTCATGGCACCAGTCTTCTGTGTTTTAACTTCACGTTATGAGAATTGTAGTGGATCTTGTTTCCTCGGTATAAACAGTAAGGTCGAGGAATTGCAGTGTCTCCCGATTATCACTTAAAGCAGTGAGACTGCGTGCTCAACAAAATGGATACTTACATAACACAAAAGACTCTCCAAATATAACAGTAACGACGCATCCGACCACCCACTCACAAATGTGCTGATGAATTCATTTACACAGTTATTACAAATCCCAACCTTAGTTCTAACTTTAATAAAAACTGCAATATCATTCCATCTCATAAATCTTTTACACTTATACACAGTTATTTCATTTTTGCATTCACATTGATGAGTGTTGTCCTCACCAATCCATCGTGTTGTAAGTGCCTAATAATACTTGTCCCCATTAAAAATTAATCATTATACGATCGATAGTCAACATCCTCATCTGATTTTATTTTATAATATTCTCTCTAGATGTCCTGGTTTCCACTGCTAGTCATCATCCATCTCTGTTTATTAGTTTTCTATTGTTTTGTTTGGGTTTTTTTCTTTCCCTTCGTTAGATACACGAATAACCCAAAATGAATCAGTTAATCCACCATTGTTATCTCAAAATGAAATAGCTGATCATTTAGGTGTAACATGTTTGGTAACAACAATGTTTGCTTATCCACGTCAAAAACCAATTAATTTACAGACATTCCTTGGTTTACCAGTGACATCATCATCACCAACAATGAAAAATAGTCATTTGTTGAAATCGTCAGCTGTAAGTGAATTATGCGGATTAACTCTACAATATTGTCATGCAAGACTATGCAGGTATGTATTCGAAAATAAATTTGGTGTAATTGACTAATATAATGCAAAATATACGATATATTTTAAGTGAAAAGATTAATAGAATAATTACCTCCGAATAGAAAACTAGTAAATAAAAGAGCATGGCTAAACTCAGACGTGACATCGGTGTATGAAGTAGTTGGAATCCGCATAATAGTTCCAATCAAAGACTGAGCACATTTGTACACTACTCTTGTCATGGGAAAATAGATCACATGTGTGTTAAGATCTACGTTGATTATAATTGACTAAATCCATAAAGAAGTTGACAACTGACCTGAGTTTAGTTTTCCTGGTTGGTGTCCGCAGAACTATCATAACAAATTATTACAGATGTTGGATTATGTGACTCAGAATCAGTCTGAATCGCACAAACATACATCCGTTCTTTGTCTTCTCTCATATCTTGAGTTTCAAAATTATATTTTTGACTCCACAAATTCATTCTCTCTTCACGAATCATATTTTCTATGCCTAATATCTTTTCTAATGACATTGTTAATTCTCTAATACTCTCGCATTTTTCTTGATATTTTCATCTTTCTGTGTTGATGTGGTTTAGCAACTGATGTACATATTTGCTCAGGTTCTACACTATTTATAACTAGCTGATTGACATAAAACTTCATTGATGTAAACTCCTTATGTTTGTCTACTTATACAATTTCATATTGCGGACTATTTAATCACTTCTTAATCCGACCATAGAAAGTGGAGTTGTTGTGTTTGTTTATCACTTATCTTAATGGTCCCATCAACACCATACTTTATTAGTAGCTGACTTGATCTCTCAGGATTCCTTGGAATATTTCAGTCAATCAGTATTACCTTTACTTTTACATACAATAGCAACTCTTATAGAAAAGTAAGTTTTTATCTAATGATAAAGACCTCTAAATGCTCTGGTACGACAGAGAATGGCGTGTGTCAGCTCCTCGAGATGCTCTCACGTGTCCACGCGTATGCAGCCACTGCCAAGGAAGTACTATTCAGTGCCTTCTCGCGGAGTTGTTATTTATAAAATTGAGAGGACGTAAAGCGAATGTTCGGCGCTTTGACCGGGTTTAGTGGATATGCAAGATCCATCTAGTGGAGTTGGAAAACCCTGATTCCGTACTAATGGTGCATATGAACTCCAGGGTCCTGATGTAACAAAAAACATGTAGTGTCCGTTACTATGTTAAGCCCATATAACTTATTCTAGCTTCTGGATAGGCCAGTTCATCCTTTCTTCCTGAGTCACGTTTTGATTTTGTTAATTATTCACTGATCAACATTGACTGTTTTTATATGAGCGCACTTTTTATTTTATTCATCACATGTCTGTAATTTATTTTTATCTGGCTATAAATATTGATTAACGCTTGATTAAATGGAGTTGGCTCACATGCCTTCTCCACCGCGCATCATTTCGTTTTGCTTCGTTCCTTTGATCGTCTACCTGGACCAATGATTGTACAAAATGTATGTTTTCGAAATCCATCCTCATACTTGACTTATTTAATTCCGTTATTCTCTAACGCGGTCTAAGTCGATGATTATATTCGAGAATAGCCAGGATGTATAGTTTGTCAACAACTGTCCATACGATATAAATGAGGTCAGATATAGGGCCACTAAAGACATATGAACCTATAGTTCGTCACCGGTTACCATGATACTGCATCTTCCAACATTGCTCCACTGCCTCGTGGATTCGACTTCTAGTTCAAAGGCTGCGTATATATTTGGTGCTTTCTTGTACCAATGTTTGTGTTTAAATGAATAAATAAATTATATTGGACCAAATTAGTCGACTGAACGTAGATTATTCTAAAGACACATTCATTTCCAATAATTTAATGAAAAATGATATTCGCTTGATTATTATTACTTCGACTTTCTTGCCTTTTATTTGAAGCCTAGAATCTCGTTCAATTTCATCCGGTCTGTTCCCATTCAAGGTTAATAGCAGTGATCCAACATCAATTGTGTTTGATATGGATCACCTTGTTCATGAATTCGATCAATTTAAAGAATGGCCTTCAACAACGATTAATGAAAAATCTTTTGTAAAATTGGCTGATCAGTTGTGCAGGTCAGGTTGCTTTTAAATGTTATCTAGTTGATAGTAAAATCTGACAATGTAAACAATATGATCATTAACTATATTTTAAAGTAGTATACCACAAGACCGAATATGATACATGTGTATGTGACTAGTGGTATTCCTCATTTTCACTTTCGAAAATCTATAGCTGTGTAGTTAGGGTCTCTGATACCTTGATTTCATTGTAACAATACTATGAAGCTGTTAAATTGTTATTACAATGATGAATAATTGATCGCTATAACCTTTGTACGTAGAATCCTTACAAACGCTCATAGGACTTATCTGTTATTCATCATCCCTTCTCAACTATATACCTCTTCTCAAACGAACATGATATCAACAAATCTACGATAAAACGTAACAGTTGTTTGTGCATATACAATTATCCTGTCCATTGTGCTGCTCACTTCGATTTCTTACAACTTACCTTTGCACCAGCTAACGTTTCGGTCAAAGTAAGCGATTGTCAGGCATATGTAACACATGTTCCGAACACCTCGGTCAATGGAGATTCGCAATATTATCAGCCTATTTGCCATTTCCGTCTACTACCCTACACCTAACCTTAAGATTTCTCAGTTTATCATCCCGTGATTCATGCCCAATGATCCGAAAACACTTATAATTAAAATCCTCTAACCTACTTAAGCAAACTAATGGACTGTGAAAATTTTACGGCATATTCAAAGACCCATCAGTTCTTTATGATTTGCTAGGTTAATTGTTTGACTAGATACTATTCATTTTGATTTGTATTATCACCTGTCCTTTATTGATAGATTTTCTACTGTGCTTCATACTGCTTATTCAAAATACGAGCCACATTACGTACTACAATATGCATTACAACTTACGTAAGTCTTCTATATCTCATAAATCAAAATATATCTATTTTTTAAAGTATATTTTAAAATAGATAGAATGGGTGGAATGGGGTTAGCAGTAGACCTCAGGACGTGTGTTTCTACCTATCTGGGACTGGTCATTTGGACACACCTGCATACTAATGTTGATGCTTACCCAGGACTTAAAACCAATGCATTTCGTTTTGAACGCCAACGCGTTACCCAGTTCGCGGTGTTGATGTTGATCGACAGCTCGAGGCCGTCAACATATGTGTCAGGTTCTGCGTTATTTATGACCAACTGACTGGCTTAATATTCTGTTATGTAAAATACGGTAAAAGCTTTCAAGCAAAAGACCGTTTGATTTTGCTTTGTGTACACTATCGAGGTACTATAGATTTGTCTAACCCATAGAGTTGTTGGCTTCATTCAGTGTGCATGAAAAATTTATCAATGATCAGCTTTTTTATCAACAATAATTCCTTTTATTTATGAGTCACATACTTCGTGAATGGGTCTCAGTTGAGTTATCATTGAAAATCATGGAAACTGGATGGCTTTTTAGTCTTAGTATGAGACTTTTTAACGGCGTACATCTATAGCCCCGTCAGTTGTCTAACCTATACTAATATAAAACACTTGTCTATTTCTCTCTGATTTTCAACAATACTATAATAAAGGCTAGTCTGTGACGAATACAACTTGTAATTTTAACTAATCTTCACAAACTTTCAACTAAAGTGTGTTTACTGTTTTTGTTCATATTCCATACTATTTTTCTACAGCTCTGATGTAAACTCAGCTTGGAAGCATTTACCAGTTTTGCAATGCACAAATAAAGGAGATCAACTAGTAAGTGGGATCGATATCTGTTTAAGTCTTCTTTCGCTATGTTCTTTACTCCCCCTAATGGAAATGTTTTAGGACTAAGGAACCAATTAACTTGGCATAAAAAAACATTAGTGACGTAACAAAGCTCGTGACAATTTTCTCATGAAATTATTCCTTAAGGATCCTGGAACCCATGTAACCATTGGTTTGAAATTAGGGTGTTCCAAATTCCCTTGGTGGATCCTCCATATCCACCGACCCGATTAAAGCGCCGGACATTTGTTTATCGTCCTCTCCATTTCGCAAACATTAATGCCGCGATAAGGCAGTGAGTAGGACAGTGGGTGTATGCACGTGGTCATGGGAGAGAATTTAGCGATGGAGAACTGACTCTCCCCACTTTCTACCGTACCAGGACATTTGGAGGCATGATTGACATATTAATCAAAGCGATGCTGTAACTAGTTGCATATACTCATTTACGAATGTATAAATGTATTTAGATCACTTCAGAAAATAGTTTATTATTAAAAATACTTAAATTCCTGATCAACCGTTAGGGTAACTACTGAAATACAAAATGTTTTAATCATCTACTGACGTTAGTAGGTCATAAGTTCCAACACTTCTCTTCATTTGCTTCAGTTTTAACAACCAGTAAGTATCATTATCTCTCATGTATCTCAGAAAGCCACAAATATATTAACCGTGTACTTAAGTTACATGCTGAGATTCTTTTTCATTGTCGTAACAGTAATTCGTCACACTAGGGTGATTATTTAGAGTATTCTGAACAGTACGAATATTTTTTGCCAACCATAATATAATATATGTGGGAAAAGGTAATGATATTTGAAACGTAATTCGTGATTAGTAACTGACCTACTACTAAGCCTCCATGACACTATGAGTTTAGTCGTATAAGTATTGAAATTAGATGTTGTGAATAATTTTGCAATATATGAAGGATTTAATATGATTCTAAGATAAAAATGGTACTTATATTTGAAAACTTTATATCTGTAACCGCCTATCATTTGATATAGCAATACAAACTAACCAATTAATAACTGGTTGATTATGTATAAAATATAGGATGAGGTTGTTTAATATCGTTTTCAATGTTCAATAATTGTATTGTATCTAGGCGCTGTTGATCATTTTTTTCATAGATTTAGTGAATGTGTATGCTGAATATTTTCACTAAATGTTCCAAGCATTTGGAACGATGGACATGTCAGTGTTGTGCAACTCAACATACTAGATGAAAAACACAAGTTAATGGTTGAAGTGAAATCTTCAGTTAAAATTACTCTTTCTTATGTATCACTTGATCGACTAAAAGAACAGAAAGAGATAACACATTAAGTATTTAAATCATTGTGAGAACAACCTTAACTTCAATGATTTATTTGTCTGCTTTAAATAAGTGTAATAGATTGTTCTAATTTGGAGTTTGCTTTGTTAAATTATAATTACCTGTGATTCTTCTCATTATATGTGTACTTACTTACGCCTGTTACTCCTCATGGAGGAGCATAGGCCGCCCACCAGCACTCATTATATATATAATTCTTATCTACTTTTTCAGATACGTCTATTCATCTTTCTAGCGTCTAGAAATGTACTTGCCTCATGTTTACGTTTAATGGGAATCAAACCGTTGAGTGCGATATAACAGTGATTATTATTATTATGAAAAACGAATCCTTTCATGCTTGAGTTCATATATCAGTGTATAATACAGATTGATTAAACAAAATCCATTCTTTTTCCCTTTTCTATGTACAATTATCATCTATTGTTTAAGACAAATTATTTTTGTCAATTGTATGTATTTTACTGGGTGTCATTGAACTTTTACCAAACAACTGGGGTCAACAGACTACTTATGGTACATTGTAGAATTCTCAGCACAAATTATTTCAACATGTTTATTTTTCTTATTTCTTGATCGATCCTTGCGATAAATATTGAGTAGTTGCCAGTTAAATGTTAGCAGTTCAGGACTCGATATCTGAATATTGTATATTCTTTACGATGTATATTTCCAGCAACCACGTTGTCTCTGATTGGACTCTTTTGTAACTTGTGCAGTGAAATGTGAGTAAACTTTAGACAAACGCACCTGAATAGGTTGTGAGATTGATAAGCATAATTATGTGTTAAAACAAACAAGCGAAAAGATAACTTGTTGAAATATCCAGGTAGCAGGAACAGGTAGCCCAGATATTCAAGAAGGCCGCCTCGATCATGGAAATGATATATATCTTCAAGAATGTCCCACAAACTGTCGAACGAAAGAGTCGCTAATCGTTAAAAATAAAATCTGTTTCCATATTATTAATTAGTGTAATTAATACATGAATATCCAGTAATATAGATAAGTAGGAATATTCGACAATAAAACACGTACATATCTGATAATAACGAGGTATAAAACAAAATTAAATCAGTATACAACATTCATGCTTCTGAAATAGGGTTGAGTTTCGTGACTGGTAAATAAACAAAGACTGACCGTACAAAAGTCAATGTGGTGAGTGTGTCAGTGAATATTATTGGTTGTTTTACATATGGACGATAAGTAGTGACAACACAGTGGTAAATTAAACAGGTTTTATAAAATCACATACTGATTCATTTCCAATGATCTCAATGAATTAATTCAGTTGTGTTTATGTATGCAAGGGTACACTAGTGATGCACGTTCTCGTCTAGACAAAAAATCCTGAAAATATAATGCGTAGATTATATTGAATTAAAAAAGATGTGAGTGAATCTCATCTCAATTCAACTGTATAAACTCTTGGCAGTTAATCATCAAATTGTAAGTTTGAACCCTGACTCTGTTTATATCCTCCTGCTTTATTAACTTATGTCTGTTAAATGGAACTAAGTGTGTCAGAGAAGTTTGTGTATAGTGCTTCAATTGCATATTATTTAAATTCGTGAATAGTAACTGTAATTAGTTGAAGTGCACTAATTCAACAAATCTATCTTTCATTCTGCACTGTTAAGTTACAAAATCATCACCTCTCTGCTTCATCTAACCGTTCGTAGTGTCGAAAACTAAGATATATTCTTTCTGTGGCCACATTTTCTCTGAAATCGGATTTAGTAAAATAGTAGAGTGGTCGGTCATTAGCAATGTACAACCTAGCACACAGGTGCATCGATTCAAGTTTACACACGTTTTGTTAGCGACCTGTGGGTGGTTTTCAGTTGCCCAACGCGAAACTATCAACTAGAGGTCCCTGAAAAAAAAAACGGCTAGTAGTATTTCTAACGAACTGTAAGCGTGATTACTGAATGCAAGAAGCAACTCCCCAGGGTAGGTCATACGCAATATTTTCGTGAGCAACTGATGTGTTATCTTCGTTCCTTAAAGGTCTTACCTATAAAGAAAGAAATCTCTCATGCAAGGTAAAGTGTACTATATTTGGAAATCGTGTTTTCTAACCTTAATCAGTTGTGGAAAAGTATCATCGGTGTAAATGAAGGTTGTATACTTTAGTCACAACCCACTACAGTCAGCAGTACCATTTCACTCTCGCACCTTAATTTACTGATTTTAGTCTTACGATATGGCAATGCCTAAAGGAACAATCATTATAGTCAACATAGTTCAAATAAGTCATTAAGATAACAATGCCTGAATATTAAATACTATCTGATTGTCTGATTCTCATTGTTGTGTCCAATTTTATTACCAACAAATTTTGAATGAATGAATTTAATCAATGCATTCTTTATAAGTTGGTTAACTGAATGCCATTTTAATATTTAGCATTTCCCATTACACAACCCAATTATAAACTGGGAATTTTCGCTCACGGCTACATCCATCGAATATATTAAACCAAATATTGATCATAATATCCTGTAATTGATCTCAGAGTTTTTTATTCGTCTGGTTTGTACAATTGTCCTTACTTGATGTATAGCTGAATGATATACTGCATAGTTGATAGTTGAACGAATTAAGCATTTGACTTTCAACAATGTTGTTATGTAGTCCAACCCCTAGCCTACTTTAATACTTACACAATTAAGCAATCAGTCAATATGTAATGAACGGAAACATAGATGAGGTCTGCCAAATGTATTTTAATAAAATTATAGGGTTATTTTCTAAAATATAGAAACCATACGTTTAATCCGTTATTTGAAATTTTTCCATTAATTGTCTCAGAATTTATTGTTCCTTCATTTCTACACCCATTACTATCTGTTCCCATGCTATTTTATTTGATGTTCCCAACATTCTACTGCCAGGTTTTCCACTTCCCATTGGTGTTACATGCTACTTATATCTGTCGACACACATATATAGTTAAGTTTAATTATAGTGGCAAACCAATCAGGAGCGACTCAGCCATTTCGAGGTTGCTGGGCACTTTATCAGCCACATCACTAATTTTAGCGAAAAACACTTATTATTTAACGTTAGATTATTGAGGAATTCACTGACGTGTGATTTTGAATGTTAACACGTTGTAAGAAAATACAAAACACTATGGAATGAAGTGAAATTTCATTGGGATATCCATTTATAAAAACACGTACCTAGGAAAAAAGTCTTTTTTCTCGTCTATAGTCAAGACGTGAACGAATAATGATTCTTATAATGCCCTGAGCTATAGGATCCTAAATAATCTCCATAGCTGCCTTGATAAATATGTAAGAACGACTTTTGCAGCTTATCTTTGAACAATCGGATTTCATAGTGTATAGCTTTGTGTAGCAATTATTAATTTCACGATGATGGATAGTGGCTAGCAATGGAATCCAGGACGCGAGTTTCGCCCTATCCATCATTGCTTACAAACAGCTTGTGAATTAAGGCAATTTCGAGGCATACACGCAGTATGCACATATGCCGATAACAAACTGAACAATTGCAGTGTTAAACCTCAATTGGAAGATACAAGCCGAATAATACCAAGTGAATTGAAATTCACCCCATTGCACAAGAAGTGGCTACCAGGACTCAGTAGCTGGGTAAATAACGCGTTGGCGTTTGGAGCGAATGGTAATGGGTTCGAGTCTCAGAGTGAACATCAACTCTGAGATGCAGGTGCATCCAGCTGACAAGTCCCAAATAGGATGAAACGCGTGTCAAACTGGATTCCACTGCTAGCCACTATCCATCATTGCTTACAAAATTATTAATTTCCTCGAAAACTGTAATAGTTATAATAAGATTATACAATTAAAATATGAAAGGCACTTAACATGATCTAGTAAATTGTTTGTAATAATTCAAGTACTCTCAAAGAACGATTCAATCGATGTCATATGGATAAACATCTTTATCAAAGGATTTTTCGATAGTACAACAGGAGAAACTATAGTCAACTCCATAAAGATTATATAAATTCTTTCATTTTATAAATGTAGACTATTTATTTTATGTTAACGTTTTCTGATTGATTAAATTCATTTTATTGTCATTTTAAAAATTCTGCCAACTTTTGAACTACAATTAGTCTTTTGTTAAAATTCATTGGGTGGTGACCGATGTCATGTATGTCAGGTCTTTCTTAGTGCAGATCGAATCCTTGTCGACCAAGTTGAAATGTGGCCATCAGTCTAGGTGACTCAACATTGCATGCACTATATTGAGATATGATGGTGGTTGGAGATAGTCACAGGAAAACTCTGGACCCAGGTTCCGTGCTACTTGGTACTCGTCAGCAAAGTGTACCTGTAATCTTGAGGGAACTGATGCTCCCTGACGGATCTACCCAGCTTCACAGTCAGCGACATTACTACTGGGCTATCGAGGCCGCTACTGAGTACCTGTAGGACTGAAATGTATTTACAAGCTGGGTGACATGGGATCGAATCCAAGTAGCACGAAACCTGGGTCCAGGGTTTTTTGTTGACTACCTCCAACCACCATCTTATCTCAAAAGTTATCTCTTTACTCATTGTTAATCGATAGTTCAATTCGATTCATGTATAATATAACCATCATTTAGGTCTATTCACATACACACACAAGTACATAGCCAATAAAAAAAGTGTGATTTCATTGTAATATCTATCTTATTTTCCATTTGTCTGGCTTGTTTGTTTTCAAAATTACAACTTAAGTTCCTGAAAAAAAACCCACTGAATAATCCTTCCTTCTCATATAGTTTAGTTATTTTCATTTAGACTAATCTCGTTTCATCATTATGGTTTGGTTCTTTCTCGTTTAACATATCAAATTCTATGTTTATATTAATTGTTAAACAAATAGTGGAGAAAGAATAGGGAAATAGGGAGAGACTTGTTAGCCAAGAGAATGTGGGAAAGAGTATGAAACAAGTACTAAATAAAAAGACGACATTTTAGGTCTCAAACAAAAAACAAAAATCGGTTCATCTAATCATCTTACTTCTAACTGACTGTTTTTATGATTCATATCTTGTTGTCAATGTTATCACTGCTACTAGTAATACTACTATTATTATTGCTACCAATACTTAGTTGATTAATGACTAAAAGTCTACTGCGATTAATACTTTCGTCAAAATAAATAGAAATAGATCTTGAAAAGTTGAATTCATGAGTTGATCTAAGCTAGACCACCATTGAAAACCTAGAAACAATGGACAAACATTTCATTTTAGTATGGGAATCATCAGTGCACATCCATGATCCCGCATGCGGGAATCAAACTCAAGGTCTTCGGACTTACACCCGAACATTTAACCTCTAGACCACTGAGCCAGTATCCAATGGTGTTATTGTCTAGCTTCAATCCACTCATGAATGGTTGCGCAACCATTTATCCGTTGTCTGAGGTAAAATACCTGTCTCTATTCGACACGAATTGAACCCCATTGTTCACAACTCTAGTGCTTCCAGGTTTTTAGTAGTGGTCCAGCTTGCATCGACTCATGAATTTAACTATTACAATTTATCAACCAATCAGGAAAATTATTCACAAGCATAGAAACAAAAATCAAACAAATGGGAGATACAACCAAAACAAAGAAGTAAACAATGACAGGTTTAAGGTCAACAAGAACCAATCAACTTCGAGGTCTAAAAGACAAGCTGTGAACCACATGTAGAAAAATTCGAACACTTCACTTCTATCTGAAGTTTGTGCTGATTATGTCGTTCAGAAGAGCGATGAAAGTTCCACGACCAAAACATCCAGTTCAGAGAACAAAATTATCCACCTGAGCTACAAATTTTCTCCACTATCTGAAAATCACTACAATTTTCACAAACCCCATTCTAATCATAAAAAATAAATCTGTCAAATGATAATTGGTGTCTAATGTTGATGACTACTATCTTTACAATATGATAATTAATTTCAAGGAAGAAATTACCACCAGGATTTATTTCTTATTTGTAATGTGCCTCTACACAAATATGTTCACACACGCACATACATGCACAACAATTACACCATCTTTATTCTGATTTACTGATTTCCCATTAGTATTCGTTTGAATTTATCTATTTTGTAAAGATTTGTATATATGTATGATTAGAAAAGTGATTAAGGTAAGAATGATGGGGTGTTTTATGTGTTAAATTACAATAATCAGTGTACAGTTTAACCAACCAATCAACAAAAAACAAAAGAAATAGTAAACAAGTTATCATGGTAACAATATAAAAAGAAAGCGATGTCAATGACATACCAAGAAATCTTCTAAAAATGGTAATGAAAAAACAAAATGTTGTTATTTTTTTATATTTTAATCTATCCTACTTTGAAATCGTTATTGCTATTTCTAATGAGATTTTGTTTATTTTTTTTGTTTTAAACAAAAACCTAAATAAAATAAAAATAATAATTGATTTGTTTGTTTGTTTTTCAGCGGGGAGAGGGAGGGGGTTAGTGTTTTAAAATGATTATTATTCTCATTACCACAGTTGTTTATTTTTTTATTGGTTTAAGCATATGTAAGTATGTTTTATCTTTCTTCTTTTCTTTGTTTGTTGTTACCATGGGATGAACACACTCGGTTATATAATCGGTTGTATTGAATATAAATATTTATATAATGTGATAGAGATTGAATTGGGTAATCACTACTATTCATTTGATGAATAATGATGATGATAATCATAGTATAATAGTTGTAATAGTAGTAACTCTATCATTAAGGCATAGAAATGCACTATTCTTAGAATGTCTATTAAGTGCTTTCAAATGTTTATGAAGGTATATCGAAATAATGTATGCATGTATGTATGTATATGTATCAGGCACTTTTATATTCGTTTATGTTTAAGCTTCATATTCATAGATTAAATCAGATGATGTCTCAGAAATATTTTGATCATCTGATTTTATTTGTAAATGACTACTTTTTTCTCTATCAGTTACATATTTTGGTTTATATTGATGATGATGATGACGATGGTGATGATGTTGTTTTTGATGCTTTGGAGAAGAATGTGGAGATATTGATTTTGTCGGTGATAATGATGAATGGCTAATAGTTCGATGTCCGTAAGGTTCAGATTGATAAACTGTAATCTTGATTGGTTCTTCATGTGTACTACAAGCATTTTGTGATGTATCCGTCTCAGATATAGAAGTTGAATTATTTATTGGTGAATCTAAAATTTAATAAAATGAATTGATTATTCATTATCAATTAGGATATTTAGCTTCGTTACACATTTTTATTTTAAGGAACAAGTTACGCTAATAAACTACTGGAGATTATTGTCTTTTATTAAGCATTGAAAGAACTGATATTTTTCTTTCGTGTTTTACAGATCTTTCATATAAATATAAGATAGTGGTTGTTGGGGCTGGTATATCCCCAAAATTCATATTTGTAATTTTTTCATATTGATTAACTTATCGATTAAATATTTGAATGGAAGTCACATGATGAACTTATCGACTAAATATTTGAATGCCTGTCGATTGCTGAACTGAATGAGTCATGTTTAAAAAAACATTTTACTATGACAATATCGATGACTCACGTGCAATTGAGTTTAGTTCAGTCAAGGTCTTTTGTTGACCTATTTAATGGACAAAGTCATCTATGATATAACAACTAGTTGTACTATTTTTATTATTATGCTTGTATGAAATACATATGCTTGAACATTGTTTAGCGCCTACGCATGTATTCATTCTGCTAGCTTCATTATTAACTGCTTAATCTATTCGCTGACTCATCTATTTTCCTATACATATATATATATATATATATATATATATATATATATATATATATATATATATATATGTGTACATTTGCACGCATTCACTACAGCTACTTGCTACTGCTACAATCGTAGTTCGCTTGCTCATTCATTTTGCATCTCTGCTGTCTGGTCCGAATTATCTACTAAATAAAACTGTAGTAGCTGCTTCTTTTTGCCTTCTGATTTCAAATATCGTTGAAGATTATACGATAACGGTTCGAGGGTGATTAATTAACGAAGCACAGCCACTACATATATACGTTTAAATTGTGTCTGAGTGTTCGCTTGCTTGTTTGCTCGCTCGTTCTCTGGCCGTTTGCAGAATATATTTTCCATACCAAGCCTGAACTTCTTCTAGATAGCGGGGCTGGGACGCGTCAACAGTTAGATTACTGGTCTTTGGTCACTGAGTATTGTTCTCGTTTGCAGTTAAGTGAACTCTTGAACCTTCAAACCTAACAGTGGTTGACAGTGGGATTTAAAACAAACAGCAAGTTTGATGTGTTTGTATTCAAATGTCAGTACCTACGATTTTACTTGAAAATAAAATTCTGCTTTTCAAACCTCAGTGTATTACTTAATGGGCATTTAAGTGACTCTACTTACCTACCTTTTCAACAGGTTTGAAACATTTGTGTGTAAATGGTTTCTGAAGATTGTTCTGTTTCGTAATTATGACGAACTGATCTTAGATAAATGAAGATTGGAAACCAGAAAACACTGAATAGCAGTTTCACCTATGTTATGGGACTCTTTCCAGAGTTGTACAAAGAATTCGTGTTAAGTAGAGTTTATTTATATTAAGTGTGAGACAGTTACTAAGCGATGGTCTTGGAAGATGTCGTAACAAATCGACCGATGTCAAATGTGTAAACCACTAAATATGAAGGTTAAGCACTTATCAAGAGGCCTGAAAATCGTAGGTTCGATCCGCCCGAGGGTAGTGTATGAGTATTACTAAGTTTGTCTTATACTAAGGTGAAGTAGCTGTCCAGTGATTTATGGCTTCTGATGACTATCAAACTAAGGCTAATCCGTATTTTACA
Organism: Schistosoma margrebowiei; assembly: GCA_944470205.2. NCBI lineage: Eukaryota > Metazoa > Platyhelminthes > Trematoda > Strigeidida > Schistosomatidae > Schistosoma > Schistosoma margrebowiei. The sequence continues at coordinate 9,644,266 of OX104027.1, forward strand.
CTATGGAGTTATGATATTTGTAACCAATTGCTTGGGTTCTTTGTCCTGATGGAGTTCATTATTAAAATTCTAATTAACGTGTAAATCCAGACAATAATAAATTCTGTATCCAAAAGACGTCTAATGTTACCAAGTATTGATGAAATCCAGCCTTGAATATCAACAACCAGAAACCACAAACGCTATAACATGATGGCGGTAATAAAAAACTAGTTGGTGTTGATCATGTTTAGTAGAAAACAAGTTTTGCATACAACATTTTGACTATCTAATTAACAAAATTTACCGATAATCAGAAATCACTATCTATCTTGTCCTACTGTGTGATCAATTTGATAGTAAATACTAAACCAAACCTACTTTCTTGTGAATATCTTTCTGAGTTTTCCATATCTGTTTCATCTTCTCCCTTTAACAACTCTAAACTATTTTTCGAATCTGTCCTGGACAAAGTTGTTTCGTCTCCGTTGTCATCATCATCTACATGGTCAGTAGCTACGATAAGATTCGTTCTTCTTGATTTTTTTGTTTTCTCAAAATCACCTTCTCTTTCTTCATTGGATCCTTCATCCTCTTCATCATCCTCTTCTTCTTCATCGTCATCATTATTCTCCTTGTGATATTTATATCTTTCTATATTTGTACGAATATTATCAACTGTTGAAGTGTTCGATCCATACATTAACATATTTTTTTGAAAATCATTTAAACCATAAATTCGTTTATTACATGACAACTTGTCATCAGTCAATAAAACATTCTGTATCCCAACTGATGGATAAAGAATTTGATGATGGTGATGATGATGATGTGGTGACTGTGAATGATGATGCTGATGATGTAAGTGTTGATAGTCAGGATTTAAAAGGACATGTGAATGTTCACTGCCACTATAAGGATTACTACTAATACTACTCTTATCACTACTACTACTACTACTACTATTAGTAGTAGTATTAGTAATAGTAATCGTAGTAGTAGTAACAGTAAGATGTGATGTTACTGTGTTATTAAAATTATTCTCATTATGTATAGGAGTTGCATGTCTAGATAATTTATTCACATTACTAGCTACATTGTTATTATTATTATCATTATTCGATGTAACATTGGATGATATGAACGAATTGATAATACGTGGACGTTTAGCTTGTGGTGGTCGATAATCTTTTGATGATGTAATTAATTGTCCTGTACAAGTTGTTGAACATGTAGCAATATTGATTAATCCAACTCCACTGGTTAGTGTTGTAGATGTGATAGGAATAATTTGTTTAGCATTACTTAATATTCTATGATGATAATTTGTAAGTTGGTTATTTAACAATTCACTATTATTATGTAATCCATTAACATCAGGCATACTTACATATGTATCAGATCTTTTTATACGATATAAATGTTCTTGACTATTACTAATAGAATATAATTGACATTTTGGTATCGATGATAGTTGTGATGGTTTAAAATGACGTAAATTTTGTATTTTATACATGGATGGTGATTGATTATCTTGGTGACAATATATATGTACATTATTATTATTATTATAACGTAAACCACCACCCCATGATTGTGTACGATTGATGGTATTGTTTATATTAGGTATTCTTTGTTTAAAATCATGATCAATTGATGATAAATGTGTATTAGTTAATATAGGTAGTTCTTTATCGATTTTAGGATAAATATTAGTTGCTATCCAATTTCCACGATTCTGTGGACTAGACAATACAGAATGTGATTCTATTCAGAAAGAAAGAAAGAAAGAAAGAAGAGATTTTTAATCATGAAAAAACTTCCATTACAATATAATATATTATTGTTATAAGCATGAACAATTAAAGGATACTCGAAAACTATATCATGTTGACTATAGCAAATGAAAATCAAGGAATGATCATATAGAATGTTTACTTTTATTTTGCCCTTACATGGAATCCTCAAGGCCAAAGGAAAAGAGGAAGACCAAAGAACACATTACGCTGAGAAATGGAAATAGACATGAAAAAGATGAACAAGAATTGGATGGAATTAGAAACGGAGGTCCAGGACAGAGTGGGTTGGAGAATGCTGGTCTGTAGCCTATGCTCCATTGGGAGTAACAGGCGTAGGTAAGTAAGTAAGTACTTTTATTTTCTGGATTATTAAATTACGGGTATCTTCGGAGACCTACTAATAGACTAATATAATCTATATATTCTTATTATTTAACTATTCCGTAGCTAGAATGTATATATCTATATTCCCCTTATTATAAGATTCATTTTAACTTATAGATTGTTATTGTACGATTTACTATTCTTAAGTTATACTCAGTTATTTGATTACCGTCTCCCATGTTCACAGCTACGATTCGGCTTTATTGTGTGTAAATGTTATTTACTATTTTATGGTGAGTTGCGGTCTGTTTGGTTGGTATATAAACCCAGTATGTATGATATAAATGTATTCGCATAGTGGAAGCTGGTATCGGTGTTCTGGACTCAGCTGGACGGGCTAGGCGAGCAACAGGCCAATAGGACGCTTTGCTGATCAAATCGAACGAACTTCATTGGTTTAGTCAAGTACAATAGTGAATAAGTCGTATTTTGATTGGAAAATACATGAAGTGATACATAGCGGGCCATAAACACATAACAGACTGAATATTAATTATAAATTTACAACTCATTGTTCAGTGTTTTCAGATCCTAATCTGTGATACTTACCAATTGATAATTTACTTTAATACCTTCACTTTGTGAACTAGACTATTAACAATTACATATAAAATCTTGACCTCAGAGGGTACATAGTTATTTTCTATATAGGTATATTGAATTTCATTTATTATAAGTTTTTAGTGAAATTCAAACAGTTTCTCAACCTTCTGTTGTATTGTTATGTTATAGTAGGCTATTTGAGTATAGACATGTCACGCACTTGTGCTCACAACCACCTCAAGTTCAAATGGGAAGTGAGAAATTATGAACTAATCACTATATTGACTTACAATCAAAGTCTCCGCCTAGATGTCTATATCTATCTATAATTAATGAACATACTAATGAGATTTAAGATAAAAAGTCTTGGTTTTTGACGTGAAATTCATTGATCCATATAACTAAATCCTAACACTAGGTCCTCATATTAATTTGTAACCCTCTTTAAACCCTAGTAAGTAGGTGAATATTCTCAAGATCAATTTACCATTACTCAAAGGTTATCCGTAAATTGTAATCTTACTGATTTATTTATACTACAATTTGATTTACTAACCAAACATCACCAATCAATTGTCTTCCTATTTGCATCATGAGTTGATGTACATTAGGACGTGCAAATTGTAACTAAATTGAACTGTAGAATAAAACATAATGTTCCAGTTGGCACTATTCCATGGGGGAAAATACTATCAGATTATCTTACATGTTGTACTGCTTATACAATGTCAAAATTATTAAGTCATATATAAATCCATTTTCACAATGTTAAACTTTGAAGATAGATTTCTAATACGGGATTAATGCTAAATCATTTACATTTTAATCGTTTCTGAATAGTTAAATCTATCAGTGAAGTCTAGAATGCAATCACTATGGGGGACATGATTTAGTAATAATGAGAATAAAAGGTTAAATAATAAGTTGAATGCCTACATGTTGTTGATCAAACTAGATTTGCTTAAAATTCCAATAAATGTATTTCATTAATAGTGTGTTTCATGAATAATATCTATATTAGGTCTAAAGATGGTTTCATAAAGCACTTGTTCTTTTAATCTATAACTCCGAAGTTGTAAGCATCAACCTAGAATTGAGTACCAAGAGCATTCAAATCTCATAAGCAAAGCAAAATCTTCATATAATTGAGTTAAAATCTAATGATCCATATTTCTAACTCTTTTTATTATAAACAACTAATTATCCGTTATTGTTTATGGTATAATGAAAATAAACAATTTCATTGTTCAGTCAACTGATGTGATGTATCTTACATATATCTGTCAACATAAGTAGTATGCAACACCAATCAGAAGTGGAAAACTTGCCAACAGAAGGCTATAAAAACCGAATTGAAGAAAACAGAAACGGAAATAGAAAATATTGTGAATCAGAAGTATCATACAGAATTCTGGTGTGTGTGTTACTTATGTTGACATAAGTAGTATATGATGTTAGTCGTGAACAGAAAGTCAGGCAGCAGAGAAACAAGAGGATTGAACGAGAAAGAACGGAAACAGGATGCAGTTTGTATGAAAATGCAAGAGCAATGAAGTCTGAGTGATTTTGAGACAATCGATGGACATTTTGCAAATCAAGCATTTACTTTATGATTGTTAGATTTTATTGACAAGCTCTGTAATTTTGTGCTAAGTACATTTGATTGTCCCCACCCGTGTTCTGTTCACCACAGGATGTGAAGGACAAATAATAGAAGTTTCCAAATGAAGTACTCAGTGTGTGGTTTCCATAGTTTGCTAGGTTATTCAACAATGGATTTGTCATCCTCATCTGACTGCCCATTCAATACACTAACAGCAGACTATAGATCGAAAGATAACGACAAATGGTTACCTATTACCTTCAGGTTAATTATCTTGCCATTTGAAGAAGAACTAAATTCAATGAAATAGAGAGTGCAGTTAAAGTGGTATTAAAATTGCGACAAAGTTTGCAAAATAAAATAGTCTTATGTTTAGTTTATCTGGATATATCTGTCTACAATCAATTACTTATCAAAAGTCTGATCAAAAATAACAATTCAATTACTTTTAACTGTTGAATTCGTAAGTCAATCCAGAACAGACCACCATTGAAAACCTAGAAACACTGGACAACCGTTTCATCCCAATATGAGACTCCCCAGCAGTGCGCATCCGCGTTCCCGCAACTAAGGGGCTTGAACTCCGGACTGTAGTTACTAGACTGATAACAAATTTTCTAGAGCTCTAGTAAAAGTCCAATCCGTGCTGGGTGTGAGATAGTTATCCAGCTCAAGTAATGGCTGAAAATTTGTGGAAATTCATGAAGTTAGACATGAATACCACTGGATACCAGCTCAGTGGTCAAGAGATTAAGCGCTCGTGCATAAGTCAGAAGGTTCTGAGTTCTAGTTCCATGTACGAGATCGTGGTTGGACGTTGCTCACCAGTTCTATACTATGACGAAACGGTTGTCCAGTGCTTCCAAGCTTTCAATAGTGTCTTATCTTAGACTGACTCATAAATTCAACTATTTAAGTCACTACAATCTCTACGAATCTTCACTCTGAGTTTCATTATAGTTTTTTTTGATAGTTTTAACAAAAACATAATGTAACTGATTACTAAAAAATTTATCCTACCTGTTTTATTTCCACTTCTTTTAAATTGTTCTTGTTGTTGTTGTTGTTGTTGTTGTTGCTGCTGCTGCTGTTGCTCAATAATTCGTTTTTGTACAAATGTATTTAAATTATGCTTATTTCGTTCATAAACATCAGTTTGTTCATAAGATGTAATTGGATATGATCCATAAGTATGTGTTAATGATGTTGGTTGAGTGGATTTATCACGTAAAATATTTGTCATTGTTCTCATTGAATTCATTGTTGTATTAGGTAAATTAGTTGATTCATTTATTGAATTATTTACACTAACAATACTACTCTTAATAATATTATTAGTACTATTATTATTAAAATTTTGGAATTGAACACATTCAATAGGTTCTTTCTCAGTTGAACATTGTTTTATAGGAGTAAACTTTTTATTTGATAATTTTCCACTAGTATTATTATTATTATTATGGTTACCTTTTGTTTTAATGAATGAATATTTAATAAGATTTTTATTTGAATTCATTTGACTTGGTGATGATGATGATTTCATATTTTCAACATTACGTTGCCATAGTAATGGTGCATTTATACTATCAGTACTATTCCAAATCATTGTAGTATTACGACTGCCAGATTTTTTCATAGATTTCAATTCATGCATCATTATTGATTGATTATTATCATTATTATTACTATTATTAGTAGTATTATTTAAATATTGAATCTCTTGGGTTAAACTTGAATTAGATAAAGTGAATATTGGTTTCTTTTTATAGTTATTATTATTATTATAATCCTTTTTCAAATGATTACTTCCTTCTAATAGTGCACCAGTAGACATAACATGATTTAATCGTTGTAGACGTCTATCATCAAATTTATTTGATTGTATCGTTTGTTCATCTTCTTTAGATTTGATCATTTGTCGTGCTGTTTCACGTCGACGACGACGTATAGTCATAACTTTTGAAGAAAAATTGAAGAAAAAAAATAAACGCATTAAATAGATTAGAATTTATGGTGAAATTGTGAGAAAAGTAAGATTTATAATTGTTGTCAGTCAGTCTGTTTATTGAAACATTCATAAACAGATTATACTTTTGTGATAGATTCCATAGAAAATAGTCTTCATCATTTAAAATTTATATCGTAAACTGTTGACAGTCAGATAGTTGGCTTGTTATACTATGAAATGTCTTCTTCAAGAGTACTAACTCATTATCTCATCAAGTATCTAACTCAAGACTTCAAGTTCTTATGACAAATGTATAGGTTTTAGAACTACTCAGTTTCCAAACTCAATCAATTGGTGATACAGTGATATGATCATCTAAATCTTTTTTCAACCGAGTCTGTTGTGAGATAATAGCTCATTGATGATAATGGCGAATGTGTTTGCTCAATTTCACGGATTAGTTGAAGTTAGACATTAACACCGTTAGATGCCGGCCGGCTCAGTGGTGTAGCGGTTATGAGCTCGCGCGTGAGACAAATAGGTCCTACGTTAGAATCCTGTGAGGTAAGTTCGTGAGTGCGCACTGCTGCCTAGTTTTGCAGTAGAAGGGAACGGCCATCCAGTGCTTCTGGATTTCCCATAGTGGTCTTGCTTTAGTTGACTCATGATTTCAACTACTTAAATGATTTTTTTGATTTATACCATGCGTAGACTCCGTCAGTCACATTTTTTGACTAGAACTCCCGGAATATCTTGAAGTCGCTTATGTCTGAAGGCATTTTGCGAAGGCTGATTTCACTTATGCGTTATATTTGTCGCAAACTGATCTTAGCTCGGGGTACAACTGGAAAACACGAGGCACTAGACGTTTCTCTCATCCTAGTACGGGACGTTCTGGAGATAACCATCCACGATCCTACCAGGAGACCAAACTAAGAATCTTCAAGCATTCTAGCGAAAGCTTAATCAACCTGAAACGCATAAAATATACAAACTAAACTAATTTCTGCAAACTTTCTAAACTAAATTATAAAAATGCTTTTTCTTTGAACACGATACGATCGTCATCAGCAATAATAATAACAATACAACTTACATATACATGTGGATGTGACAATCAACAATATTAAGCCTAAAGTGGCCAATATAGACAAATGTAATTTTTGAGCAGCCAAACGTTCTGCTTCCGCTTCAAGTTGCTCTTGTTCCTTTCTTAATTCAAATGCACTTTTACTAGTATCTGGTATTAGTTGACCATCAGGACCTAATACATTTGGATGTAAGCCTGTATATAAAGTCAATAAAAGAAAGGTTTCGTTGAAGAATTGGAATTATATTGGTGAAAATATGCTTTTTTTCAAGAATGCTTTCCTTTTCAATATGATAGAAAATATATTTGCAGCTCAAGATGAGGATGTTGGAGCTGTTGTGATCTCTTAGCTGGGTGGTTTGGATGTGAACCTTTCATTGTATTACTACTGAAAACCATCACTAGCACTTAATTCAGAATGAAGTTCAGGCTGACGGTGTTGTTCAGATGAACATTGAAATTTTCACAAACAAACCATCCAGCTCAGAAATCACAGCAAAATCTAACAATGGTTCCCGTTTTTAGTTCCATTCAGTATGGTCATAGGTTTCCAGTACTGAGGTGTTTTTAACAGTTCATTCGATCACATTAGTTCAATTAAAGACAGGAACTGCTTTAACATAAGTGTAAGTTTTAAATAAATAAACAGTGAAAGTGTGGTGCCTGGTTTTATGTCGAGTCCACACAGCCTATTTCAGCTTCCAGATAGGCCAATCTATTCATTCTTCTTGAGTTACACTTTGACCTCGTTAGTTATTCATTTATCAACCTTGACTGTTTTTATATAAGTGTGTGCATGTGCACTTTTCGTCCCATTTCATCACATGTCTATAACGTATTTTTTTCGGCCATAAATATTGATTAACGCTTGATTAAATGGAGTTAGTTCACACGCCTTCTCCACCGCACGTCATTTCTCTTCACTCTCTTCTCCTCACTTCGTTCCTCTGATTGTCTGTCCACATCAATGAGTATACAAAATATAAGTATTCAATTATCTATTCTCATATTTTAGCTTCGTTAATCACCAAGGAGATTTAAGTCGATGATTATATACGAGGATTGGCGAGGATATGTGCTTTCGATAACAATCATTCATACGATCACCTTGGATTCTGATTTAGGGTCAGTAAAAAAGAATATGTTTTCTATGAAATTGTGTTCTTTCTGAAATGATTGACTTAATTGTGATCTTTTATTACCTTTTTAGACAATGTCATTATCATAGGCTTCTCATAGGTGTGAATTAAAAACATTTTCCTACAACTGATTAGCAGCTTATTCTATTGACTTTGAATTTGATTAGTTCAACTTAACTCTTTGGCGAGACTATAATTTATGTACGACGTTTGAACGAATCTTAAATGGACCTTGACAAATTTCAGGCAATCAGAAGACAGAGTGAGAATATATTACATGAAACCAAAAAATAAGAGTGGATGCACTTCTTTAACATGGTTTAAGGAGTTTTTAATTTTAAAAAGAGGCTCTTGAGTTCTGAAATCATAATATATGCGGTACAGCAACTCATCCATGCGACTCTATAATAGTCGACCTCTGGAGCCATGATAAGGTTGAAAAAATTCTTTTAGCTTTGATCACATTGTTTCTGTATTATTGGTGTGTACTCCTGTGATATGATCTACAAAATGTCACTCGTGAACGACGATACGATGCATGTAACCAAGTCTAGATAGGCATCGATGTGCTCTCCAGTCATTCGTGTACATTGTGGTACACCGGTGAACATACTCTCGTATAGTTTGTATTATCGTTGTAGCCTGTTGGTTTCTCACGCGCTGAAAGTTTCTCTTTTGAGATGACTTATCATATATACCAAGGACCTTCTAAGTATACTTCTGGAAGTGCTACTTACCCATTCTTCTTTAAAAAAATTTCCTCCATTGAATTAGCGTTTTCTAACGACTATATCGTCGATTTTTACAATTCTCCCGATACCTCCAAATTATGGATGCAAGCTTGTCATTCTTATTGCACATATATCTCAACAATACTAATTCCATTGAACTGTCAAAACTTCAATAACATCTGCAAAGTTTGTAGCCAGTGTTACTGGTGCTTTTATTACCCAGTTTACAACAATTATCATAGTCGCGAAAGAGCGAAAAAAGTCCCTGTCCTAGCAAACTTTCTCCACCAACATATATTACATCGAAATACAACATTACCACAATAGTCTATGCAATATCCATCAGTCATTTGAACACTGCAATCAAATATGAGGTAACTTCTCGGCAATTCCATTTGTTAAGGCCTCTAAATACAACTTCCCCCCTTGAAGTCCTCTGTAGACCGATCGTATGGGAACATTGAGTTTTGAAATAGGCACTGTAACTTTGAAATCGCGCATTTGCGCCTGAATGGTTCGTCCATAAATTATAATTTCTTTAACTCTTTTTCTGTCATTGTTTGAATATTTAATCTCATCACCATGCCTTTTCACCTTTTTTTAAGAACTCATAAACGTTAAAATGAATTTACTGTATTTCGATGTTTTTATTCGCTATTGAGGGGACTAAATCCTAATTTTCTAGAAAATTTATAGTCTATTCTATGTTTCTTTTCTTTAGGATTAAACCATCTAAGTTCGGAATTATCTATTTGAGTAAAGACAAGTTGTTTAGTTTGAATGCCATTTGATGTTCATGTAGATGATGATGACGATTAATTTTTTTCTGGCTTGTAAATTCAAAGAAGACAATTTTCAAAAATCATCTTTTTAAGCTATAAGTGTCCTTCAACATTTCAAATGTAGTACAATTTATACATTTAGATGTCATAGAGATTTCAATACTGATCAAGGATAACACTGTTAACATTTTTGTTTTAAAGAGTATAACTATGAATTACGTTTTTAAGTGGACTTGAAAATCACAAATCTAGTGGTGTTATAAACGTTTTTCCTATCAATTTATTATCCAACCTTATTATGCTTGAATCACATATAGTATATATATATATATATATATATATATATATATATATATATATATATATATATATATATATATATATATATATATATATATATATATTACTTATTAATCCACATCTAAGTAGTTTGAATAATGACTGATCGTAACGAAAAAAACATTTCGAATGAATTAAACATGTTTAAGCTTGGAAAAAGGCCAAGAATTTGAATTTAATTAACTAACTCAATAAAAATTGAGTCAACATAAGATATAATTGTTGGACACAGTTATACAACCAACAATGTTTTATCCATTGGCCATCACTGTCCAGCTATTAACGATGAGAACAAGTGAAAATTAATGTCAGAAATATTAAAATGTGTGTACCGTTCGTAGTAGTAGTAAATAAATCTCTAAATTCAATAGCTCTGTAAGTCTTCGACATTTGACGCTGAACATATTAATTTTAATGGACTCATCTAGCTGAAGGCGTTCAGTCACGCATTCACCACATCAGAGCACGAGTGGGTACACTGTGCTCAACTTCTCTTACAACCGCTAGCCAAATTATATCACTCGCTTCTCGATATATCGACAGCTTATCAAATACATAATCGATTCGACTATAGAAGGTATTACTGGTTAAGGTGTTGTCAAACTCCAAATACTTGTGGCATCTTCACGTTGTACTTAAAAAACCTAATCATCCAAAAGTTAATGAAATTGAAGTGATTTTACTAGTTATGCATACAGCATAAACTGGATGTTCAGGAGATTTTTATTGTCTAGATTTAACTTAATAAAACTCAAAATAATATGGTTGTCTGATATATACAGATAAATAGATAAATGTAGCTTACTCGACCGTGTACAGTGACCTCCTTCATCTTGCCATTGAGGACAATTAATTATATCATCACACCATAAATGTTTTGGTATACAAACTTCTGAATCACATGCTTCCCAATCTTTGACACATGATTTACCTATATCAATAAATTGAACATTAACCAGAATATTATGATAAGAAGTCATGTTACATTGTACAAACGCGTTTCATTAACATAATTGAACGTTTTGTAAAGTAACTTACACATAATCATTTAGAAACTACATAAATATTGGCTAATTTCATAAACCATTCGGCAATCTGTATAAAACAGATTCAATGAACTGAACGATGATTAAATCATGTTTAAAGTTCCCAATCCTTAAGTAAGAAGTTTTCTTTGGTTTCATTGTTGAAATAACAAACAAAATGACTATTCATTTTCTTTACATAGTTATAAGTATAGGAAATTTAATACAATCAGTTCAATCATACACTGTACATTTTGAGTATAAATGCTTAAAGTGATTTTTATTATGTGTTATATCCGAGCGAAGATTAAATCACGAGTACCCTTCTTAGTCATTAATTGACTAATTTTATCTATATATCCTTATGGTATAATTATTCAATAATTAGATTATGTACATTTATATTCCGCTTATAATAAGCTTCATTTTGACCTATAATTTATTATTATACGATTCACTGTTCTCAAGCTATGTTCAGTTTATTCACTACTGCCTTCCACGTTCACGGTCACTTTTTGCGTTTATTGTGTACAAATGTTATTTCCTATTTTATGGTGCGTTGCAGTCTGTTTGATTGATATATAAACCCAGTATGTCTGAAATAAAAGATTCCATTTGATTCGCATAGTGGAAGCTGGTATTTTGTGTTCTGGACTGAAGTGGACGGGCTAGGTGGACATAGGACCAATAAGGACGCTAGACTGCCCATACCGGTCGAACGTCTTTGGTTTTGGCACAGTGCTAAGATTGTATAAGTCGTATTTTGATTGGCTAATTCTTATCCAATCAGCACTAGTCGATAGTTGGAAAATGCTCTAGAATGTTCTCATGTAAAAACTATTAATGTACTAACGTTTTCCTTATTGTGCTTCTTATTTGCTCCTTACTTCCATCTGACCTTCTTATTTGGAATATAATCTTTTTCCTGTTCAACTGTGTTCTGATTTACTGACTTGTCGAGTTAACTGGTGTCCGAGAATACTAGCAATAAGAACAGCTGGGTCATAACCGTAAGAAGAGAGAATATAACTTTATCCATGAACATGACTGTCATACATTAAATACTGTAAGAAACAATGTCGCCATTATCTCAGTGATTTGTGGACGAGGGAGATAATAATTGTTTGTTTGCTTAGTTAGAGTAGTAGATAGACTGACAGGAATTAGATAAGTTATGTATTCTCCTACCCTTATTATTATTATTGGTTTTTGGTGTGAGAATATACTTATGTTCTAGTCAGGCTAGTCAAGTGTATTTGATCTGAGTTGTATTGAAGTCCTGTAGAATAGACACTCGGAGGGGGGTATCTAGTGTAGATAATCATCAAAGGCAAAATAGCATCCCATTCGTGTAGACGGAAAAGCGATCGTTATAACATTTAGTCCATGTATATTTTGGAAGAAATAGTATGAATAAAAAATGTATTATTTCCTGCATTACCAGCCCTGATCTCAGTCGTCTTAACCTTATGCGTGTTGTTCTTCACGTTAGTATTAATTCCTTTATTTTATATATTACACTATTGATACTGTTCATCGTTACACTATTCACTAGTAACAAACTACTTCAAATGTAAAATACTCTGACAGTTCCATTAATGCTTCACCACCATAGAAAACCTGAAAGCACCTTCGCAAATGAAACCAAAAGTTCTGGGTTCGAATCCTCAGTGTATGTGCGTATTATGTTGTACATGTCTATATTAACCAAGTCAATAAATATATTTAAGCTTATCAATCGATAGTCCATAACTACCTCAAAAAATAACTCTTACTTCTTCTTTACTGAAGATTAAGTTCCACAGTATATCCATGGCAACTACTAGACATTCATGATCAATGACTTACTCTCATACTCAAAGAACATCTATAATCACGATTTAATAAACTAAGGTTAAACTGTTATATACTGTATTCTGCTTCTAATGAGTAAAAAAAATCTTTAAAAACATATATTCAATCATCAAATTAAATCAATAAATCAATAAAATAATATTGAACATTGAATGATTTTCATTTAAAATTCATTCAACTAACCATCCATTGATTTTTGTTTTAAACTTGTTAATATAAAAACAAATTTAGGCATATATTCTTGTAATTTTTCATCGATTTTATTCATGATGTTTACTGTTTGACGAAGATAACGATGACGACGATGATGATGATGATGATGTAAGATCGTTGATGAATATTTCAGATTGTTCTTTTCCAATGAATTATTATGACTGAAATTTCTGTAATCATCACTATTATTATTATTATTATTGTGTGTTAAATCACGACGTGTTTTAATTGTATCCAATAAATCTGGTTTTAAATTTGGTGATGCAATAACCATACGTATAATAAGACGTGGATAACGTATATAAAAATCTCTATCAGAACCATGATTTTTTGGTAATTTTAATATACCTAAAGTTTTATCACAGAATCGGATAATTTTAGGACATGGTGGAACAAATTGTGATATAGTTTTACCTGGATATACTTCAAAAAATGTATGCTGTCCATCAATAATTGATGAAGGATCTTGTAATGATAATTTATTTAAACCTGAGTCTGTAACTAAATAGATGAATAAAAGAAAAGATAATTCATTTTAGTTAAAAATAATTAGAAATGAGTAGTAAATTCAATATTAGATCATGAATGGATTGAAGTTAAATATAAACATCATTAGGTGTTGGCTCAGTGGCCTAAAGGTTAAGCGTTTGCGCTTCAGGCTGATGATCCTGAGTTCGAGTTCCAAGTGCGAGATCATTGGTGCACATTGTTGAGGAGTTCTATACTGGAACGAAATAGCTATCCAGTGCATCCAGGTTTTCGATGGTGGTCAAGTTTAGATTGGCTCGTGAATTCAACTGTTATTATATTAGATAATAAATGACGTAAAGATATAATTTCCTTGGTTACTTATCTACGTCGGTTATTATAATTTAAATGGATTCACGATGTAATGACAATTGTCCATCTTTATCTGTATTACATTTACCAGTCTAAATTAGTTTTTTAAATGATTATACTGCATTATTAATTACTATACGTGGTTTGTGGTGATTGCTGAATTAATAGATTAAATCACTAAGTGATCTTAGTTAAACATTCACTGGGAACGAAAAGGCACCGAATAACTATTCCATTATAGTATAAAAGTGTGTATTTGTGACCGCGTTGGGGAGATTGAATTCAGGACCTACTTACCTTACGGCTAGTGTCTAACCTTTAGACTAGCAAGTGATTATTTATTTGTTTATATGTTTAACTGCAGTCATTTGGTAGAAATGAGGAACTATGCTAAATGGATAGGAGTTAACCACCGTTGGTATGAATAAATGGGTTTTCAATGATTCTGTTCCCGTTCTTTCCTTCTCAATCTTCTACTGAAATACATTCTATGACTGAAACCGTTATATACTACTTATATGGATATAAGTAACTCACATTACACTGATTACCTCAAGTATTGTTGAATGTACAAGATAAATTTTATTTTCGGACGAATAAAAAACACCCTATAGAATAATCGAAAACAAAGAATATTTGAGTGGACAATTGTTTTCAATAACTTCATTATCAGTTTCTAAATTCACTTGGTATTATTTACTTGAATCTTCCCATTGATGTTTAGAACTGCCATTCATCAGTATCTATTGGCATATGTGCAAACTGTGCGTATTGCCTCGATATTGCCCTAATTACTGAAGCTAACGTTATTCGGTTCGAGTCCCAGGGTGAACATCAACGCAAATAGATATACATCCAGCTGATGAGTCCCATATAGAACGAAACGCAAATCTTGGATTCCAATATCAGCCACTAACCATCTTTGCTTACAGGCTCTACAGTTATAAGTTCATAATTATTGTGATATTTTACAAAGCTTAAGATGAGACATGCATTAATGAATATGACAATGTTATATGTTAGAAATGGTGAATGTTTGCATCTGTTATGACATAAACTTTTCAAAATAGTGTTTTATGTAAACTGAAAATTACACATTTTAATATATCGACTCAAAAGATCTGTTGAAAGGAAGTTTCACACCACAAAGTTATATGTTATTATCTCAACCAAATCAGTACTTACACAACAGATCAAGTATAGGTTACCGATGATGGGTTTCTCCATGTGTGAATGCCAGTTCAACTGCTTCTGTGGAGCTGGTTACATGAGCCAATACTCAGCGGGCTTTATCACACATATTCGTGAACACGTATCAAGATGGTTGGGAAAAGGAGTCACGAAATATATTAACAGGGCTATCCTTTCTCACTTGGTAGACAATGAATACTGTATTAAAAGATATGAAGCTTTCTCTGTTTTATATCAAGTTCCAAAAAAATCTACCTAAAAGAGCAGCTACTCTACATAGCTGAAACCATCTGGGTCAACTCCAGGAAACTGAACTTATGTATTTAGAAGAGGTATACTCAGCCTCTATTTTTACATTGATGCACGACTAGATTACTATATACCTACAATAGGTCTGATAAACTTATTATCCTTCGCTACCAATCCCTTTTGCGTTTACATCTTTCTTAATCTACACATTTATATTTCCCAATCTATATGAATTCTTTCTTATCATAATTACTTTGATAACAGTTCTCTTATTAAATAGTATACTCACACATTATTATTATTACTTCGATGATGAAAATCTCATACTATACACTTCATTTACACGATTTCTTATACTACTATTATATTGGTGATAACTTGACAATTTACCACGATTCCTTTTGACCTTCCTCATTTCCAGATGACACAATTTTGAAGTATTTATGTTGTAAAACATGCAAACATTCACCATTTTCAACATATGAGGTTGTCCAATTTATTTTGAATGGAAAATACCCATTAAACCATACAATGTAAGTAGCTCAATAAAGAGATTTCTTTTCAGTAATCTATTAATTTTTTTCCATTTATATGACAGCAGTTTTGAAATTGCATTCTATGATTTGATCTCGTTTGTAAATCACTTCCTTGTAATTCCACTTATGAGCTGCATAATATATCCGGTTGATAGCAAATTTAAGTTTCCGTTTCAACATGCAGCCCAACTTGTCATTATCAAAAAGCCAAGGTCTATATTTTACCTTAAGCCCGAACAACACGAAAGCGATTGTCACATCCCATTGTGTCCATCAATTTGCATGTAGGTGCGGAAACACGTACATAAGGAGAAACAATCGTGATTTGCAATTGAGGGTGGGTGAACACATACCAAGGCGGCTGCAGAAACAAATGGATTCCAATGGTCAAATATGATCACAGGATAGGGCCCCCAAATGCCCTGGTACGATCGAGAGTGGGGAGAGTCCGCTCTCCTTCTCTACCTGCTCTCAAATGGCCACGCGTATATAGCTTCTACCAGGGAAGTTCTACTTATTGCCTTCTCCTGGCGGGGGTGTTGTTCACGAAATTGAGAGGACGGAAAGCGAATATCCGGCACCGGTGGACATGGAGAGTCTACCTAGGGAGTTGGAAAACCCTGATTCCAAACCAGTCGTGCACATGGTCTCCAGTACCTTAAGGGAACAAATGTCGTATGAACGAATTATTGGTCACCAGCTACCATGGAACTGCATCTCCTTACGATGCTTCACTGCCTTGTGGACCAGACATTCGGTTCGAAGGCTCCGAGTGTGGCCCCTTAAGATAACGACCTGCTTCGGTTTGGGCACCCGGGCAGTATGACAACCCTCACACATATCAAATGAGATTTGTGTGAAGCACATGTATTTGGTGACTCCTTGTACCAATATGTGTGTTCAAATAAAATAAAGGTTGACATCAAGTCAGCATTTGGAGTATTATACAAAAACCTTCACGGACGCATACTAAGGTTTATTGAAGCCTTGGTTATAGGAAAGTTGAAACCCCCTTTCTGTGTTCAAAAACAATTTGTCCTTACACTCAACAATTGTGTATCGCGAGGTGGCTACTCTAATTTCTACCGATTGACTAGCTTCAGATATCCCAGTTCGACCCCAGTACTGTTCCCAATCTCCAATATATCAGAACACGAACTGTAGATGAAAAATTATTTATGGGGGTCAGGAGCGGAATAATGATTTACAAACAAATGCATATTTATACAGTTAGGATTACTATAAATATTGACCAACAGAAAGATGACACGTGAAATAATATTGACCAATGGGGAAATGACACGCGAAATAAATATTGATTAGTAGGGAAACGACCAATAGGAAAATGACACCACTTAACGTTCAAGGGTAGCATTAGACTTAACCGGGTAATTGTTTTTTGGAATATTTTTCTGAATATCCCAACATCAACCTACCCTGGTTATTCTTATTTATTATCCAGAGTGGTAATCACATTTGTTTTTGTTGTACTTTATTATTTTTTCGTTTGTTATGACTTACCCTTAACCTGTCTAGTTGACCTTTTAATGTTCTGTTCTTAACAAGTATATAATGTGTGATCAGATTGTTCGAAATGTATTGCGTAAATATATCACATAATTCTGATAAACTTTGTCTTCTCGCTGCATTATTGTAATTTATCAAAGGGATTAACTGTTTTAAATAACAATAATATTGAGTTAAATATATTATTCATTCTCATACTTATTTATTCAGTTAGTTCAAAATTCAAATGATGGCTATGCAAAGATAAATGTATATTTTGAAGTCAATTTTCCAGTCTCTAACATCTTGAAATTGCTATGTATGAAGCTGTCACGAGTTCACTTAGTCGGTGAGCGAGAACAAGACTCGGTGACTAAAGACTAGTAAACTAGCTAGTGATGCGTCCCAGCCCCGCTAACTAGAGGGAGAAGTCCAAGCTTGGAACGGGAAGTATATTCTGCAAAACAACCAGGAACGAGCGATAACAACAAACACAAATCAAAACGTATATATACAGTGCAAAACCATCCTTGGGAAGAATTATCAAATAGCATACTAAAAGACGCAACGGACCGATAGCATTTAAGATATATTTCCCGGTAAGAAATACGACGTGAAGGTGACAAGAGCGCCTTTGGCGTGAAAACAAAGAAATTCAAATTTTCTAAATAAAATTAGGTGGTTTCCCAAGTGAGTTCTGGGGACCTGACGTCCCCAACAGAAGTAGACATAGTGTACGATACTAATTGTGCACCATTGGGCGAATTCAAAACTACCACT
The DNA here is from genome assembly GCA_944470205.2 of Schistosoma margrebowiei. Taxonomy (NCBI): domain Eukaryota; kingdom Metazoa; phylum Platyhelminthes; class Trematoda; order Strigeidida; family Schistosomatidae; genus Schistosoma; species Schistosoma margrebowiei. The sequence continues at coordinate 9,662,797 of OX104027.1, forward strand.
TTGTACTACTATGTTTTTATCTCAATTTTTGTGGTTAGCGTTTTTTGGCGAGTTAGTTTTTTACGGGATGGGGACGCTAACCCCAAGCCCAACCCTCCTCCTTTATCCGGGCTTGGGACCGGCAGTAGCCCCCGGAGGGACTCCAGTTTTTTATCTCAATAATATCTCATAATGACTCTATGTTATGATTGAAATAATACCTAGTAAAGTATTTCGTGTTGTAAGGTACTTTCATGTATTTGACACAAAACGATGAATCTAAATTTCGTGGTAATTGGGATTCATCAGAAAGACGCAACTAAATTTCGAATACATTAAAGAACAATTACCTAATTGATGTGAACAGGGAAACAAGAAGCTCTTAAAAAACTACGAAAGCTATTTTTCGGGACGTTATTCCATCTTATTCAAAGCTTGTAAAACACTGACATTTATTTTTGTCCCTATTCTATTCTACAGAACATAAACTTTCGTTCGATGTATGATTCATTGCCATACCCTTTTTTGTTCCGAAGCTATTGTAATTGAAACATAATATTTTGCACCCTATTTTCTACTTTAATTCCCAGCTTTGGACATAATTGTATTCTTCCTAATTATCGTACGTTGTGGTCGGGTTATTCACTTATTTATTCATGTACCTTTTCACACTAATCCGAACTGAAATCAGGATATCAGGGATAGATCGAGTAGTGTTCCAGTTGCAACTGGAACTCACGCATACTTGTCTCAAGGTTAGGTCGGTCAGCTTATCTCTCCAAGGTCTTAATCAGGATCGTCGGCACCAAAAGTGGGTAGATAGATCAAAGGACATAACACTAATGCTTATAAATAAACAACGTCAAATCACATTAAAGATTAATTGACAGAATTCAATGAACACTAAGTGATTAAATAAATATAACATCGGTTACTATTCAATAAATCAATTGTTTTTAACTTACTATCATTTCCATTCATTTTCTTTTCTAAACCAAATACAATAGGTTCACTAGTAAGGCATTTAATTCTTTTTAATTTTGTAAATGTTGATTCTGGTTGACAACTCCATGCTGCTGATTGAGGAACTTGTACATGATCAATATGTAACATGATCTTTATTTGAAATACATTGATTTTAAAAATGAATAAAAAACATATGGATATTGGTAAAGAAGGGAGAAAATATACAAAAGATGATAGCAACTTATGATATAAAGAATTTTAATATAGAATTAATGTCAGATCAACTAGACAATCATTGTTGAAATTCATATGGAATCTGTTCGAAATAAACTTGAACTTAATTCATATTTTACAATGATGATTAATTAATAATATATTTAAAGGTTAAGTGTTCACGTCCGAGACTGATAGGTCCTGAGTTAGAATCTTGCGGGAAGGGATCGTGGATAGACACTGTTGAGGAGTTCCATACTAGGGTGAAATGGCCGTCCAGTGCCTCCAGATTTTCCATGGTAATCTAGCTTTAACTGATTCATTAATTCAATTATTAAATTATTACAATTTCCACAAAATCACTCTTTAATTACAATATATTTTTTAACAAGTAGCCGACCTATTCATGCATTGTATTTATTAAAGAAAGAAAAGTGTAGTAATATGCATTAAAAGATAGGCAACACTATAACCTTGTTTCATCTTATTATAGGTTTTCTCTACAATGCTTACCTACAACTTTATCAAAGATAAGATCTAGTAATTTTAGGCATTATCGTTAACCCTCATCCAATAGAACCATTTAGTTAGCATCCAATAGTAACATTCAGAATTCAATTAATTCTCAATAAAATTGTGACATTTATTCAAAGTTACTTATGACAACTAGTAAACTCCTGTAAATCTATTCTTGGCTTGGATCATGAGTATGTACTTTTGAGAAGTTTTTATACTAAGACAAAAAAAGCTTGCTCAATCTTTCCTAGTTTTCAATGCTAAGTCATCTGGGTTTAATCTTTAGTGAATATTACCAACACATTAATACTAATTTGTGAAACACTTCAATCAAATTATTTAATTACAATGATTTGGTTTTCTTTTTCTAAATAGCAAAAATGATTTTCTTCAAAATGTGATAAGTAATTTATCAGAAGGTATTTTGTGGAAATTGTAGTAATTTCAACAGTTGAGATCATGAGTCTGTTGAAGCTAGACCACCATGGCAAACCTGGAAGCACTGAACGGCAGTTTCGTCCCATTGTGTGACTTCTCAGCAGTGCACATCCACGACCTCGCCTCGCGAGATTCCAACCCAGTACCTATCAGTCACGCTCCAAGGGCTTAACCAACTAGACCACTGAACCGGCAATCAACGGTGTTTTCCATGATGGTCTAGCTTCAATTGACTCATGATCTCAACTGTTGAAGTAATTTATCTTTGAATATGGAGAACACAGAAAACAATATACTTGAACATGACTATTTAATGAAGGATCTATCATTTTATAGACCATTTAGATTTATAATTCGACAAGTGTACATTGATTAAAAGAAAACATTATAAAGTTTAGTCATGATTATTTTCTTATGCTTTTGAGATAGTGATAAATTTTTGTATCTTAGGTAAACGATTTAGATGGAGTTCTGTTCAAGTAGAACTTTATAGGGATGATGCTGTTTAGAAGAATAATCAAAGCTTTATTACCAAATCATCCAACTCATTGGGTAAAACTGCACCTAAATTTGATGCTTTTATTATACACTTTACACTCGAACAATTATACAAATTCATGTTGAACGACAGCATGATGTTTGATCTTTTAAAGGAATACATTATCTAACAGATATTAGTCAATACATTCAGGCTTGAGATAACAAAAACAACAGTTTATTTTCAAAACTAAAATATGGTGGGTGCTACTGATGTCGACATAAGTACTATATAACACCAATCAGAAATAAAATGCCTGACAGCAAGAATGATCGAATCGAAAAGAACGGGAACAGCGAGTAATTGTTATGGCAATGAAAGAACGATGAAGTTTGAGACGATTGATGGACATTTTGCAAATGATGTATTGAACATACGTTTTACACATTTTATCAAATAACTTTGTAATTTTACGTTCAAACATATTGGTTGACCCGCATCCCATATATGTTTTCGTTTATTACCGTAGAAATAGTCACAATTACGATTATTTCGTTTTATATTATTTATTTATAACTTACATATGTTCCATTTGTCGATCTAATATCTAAGGCCACTTCTAATGGTAATTGTTGGATTTTTGATGATAATTTTTCCATTTTCATCAATAGATACTGTTGATCTAATTTCCATGCTTGTCCAGGTTGTAAGTTTATTTGAAATTGTACATCTATAGAAACAAAGAAATATAACAAAGCATTATTATAATGATGGATGTAAATTTACTAAAATAGACAATCACAAGAGTATAATACAATATATATGATTATAAAATGATTAACAAGTATTTCAGTGTCAATTAAACAATTTAAAGATGGATGGTGACCATCGGCGGAATCCAGGACGCTCGTTTCGTTCTATTTGAAACTCGTCAGTTGGATGTATCTTCATCTCAGAGTTAATGTTCACTCCGATACTCCAACTCACTACTGTACGCTTCAAACAATATCGTGTTATCCATTTAGTTACTGAGTACTGATAGCTATCGCGAAAACATTCGAAAATTAACTCTGATATTCAGGTAGATCTAGCTGACGTGTCCCGAATAAGACGAAACGCGCGTTCTTCATTTTACTCTTAGCCACTATCCATCTTTGCTTATAACGCTTGTGAATTAAGTAATACCGACAGGATGCACGTATTCCAATAACTGACTGACCAATTACTGTCCTAAACATCAATGGGAAGATTCAGACAAATAATACAAAAATGAGTCAATCAAGTTATTTTGGTTCATTTTACTCCTAACGGCGAGACTCTAATTTATGGACGACCTTTGAACGCATCTTAATAAAACTTGAGAAATATTAGTCAATCAGCAAACAATAAGTATAGAGTCAAAACATATTATACAAAAACAAGGAAATATAGTGGATATACTTCCAATACGTGGTCCAAAACATGTCAAGGTCATAAAGAGGTTCACAAGTTCTAAAATCGTAATGCATGCAGTAGAAGAAATCAACGATATGGCTACAGAATAGCTGGTCACTGGAGCCATGACAAATACGCCAAAACTCTTTCAGCCTCAACCACATAGCTTCAATATTGTTTGTGTACACTCTGGTTGTTGAGTACACAAAATGCCACTTGTGGATAACGACACGATATACATAACCAAGTCTATGTAGGAGTCTGTACGCTCTCCATTCATTCGTATATATTGTAGTACCTGGTTACAACAAGTGTTACTGGTGCTTTCATTATCCAGTTCGCAAGTAAATCAATTGAATCAACCAGAAATAAAAAAATGTGGTCAAGAGCAATGAATCTTTTATCTAAATTTATTGTTTGTTAGTTGGTAACTCCATTTTTACTAAGTTAACCATGTATTCATCTTCAATTATAAAAAAATAAACGAAAATTCTATTCATCATAACTTTCAAATATTTAACTTTGAATAGAAAACACATTAAAATATTATTTAATTAAGTTTGAAAAAACATCTTTGATTCACTTTTTGATCTCTTGAATAGAAAGTACTCCACCTTCATACTAAATATCATGTCTTATTGGAGTACAAAGAGAAAAAGTACAATATAATGAACATAGCTACTTGTAACTGTTGATCTTATCTAAACTCAGTATAATCTACTAAATCTAGAATGTGTAAACATGACCATCGTATAATTTATCTTCTTATATTAAATCGATCAATTTGAATTTATTCTTCATGGAAACTAAAAAAATATCATAGTTCAGTCTTCAGTGAATGGACTAATTATAGATCTATCAGTTTAGGGGTTGTGGAGATTGTTAAGTTTTTTTTTATTGAGATCATGAGCCGACTGATGTTAGACCACCATTGAAAACCTGGAAGCACTGGATGGTCGTTTCGTCCTATTGTAGGACTTCTCAGCAGTGAGCGTCCACGGTAAAAAAAGACTTAACAATCTCTACAATCCCTAAACTGATAATTACCATGTGCTCACTAGTGACTAGCTTCGTGAGAAAATTCTCGGAGTTCTGGTGAGAAGCCGTGACTAGTGGAGCCAATCCGTGCCGGGTACAAACAGGTGTCTACCTCAGTACCATGGAAGATGGTCGCGCAACTTCGTGAATTGGTCTATTGAAATCTTTCCTACTAACTGAGATAACATAAAATTCAGTCTCCCTAATAATCATCACGGCGAGAGTATAATTTTTGAATGAACCAATCAGATTTACGATAACAAGTCTGAGATTTTGGTGCGAAATTCATTCACTCGTTTGTTTAAATAGTTTTGGCATTATAGATGATGTCAGTTCGTCATGAATACCCTAAATCTAATTCCTAACCTTAAACATCGACTGTAAATCATGCCACCATTTAGCCCTAGTAAGTAGGTAGACACTCTCAAGATCCATTTAATGTTGCTGAAAGATCGTCCATAAATTATAGTCTCACCATCACTACAACCATAGAGAAATATCTCATACATATACTTTGTACTACTTACAAATGAATAAGTAGTATATATATATATGAATTAAACTAAATTCCAACATGAATATAACACTCAGTTTTGGGAAGCTTTTAATATCATCAATTGGAATATTAAAAGACATTCTTTTCATTTATATGAATATAAATTAGACTAAGCAAAACTAAATGTATGATTTTTCAAGAACAACAACAACAACAAAAAGCAAATAGTAATCATTAAATAAAAATCAACAAGAATTGGATGGAATAAGAAAAGAAGGCTCAGGACAGAGTGTGTCATAGAATGCTGGTCGGCGGGCTATGCTCCATTAGGAGTAACAGGAGTAAGTAAGTAAGTAAGTAAATAATCATTAAATATGTGTTGATTTATGTTGGTTAGTTTCTAGGGCATTTATTTAAGATCTCGTATATTATTCTAATGAATGTGAAAACATTTAAGCTTAAACAACCAAAAGAGAATAGTTTTAGTATAAACAATAAGTGTTATATCACTAATTATTGATTTAATAAATCTTTTCAAGGTTATTCATGTATTTATATTCACATAGAAAATCCATTGAATATACAATTTTTCACTCATGTAAAGAAAAGTTAATACAGTTTCACTAATTTCTTTTCTTGTTTTTTTTTTTTCTAAAAATGTCACTTCACATACATTTTATTGAATTTCATGACATTTATCTGGGTTGTGTATCTTTATAAAACCAAAATGGGGGATAGGGGTAGGGATGGGGGAAAAGAATAGTGTTTCTTTTATCACAAAAGTATGTTAATGATGGGAAATATTTTTTTTTTCGTATTGTAATCTAAAGTAATAGAAAATGTCATTACTTTAGTCACTATACATTATTATGTAAAAAAAGGAGGGGGGGAGTTAAGATAGTGAATTACTGTTATAATAATGAAGTATATTCACTTTGAAGATCATTAGTTACAATAGATTTTAAAGATTACACTATTTGTGTTCTTAGTTGTTAACTGAAAAGATTTTCATTGAAATGAAACTAATTTACTTAAACTTATTAAGAAAAGTGCAAGAAAAATAAAGATAAGTTAATTCTATGATCTCTGATCTGGTTCTATCAGTAATATATACTATGATAAATATTACAATGAATAAAATGAATACCCGCTTCACTTATATATGTATGAATGTAAACTGTTATATCCTAGTGAAGATTACATTATGAGTAACGTCTGAGACTTATTAATGGACTATCAATTTTTATATATTCTCATGGTATAAATATTCGGTAACTAGATTATGTATATCTATATTTCCCTTATTATAAGCTTCATTTTGACCTACGATATTTAATTGTACGATTTACTGTTCTTAAGCTATGTTCAGTTTATTCACTACTGCCTCCCACGTTCACAGCCACTTTTTGGCTTTATTGCGTACAAATGTTATGGTGCGTTATGGTCTGCATGATTGATATATAAACCCAGTATGTTTGAAATAAAAGATTTGATTCGATTCGATTCGCATATTGGAAGCTCGTATTTGGTGTTCTGGACTCAAGTAAATGGGTTAGGCGGACATTAGACTAATAAGGACGCTAGGGTGCTCATACTAGTCGAGCGTCATTGGTTTTGTCACAGTGCTAATATGGTATAAGTCGTATTTTGATTGGTGGATAAATCACGTGATAACTAGCCAGGCATAAAATCACAACACTAACAGTAGGACAACATACTGTGTTAAGAATATTATTAATGTATGTAAGTATGAATTGACAAGAAGTCGATTTAAAAAAGTCAAAATCGCTGGAAACTTCGAATTTGTCAGATGATTACTAGAAGTATGATATTTAAACCAACTGTTATTCAATCCAATCAGTCGATATATACTAAAGAGCTCAATCAATTAAATTACAAGGATCGGAGTTAACAACCATAATGAATGAAAGAATAAAAGGAGATAGAAACTTACGAAAAGACTAAACAAGTAAACACAAACAGGGCTATCAAAAAGAAACTGATTTAACACCTATAGAATAACAACGTATGAAGTAATTGATTGATAAAATTGTCAATAGAACAAGTTATGTATCATTTGTATAGAACATTTCAGAATGTACTACTTTTCCAAGTTTATATTGAACATTTACAATTTGAACTAACTTAGTTCAGATAAATTCAATACATAATCAAAAAACTATTTGAATATTGATTTTTATCATTTGTTATCTTTCAAACTTCTTTACCAGAATATGATAATTTACATTCAGTGAATTATTAGATCTTCTTCATGGAAGTTCAGTACTTCATTTTCAAAGCAAACATCATTATGTACTTTGATTCAAACATATACAGGAATTGGTTCAAATTTTAAATGACTTTAGTAATATATGCTCATTATTGACTGACTTCTAAATGATTTCTCAATTTCTATAGAAGAACTATTGACTGGTGGATTCAGCAACTTGTCAAAAATTCAAAGTTACAGTGATTATCAACTTTAAAGAGGAAGAATGTATTTGTAGAATCTTAGTGAAAGAATTTGAAGTAAATACAACATTTCGCTGAGATTTTACAAATACATTCTTCCTTTTTAATGTCTCACATTAACTCGGCGCCCTAATAACATGAAACTAATCGATCAAATTTAGACGAAAGTTCTTATTGATTATCAACTTTATTCCAATAAATTCTACTGTCTATGTATTTGTACACTTTTATACAATCTATCACGAATCTATTTACATAGAAACTAAAAAAACATCATAGTAGTTTATATATAGTTTCCTCTTCATCAAATCTTTGAAGAAATAATAGAAGGTGAAGAAGGGATATATGGCGAGACTATAATTTATGGACGACCTTTGAACGCATCTTCATAAACCTTGAGAAATATTAGTCAATCAGCAAACAATAAGTATAGAGTCAAAACATATTATACAAAAACAAGGAAATATAGTGGATATACTTCCAATACGTGGTCCAAAAACATGTCAAGGTTATAAAGAGGTTCACAAGTTCTAAAATCGTAATGCATGCCATAGAGGAAATCATCGATATGGCTACAGAATAGCTGGTCACTGGAGCCATGATAAATACGCAAAAACTCTTTCAGCCTCAACCACATAGCTTCAATATTGTTTGTGTACACTCCGGTTGTTGAGTACACAAAATGTCACTTGTGGATAACGACACGATGCACACAACCAACCCTATGTAGGAGTCTGTACGCTCTCCATTCATTCGTATATATTGTAGTACCTGGTTGCAACAAGTGTTACTGGTGCTTTCATTATCAAGTTCGCATTAATTGTCGTAATACGCCTTAGTTAGGAATTATATATGGTGTTTTCATCACGAACTCACACCAGCTATAAAGCCGAAACTTTATTTAGCCAAATGAATGAAAGGCGTTCGCGTTAAAATCCGAGATCAATTATCTTATACCTTATTGATTCGTCCACAAATTCTAGTTTCGCCTGATATATTCCATGAGAAAGATTAAAAAAGAAATCTTTAATGTGAATCAATTCTCACTCTGATGATCAACATTACATGGTAATATCGAAATAAAAACTAATAACAATCCTAGAAGAATCAATAAACTTCATAGATTCATTAAAATGTTTAAGAAGAATTCACTACTTTATCTAAGAAATCTGTTTTACGGATTTATTGTGATTATGTACTGATGAAGGAGTTCTACACTAGGATGAAACAGTCATTCTATGATTGTCTAGCTTCAATTGACTGATGAATTTAATCAATTAAATTACTATGATATTCACAACAACAACAACAACAAAAACTCCATTCTGTTTATTTTCATTTATTAAGAAAAAAATTAGTGATATCAAAATGAAATGGTCATTTTAGGTTTATTCTTTACAATAAACTTTACAATGTTATTTTGTAATGATAATCATCCTTTAAATAAGGAAAAAAAATTAAATCTGTTTTATAGTTATCTTAACTAAATTATATACTTAGTTATTTTTTTCTTTTAATAAGAAAAGGAAAAAGAAAAGAAAAAGAGAAAAGAAAAGAAAGAAGAAAAGAAAAGAAAAGAAAAAAGAAAAGAAAAGAAGAAAAGAAAAGAGAAAAGAAAAAAAGGACATCTTAATTATAGTATTATTAAATCAAAAAATATGTTTGTTATCAGAAGGGGTTTGTGGAGATGTTTAGACATTTTCACAGATTGAAACCATGAGTCAGTTGAAGCTAGACCACCATGGAAAACCTGGAAGCACTGGAGGCCGTTTCATCCTAGTATGGGACTCCTCAGTAGCGCGCATCCACGATCCCGCACCCCGTGGGATTCGAACTTAGAACCTACTAGCTTCGTACACGAGCACTTAACCATTAGACCGCTGAGCCTGCCGGCATCCAACGGTGTTAATGTCTAACTTCAACCAATCCACGAAGTTGTGCCAACATATACCATTGTCTTCAGTGAGCTGATATCTCACAACAGATCTGGTTGAACCCCACTAGATGCCGGCTCATTGGTTTAATGGTTAAGTCCTCGCGCGCGAAGCTAGTAGGTCCTGGGTTTGAATCCCGCGGGTGCGAGATCTTGGATGCGCTCTGCTAAGAATTCACATACTAGGACGAAACGGCCATCCAGTGTTTCCAGGTTTTCCATGGTGTTCTAGCTTCAACTGACTCATGATTTCAAATATGTTTATGTTTATTATTTTCAAAATTACATTTAATTCTTTTTCTTATTTGTAAATATACATCCTACCAGATTACAACATTAGGTTCTTGTAAGTTTACTTTCAATTTCTTTTACTTTCTGCTTATAATGCTTGTGAATTAAGACAATATTGAAGCAATCCGTACATCATGTACATGTGCCAATAATTGACTAATCAATTACAGTCTTAAACATCAATGGAAGGATTCAAGTAAACAATATCAAGTGAAGTTAAACTTGACCACATTGCACAAGTTATGAGGACTCAATAGCTGAGTGGATAACGAGACGATATTTGAAGTGAACGGTATTAGGTTCGAGTTCCGGAGCTAATATTAACTGTGGGATGCAGGTGCATCCAGCTGCCAAGTCCCAAATACGACGAAACGCATTCCACTGTTACCCACTATCCATCTTTGCTTATAATATTGATGACATAAGGCTATATTGAGGCAATCAGCATAGGATGCACATATGCCAATAAGAGACTGATCAGTTGCAATCCTAAACACTAATGAGAAGGTTCAAGTAGAAAATAACACGCACACACAACAAAAATGCTGGAGAAGACGAGCAATGTAGCAGCAGCCTCAGCAGCAGTATGTCTAAACATACACAAAAGGAAAAGCAAGATTCTCCGATACAACATAGCATGCACCAATCCAATCACAATTGACGGAGAAGATTTGGAAGATGTAAAAACCTTTACATATCTGGGCAGCATCACTGATGAACACGGTGGATCTGATGCAGATGTGAGGGTGCGGATCGGCAAAGCAAGAGCAGCATATTTACAATTGAGGAACATCTGGAACTCGAAACAACTGTCAACCAACATCAAGTTCAGGATTTTCAATAAAAATGTCAAAACAATTCTACTGTATGGGACAGAAACCTGGAGAACTACAAAAGCCATCATCCAGAAGACACAGGTGTTTATTAAGAATTGTCTACGCAAAATACTTTGGATTCGTTGGCCGGACGCTATTAGTAACAACCTACTTTGGAAGAGAACAAACCAGATCCTATCGGAGGAAGAAATTAGGAAGAAGCACTGGAAGTGGATAAGTCATACATTGAGGGAAGCACTCAACTGCGCCACAAGACATGTCCTCACATGGAATCCTCAAGGCTAAAGAAGGAGAAGAGGAAGACCAAAGAACACATTACGTTGAGAATTGTAGACAGATATGAGAGGAATGAACAAAAATTGGATAGAACTAGAAATGAAAGCCCAGAACAAAGTGGGTTAGAGAATGCTGGTCTCTGGCCTATGCTCCATTGCGAGTAACAGGCTTAAATAAGGAAGTAAGTAACAAGTGAATTTTCTCTTTTCTCTTTTGATTTAAAATCAAATTAATGATTCATTTGTAACGTGATGATTAAATATTAAAATTATTATTTTGTTTAAATATTATCTCAATTTATATTTACCTCTTTTAAATAACTATAATTAATATAACATATGATACAGGTGTATATTTAGTGATTTAATCTTTAAATAGAAAATGTTATCTCAAATTGAATATTGTCATATTTTCATTTGCCTAGGTTACTGGTGGAATTGATAAAATAAATTCAAAAAATCCCACATTAACACCATTGGTTACCGGCTAAGTAATCTGGAGGTTAAGCGTCTTTGTGAGAGCTCAAAAGTCCTGGTTTTGAATCGCGCCGGTGGGATCATGGGTGCGCACTACTGAGGTGTACCATACTAGGACGAAAAGGCCGTCTAGTACTCCCAAGTTTACAATGATGGCCTTACATTGATCGATTGATGTTTTTAATATAATTCAACAGTTTCCACAACTCTAGACTTACAACTTAAAGTGATTTATACTATAAAATAATGTAATCTGGCTAATTTATCATTGATTTGAATGTAAAACAAACTACTTGTTAATGATATTCTGAGTGGTTCCTACTGGCTTTTGTTATGTTCATATAGTTTGTTAATTATCACGTCATACGACCTCCAATTAGAACAATGATGCATAAACCAGTACGAGCAGTTCAGAGTAAATTTTAAGTTCTTATTAATCCAGCGGGATATTTGCTTCTCTCTTAACCCAGCCGGTTCAATAAAGAATACTAATAGCAGCCTCCAGTTTATGAATCATATATTGCTGGGTTTATATACAAACAAATCAAACTACATCACACCATAAAAAAATGCAAAAAAATATCTTTACATGATCAAAGCAAAAGTTACAGTGATTATGAAAAACTGTGACTTATAGATTCAGAATAACTTGCGAATAGTAAACCATATAACAGTAACCAATTAGTCAATTGAGAGCTTATAGTGAAAGGAATATGAACATACAAATAATATAGTTACTCAACAGTTGTACAATAAGAATTGTAGCGAACGAAAACACGGGTGGGGACAATCGAATGTAATTAGCACAGCAATTACAGTCTATCTGAACAAAATCTGAATACCATATAGTCAATCGTCAATTTGCAAAATATTCATGCATCAAACCAAACTGGATTGTTTCTGTTGCAAACACCAATCCATTGTCTCCCATTCCATTGTTCATACGATTTTTTACAAATTCCATTATGTTCTCGCTCCACCTTTCTTGATCTTTGCCATCTTTTGCTGCCAGACATTACGTTCTTTTAACGCACGTTATATACTACTTATGTCAATATAAGTAGCTCATACCACAGAATATCTATATATCACTCTCTGTTCACGCTCTCTCCTCTTCGATGATCTTAACCTTCTTCTATCAGGCATTTCACTTTGGAGTGGCGATACATACTACTAATATCTGTTGATATCACTAGTACACACCACAATTGTAGTAGTAGTAGGAATAAAAGTAGTATATTATTTCATAAGCTCCAAAAATTTATTGTACAATCAAGTTATAAGAATCATTACAATTTTATTTTTCTCAAGTTCTTTTTGTTTAAAATCATTTTCTTAATCGAGTTTTTGCATAGAACTAATGTCAAATAGCCCCGTTTAGTAAGTAATATTTGTAGTAGTAGTAGTGGTGGTAGTAATAGTACTGATATGCGTGACCTAAATTAATTCCAATTAAACAAGAGCCTTCTTTACGCCTACTTATTATCTTTTTTCCCCTTAATAAATCATAATGTTATTACAATTAATATTAAGATTATTATATTGGCATTTCAACTGTTATCACTGATGGCGGTATTCTTGTGTCTCTTCAATGTTTTACAGTGTACAGCTACATGTGCGTTATTATATATACATACATAGAACATCTTATCTATGATGATCGACTATATGTATGTGCATGAATAGGTATACCTATATGTGTGTGGTTATATATTCATATGTATTTGTGTATGTGTGTGTATATATTTAAGTTAGAGAGCGAGGAAAAAAGATAGTCCTCAAAAATTTACCAAATAATTACCACTACTACTATAAGCTTATTATAGAAGTATAATAAGTAGATATTAAATTAATTTGATCTTACAAACAAACACTTATATTTGTATACTACTCGTCAAAACAGTAGTGAGTAATACATACAAGCATAATAATAATAATAGTAATAATAGAAAAGATATAGCAAAAACATTATATTTTATATAGAAAATGTATATCATTGGAAAAAGATTCTTTATGGAAAATATATCAACAATATTGAAATATGAACATTTGTTTGTTTATGATGAGAAATAAAGAATGAATGAATGAATGGAAGAGAAGGATAGGGTGTAGTTTTCTTTCATTTACTTGTTTCTTATGTTGTTAAAAACGTTTACTTCTAATCCGTAATTGATTAGAAAGTTACTTATTGAATTCATTTGTAGAGAAAAAAGGAACCTCACATTATTCAAATGAAATATTATTAGGTCTTATATGATAGATGATAAGTCTTGAGATGGTGGAGAAGATTTGTAGCTCAGGTGGATGACTTTGGTGGAGTTTTGTTCTCTGATCTGGATGGTTTGGTCGTGGAGCTTTCATCGTTCTTCTGAACGACATCATCAGCACAAACTTCAAATAGAAGTGAAGTGTTCGAATTTCTCCATATGTGTTTCACAGCTTGTTCTGTGCACCTCGATGCTGATTGGTTCTTGTTGACCTTAAGATGATAAGTCTTGCTAATTGAATGCTATATTCGGTTCCTAGACTATTCTCGTAACCCCACAAGCTAGAACTACACAGCGATCTGAACATGAGAGGTAAAGCGCGAAATATGCGAGAAGCACTTGACTCCAAATATTTGTTTTATTGGAGAAAACATAAGGTTTTTATAGTATTTTAGATGTCCTTGAGTTTCCTGAAAATTCTGGAATGCTATTAAACATAGTAGCAGTATAGTACCCAGCCAATCAGAAACTCTACATGTGACTTCTCACTTTCTTGATGTTTCTGGCTAAACTTCTAGTGAACGCTGATTGGATAAAATGCTTCTTAGTGTTTCCTATGGCTTTCTTGTCTTTTGCGAGAAGTTTTCTAAATCACCCCAACAATAGACTTATGTAATCTTTGGGAACTATGAGGCATTGTATAGCTTATTCTACCATAATAAAAGACTTTCCAACTTAATACCTGTTGTATCCCGATAAGAATAATGCTTGGTAATTTTTGGGATGAATTTATGGACCAATATTATGAGTATATTTCTATTGTATAATTGTTATGGAAATAAACTGTTCATATTCATTTTGCTCTTATTGTAAGCTTTGATTTGACCCATGGACTATTATTATACGATTTACCATTCATGAATTATTCCCTGTCTGTTAATCGCTACCTCCCTCATTGACAGCCACATCTGGCTAATTCTTGTACAGATGTTGTTTCATATTTTATTGGTACGTTGTGGTCGGTTTGTTTGGTATATAAACTCAGTATGTTTGAAATACAATGATTCGTATCTCAGAGGCTGAGGCTGGTGTCCTGGACTAAACTGGCTGGGCTAGACAGGGGAGCGTGACCAATCAGGACTATAGGTTGTTCTCATGTGTTTACGCGTCTTTGGTCCGATCGATAATACACTGCTGTCTAATCAGCAGTCACACAGTCTCAACAATACCTATTTAAGATCTCATTAGTTATTGAACTCAAAGCTTTCAAGTCTCTATACAAAGTGATTAGACTTATTTAGATCATACTACAATAAAATAGTTGTTCAATGAGTCTTATCTAATTAAGATTATATCGTTATGTGAAGTATGAAATTTAAAAAAAAACATTTCACAAGAACATACAATCATCATTTTTATATCATCAAATGTATTGCATAATTAGTAACTGTGTCTAATGATGGTTAATATGTTGCTCACTTCTTTTTTTTGCTCTGAATTCTAATGAGAATCCCATGTACTTCTATCATTTATTAATTTAACGTGATAATTTTATATTGAATGGTAATTATATATAGTACACGTTATCAGTGAATAAATGTTAAGTCTCATTTATTGTTATGACATAACTGAAATAGTAAAAGTCAATCTAAATAATGGATCAGTATGATATTGTACGCTCATCAAGAAGGTGCAAGTATTTATAAATAATTGTCTACGCAAGATATTCAAAATTCATTGGACGGATACCATCAGTTACAGCCTTCTGCGGCAGAAAACAAATCAACTTCCAGCTGAAAAGAAAATTAGGAAACGTCTATGGAAGTGGATAGGACATACAGTACAGAAATCATTAAAATACATCAAGAAAGACAAGTCCTAACTTGGAATCTTAAGGGAAAACGGCAAAGAGAAAGACCAAAGAACACATTACGTCGGGAAATAGAAGGAGATATGAAAAGGATGAATAGCAACTGAAAAGAGCTGGAAAGAATTGCTCAGGATAGGGTTGGATGGAGAGTGCTTGTGGGAAGCCTATGCTTCTCCAAAAGAAGTAACAGGCATAAGTAAAAAGCTTTAAATAACTTTTTATAGAAAAAGATTGACTCACGAGAAACACTATCCGTTGGCTTGTGTGAACCTAAAAATGAAACATGAGGGGATAAATATGTTTAGTAATATATATATCACTCACTGAATGACAACTAACATCATGTTATACAAGTTCTTAAAGTTTATCGAGTTTCATTCTACCAAGTTACAATATGGCCACTTCTGTGAAGAGGTTTATTCACTGCATGTTTATATGCATTTATGTGCATGGGTATGTATGTTTGCATCGCATAATCAGGATCAGTTTTTGTTCACTAGTATGAACGAATATCTAAACAATGTTTATTCTTTAAGCTTTATCAACTATGAATATGTGGGACTCTTGGAATTTAGAAGCAATCGGTAAGTTTTCCTATAACTAAGATTATTTCAAAAAGTGAATGGTGTGAGAAACTATGCTCTTTCGAAAAGAATTTGTTCCGAGGGTTACATAAATGAATAAATAGTGTATTCCTGGAATGGATCCACTAGCAGTTGTCCCACTGTGTCAATTTTCAATATGTAAAAGGTTTTACAGAACTTTGAAGGTTTTCTAACTTTTTCTTTTAGTTCTAGTAGCGAAATAGGTATCACTGTTAGGAAAGAACGATGAATGCGCAAACCATGAACTAATTTAGAAAGAAATGATCACTATTTCGTTTCGGCTAAGTGGTCTATGGTCAACTCACTACTCATGAGACTGAGAATATCGAATCCACTTTCTAGCAAAGTCGTCAATGGACATTTCTAAGTAATCTTAAACTAACCAATGGTCCTGAGATTTCAAGAATGGTCTAGAAGAAACCAATTCATGATCTTAAGCATCTTTCAATTACAATAATGACTGATTCGAACAGAAAACTAATATAATACATGTCATTATAGATTGATCTCAGTTAATGTATCTATTAGAACCAGCAAAAGATCAACAAACATTTCTTTGCATTATAGAACTTCTTAGCAGTGCGTGAACATTAAAGACCAAACTCAAGACCATAAGGTATCCTTACGAGTTTCTATACTAGGCTGAAATATCTGTCCAATGTTTTTAGGTATTCAACGATGTTCGAACTAAAATAAGTCTGTGACAAATGCTACATATATAATAAACTAATCTTCACAAAATCATTTTATTAAAAAATATACCTATCAATGTGATTTACCTGTTTGAATAAACCGATAAACTGCTTGAAATCCTCTATGAGCAATAGTTGAATCACTATGAAATCGTAACCACATATATTGACCAGTTGATATGAGTCCAGTGCCTAAATCAGGCACTTGTTTTGAACAAAATCTTCCCAATAATGTAGTAAATCCAAAAGCACCATCTCTTATTTCTAAAAAATCTGTTTTACAATGTGATTCCGGTTCTAATTCAAATGTTCCACGAAAATGTAACACAATACGATGTTGATCAGTAGGTGCTATATGTAAAAAAAACAAAATGGGGGGAAGGAGATTTTTATTCACATGAGTTATAACAAAGCATACTAATGTGAATTACATAATACTTCCAATAAAAATATTAATAATTTCATGATAAATTAGTAAGAGTTAAAAAGCTTATATGCTTTGTATATAAAATGCATGATACTGACCTCCTAACTATTTTCTAGTCCTCAAGAGTCTTCTATAATTGATCGCTAAATGTAATACAAAAGGTGTAAAGTAGAAGAAGATCTACTCTTAAATTAAATTTATGCATGAGGAACAAGGATATTCAGAGAATAATGTACGATCTACAGACGTGAGAAACTTCTGAAGGAAGCTCCAGAATGAACAGTAGATTCTGTAATTCTTCAGTCAGAATAGTAAAGACATTTTCGATTGTTTTCTACAGTTCATTTGGAAGTCCGTGCAAAATATTGATTTATCAAAGTAGTTTTAGCATACGTTTGGCTTTTGGAGACATGTTCTAGGAGTTCCTGATAAAAACTACTGACAACACTAATGGTTATTTTGTCTAGTTTTGTTACTTCTCATCAATGTACAGACATAACCCGTAAAAGTGATAATACTCAAAGCTTTGATATTTACCTAACATCAGTTAATTTGAAATTCAGACACATTTATGATCAAATAACACTCACAAACGAGTATTTTTACTCCCAACTGTCATTTGATGGGGAAAATTTATACCTTATGAGGATCAATTTAATAAAACTGTGTTCTTTTGAGCTGGACGATTTACTTATCACGTGATGTTTATCCAGCTTTATGAGATTGCTCAACAACGTACAGATCTGGTTGTGTCAACGTTTTAACACGATTTGTGCTCATTAGCTAGTACACGTTTAAATCCTTAAGTAACTCTTAAGCTTTCTTAATGTTATTTTTTATTATCCATAGTTATTCTAGTGAGTCCGTTTACCACTGAAAATACGACAGTTGACTTCTTTAATGCTTTTTTTGTACATGATCATATGAGTGTTATATTTTTTCCAACAGGTTATTGTTACTGTGGTGTGCTACTGATGTCGACAGATATAAGTAGTATGTATCGTCAAACGAAAGTTTAAGAAGATCGAAGAGAAGATAACGAGAACAGAGAGTGATTGTTAAGGAACAATGAAGTCTGAGACAATTGGTTGACATTATGTCGATGAAATATTTACTGTATGATTCTCAAATTTTACTAAATGATTCTGTAATGTTTCACTGTAATACATTAAGTTGTCCCCGCTTCTGTTCTCGTTCACTTCAGTATTAGTATCCGACTTATTTCGTGTTGTCTTCCGTCATTTATTCTTAGTATCATTTTATAAACTTCAAATATGTATCTACTTGATTAAGTTTAGAACATAAATGAAATATTATTTAGTAATATATATATATATATATATATATATATATATATATATATATGTTTGAAGGAACACATTCATAATTCATAGATCAATGTTTCGTGATACCAGACAAAAATAGTCTATGATGTATTCAGAATCATGTTGATGACTTCTTATTAGAGGACATGACCTCTGGGTGATTCGAGCCTCAACTAACTTCTTGCAGAACTGAAATGTCGTTTTCTGGATGGTTATCCTGAATCACTGTAAACTGTAGAGTTTAGTAACGAGAGTTCGAATCTACTAAGATGCATCATTTCACTCAAAATCCCCAAAATACTTTACTGACAGGTCCCGACTCACATAGACTTTAGTATGAAATCTTCACATACATTCTTACTCTGAATGAGTAGGTGAGGAAGCGCAAGTGCTACTAAAATGAGCAGTAAGACGCAATATTCTATACTGGAAGAAAACGGTCGTTATTTACATAAAAATTCTCAATATTTATCTATTTGATGTAAGCTTTTATTTCATAATGGTGCTCATTCTTACTAGTGTACTACAAAATTTACCATACGGAAGAATCCAAGTTAAAATATTGATTTCCTGATAGCCACTCATTTAAAAAAATCCAATTCACTATAGACAGTGAAGAAGATTTATTGCTGAGACGAATGATTCTGATGGAGTTTCATTCCCTGAGCTGAATGTTGTAATCTTTCAGTTGTTACCAAAATATGGATGAGTTCGAATACTTCATTTCTACCTGAATTTTGTGTTGATGACGCCGTCAAGAGGAACAATGAAAACTTTTCAAGTAAACTAACCACTTTAGACGATAAAAGTCAATCGAAATCACTGCACCTTAATATTCATTTAATATGTTAACTTATGGTAGTTTATTTTTCATTTGAAGAATAGAAATCAATTTATTACTAATAAGTAGTTGAATCAAAATAATAAAAAAATACACAAGAACTTTTCATTGTCAAAATAACTTTGAAACCGTCAGTATTTCAGTAATATATTGAAACTTTCTCATATAAACATAATAGGTTTCGACACACATTCAATTTGACATCATCATGTTATGTTTGCATAAATAAGTAATATATCATTAAGTATAGTTATAGTTAATTATTCATAATGATAACAATCGAATTCCAGACACAAACTAATTAATATTGCAT
The DNA here is from genome assembly GCA_944470205.2 of Schistosoma margrebowiei. NCBI lineage: Eukaryota > Metazoa > Platyhelminthes > Trematoda > Strigeidida > Schistosomatidae > Schistosoma > Schistosoma margrebowiei. The sequence goes on from OX104027.1 coordinate 9,682,919, forward strand.
AGAATTCCTGTTTTAGAACTATTCAAATTGTATATACTGAACAGAAACTATATCTTAACAAGTTTTCTAACAGTGACTAGCCTTTATTTATTTTTTGTTAAAACTGTTCAACGCTTTTTTTCACTTCATCTCCTTCTTCGAACAGGAATTTCATTGTAATAACTTTGTTTCTACCCTTTCCCAAGTTAAGCGATAATGTGTTATTTTGTTCTATGAAAAACTCATGAATAGATCAAGAATTAGTCATTGAAAACCGAATAAGTAAAAGAAACTATACAGTTGTATGTCTGCATTTCTTAAAAAGACAAAGCACTGTTTACTTTCAATGATGAATTTGTAATGATTAATAAATTACAAAATAATAATCATAAATCTTGATGAGCAAATCTACTACTACTCATCATGTAATTCAGTGGTAAAACTCACTTCTTCCACTTTTCTTAAAAAAAATTAATCCAGACAATAAACAAAGTTTTTTTACGTCGTTTAAAATGGTCAAGGCCATCCACTCGATTTTCGTTGCTTAGCTCATGTGTTATAACTAGTTACTTTTATTCCTTTTCTTTTAAAACTCATGTAGTGGAATAGGCCTACAAACTCAAACATAACTTTCATCAAAGATGCTAGACACTATCACCATTGGATGCCGGCTCAGTGGTCCAGTAGGTTAAGCGTTCGCGCGCGAGACCGAAGGCCCTGTGTTCGAATCCCGCGAGCGGGGTCGTGGATGCACACGATTGAGGAGTTCCACAATAGAACGAAACTGCCGTCTAGTGCTTCCAGATTTCAAAAGGTGGTCTAGCATCAACCGGTTCATGATCTCAATCAAAGATTTTATTTAAACCTTCTAGAATTATATGTAGTTATCTGTTATACACATGTCCAAAAGTAATGAATAAAATACAAACTTAAACACGAAGAACATAACGGATAGTATCAACCATCATATAGAAATTTAAAACAGTCATTATTCAAGTAAAAAAAATTTATCTTCATTAATTGTACACGCAAACACTCCTACATCATCGCAACCAACCATAGATACATACATATATGTTTAGAGAGACAGACACATGCATATATATATATATATATATATATATATATATATATATATATATATATATATATATATATATATATATTTCACAGTTGGCACATATTATCTAACTAAATTCGATTCAAACACATTAAATTTCATTAAACATTCCAAATTCTAGTTCAAGAAGTAGAAGAAGGAGAAGAAGACTTCAACACTAATACTAAATACTAAATCTTATTTTTTTAAAAAATCTTTTATCTAATTAAATGATTTCATCATTTATCTTCATACATAGAATGTATCCATGACTATTTGCTTTTCCGTTTCTATGTTCAAAGTAACTTCCCCTTTATTTTTAAAAAAAAATTAAAAAAAATTAATTTAAATTCATCGAACCGATTCCCTGTTCCCTCTTTTAACAAATTGCCTGTCGAAAAACAATATTAATAACCATAATAATAATAATAATAATAAACAATTTATAATCGATTGATTGATTATATGATCACAGCAACAAAACAAAACAAACAAACAAACAACTAAATAAGGAAAGAAAAGAATGTTGGCAATCGACAATAGGCGACATTGTATGCATGTCTATGTAAGTCAATGAATAAGTACTTCTAAAATAGTAGATGAACATATAATGGAAATATATAGAAGATTGGTGAAGTTTAATGAAAATATGGAGAAAAAAAGAAACTGTTTTCTATTCTCTTTTCTTTTTCTTTTTTTTTCTTTATATTCTATTTCATTTTTTTAATTCTATTCTCAATCTTCTCTTTCTCTCTCTCTATCTCTCTCTCTCTCTATTTTTGGTGTTACTGTGTTTGTTATGGTTTTATTTTAGTAAGAGAAAACAATATAAATTATAATTAAATAAATAAATAAATTTCATTTTATTTATATACTACTCATGCTATGATGAATTGGTTAAATGATTCAATGAAGAAAAAAAAACCCAAGTTCCTTTATTCTTCAATTCACTTGTATCTAACCCTTATTATTTAAGATTACAATCGATCAGTCTCATGTTAGTATATGTACACATCTTGTGCAAATTGCATCGATATAATCTTAAGTCACAAGCTTTTTTTATTATAACATAGATGAGTAGTAAGTAGCATTTGAAGTGAACGGTACTGGATTGAAGTTCCAAAGTGAATATCAACTGTGGCATGCAGTTACATTCAGCTGACGAGTTTCAAATAGGATGAAACGTGCATCAGACTGGATTCTATTGCTAACCACTATCTATCTTTGCTTAAAAATAAGCTTTTTGTTTGTTTGTTTGAAACAATAAGCTTTTTCAAGAAGAAAATTGTGGTAGATGAATACATTTTAGAAGTTAATTTTATTATATATATATTAAAGAGATCAATTGTTGATTGAATGGTTCTGTGGTGAGATTTTAGATTGTAAAGTTAAATGATAAAAGATGAAATTCTTACAAGAAAATGTTATTACTTCAAGATGTTATATAAATTGTCTTATTGATAAGTGACAAATAGTATGAAATTTAAGTTAAATAGATTTACTTGTTGACTATTATGAATCAGTTAATGTTTGAATATAATGTAAAGATTGTTTAGATTTTTGATCACTTTAAGACTTGATCGATAGAATTTGATCAGTAATAAAAAGGATTATACAGTTATTTGATCAATCACTAATCGGTGTTTAATTGATTGGATAGACATTAATGTCAATCATGACAAATCACCAAGATTATTTTGTATGTATTTAAGACATTACATTAGTGTTTATCCATGATCGAAACCCTAGGTAAAGACTTGAATCTTTAGCTTTCACGTTTAATGTATCATCTTCATGATGAAAATAATAACCGTAATGATAATTTTTGAAAAAAAAACAACCGGTTCTTGCATAAAAATCACCACTTTTTTCATGATAACATCTTAACTTCAATATTTAGTTTGTTTCAATTCTCAAGTTAACACATCTGACATGTTCACCTTCTTAACAAATAAGGTTAACAAATGCTTCAATTTTAATAAATATGAGATTTTCCAGTATGATACATGATCATATCTTAGCTAGACCATAAATGAAAACATGAAAATACTAGGTAGTCATTATATTTTATGATGGGACTCCTCAATAATACGCATCAGCAACTACAATCCAGGACCTTCAATCTCACGCGTGAACACTGTTAATGCCTAATTTTAATCGATTCGTGATCTTTCGGAATCCTTCACCTATTTTATGATGTGTATAACTGTCTCAACAGTCGTGGAGTCCCATACTAAGACAAAATGCCCATTCAGTGTTTCCAGGTTTTCGATGGTGGTGTTGTAGTGTCGGTTGACATGTTAAGCCTATATAACTTATTCTAGCTTTCGGACAGGTCAATCCATTCATTCTAATTGAGTCACATTTTCACTTTATTAATTATTTGTTTATCAATCTTCACTGTTTTTACATGAACGCATATGTGTGTACCCTTCTAATCCTCCTCCTCACATGTCTATAGCTTAATTTTTTGTAACTATAAATATTGATTAACGCTTGACTAAATGGAGTTGACTCACATAGTGAGCCATATCACGATCATCATCCGATCTAATTGATGTCTAAATCAAGGTTCACTAAAGTCTTACTTACACTGACTCATGAATTTAACTGTTAAAATTCTTTTTTTTTGTTGTAATAAAATACTAATAATAAATAATCAAGAGATACTCCTGGAGTTCTAGTGAGAAGGCGTTATCAGCGGAGTTCAACCAGGTCTGTTGTGAGATAACAACTCACTCAAGAAAATGGTGTACGGTAGCGCAACTTCTTGGATTGGTTGCAGCTAGATATTAACGCCGTTGAATGCCGGCAGGCTCAATGGTCTAATGGTTGGGCGCTCGCGCACGAGACTGACAGGTCTTGGGATCGATTCTCAGGAAGGGCGAGATCATGGATGCGCACTGCTTAGGGGTCCCATACTAGGGTGAAACCACCATCAAGTGCTTCCAGGTTTTCCATGGTGGTCTAGCTTCAATTGATTCATGATTTCAATCTGTGAAATTTCTAAAATTTCCACAAATCCCTTCTGATAATAAATTTATTCATTCATTCATTTATAAACTTACCAGCAATTACTTTAATACATTCAATATTTAATGGATATGGTGCTGGATAATTTGGTGTTTGAAAACTATATTCAATTGTACGTTTTGGTAAATTAGACATACCAAAAAATCCATTTAACATTGATGATGAATCTTTTATATATTTAATTTCAGTGGATTGAATAAATTCCATACATTTTATATCTTGATATGGTAATGTATAATCTGGTGATAAAATTTCTTCAGGTTCATAATAATTTGTAATTGGTTGTTGCTGTTGTTGTTGCTGATGTTCTGATTGTTTTGAATGACTTCGACGTTTAATTTTATGAATAATTTGTATATTTGATTTATTATAAGGATCATGATGTTGATGATGATCAATAATATATTGATTTTTTATATGATTATTATTATTATTATTATGATATAAATTAATCGATATGTTATTATTGAAAGACAGATTTGATTCAATTTTATTTAAATTAAATAATAAAATCAATAAATCCATATAAATAATCCATTTAATATAGATTAGAATAATTGATTTCCAATATTTATAATGATACCATCTCCACCATAACCATTCTATAAACATAATTTTAATAAACATAATGATTTTATACAAGAATAATGATAGAAAATAATGGAACTACTACTTCTAATAATACTACTAATAATAATTATAAGAGTAGTAGTAGTAGTAGTGGTATTGGTAGTAGTAATGGATTGTAAACCTTTATTATTATATAAATCAATAATGAATAATATAAATCTATATAAGATTATTTCAAGTATATTATAGTGTTCAATTTGATAATTGAATGTGAAATATGAATAAATAATAATAATATTGATTAATAGAATCAAATGAATCCAATCAATAATGATGATCAATTGAATCAATAAATTGATTATTGAATAATTAAAATATTTTTCATATTGAATAATAATTTGAATAAGATAAGATAAATATTGATGATGATAATAATAGTAATAATAGAATAATTTGATAATTTTTAACTTCATTGGTTTATATCACAGTTTATGAATGATGGACAATCTAATTTTTAAAAAAAATATATAATGAGAAGAAAGTTAATTAATAATTTAAATTATCAACTAAATTCATTAAAATTAAATATAAATACTATTGAAGGTTTAAATTAGTGATTTAAAAGTTGAAAGTTTGCATACAAGATTGATAGGTCATAGGTTTGAATCTCGAGAGCAGGATTGTGGACAAGCACTGATGAAGAGTTTTATACCAGGACGAAACGATCGTTCATTGTTTTTAGATATTCATGGTGATACAGTTTGAATTGACTCAACATTTCAACTATTGAAATTGATAAAATCTTTATATAACTTTTGATGATAATCATCTGCTCACTACTGATTGAATTCAAGGGGCATTTCCTAGAGTTCTAGTGAGAAGCCGTGACTTGTGTATTTCAATCAGGTTTCTTGTGAGATATTAGCTCACTGAAGACAATGGTGTACAGTGGCGCGATCTTGTGGGTTGTTTGAAGTTAGACATCAACATTGTTGGATGCCGGAAGTCCCAGTGGTTTTATGGTTAGGCGCTCGCGCGTGAAAATGATAGGTCTTGGGATCAAATCTCAGGTAGAGCGGGATCGTGGATGTGCACTGTTGAGGTGTCCCATACTAGAAAGAAATAGCCGTCTAGTGCTTCCAGGTTTTCCATGGTAGTCTAGCTTCAATTGACTCATGATTTCAACTATTGAAATTATTCAAATCTCCACAAAATTTCTGATTTAAGTATTAATTTTACTAGGCAGTGACATGAGATACAATCAATTCTATAAGCATAACAGATTAACGAATTTCTTTGTAAATACGAAGTAAACTTAAGAGTTGAAATAATGATATGAGCGAAAATTGAATAATGGCAGTCCTGAATAACATTGGGAAGATACAAACAAATAATACCAAGTGAATTTAAACTTCATCACATTGCACAAGTAAGTGGCTATCAGTACTCAGTTGATAAGTAGATAAAGTGATGGCGTTCAAAGCTAATGGTACTAAGCTCGAGTCTCGGAGTAAACATCAATTGTGCCATGCAAGTACATCCAGCTGACGAGTTGAAAATAGAACGAAACGCGCTTCCTTGATTTCTTTTCTAGCTAACACCCATCTTTCATCATGATAGGTTTGTTTGCGACATAGTAATAAATCTTGATTTATTAACGATAATTGAAATTAATGAATAAAGAACGAATTTATAATTTACTCACAGTATTAGTGTCACATCAGTAATTTGACCTATATCTTTAACATTACTTATTCCCTAAAACATTAACGACTATCTGTAATCTAACAGATTCTACAAGATTGACATGATAGTGGGCATTTAAGAAATTTATAAAGTTTATATATACTATGAACATTATTCTTGATTGTCGTAACAAGTGGATGACATCAAACAACAAACTTTTCAAGATATTTTTTTAAATTGGTTAAAACCTTCTTAAATACTGTCTTACTTAGCATTATGTATCCAGAGATGGTTTGTTGTATGAATACATTACGCATATTTATTTTTCGATAAATTGCACTGAATTATTACCAGCTACATACCTAACCACATAAACTGAAACAAGATCATATCACCAATTTTGCTATCATTTTAGGGATCAGCAAAGTGCAGAAAACATTTGGATGCCTGTTGCTGCCTAAGTTTCAAACTCTGAAGGATTATATGCAAAATCGAACACGGAATTATCAGACATTTTTTTGGAAAACATGATACCTTCAGTCCACTGTCATACTTGAGCATGTAGGGACTTACCGTTTTAGGATAAAATAATTATCTACTGCTTTATTGGTTTTCAATGGACCTCTAGTTATTAATAGACTGAAAACTATCTATGAATCGTTTGCTGGGATTTCACAGGCTAATTATGCAAGAATAAAACTTAATCTCGTACCACCATGTCTTTGAGTAAATTTCATCCAAACATGGAAGCTTATCTAATTTTACTGTGCTAGAACATGCTACCAAAACTTGATGACGGTGAATATTCCACTTGAAAGCTTAGACGACTATTTTTTAATCGATTCCCAGACCCCAAAAGTTATTGAGTTTTAAATCAATAAGAAAAATATAGAAAGTTCAGAAGAAATTTTAATGTAAATATTAGATTATGTATGAAACTGCTAGGCTTGAACCTATCACGAGTTCACTTTATCGGCGATCGAGAACAACACTCGGTGACCAAAATCCAATAGGCTAACTATTGATGCATCCCAGCCCCGCTAACTAGAGCGAGAAGTACAAGCTTGGAATGGGAATTATATTCTGCAAAACAGCCAGATACGAGCGATCACAACAAACGCAATTCAAAACGTATATATACAGTGCAAAACCGTCCTTTGGGAGAATTACCAAATAGCATGCTAAAAGACGCAACGGACCGATAGCATTTAAGATAATTCCCAGTGGGAAATAAGACGTGAAAATGACAAGAGCACCTTTTCGCGAAAACAAAGAAATTCAAATTTTCAACATAAAATTACAAAATTAGGTGGATTTTCAAGTGAGTTCTGGAGATCTAACGTCCCCAAGAAAAACACGAGTGTGTTTATTGAACTGTGTGGCCGTTAAGATCTAATACATTTACGAAGAACATACTAAAAATTCATTAATCGATTTGGTAATTATTCAATCAGTGTCAAACAACCATAATCAATTATTTTCTAGGTTTCTCGTAAAAAATTGCACAGAATACTGTGTCATTGAAATGTTTTTTTTTCTTAAGATCTCTACTGGCTTCTTCAAAATTTTCCCCTGGAATTATTAACGTTTCTTAAAAGAACAACCAATTAAAAAAAACAAATCTATATGCTCAGAGAACAAAACTCCATCAAAATCATCCAGCTGAGCTACAAATCTTCTCCACCATCACAAATCTATATGCATTTATCTATAATCTTTCAGTTCTACCTTGTCTGAACTTAAAAAAAAACACAATGAATTTACTTCATCAATATAAGTTTCTTCAGTAGAAATAAAAACAATTCATGTTAGGCTTAAGAGCATTTCGAACCATTCTTAAATGAATTAAATATAGACTCACGCCAAGATACATTGAAACAAGCATACAGATACATAAAGTCTATGCCCCCCCCACAAATAACATTATTGTCATTTTCGTTCAAAAATATAATTGTTAAGATTTACAAAAACCATTGAACTAGATAATTTAAACAATCCTAATCACAGCTACGATTTACCTAGTAAAATTAGAGTTAAAACAAAAAAGCCAAATGTATTATTATTATTTGATTAAACATAGTAACAATTATATATATATCAGTAATATATGTAGATACCGACTGATAATTCAGTAAATTAGACAGCGAAAAAACTGTAATAGATAGATATATAAGAGATTGGGTTAGGCAATAGTGATGATGATGATGATGATGATGATGATGATGATGATGATGATGATGATGATGATGATGATGATGATGATGATGATGATGATGATGATGATGATGATGATGATGATGATGATGATGATGATGATGATGATGATGATGATGATGATGATGATGATGATGATGATGATGATGATGATGATGATGATGATGATGATGATGATGATGATGATGATGATGATGATGATGATGATGATGATGATGATGATGATGATGATGATGATGATGATGATGATGATGATGATGATGATGATGATGATGATGATGATGATGATGATGATGATGATGATGATGATGATGATGATGATGATGATGATGATGATGATGATGATGATGATGATGATGATGATGATGATGATGATGATGATGATGATGATGATGATGATGATGATGATGATGATGATGATGATGATGATGATGATGATGATGATGATGATGATGATGATGATGATGATGATGATGATGATGATGATGATGATGATGATGATGATGATGATGATGATGATGATGATGATGATGATGATGATTGTAAACAATCATTTAAATCTGTTCAATTATTTTTTTAAATAACTTTAATATAAATTAGTAAATTAAAACAAATTTCCATGTCGAAATGATTAAAAGATAAATAAATGGATAAATAAATAAATTAATAAACCATTGACTTAAGCTATACATTCGTATATTTAGTTATATGGAAAGTGTATATCTATAGGAGGATAGAGAAAATTGCATCACCAAAATGGATTCGAGGATAAATAACAAATGAGGTTACATACTAATCAAGTGGTAAGGAAGAAAATCATTTATGGGTTAGTAAGTTACCTCATTTGTTATTTATTCTCGAATCCATTTTGGTGATGCAATTTTCTCTATCCTCCTATAGATATACATTTTCCATATATACGAATGTACAGCTTAAGTAAACGATTTCGTCGAAAAGTAAATTTTCTTTGCTAAATTCTTTTTTTCTGATTCAACGACGTTATGGATTATTTTAATTGAATAAATAAACCATAGAATCCTTTAAACTAATTGAGCTATTGAATAACAATTGAACATATAACGACTTAATCATTTAAATAAATAAAAGTGTAATAGCAACATAAAAAAGTTCTAAAAAGTAATGTGAATTAATAATGATTCGGTTTCCATTGCCTGAAAGCACTAGACCGTTTTCCATGGTGATCTAGCTTCAACTAACTCATGATCTCAATCATTGAAATGTAGAATAATTGTATCAGGTAACAATAAAAACTCTCTTTTAACAAATCTTCTTATTCTTTTTCAAAAAAAATTGTGTGCCTTGGAATAAATACAATAGGAAAAATATCTTAGTTATGTATGCATAACTTGTAGAGTATCATCCAAATTTATCTTTATCTATCAATGTGAGACAACATTGTTTATTGTCCCACATATATGCATGCATTACCAGTTGACTTATTTTGCAATCCTCTACATGAATGATGATGATTTGATTTTTATTGATACATATAATTTTCATTTTAAAAAAATAACTATTTCTCATAGTGATTTATCATGTAATACTGTGGTGTGTGGGTTACTTATATTCATATAAGTAGTATATAATAGTGATCAGGCATAGAATGTATTTCAGTAGAAGATCAATAAGGAAAGAATGTAGATAGAACACAATTGATATGAAAATGCATAAACAATGAAATCTGAGACAATTGGATGATATTTGTATAAAGAACAGTGAAGTTTGAGATGATGGATTGATATTTTGTTAATTAACGATTTACTATATGGTTCTCAGATTATGGTGTGATGCTCTGCAATTTTGTGCTAAATTAAAATTCGATTATTCAAACTGGTGTTCTTGTTCACTGCAATACAATCCATTGTTACGTTTATCTAGTATCCTATATGTTGATAGATTTCAATCAATCAATGTTCAATGTAAACACTATTATTAATGAACATACATAGAACAGCATAATATTAATCATGTTAGATAGTTGTAGAGACTTAAAAGAGAACTTTATTTGAATTGGATATTATGCTAGTTAGAACTAGAAAGTAAGTTAGATGTTTAGTATGAAAGAAGATGTTACTTTTTATGTCAATCAAATATACATGACCTCGATTCACTGTCACAGATAGATAGATAGATAGATAGATAGATAGATAGATATCAGTCATCATCTAATTTATCTCAGTTCTTTAATGAAACTATCTTCATATTAATTAATTTTCTTACTTTCATTTAATTTTCATTCATTCAATAAACTAATATGAACTACAAATATATAAATATGACATATGAATTAACATTTATTTACTATTAAACTATATTATTATTATTTTTCTCTCTGAAGAAGCGACTTACACTAAGTCACGAAACGTCAGAAAATCCAATTTTCTACTCATTGTGATATTACAAATATATTATTTTTATTTATATTATTATTATTACTGTTATATTTATTGTATAGTTTTAGGCCAAATAGTAAATTGTTTTCTTGAATGATGAATTTTAATTAATTATTCATAGGCTATTTTACTATTCGACTACAATCATTGTTATTCTGCTTAGATCATAATAAAAAACTAAGTTTATTATTAAATTCCTTAGATTATTATTATTATTATTATGAATGTTGAGACAGCTGCTCCTAATTCGACCTCTTTATTTTAACCGGGAGAATGTTATATAAAGTAGATGATTTCAATTTTGATTAGATTATATCTAATAATGAATTACTATCTACTATGTACTAACCATCTTTATGCTTCACTTCAATACACACTTACATATGTATATTTAATTAAATTAATGTAATGTAAACTTTCATTTGTAATCTATTTCGGTAGGTGTTTAGCAATGAAATACATTTTGTATAGAGAAAGCATAATTCATATTGTATAAAACATTTTATTGAATGCCTTTATTATTTATTCATTATATTCAGGATATATTGTTAATTCTGTTCCCCTTTCCCACCGTTCTCTATTTATTTTATATCAATCAGCTTTTTTTGATGGAGTTTTGTTCTCTGAATTGGATGGTTTGATTGTGGAGCTTTCATCGTTCTTCTGAACGACATCATCAGCATAAACAGCACTGGTAATGGCTTCCCACTAGAACTACAGGAGTATCTCTTGAAGTCAGTCACTAGTGAGCAGATGATTATTATCAGAAGGGGTTGTGGAGATTTTTAGAAATTTTCACAGTGCAGTTCAACCAGGTTTGTTGTGAGATATCAGCTCACTGAACACGATGGTGTACGATGGCGCAACTTCGTGGATTGGTTGAAGTTAGACATTAACACCGTTGGATGCCAGCAGGTTCAGTGGTCTAATGGTTAAGTGCTCGCGCCCGAAGCCAGTAGTCCTGGGTTCGGATCCCGCGAGAGGCGGGATCGTGGATGCGCACTGCTGAGGAGTCCCATACTAGGACGAAACGGCCGTCCAGTGCTTGCAGGTTTTCCATGGTGATCTAGCTTCAACTGACTAATGATTTCAATCTGAAAATTTCTAAAACTCTCCACAAACCCCTTCTGATTTAAAAAGAAATGCCAGATATTATACACGTGTTGAGCATTGAAAACCTTCCAGATAACTTCAACCTTTATTCTTACTGTTGATGTCTTTTACAAAGATTTTTATTATTCTTGACTAGAAAACTTTTGAAAACGTGACAGTGATGAATAGATTTAGTTTATTGTAAAATACTTTTTATTGGCGCCTGCTTTGAACGTATGAATCTTTATGAATTCATACGTACGAAAATAAAGTATTTCGAAAAAAACATATTGGACCACTAATAAAATTTTCATCACTGAATATTTCCACTTTACAAAAATAATGGATCTACCGAGGCACACACATACACACGTCCATATACACTGTAAATACACAAGTAGATCAATGATTCATATTATGATTTGGATGATTTGTTTACTATACAGTTAATTAGGTAAAAATATATTTTTATAAGTAATTATGGATGGTAGTTAGCAGTGGAATCTAGGAAGTACGTTTCATCCCACTTGAGACTCATGAGCTGGATGTACCTGGATTCCACAGTTGATGATCGCTCTGAGACTCGAACTCAATATCGTTAGCCTCAAACGCCATCGTGTTTTCCACTGAATTCTGATAGCCACTTGCTTGTGCAATGTGATGAAGTTTAAATTCACTTGGTATTATTTACTTGTACCTTCTCATTTTTATTTAGGATTACAAGTGATCAGTCTCTTGTTGACATATGTGCATCCTATACGAACTGTCTCGAAATTGCCTTAAGTCATAAACACTATCAGCAAAGATGGATGGTGGCTAGCAGTGGAATCCAGGACGCAGGTACAACCAACTGACGAGTCCCAAATAGAACGAAACATGCGGCTTCTATTTCACTGATAGCCATCATCCATATTTGCTGATAGTGTTTATGACTTAAGGCAATTTCGAGACAGTTCGTATAGGATACTTGTAACTAATCAATTGCAGTCCTAAACAACAATCAGAAGATACATGCAAATAATACCAAGTGATTATAATTTTGTATTCGATGTCTCTGATGCTTAATTATTTTTCTGAAGAAAATTATTAAATGATACCAACTGGAAAACGAATAAAAACCAAGGAACATTTATTAGCTCAGGTGGATGATTTAAACGTATATTCGTTCTTTGAGCTAGACAGCTTAATTGTAAATCATTTATTGTTCAATTAGATCATATTATCAGCATGATTTTAATTGGTCAATTTTAATCAACTAGTCAAATTCTATATCGGTTGAACAAGTTGTTAGGAATCTGTGGAAAAATTCGAATATCTCATCCATATCTGAAGTTTTTGCCCATAATGTCGTTCAGATTTGTATTGACATCACTCAGCCTAGAAAATCCAGCTCCGTTGAAATCTATATAGATGTTTATTATTAACAATTGAATTCACGAGTCAATCTAAGTTAAACCATCAGTGAAAACCTAGAAATATCAGATGGCCTTTTTGCCCTAAAATAAATAAAGGGATCGACTGAAGTTAGACATTAACATCGTTGAATACCAGTGGACTAGAAGTTGTGTTCACGTGTGAGACCAAAGGTTCCGGGTTCGAGTTGAGCATGAGGGATCCTGAATGAACACTGCTGAGTTATTCCGTACGAGGATGAAACTGCCATCCAGTGTTTACAAGTTTTTAATGGTGGTCTAACTTAGATCGACTCATGACTTCAACTGTAAAAAATCACTACAATCTCCATAAATCCCCATTCTGATTATTATTAATCCAAGAATTTTGTGCAGAAATTTCTCTCTTGGTTTAGTTTTTATCATGAACTGATATAAACTGAAAAATCATTAAAAAGTCAAGCGTATTCCATTACAAAACTAGTTCTATTACTTAAAAATTAACAATAAAGAAAACAATGCATATATTACTAGTAACGTCTTTGACTATAAATTTGGTTTGAGTCTTAGATGGTGGGCGGTAAAACAATCACTTTATATAGTTCAGATAATAAATCTTCATAAATATAAACTTATATACAACTTAGATCGAGGACTTCTCATCAATTGACTGTAGTCACCTTACATTACTATTAAATCGTCTTACAGAAATCATTTTAATGGTTTTTCATTATTCATTACATCTCGATACTGACTGAGACCAGAAACTAGTCATTTATAGTGGAATTTCAAAAAGAAAAACCATCCTCAATAAAACTCAACATCTAATAAATGAAGAAGATATGTATTTCACCATGTTTTTACAAGATCCAAATAACTGTGTATCAATATGATGACTTCATATATTCATATTTCCATGAAGTTCAATTAATATAAGAAATATGTAGAATACATTGAATACTATAAATTACATAATTTACAGCCTGAAGCAAATGAATATATATAAATATGTAAACGTTTGTTTGTCAGCTGTTGATTTGTTTTATTTATCTTTCAATAAGGATTAATCAAAATTAATCAGCTGATCAGTTAGTTGTAAGTTTAATTTGATTGTTGTCTAGTGAGGAAGTGAGTGAGTGAGTGAGTGAGTGAGCCAGTGAGTACCCGTCTATATTCTTCTGTAGTTTTTTTCAATCTCTTCCTTTCCTTCTTTCTTCTTCCGCCTATCTATTTTGCTTTGATTTATTTAGAGTTAAAAACCATATGTGCTTTTTTTCCCACCTAATTATTAGGAAAAGCTTAATGGATTATGAATATATCTACAATATAACTTGTTATTGTAATATTTCATATAGACTATTTTACGAATATGAAAGATATTTTACAGGCAGAATAATAGTAAAGAAATAGAATGAGACTTTATCTCATTCACATACACATAGAAGATTAAACAAAATGAAGATGTCAGTATGAGAAATTTAAAGGAATTAATCATAATTTACATAAATACTTTCAGATATGGAACATATATCCACAGTACTACATCCAAACAAATATATGTGTACTTATATACTACGTATTCTGTCATATATATATATATATATATATGTTGACTGAAGGGGAACGATTCAGTAAGTGTTGATCTAATAATAAGGATATTAGGAAAATAGATATTTAGTTGACTAATTTTATTAGTTCGATATTTAGGTCAATTAATAAAAACTGAGGACAGAATTTTATCACTTAATCTTTTTAGTAGTATTACTATCATTGTGAAATAGGATTGAGCTGTACTACTCGGTTTATAAAATTTGAGCCTGGGCGGTGTCTGACTTTCTTGTTAAACGGGGTTGAATTGTATTGTTTGGGTTGTCACGTGAAAGACTGGATGGTGTCTGGTTCTCCTGGAAACCAATATAAAATTACCCTGGACCACAAGGGTATATTATATAATAACTATCATTGTAGTGAACGAGAACACAAATGGGGACAACCTAATGTGTTTCAATACAATATCATAGAATTACTTATTAAAATCTGAGAACCATATAGTAAATACTTCATTTGCAAAATGTCAATCAATTACTTCAAACTTTGTTGGTCCTTCGTTTTCACTCCAATCACTCTCCATTCTCGTTCTTTTTCTTTCAATCTTCTTAACCTTCTTATGCCGGACATTTTATTTCCGATTGACGATGTATACTACTTATATCTGTCGATATAAGTAACACCCACCACACTACTACTACTAATGTAACACGGAATCCTCTAGTTTCTAATATAATTGTTCCATTAAACATTTCTCGTCATTCATTTGATAGCTGGATACATTTCTATTCTTCCCTATTTCGTATTTCAACTATGATCTCCATATCTATTTCTTTATCTTAGTAAACACCGAAATTTATCCTTTCTGACACGATGTAAACCACTCATTGAGTTACGAGGTCGAATGTTAAATCATTAGTAATAATTATGAAGTATTATTTAATGGATGATATTCAGAAGTACCGTGTGAGATTATCATTATTTGGTATTTTTTATTGTGACTTTGCATTAAATTAATACTAATGATTTTATTGAAAACAGTAAATATAATATGAAAATCTGACTTTCTGTATGGGTTTGTGGAGGTTGTTGAATTTCATTGAAATCATGAATCGATCAGTCTTAAACCACCATTAAAAATCCTGAAGTACTGGACGGCTGCTTCGTTCTATTTTGGTACTCTTCAGCAGTGAGGATCTACGATCCATCACGGGCAAATCTAACTCATGATCTTTGGCCTCACGCGCACAAACTTGACCTTTAGACCTCTAGATCGTGGATAAGTATTACTGAACAATCCCCTACTTGGACGAAAAAGCCGTTCAGTGTTCCCATGTTTTCAATGGTGATGATTTCAATGAAGTAATCTAATTAGTTAATTAGTTGTAATCCAGAAAATTTTTCAAAGACTAAACCTTACTATATTGGTGAACCAAACAGGTGTGATTATAACCCCGTTTGAAAATCTAGTCAAATAATTTAGGACAGTGTTTAAATATCGATTATCTGTTAGTGTGAGTTGTGCTACTGGTATCGACAGATATAAGTAGTATACATCGTCAATCGGAAATGAAATACCTGGCATAAGAAGATTAAGAAGATTGGAAGAAAAAGAACGAGAATGAAGAGTGATTGATGTGGTAACGTAGGAACAATGAACTCTAAGACTATTGATTGACATTTTGCAAATGAAGTATTTACTATATGGTTCTCAGATTTTATTAAGATATTATGTAGTTTTATGTTGAAATACATTTGATTGTCATCTCTAATGTTCTCGTTCACCACAATAATGAATAAGACTATTGACAAATAGTCTATGAGTGTTCTGAGATAATACAGAAATTTATAACTTTAGTAGAAGGTTTGATTGAAAATATCCGTAAGGACAATAAACGATTCCTAAATACCTTAATTATTATCATTCATTTTTGTTTAATTATTTTATGGTATCTGCAGAATAGAAGAAAAATACTTACAGAAAAGAGACGTTGAATAGATATAGAATCAAATAACATTACCTTTTAAATACAAAAACGTACACCAGTTCAGGCAAGAGAAGTATCACAATAATCATATAGAATCTCCATTTCCATGAAGATCGTTAAATTATGAAATTCTACTTATATCTTGTTGATTCATTAACATCAAAAGGGGTTTTGTGGATATTATAGTAATTTTAATAGTTGAGATGATGAGTTAATTAAAACCAAACGATCATGCAATACCTGGAAGCACTGGACAGCCATTTGGTCTTACTGTGGGACTCCTCAGTAGTGCGAATCCACGACTCCCCCCCACGAGATTCGAACCCAGGATCTATCAGTCTCGTGAACGGACGCTTAATCATTAGACTACTGAGCCTGCCAGCATCCAACAGTGTTAATGTCTCACTTCAACTAATCCACGAAATTGAGCGACACATTCATCATTCATTCAAAAACATACACAATAACGAAGTTGAGATAGTTTGAAACCATTTTTCGAAGAAAAAAAAACGATTTATCAATACATACAGCGTCATAATGATTGTACAACATTTAGCAACATATTTCAATTATAAATCTTTGCTTATTTAACTAGACAAATTCATTATGAAAATAAAAGACACTATTCAATACAAACCTGATAAATTCTAATGATAATTTATAACTATTATATATATTCTTCTTTCTTTATAAAATAACTTCCATTCTATCCCATAATTGAACTAAGTTGATAATAAACGAACACACAATAAGCTTGATGTACATTACTCTAAAATATTTCTTCAGTTGACAGATATTCATAGAAAGAATTTTCTTCAAAATATGGTGAATGTTATATAACCTTGTTAGTTAGATTTCATTTTTATTGATTAGGTAAATGATCTAGCTGTAAGGGTTGTTCTATTAAATTTATTCATGTTTAACCGGGTGTTTTTTGTTGTCAAATATTCTTTGATCATCAGAAACGTCTCCAGAAAGAACCGGAGACTTTCATGCAATGATAGTATGGAGATCAGATTGATTACATGCGAACATTCACATTTCCCTAAATATTGGTATTCATAATACTTCAAATAGATGATGATGTTGTGAAGTGGTGAAAAAAGTAATTTAATCTTGTAGTTTACTTTACGGACTTATATCAGTAAGATAACCATTAAAAGCCTGAATGCACTGAACAACTGATTAGTTATAATATAGGACGACTTCAACAATGTTTATTCAATCTCCACATGGAATCGAATCCACGATATTTAAGTTGCACAAGGTAATTCTAACCTTTAAACTACTAGGCTAACACCCAACAGTTTACATTTTTAGCTTCAGTCACTTCGCAATGTAAATCTGTTGCTTAGTTTTGCTTCATATGAAGAGTTTTGGGGACATTGGAACTTTATACATTTAGATGAGATTTACTGTTGATAAAAGAGTCAAAATACAAAACCTTTATATTTTCAAAATATTCTACTAAAACGCATTGAATTGTAAAATAAACATCATTTTGTACTTAACTACTTCTGATTATTCCTATTAGTTTTCATCATCTTACTAATTACCATCAATTAAATTATCATTCATTGGTTGTTAATCAAACCATTCATACAAACTTTCCTGTTTGACTGTGAACTTTTTTCTACTACTCTCTTTTCATTTCAGATTCTCTTTTAAAAATTATTAGCTAAGTAAGGAAAGAAAGTTGGGCTCAAAACCCATTTCTTCGTCCTCATAGACACACACACACACACACTTTTATAGAAACATTCTTTAACTTCAGAAAAATAAGATAGAAACAGAAAAATGTTACAAAGATTAAATGAATATTCCAACGTTATCGTCTATTTTAAACTGTATCTTAATGACCACACCACCACCATCACCTCCCCTCCCCCTAGTTGTTGCTGTTGTTGTCATTTGGCATGTATAGGCTTAGAAAACATACATGTAAGCTTATGTCGTAATACTCAGTAGTGATTTAAATTCAAATTAGGGATTTGTGTTTTTGTACGTTTATGTGTTTGGATGTGAATATATATACAAAAGAGTGATGGAATAATAAGTAGGTATGAACTACTCGTATAGTTTTGTTATTGTCATCGTTGTATTTAACGTTATTTTATCTTTTCTTTGGGGGTTTTTTTTTTCAACTCCTTTATTTATCCTACTTTCTTATTCATGATTTAAATAGATGTCTTATAACAATAACAATTATCAGCTTTAAAAAGTAGTTCAGTTTTAAAATGGACAGCCTTTTTCATTTGCACACTTTCTGTTTTTCTTTTGTACAATACACAAATCGATTACTTAATAATAATAATCGCCATCATAACTTTAAATTAAGCTGTCTAGTTGTCTGAAATGATAAGGGATTGTTGGATTAAAACTATTTTCTTTTTAGGTAATGGATTATAAAGATTATCACCCAAATAGTTCTATAAATAGTCTAGCTTGATGGGTTTTTTGGTGATTACTTCAATTTCTTTTTTAACTGAATGATCACTAGGTAGTAAAATAGTGGCATTTATGTCAAATCCTTCTTAGTTTAGATGGATTCCTATTGATCAAGTTACAATGTATCACAAAGTTTCTTGTCGACTACTTCTAACCATCACCTTATACTTCAATCTTTTTTGAGATAAGAAATACTGGACAAGTAAAGTGTTGCAATAATTTTAAAAGCATTAGTTGAAAACAAGTGGAACTTGAATCCTTTGAGTGCATAACGTCATGTAGGTTTAGAACAAAGATGAGAAAGCGTTTCCATTGTTTTATAAGACTTTAATTATTTTCTAGCTGATATCTGCTAATGAAGAAGAATTTCACTAAAATTTTATTCACAGTGATTTTTTGTTGTTTGAACGACCAGAGAACAGTCCTTTGTTCGATCGTTGGGAGAGTCATCGATGTATCCTGATAAGAAGTCCAAGACTAGAACAAAATAGTTGTTTAGCTCTTCCTGATTTCCGATGAGTTCTTTTTAGTAAAATTAGTACGTGATATAAACTCAAGTATCACAGTAGTTAGGTGCAATGTATAATCCATATATTACATGGATATCTCTATTATCATTCGACATTGATTTTACTCTGTCAAAATCTTGAAGTAAAACTACACGATATATGAAAATCAAAGACTATAAGTGGGTGTTGAAAATCGGCATTAAGAGTAAGAACTTATGAAATTATCCAATCAACTCAACTAAAAATGGATTACAGATGAAAGATAATTGTCAACTTGAAAAATAAGTATTAGGATTTGTGGAGATCGTATTATTGTATTAGTCCTAGTTTCGAGTCCTGCATACGCAATCGTAGATATACACTGATGAAGAGTCCCATACTATGACGAAATGGCCGACCAGTGCTTTCAGGTTTTCAGTCGTGCTCTAGCTTAGACCGACCCATGAATTCAACTTGAAAAACAATAAAAATGTTAGTGCATTGTTTAGAAACATCAAGAAATATATTTAATAATTAAATGGTTTAATGAAAAGTTGCTAAGATATATTTTTGTAGAGGAAAGATAATTGCTCCCTCTAGCACTAATAATCTCCGAGGTCATAGCAAGAAGGTTCATAAACCACGATCTAATAAACTTAAAGGGGGGTCCTGTTTTTCTCATCGAGTAGTCAATGATTGGAACTCCTTACCCGAACAAGCGGTATTAGCCCCATCAGTGAATACTTTCAAGGAGAAGCTGGACCTTCACTAGAAAGCAATGTGTCAGGATTAATACAGGTTCACCAACCTACTATCCTTATAACTGAAGACTGAAGACTGAATATCTAAATATCAATAATTAAAAGGTAATAAGGAAATAGTAATAACGATTAATTATTCAACATGGAAGATTGTAAAGCGGTTAAGATAATGATAAGATTAGAGATGGAACATTTTGCTTTTGTACACAGAATTCAATCTTGAATCGATAGATTTCTAAAGTGTTTATGATGTATAAGTTTCACTTCATTTGGATTTATGGAGTTACCTGGGGCTATGTAATCATTATTAAATAAGTGTTCAATAGAAACTATATTATGATTTAAAAATCTTTAATTCCCTAATATCCCAACGTAATCCAATCAATTTTGAATCAATAAGATTAGTTTTTACTTTTAAATTACTAGATTAAATTCCAATAATTCATATTTTCAATCTCGATTACAACTGTATTCAAATCAAAAGAGTACGTTAATGTCAATGGTGAGTCACTATTCAGATCCAAACGGTAGAAATTGTTGAAACTTGATAATACACTGACACATAACATCTAGATCACTGAGCCGGCAACAAACGTTAACAAATACCATTGAATGCTGACTCATTAGTCTAAAGGTTAGGCGTTCATGTTCAAAACTGAAGGTGTTGGGTTCGAGTCGTGTGCGATAGACCGTAAATGTGCAATGTTGAGTGGTCCCATACTATATATATATATATATATATATATATATATATATATATATATATATATATATATATATATATATATTCCTTAATCATTAATTAGATCAAACAAATCTTTGTTTAAAATGTATGATCAGAATGGGTTTTGTGGAGATTTCTAGCAATTTCACAGGTTGAAATCATGAGTCAATTGAAGCTAGATCACCATGGAAAATCTGGAAGCACTGGATGGCCGTTTCGTCCTGGTATGGGACTCCTCAGCAGTGCGCATCCACGATCCCGAACCCAGCGGGATTCAAACCCAGAACTTACTGGCTTCGCGCGCGAGCACTTAACCATTAGACCACTGAGCCTGCCGACATCCAGCGGTGTTAATTTCTAACTTCAATCAATCCACGAAGTTGTATGAGTAATTTCACCGGTAAAATTTGACATCAGTTTCTTGCAAACCTCTCCTTGTTTACTTCTTTTTTTGTATTCAACATTAGTTCCAGTGAGAGGGGTGAATTTATTTTTGTGTTTTTACTAATACTTAAACCCATTTTATGTTATTTTAAACGTTAAATCATTCATTATTCATTCCGATATTACATTAAGATTATCAGTTTAGTGTAAATGAATAGAAGTGACTAATGTACGGCATGGGCAAGTTGATGTGATTTATGATATAGATTACGGTAACACCTGATTATAAACTATTGTGATATTCTTCTTATATCAAATTTGATTTACATAACACACATTACTTCAATAATTATCTCCAACGTTACGGAATATGAAGACAGTAAACAAGGGATTAGAAAAGTCTCGATCAGGAAGACATGACCTTGGGATTTATAATGCATTTAGTAAACCAAATCAGATACAACCAATCAAATTAAAACAAGGATCAAAGTGAAAAGAACAGAACTTAAGGTCTCTTAAGTGAAATGACATCAAAGTAAATTAGAAACCCACATTATATTCATTTTACTGTTAATTTATCAAATGTGTGCCTAATTTGTTCATATTATTAACATTCAAAACAGTGACTAGATAAGTTATTGTAAATCATTTACCACTAATCAGTTCATAAAAATGCATCAATTTCTTTTTGTTCAAATGTTGGGTCATTAATAAGATCACAGAACGAACCAATCAGATTTATGATTACAGGTTTCAAATTTTAACACGAAATTCATTTACTCATTTGTCTAAATACAATTTTGATATATTGTAGCTCATGTCAGTTCGTAATGAAAACTATTAACCTAATTCCTAACCGTGATCATCAATTGTAAATCATAATCCTTATTCTTTAAACTGTTTTGTAACCTTGATTTATTTGGGTAGACGTAGTCGTTCTTGTGGCACTTCATGCTCGCCATGCCACGTTTTTCATTTCTGCAGTCTGTGCTACGCTCTCCGTCAAAATGTCGAGTCTGCGGCGCGCCAACCTCCATAGCCCCGTCGATCTGCCATGGCAACAACATCCGAAATCCACCCGGAACCTGGGACGCTTAACGCCCGTGCTCCACCGACCTGCTGAGTCATCTACATCCAATGTCCGTCCAGCAGCCGCACGTCCCACCGCTCGTCTTCGTCGACAGCACCCGCTAGAGCCAACGCCGTCCCGCCGGACCACTCCACTGGACGCCAACTCTCCGTACCAGACTGCCCCAACTAGCACCTCAGCTCCAGGCCTGCAACGACGCTCGCTGAACAGCACCCTTCCACTCCTGGTTGGCAGCGACGCAAAATGTAGTAAACAGAGTACTAGTGGGGACAATTGAATGTATTTAACACAAATTACAGAACTTATGAATAAAACCTAACAACCATATAGTAAATACTCAATTTGCAAAATGACCATCAATTGTCCCAAAATGACCTAGACTTCACTGTTCTTGTACTTTTATACAAATTGCATCCTGTTTCCATAATTTACTGTTCGATTCTCTTGTCTTTCTGCTACCAGACCTTCTGTTCACTACTAACATAATATACTACTTAAGTCAATATAAGTAGCACGCACCACATAAATATAAGTTACAAACCATTTTTTAAAATCTGTTAAACAATTATAATACATGATGTTTTATATTAACTTAGTAGTATATAACTGTACAATAAAATGTCAAGTTATAGTTTTAACTGATAATTTCTTATTAATTGATCATCATTTCGTAAATCGATCAAATTGTTTTGTTCGTTTCAAATTTTCTTACAAGGAAACTGTTTCCGATGTGTTTTTTAGAGAAAAAAAAGAAAAGAAATAATATTAACACTGGAACATGGAATAAATGAACTGGAAATATCGTTCGCTTAGTTGAATACTCACAAACACACACACACGTATACGCATACACATGTATATTATGTACAAAAAAAAACTGTTTACATAAGCACATATCAAAATAATGAAATAGGTTTTTGTAGATAAAACAAAAAGGAAGTGATATATAGGAATGTATATTACTGAAATACTACTAAATGTTTGTTACTATGTTCACATGGATTTATGCTAAGTTAGTATATTTTCGCACATGTAATCATATTTCCATTCTCTAGCCCTATCCTCTCCATACCCATAAAAAGCATCATATATGGATAATAATGTGTTGGTTAGTTTATAAATGTTTTTTTTATTTTCTTAACAAACGAAACAATCAAAGGAGTTTACGAAGAAGAAAGAATATAACGATAATAATAATAATATGGAGTTGAAAGGAATTGACTGATTGACTAATTAACCGATTGACTGATATTAGTTGAAACATTCCATAGTGTACACAACAAACAATAACTATGCGTATAGAAGAATATGTAGTGGATATATGTATATCTAAATGTTCTTGATCAGTTATGCATGTACATATAAACTTACTTACAATAGACTAGAAATACTTGAATTATTGTGCAAATCATGATTGATAAGTTTTATACCTTTGTGTAATATGAACATTCTATGAATATAAGAGAATAATATCTACTTTCAGTATGTATTTATTTGTATATTATACATAAATATAAGATTGTTTATAATTCTTTCTTTGCAGAAAAACAGAAATCGTTTATGGTCAGTTATATATAAAAAGAAAAATCAATTCCAACTAATATTATTGATCAGTGTGCATCAATGAAGCGACCAGACATACAGTTAAAGGGTTTACGATGTATTTCGGGAGGGTTAGGGTTGTTAGAGTTCACAACATGGGTGACATAGTGTGAAAGAACAACTGTCTAGTGTTTTATGATTCTTAGTAGTACTGTAATGAACAGGAACACGAGTGGAGACAATCGGATGTATTTGGGGAAAAAATTACAGAACGTCTCACAAAAATCTGAGAACCATATAGTAAACAGTTAATTTGCAAATATCAATCAGTTGTCATAAACTTGACTGTTTCTTTAGCATATATCAGTTCATCGTTTCAGATTTTATTGTTCATGCATTTTCATACCAATTACTTTCCGTCCCCGTTCTTCCCTTCTCGATATTCTGCTTAAATACATTCTCTGTCTGCCCATCGTTATATACTACTTATGTGGATATACATAGCTCACACCACAGTACTGTATTATATGCTACTTATGTTGACAGATATAAGTAGTATATAGCATCAGTCAGAAGTGAAATGCCTGTCAGTAGAAGGTTGAGAAGGTCAAAATAAAGAGAACAAGAATGTAAACAGAGAGTAACTGTAATAACAACAGGAATGAAGGAACGAAGGAGTTTGTTACAGACAAGTGATGGATAATGTGCAAATGAGGTATATAATATACTGTTTTCATATTTTATGAAAAAACGCTGTAACTTCTCACCAAATAACAAATTAGTCTTTCTCGCTTGAGTGTTCATTCACTATATTAACATCTACTGAAGTGACAAAATTCATTATTAAGATTAAAGACTATCTTTCCACTTTCAAACTGTGGAGTTAAAGTTACTATAATTTTATAAACTATAATAAGTTGACTTTAATTAACAAAATGATTGAGCATCGGTTTAGCGTTAGTAAAATTTACTCTCATGAAGTGTGTGACTCAAAATCAAGTTAAATGTTTGAAGATAGACAGCAAAAGACCCAATCCCTAGGTTTTCTTGCTGTTTGGTATTCTTGAGCAAAGTATACGTCTGGTTTTGAATAGCTGATATTTCCTGATGTATTCGATCTTCTATCACCCAGTTTAATAGTCAGAGACTCTACCATTGCGCCATCCAGGTAGTGATCTGAAGCTTTATAGCAACGTCTCTGTGTGTAAAGCTAGCCGATGTAAGATCAAATCTACCAGGAAGCATAATTTATCCCAAGATTTCAGGTATCCGTTTCAAAATGAAATCTAGACGGATCATTTTTCTTACCTACTATCGTCAACCATCTAACATCCCTACCAATGCCTCTACAATTTGAGTGAGTATTATATTAATCACTATGGAAATAATATGTTAATGAATATCAACATCTGCTTTAGTTAGATGATTTAGTTTATTAAATTTACTTCGCAACCTATCTGAATTAGACAACATTGAATATCAAAAAAATTTTAAACGGCTCTATTGTTATAGGATAGAACTCTGTAGCAGTGTGCAAATTGTCAGTGGAGTTTCACTACGTTTATTATAAGACTCACCAATAGCATTCAGAGACGAAATGCTACCAACTGACTGGGCTTTAACGTATTCACTTTTGACTCAAGACACAGTAATCTAAAAATTAATCATTCGTCGGCAGAAAATTGTTCTAGGTTCAAGCATCAAAGAAGCTGTATTCGAGTACTACCAAGTAGTGCCACACTAAGTCAGAATGACTACTTAGTACTCCCTGCCTTTCAATCTTTTTCTGAGTCAGATCAATCCATGGTGTGAAGTATAAACGTAAACAATATGCACATATTCTTTTTAATAATATACTTTGCATTGTCATTTAAAATTAGTTATATGTATTTTAAAATTCAAAATAGGGCAAGACTATAATTTATGGACGAACCAGTCAGGTATAAGATAATGCTTCACAAACTTTGGGGCGAAATTCATCCATACATTTGGCTAGATAGAGTTTGGGAATTATAGCTGATTTCAATTCATGATGAAAATCCTAAATCTAATTCTTAACCCTAACCATAAACTGTAAATGAGAATTCTAACTGCTTTATAACCATCATTTAGTGCTAATCCGTAGATGCCCACTCTCAAAGTCACTTCAGCGTCGCCCAAAGGTCATCCATAAATTATAGTCTCACCCAAAACAGCAGTTCATCTTTAAACAGGTTTATGAACAGAATCCAAGCAATTCAATGTGTTTTATATTAATAACTAGCCAGATATTTAGTAGGAAAATATACACTTGTGAAAAAGTTAATCATTTTAAAAGTTTGTATTTACTCGGTGTTGATATTCAAGACTTTACATTCAATGAATTCTTGCTGATCATATAACCACTAACATACCAAAATGATATAGCCTGTTGACCAGTTCGAAATAAGGATAAATATGTATGTTTGGATTCAACAACTAATTATTATGTTAGGATGTGCAGAAAAATATACCAATAGTTATCATGTTAAGTCTAATGTTGTCCATGAACGCTAAATGTACATTCCCTATTGGTCGATATTTACTTCACTTGTTTAATATTGTGTAAATGTTGTTTTGTGTTTTTATGGTACGATGTGATATGTTTGGTTAGTATATAAACAGAGTGTGTTTGAAATATAATGATTCATATCTCAGAGTCTGTGACTTTCGTTCTGGACTCAACTGGCTGGGATAGACAGGGAAGCAGGGCCAGTCAGTACACTAGGTCGTTCGTACGTGTTTACGTGTCACAGAGGCGATCGATATAAACGCTACTTGTCATAACCTGCAGTCACCCGTTACAACACATTATTTATAAAATATACTGTGTTCCAAAAATGTGTTGAATAATCCAAGAATTTAATCTTTCAAATATGTTATACATCAAGACATTTCTAAAGTTCTAACGATAAGTTATAACTAGCGATATTAAGACAATAAGTCTATCATCATCAATCACATTGTCAATCCATTTTCTTTTTTGAGTTTCTATACTAAGATTACATAACAATTTATGAATCCTTTGATATTCAACAATATCTTCAATGAAATATTAATCTATAATGAATAGTCTATTTGAGTAAACAACATAATTTCTATTTGAATAATCATATTTTTGTCATGTAAATCAATGTATAATTAACATTATAATTTATATGTATATATATATATAGGGAGATAGAGTGAGAGGTAGAGAGAGAGAGGGGGGAGAGAGATGAAGAGAGGGGAGAGAGAGTTCTATTATAGAAAACATTATTATGAATACATTAATATTAATTACTATCAACTTTTCATTGAATCGTATATATTTAATATAATAAACATAAATTCAATGAAAATTCATTAATAAACAATAATAAATGGTTGTTTTTATTTCTCCTATTTTGTCCCCCTCACTAAATCAAATTCATTAGTAACTAAAATATCATATAAAATGATTGTTATTAATGATTATCATCAGTCATATTGTATCATTTTCACTTATTATGTTACTTTAATATTTGGATTAAAACAAGTTTTTTTCATATTTATTTATTTATTTATTTAAATGAATGAATTTTTGAGCGCGCATAAATGAATTCCATTTTCTCTTAACCCCAGCCCCACCTCCTCCCCTCTCTCTCTCCCAACTTGTAGAAAAAAAGTTTATACTCAATCGTTTATCCAATATATATACGCTCCAATACGGATTCATTCGTCAATCAGTGAATTATTCAATCAATTATTTTCATCAACAGATAAATAATTAAATAATTACAAATAAATTAATTTTTTTTTAAAAAAAACAAACATTATTTTCCCTTTTAAACCTACTGGTATTATTATTGTAATTCAGTAGTTGTTGTTGCTGTGGTGATAGTGGTTTGTTTATTTTTTTTTTTCTGCTTTATGATTCAGTATAGTTTGTTTTGTTGTTTTTTTTTTAGAAAAAAAAGGAATAAGCAACAGGAAATTAGTTTAAATCGTTTTAAATTTCCCGCAATTATTTAAATTCAAAATCTGAAATGTTGTTTCGTTCTTTTTTCTTCTTTTTTATTTATTTTGAAATTGTTAAAATGAACTTGTTCATTTTAAACAAAAAATTTTTTTAAAAAAAAATGGAAATTTCTCATTATGATAAACGAATTATGACAAAATAATTTAATAAATTAAAATAAATAAAAAAGATTCTCTTATTCATTGTAAGCCATTTTTATCTTGAATAATAATAATAATAATTATGATTTCCGGTGATTTGAAGTATTAATTTAAAGAGTTGATGTTAATTTATTTGAACAAAGATGGATAATGACTAGTAGTAGAATCCAGTTTCGTCCCATTTGCGACTCATCAGCTGGATGAATTTGCACCGCAAAGTTGATATTCACCCTGAGACTCGAACCTATGTCCGTTTACTTTAAATATCATCGTGTTATCCACTTAGCTATGGAGTTCTGATAGCCAACTGATTGTGCAATGGTGTAAAGTTTAAGTTCACTTGGTGTTGTTCTATTTGTATCTTCCTATCGCTATTTAGGAATGCAATTGATCAGTCTCTTATTATCACAAATGCATCCTATGCGGAGTTCCTCCATTTAGCTTTAAGTCACAAACTTTTTTAAGAAAAGATGGGTAGTGGCTAGCAGTGAAATACAGGATGCACGTTTCGTCCCGTTTGGGTGTCATCAGTTGGATCTACCTGAATCCTAGAAATGATACATATATACCAACAAGAGACTGATTAATTGCCGTCTTAAATAACAATGGGAAGACACAAGTAAAACAACACCAAGTGAATTGAATTATTTAGATCAATTAATAAGTAAAATAATAATTAAATCAGTATGGAATATAAACCAATCAGAATTGAATATATAAATTTCAAGGTTTTACGCAAAATATAAATTGATAGAAAAACTCATTCTAAAGTGTCTAAAAAAGTTATGAATGACAATGAAAATGTGTTTGTTTATGCAATAAAGAGTAAAATTACTAGCATTAGATGTATCGAATATTGAATTGTGTATAACAAACGAATTATTATTTCTGAACAATTCTTAAATTTGAATGGGTTTTGTGGATATTGTAGTAATTTTAGTAGTTGAGGATTTGACGGCCGTTTTGTCCTGCTATAGGACTCCTCAGCAGTGTGCATCCACGATCCCGCCTCGCAAGATTTAAACACAGGACCTATCAATCTCGTGCACGAGCGTTTAACCTTTAGACCACTGAGCTGACATTCGAAGATGTTTATGTCTAACTTCAACTAGTCCACAAAATTGAGTAACACATTTAGTATTATCTCACAACTGACCCAGATGAACTCCACTGGTCACTACTTCTATTACTTCTAGATTTTCCATGGTAGTTTAGCTTCAATTGACTCATGATTTCAACTATTCAAATTCTCAACTTGATGGAACTATATTCTATGAATAAACTAATCTAACAATGAATTCATAAATGATAACAAGAAATTTATTTATTCATTTAGTCAAAGAGCATTAAAGTTGATTTCGGTCAGTTGACAATAAAAAAAACAACATGGGGACACTTAAAATATCTATTTAGATTCTTATAAGAGTTTTGATCCTATGAATTATGTATAATATTGTTGCTTGTTTTGTTTTATTCTGTTTTTACTTTACAGATAAAGTAACTTAGTGAAAAACATTATTCAACTCATTAAGTATGTAAATGATGTTTATAATTTGAGAATATTATTGTTTTCTTTTCTATAAACTCTTCATTGATAAAGTCTGTTTTCTAAGTAACTAATAAACTAACTAACAGATAACTGGAAATTGATCATGATTATTTTTAACTTATTTCTATATACCATTTATCCAAATGAAATAACTGATAATAATCACTATTATCAGAAGTGATTTTGTGAAGATTTTAGAAATTTTCACTGATTGAAATCATGAGTCAATTGAAGCTAGATCAGTGAAAATTTCGTAAAATCTTCACAAAACCCCTTCTGATAATATTCATCTATTCACTAGTGACTGAATTCAAGAGGCATTTCCTGGAGTTCTAGTGAGAAGCCGTTACGAGCAGAGTTCAAGCAGGCCTGCTGTGAGATAGAAACTCACTGAAGACAATGGTATACGGTGGTTAAAGTTAGACATTAACACCACTGGATGTCAGCAGGTTCAGTGGTCCTATTTGTTAAGCGCCTGGCGCGAGACTGATAGGTTCTGGGTTTGAATCTTGAGGGGTACGAGATCGTGGATGCGCGCTGCTGAGGATCCCATACTAGAACGAAACGGCTGTCTAGTGCTTCCAGGTCTTTCATGGTTGTCTAGCTTTAATCGACTCATGATTTCAACCAGTGAAAAAATTGATTATATTATGATAGATTATATTGAATTTATTGGAATGATGAGTATTAAAATGGAAGAATTCTTTGTTAATGGATTATTGGTGGTTACTTAAAGATAAATGTAAATCTATGAAAACATAATCAACTCTAGTCATATACAAAATTGAAAGATTTGATTCATAGAAGGTAAGGATGATAGATTGGTTCATACATGAACATATACCGTTTCGTTATCTAAAATCCGACTTCTTTGTACAAAAAAAAGCCATATTCAATCTATTATTCTGTCATTGTATTAGCAATTCGCTAAGAACACAAATCGTAAGTCGTAAGTATTATCTCATACTTCACCTTACTTAAAAAGTTTAAAGTAGTTAGTTGTCTTTTGTATTTATTGTGCAAACTATTAGTTACTAAAGATTAAATAAGTTTGACTACCTTTGATAAATTGCAACACTTAATAGGTGACAAATGTTACATAAATAAATAGGATTGTATAGCTCGAGAAAATCATATTGTCGGATAGAAAATTGCCCCCTTTGAAATAACTTCAGTCGCAATTGAACATAGCACAAATAAATATTGATTTTTGGGTGTTTATGATTTATATGGTTAATGTCTTATATAGTTGACTTTTTTTAATTGAAAGATCGGCCTCAGTTGAGTGTTTCATTAAGAACTAAAGAGCATTGCATAGATGTTTCATTTCAGTTAGGTTGTTCTCGTTATTTTGTATGCAGACTCAACCCTCTTGATTGTATTCAATGCCAGTAGATGTTATGACAACCGCTTATCTATTAAATTGTACAGATTTTCATCTTTATTGAATTCACAATAAATGGGCGACAATCATTTTACAGTACCAGTAAAGACAATATTAACAACATACCAATCAATCCTTCAATTTATAACATCTAAAATTCATGCAGAAGTCAGTCGTCATATAGTACAAAATATTCTGTTATCATACCGGTACCCAGTCTAATCTTTGGCATGATTAAGCCAATCCTAATAATACCATATATATATATATATATCAAATGATGAAAATCCCAAACGGACCTGCGTATTAAATGGATCGATTTACGCACTTACGAATTCGTGCTATCGATTTTTTCACTATATACATATATCATTAGATAAAAGAATTTAGAGATAAAATAACTGAATGTATGTTTATTTGAAAGACAGTAGGTAATGTTTATGTTGGATGAAAATTGATAGCACATTTCTTTTGTAGGCTCCATAAAGATATACACTTACAAAGAGAGAGAGAGGTAAAGAGGGAGGGCTAGAGTGAAATGACAAAGAAACTATGCATCTCTATCTACATGCTGACACCTACATCTGTTAATATTATATATATATATATAACCTTTGGCAAGAAAGTTTTATCGTTATTCTTTTGCTTCGATCTAAAATATAAAAGGTACCTTATCACAAATATGTGAAAAACAAATAAATCGACTAATAGCGTCAAGCTAAATTTATCAAGACCAAACGAAATTAAACCCTTCAAAAAAAAAACAAATAGAAAAGATGAACAAACTAATCTACCATCTGTATTGGTTGTATCAATGAATAAATAAAAAGAAAAACGAATAGATGATTATTTTGATGTTTTTACCGTTGGGAATCGTGACTTTATGTGTATATATATATATATATATATATATATATATATATATATATATAGAGAGAGAGAGAGAACTGAAGTTACAGAGAGCGAAAGAGGGAGCAAGAGAAATCGAGAGTAAGTGTACAAAAACTTCAAAAAAGCCGAGTGCTTTTTCACTGGTTGAAATCATAAGTCAATTGAAGCTAGACCAACATGGAAAACCTGGAAGCACTGGACGGCCGTTTCGTTCTGGTATGGGATCCTCAGCAGTGCGCATCCACGATCCCGTACCCCTCAAGATTCAAATCCAGGACCTATCAGTCTCGCGCCAGGCGCTTAACAAACAGGACCACTGAACCTGGCGACATCCAACGGCGTTAATGTCTAACTTTAACCAATCCAAGAAGTTGCGCCACCGTACACCATTGTCTTCAGTGAGTTGATATCTCACAACAGACCTGGTTGAACTCCACTGGTAATGGCTTCTCACTAGAACTCCAGGAAACGCCTCTTGAATTCAGTTACTAGTGAATAGATGAATATTATCAGAAGGGGTTTTGTGAAGATTTTACAAAATTTTCACTGATTGAAATCATGAGTCAAGTGAAGCTAGACCACTGCTGAAGAGTCCCAATACTAGGACAAAATGGCCGTTCACTGTTTCTAGGTTTTTAATGGTAGGCTAACATCGATCGATTCATGATCTTAATCGAAAATAACGTAATTAATGATTAGAATAATTGTAATATTGTATTAATAATTGTATTGTAATTGTATTAATCATTAGTCAAATAAATGTAGTTATATTCACGAAAGTAAAGTGTTTGAAATGAAGCGGTAAAAATTTGTCTGAGAAGATGAAGAAAATCGATTGTCAGTATAAAAGGGGATGATTAATAATAATAACATTGAATAAGAAAAATTTATTATAATCTAGTCTATGCTACAATCCAATTGTTCTCTATGTAGCTATACATATGTCTGTTAGATGGTAGTTGGAGGTAGTCGACAGGAAACCCTGGACTCGGGTTTCGTGCTAATTGGCACTCGTCAGCAAGGTGTACTATAATCTCGAGGGAACTGTTGCTTCCTGGCGGATTCGACCCCTACCACCCAGCTTCCAACACAGAGACGATAAAACTGAATAATTTTCAGACAGTGATTGGTTTCCCGTAACTCTGAGTGCAATGCTGGATGACATGAAATTTAATCGATAAGAAAGCATCAAGAATGCAGGTACACCTTGGAGACGAATGCCAAATAGCACAAAACTTAGACCTAGAGTTTTTTACAGACTACCTCCAACCATCGTCTTACATCTGTATATAATGCACGCGATATTAAATCGCTTAGATCAATGGCTACTTTGCACTATCATCGATAAAATCCGATCAATATTCGTAAAATTGGTTACTACTCAAATAACTGTAAACAGTCTTGCTGTACTAAGTCTTGCCCTATGATTTCGTATAGCTAAAATTCGAAACAATATATAATTAAGTCAGTTCATTTGGTAATTTTGTATATTTCAAATTTTCTAACTACGAATGAATTTCATACATGCTAATAAGATGATGAACCTTATTTCCAGTGAAATACACTTCAAGTAATACAAATAAATAGTTCATTACATGAAAACTCAATAAAGTTTACAATTAAAGTTTGAGATTAGATTTAAGATTTATAGATCATGAGTTAAATGAAGCTAAACCGATAGGTCATATATTCGAATCTCGAGAGGAGAGGTCATAGATACTCACTGATGAGGAGTTCCACAATAGAACCAAACAACCGTCCAGTGCTTTCAGGCTTTCCATAGTTTTCTAGTTTCAATTGACTCATAATATCATACTTTGAGTTAAAGTGCATAGTTAGAAGTTAGAATAAGTATTAAGATTTGGGGATTATATATCATAGTTAAAATTTAGGATTAAGGTGAATGCTTATTCATTTAAGCACCTAACTTTAAAGAAATATTGATATAGTACATTGGTATTATTCTATGATGAATAGAATAAAATGTAGTGAAAATTCCCATTTTGCCATTTGGTAAATAAAAAGGAACGAATTGAGCGAAGAAATTTCTTTTCAATTAGTTTTTCATCATGGCTCTACACTAATATATATACGTTTTACAATAATAATATAATACTCATCGAGTAGATATGTTACGTAATCATTACATAATGACATTTAAATTAACATTCAGTAATTGGAAGAGAGAGGATTATTAATATTCAAAGTAGTCAAGAAGTTGCTATGTTGCGTAATATAAGAAACAAAGAAGGAACAGAATTTTAACGGATGGTCAATAGGATGGTAGTTACGTAAGAATCAAAAGATGAATGTTGAGAAGTTATTAAGTTCAAAAGCAACAGAAATAAAAAATAAAAATTAAAAAATTAAAAAAATAAAAATGGAAGAAGTATGAAAAATAGTTATTTTGAAGGAAATCTTAAACTGATGGCCAGGGCAGGGAAAGTGGTTGTACGAATTTCTTTTGGATGCAAAGGTCAGGTTTGTAAACATGGATTGCGATGGCTTCCGCAATGTGCAAAAGGCGCACTCGTAAACCATGTGGTAGATTTGATGGAATATTGTAGATAACCTTAAAAGCTTTATTCAGTTCGACTTGATGACCTGTGTCAACCAAGTGAGAAAGAATAGAACTTTTAATCACTTTTACCTATCCTTTGTTTAACCACGACGGATGATGTTCAGTAATGCGATGACGGACTTGCCGAACTGTAAATCTAAACTTAAATTTCTTTAAATTCAATTTCTTATTTACTTAAATCATTGATTCTATTATCCTAAAGATCATTATTGATCATGAAGAATACATAAATCATGATCTCTATTGATTAATTCCCTAGTGATTAACAATTTTACGAGATTGATTATAACTAACTATGAATAAAGTACAATCTATTTATCATTGTTTAACAATTTTAAAATTTAGTTTACATAATTTAACAGACTAATTTTTACAATGATCATATTTGTTCTTTTGTTGTATGTGTGTGTGTGTGTAAAAGTTAAATGACAGTTTCATCATGATAAATAACCTAATTAAACTAACACAGTGGCGATTACTTTTCATTTATCCCACTAGCATTATTCATTCTAGTTTGATGATTGAAGTATTTTAAAAGTTGAACATTAGAAAGAGATTTACTTAACTTAGATTTTCTATGTATTCTGGGGACGAAACAAACACTCTTTGACCAAAGATCAATAACCTCGCTAACTTGAGAGGGAAATCCAAGTTCGAAATATGGAAATATATTCTACAAGTAGCCAGAAGTAAAAGCAACCATAACAGACACAAATCAAACATGTATATACAGCAAAAAATTGTCCTTGGGAAGCGTTACAAAATAACAAACTAAAAGATACAACGAACTAATAGCGTTTAAGATTTTCCCAAGTAAGAGATACAATATGAAGGTGAAAATGAGCGCTTTTGGTGAGAAGACGAGAAATTCAAATGTTTAAAATAAAATTACAAAAATAAGGTATTTACTAAATGAGTTATGGAGATCTAACATCCCCATAAAGATTCTAGTATATCTAAGAGCGTTTGAGAAATCATTGTTTCTCTTAATGTCACCGATACTGATTATGGGTGATATGTGTTTGTAACCGATAGTAAACATAAAATTCCACATATCCTTTAATAATGAATGACATTTAGAATCAAATCGATCATCAATTACCGTGATGACAATTCGTGATAAACTTTTTATTTATTGTTGTTGAAATAACTAAACTTTTCTTAGTATCATGGACCGACTTTAGTTGCATGCCCATTGAAAATCATGTAGCACTAAACACCTGTTTCTCCCTAGTATAGGAATGCTCAGATGTGCACATCCATGGCGCCGCTGGTGATAGAACTCAATCATTGTCGCGGATCGAGTGAAATCAAACATGTACATCACAAGATGTTGATTAAGTAGTCTTGGATTAAAACATTCGGCATGGAATCCAATATTCTGATTTAAATCCTCTATAGAGTTGTGAATGACAAACTGCTATGGAGCATCATACTAAGGTAGGATAAATGTTCATGCCCTCCTGATTTTCAATGGTTGTCTAATTTAAGCTAGTTATTGATATAAATAACAATTAACAATCGCCACAAACCTGTAATGAATATTAAATGATAGAAAGTAGTAGGAAGGAAACTCTAGACATGCATTTCCAGATAGATGACATTTATCAGAATTGAGAATATAAAATCTTGATAAAACTAACACTCTATGAGGGTTTGAATATACATTGACTAATGTTAAATATAACTAAATTAGTAACGAACTGTTTATGCATAAAATGCCATTTTTTATGGCTGAAATATTTAAATCGATTGATCAATGGGTAGTGAGCACTTCTTTTTTGTTTGTCTAGGCCTTAATGATCATCGATCAAATTTTGGTGTAGTCATCAGTTTAAGACACTTCATATCGTTTGCACTGTTTGAGTTTCGTTTGTCATTAAATACAAATGCACATCTCGCTGACGGATACCAATTAGGACGAAACCTAAGTTTACTGTTTCATGGAGATTAACTTCAACCACTTAAAACCAACTCATAGCATAGGCAGTATTGTATCATTCAAATAAATAACCATATTGCAACTTGACCAATCAGCATTAAAAAGTAGACAAACAAAAAAGCGGTTACCACTCAATGGTCAATTAGTGTAATACAATACATGTTAGCATTTGAAATAGGGAAATACTATCAGACAAATCATTAAAAACCAGAAAGTATCAAGAAAACGCGTTTCACCCCGTCTTCGGAGTCCTTAGTAGATAGATACCAACAATGCCACTATTTGATGATAACACAAATTGAATGGGACTAAAAACATGCAGATCATTGTATCCCATCTCAGTGATTTAGAAGCAGTCCCATCACCTTCACTTTTAAGAGATAGTTTGATTCGTCTTAGAATCTGAGCTACAAACGACTGAAGAGTCTCAAGACAGAATGAAATGACTATAATCCTTTCTAGTATTTATTCGTTTGCACTCATCATAGAAATGTGAGAATTCGTGTAATTTCAAAAAATTCATAGTCAGAATGGACGGCCAGTGCTTCCAGGTTTTCAATGGTGGTCTAGCTTCGATTGACTCATGATTTCAACCTGTAAAATTTCTTAAACTCTCCACAAAACCCATTCTGATAATAATCAACTGCTCACTAGTGACTGGCTTCAAGAAGTATTTCCTGGAGTTCTAGTGAGAAGCCGTTACCAGTGGAGTCCAACCGGTTTGTTGTGAGGTAACAACTCACTGAAGACAATGGTGTACGGTGGCACAACTTCGTGGATTGGTTGAAGTTAGACATTAACACCGTTGGATGCCGGCTCAGTGGTCTAGTGGTTAAGTGCTCGCGCGCGAAGCCAGTAGGTCCTCGGTTCGAGCCCCGCGTGGTGCGGGATCGTGGATGCGCACTGCTGAGGAGTCCCATACCAGGACGAAACGGCCATCCAGTGCTTCCAGGTTTTCCATGGTGGTCTAGCTTCAACTGACTCATGATTTCAACCTGTGAAATTTCTAAAATTCATAGTCTAAAGTTCTAGGTTTTCTATTTGATCAGCGTTTCGTCTTTAATTATGATTGGTGAATAACGTGTTCAACTTGTATTCAGTGTTTTTACAGTGTGTGTGCAAGTGTACGTTTTCATCTCTCTATAATAGATTTTGTAATTATTATAGTCTACCTAAAAAAACCCATCTTTATTCACTTAAGAAATAGTATTTTTCTTATTATTACTGTTGATACTATTCCTCTCACGTATTTGATGAACACAAATGTTATTAAATGAGAGGGAGGAAAGAGTGAAGTAAGATAGATGTATGCAGCATGATAATGAACGTGATTTACAACGGTTAGTCAAACAAAGCATATCAATATTATTTTAACAGGAATCGAATAATAACGATCACAATAATAACAATAATAATGATTGGTAATGCTATTTTGTATGATCACTTAGTTGAGTACTTCTTAAAAGTGGTAACTCCGATTAAAAAAATATTAAACAGGTTCAAACTGCCGATTGATGTGACTGTAAAAATAATCTGTCAAGTTATGCGAGTAATATTGTTGTTAGTATGGGGTTGTGGAGATGGTCGTGGATTGGCTGACGTATAAGCATTACCAGTGTCGGATACCGACTCAGTAGTCTAGAGATTAAGTGTTCATGCGAGAGATCGAAGATCCTGGGTTCGAATCCTATGTGCCGGAACATGGATGAGCACTATTAGGGAGTTCATTGCTTCCAGGTTTTCAATGGTGTTCTAACATCGATTCATTCATCATATCAATCTAAACTTACTACTGAGCTAAAAGAAAATTTGCTTTGATACAATATGTTTGATTTGATCTGCTTTATATATATATCCCACTAACTTAAAACAGTTAGAATAGGGGATGGAAAAAGTCACCCTACTCCTAATAAATTTTCAAAGGCTCCGGCTAATATGATGCAAGAGAGAGTACAGGATCGCATTTGTTTATCACTAAATATATTTATGGATGGTCAACAAGTTTTATCAATCGAATTAACTGATATATTAGCTGGAATCTGAAAACTGAACATAATTTTAACTGACTGATATTCATACATACTAAGATTAAACTGAACAGTTCTACTGAAGATTGTGCTACTAATGTCAACAGAGAATGATTGGTATGAAGACAAAAGAACAATGAAGTCTGAGACGATTAATTGACACTTTGCAAAAGGAACAGTCAAGTTTGAGACAATTGATTGATATTTTACAAATGAAGTATTTACTGTACAGTTCTCAAATTTCACTAAAAGCTTCTGTGTTTAAATACTTGTATTCTTGTTCGTTATACTACACAGTTCACTTATCTCATTCAATTCAATCATTATTTTTTTAATGAAATTTCAAAATGGATACACAAGAATTGTATCAGAAGGGCTTTTGTGGAGATTGTAGTAATTTCAACAGTTTAGATCATGAATCAATTGAAGCTAGACCACCATGGAGAACCTCTAAGCACCGGGTGGCTGTTTCGTCCTATTTTGAAACTCCTCAGCAGTGCGCATCCATGACCCCGCCTCGCGGGACCCGAACCCAGGATCTATCAGTCTCGTGCAACGCGCTTAACGAACTAGACTACTGAGCCTGCCAGCATCCAACGGTGATAATGTCTAACTTCAACTAATCCACGAAATTGAGCGACACATCCACGATTGTCTTCAGTGAGTTACTACTTCACTGGTCACTACTTCTCACTAGAACTCCAGAATATATATCTTGAATCCAGTCACTAGTGAGCATATGTTGATTATTATCAAATGGGTTTTGTGGAGATTGTAATAATTTAAACAGTTGACATCATGAGTCAATTGAGAGACTGATAGGTCCTGGGTTCGAATCTCACGAGGCGAGTTCATGTAAGCTTACTGCTGAGGAGTTCCATACTAGAACAAAAACGGCCGTCCAGTTCTTCCAGGTTTTCCATGATGATCTACCTTCAATTGGCTCATGATCTCAATTGTTTAAATTACATAAGAATTGATTCAGTCATCATCTCATTACTTTGAGTGACTTTCATAACTTATTATTATTATTTTTAAATAATAAACTCACTGCTAACTATTAAAACCTAATCAATTATACAAGGAGGGAAGAAACATTTTTATTAAATTCACTTCATCATTGAACCACTTATATATCTATGAAAAAATTATCAAAAGTCATGTTAACAAAACTATGGGATTAAAAGAAAACAGAACAAACTTCATTATAGAAAACCTGGACATATATATATATATAGATATAGATAGAGATATGTTTACTTGATCCAACAGTTTAGTGTTCTTCATTGAAATTTCAAATATTGTTAGACATTAAAAGTGTCTTCTAACAAATAAGTCCTTCTTCCAGTCTGTATGTATGTATGTCTGTTTGACGAGAACTGTCTTTAATTTATACGATCATACATAAATGAATTCAAATAATTATGAGTATATTTTTTAGTTATAAAATGAAAGTTAAACTTTTATAATTATGTTATTCATTGAGAAAACAGTTAGAAAGAAACCACAAAAGTAGGTGTTGTGCAAATGGACATTCATCAGTAATTTTGAGAGAAATTTTACTTTTTCATGAATTAAAACCATAGTTAACTAGTTTCATAATCTAAGATATTGCAAACAAACCAATCGAAAGAAGAGAGTGATGGCCGAATAACCTTTTTGGACGTTCTCTTGACTAAGAGAGCGGATGGATCGGTAAAAAGGAATATAAACAGAAAATGTACATGGACTGGGCAGTATACGAATTTCCTGAGCTTTGTACCTCTTCAGTACAAACGAAATTTGATCAAAAACCTGAGTTACCGTATTCGCACTATATGTTCTACTGATATAGTCGAACAAGAGCTTACCACCTTGCATAATACTCTTAGGGAGAACGGCTACCCTAGAAAGTTTATAATTAAATATATGGTCTCGAAGGTGAAAGCAGGCGAAATACAAACAGTGAAGAAGAAATCCCTGTTCATGCGTCTACAATTTAGAGGGGATGCGGCTAGCGAAATACTAACTCAGAGATTACGTAGGACAATACAAAAGTCGTTTAACGCCGGAGAACTACGATTAGTATTTTCTACGCGCCCAATGGTTACACCGAAGCTAAAAGATGAATTACCTAGAATGACCACCTCATTTTGTATTTATCAGTTCAACTGCTCCTGTGGAGCGAGTTATATTGGTCGAAGTTCTAGGAATTTACATTTTCGTGCTCGTGAACACCTTCCAGCTTGGCTAAATAAAGGTTTGATGAAGAAGGTGAACAGCTCACTATTGGCCCATTTAGTACAAACCGGTCATAGTGCCAGTATAAACCAATCTTTTTCAATTATTTATAAGGTAAGTAATTTCTTGTCAAAACTGATCAGACTGAAAGTCCTTCAAACGGCTGAAGCAATAGCCATCCGGATGAAGAAACCGGAGCTTTGCGTACAAAAGAAATATATTCAACCACTCCTCCTCCCCTGGCCGACATCAAGGCCAATTAATCAATCTTAATCTTAACATATAAGCTGATTCAAGTTAACATTCTATATAAGTCATATTAACATTAACAATTTTATTGTATTTTGTTTATCACAATCCTAAATTCACATGCTCTAAACGATGTACTTTGCCCTTAACCTGGCCATTTTTTCGGATTATTAATTTGGATATATATATAGTTGTAGAACCTGAAGAGAATTTATCGAAAAGAATATTCTTCGTTCAACTACTAGTCTTTTAATATGACGGGAATCTTTAAACAATTATGAGTATATTTGTTAGCTATAAAATGAAAGTCAAACTTTTATAATTATGTTATTCATTGAGAAAACAGTTAACAAGAAATCACAAAAGTAGGTTTTGTGCAAATGGACATTCATCAGTAATTTTGAGAGAAATTTTACTTTTTCATGAATTAAAACCATAGTTAACTAGTTTCATAATCTAAGATATTGCAAACAAACCAATCGAACATCATCTTCCACAAAAGTTTAAGTAAGTCTTACGTAAAAGTGTCTAAGAGCACTATACCTTAACCCATGGATTCCTATCGGTTACATTCAATTATCAACTTACATTTCAAAATAGTGTACGTGATATCAAGACACTCAGAATAGTGATTAGGTTGAAACTCAATCAGCAGGATTTGATCAACAAGAAGGAACTTGATAAAAATAATATTAGTAACTACTTATTAACTAATCAGTACAACTTTGTGTATCTATTGCTTGGTAATCAATTCTTCTAACTGAAATTGATATCAGTTCAACAAATAAATGCCTTTTTAACTTTTTCCATATTTGTAAATTGATTGAGTCGGATAGCGACTAGACAATAAATGCAGAAAGGTTTTCTCTTTGTTCGATTGAACATTTCTTTATTCTAGGTTTTAATGTTCTCACCAACATTTCCATTCATGTGATAAAAATTCAAACACTGTGATGTATTTATCAGGAAAGGAAATGTGGTACTATGAACCAATCATACATTAGTCAACTGATAAATGAGCGGGACTTAAACAACCATGCTAATGATCAAGATTTGCTTTACTTTCAAATATAGAAATGGACAAACATTATTAGATGAAAATGTGACTTCATTTTTTGTTGTTGAGAGAAACAAACGTACCCAT
Organism: Schistosoma margrebowiei; assembly: GCA_944470205.2. NCBI lineage: Eukaryota > Metazoa > Platyhelminthes > Trematoda > Strigeidida > Schistosomatidae > Schistosoma > Schistosoma margrebowiei. Next base: position 9,725,515 of record OX104027.1, read on the forward strand.
GGATGAGTTATATATGTGTTGGATTCAATTTATTCAAAAAACACCCTGGTCTCTCTAAGTTTTTTTCACTCAAACAACTGGTTTGACTTACATATAAGAAGCTTGTATATCAGTAAGAGACTTGGGGTAACATAACACTTGAACTCAATACACATTGTTTCCAAAATTATTAGGTTATTGATTGAAAATGTTTATCAAAGGTTTTAAATTTATAATATTCATTATTTCTGTTTTACTTAAGCACACGCTCAGTGAACAGTGGACGAAATACGTATATTGGATTCTATTGTTAGCTAATATCCGAATTATAGAATTATGAATAACTAACTAACTGATTATCTGTCACTAATCAACATCATAACAATCGTAACTGTTTTTATTTAAAATACAATAGGGAGTTTTATTTAAGGCCGTTTGGATATTACTTGTCTAGAGATTATACGCAGGAGATCATATATTTGGTATACGGCTAGCAATAGAAGCTAGGATACGCGTTTCTTTCTAAATTGGATATTTCCATTGATATTTTCGTAGAGACTGGAACCTAATTATAGCTGCTTCAAATGTCAACGTGTTATCCTCCAAAGTACTAAGTTCATATAGCCACTAATTTATTCGAGTATAGAAGTAATAGTACGCATTCGTAAAATTCACATTGATACAATCTATGCATGATCTATATATAGCAACAGAGAGTGATCGTAACTAAATTTCACTTAAATATATGGATCATTAGACGATTTCAACATAGATGTTATCACATTATCAGTGATATCAATCGTATGTGAAACCATAGGTGATGAAACTCTCATATCGATTACTCACCTAGTCTTCAATTGTTATCCAACAGATACAAAATCCAAGTGAGGTTATAGTCAACATTTTTAATATTCAATAGCCCTATTATATTCAGTCTTTTCGATCATTTTTCCATTCATTTATTTTCATCATAGATATCAATTCCAGCCTTATCATGTCTGGTTGCACTAAACTGTGATGTTCATTGTAGACAGTTGAAGATAAATCCAAAGTATCATAATGAAATCCTGAACGAAAATACACCTATATACTAAATAAATGACAAAAGACTGAAACTTTTTGATAATATCAGTCCAAAGTGTTTTTGAACGATATCTCACTAATCTTTTAGTTACTATGTTTGAAATAATCGTACAGAATTTATATTCTAATTATTTGAACGTAACCAGTTTAAGCAAAGATGGATAATGCCTAGTAGTAGAATCCAAGAAACACGTTTCGTCCCATTTCGAACCTTTCAGCTGGATGTACCTGCATTCCAGAGGTGATATTCACTCCTGAACTCGAACCCAGTGCTATTCGCTTCAAACATCACCACTTTACCCACTTTACTACTGAATCCTGATAGCCACCTGCTTCTTCAATGGGGTGAAGTTTTTATTCACATGATATTGCTTAAAATGTTTATGAATTAAGGTAATGTCGATGCAATACGCACAGTATGCACATATACCCTATAAGCTACTGATGAACTGAAGTCCTAATCATGTAAACAATATCAAGTAAATGTAACGTATTTAAGTTTAAAGTATAGGAACAAATCAATCCAATATTGAACATCTAATTTCAAGGTCATTTCACATAGTTCAAACAAGAATGCCATCGATTTGTGAGATACTAATTTTCATAATAATTTATTAATATTTACAACTTGTTTTACGAAAGAAGAATTTGTTTCAGAAAGCCATTCAACGCGACAGAATTGCAGACCTAAGGGTGTTCGAATTTCAATTTATATTTCATAAAGTTATATTTCGTTGTTGTTTATCTTCACATTATCTTCACATGTTCAAAAATACCGTTTACATAATCATTGCTTTTACTGATTCAATTAGATCATATTGTGATGTATGCTACTGATATCGATAGATAAAAGTAGTATGTATTATCAATCAAAAGTGGAGTATCTAGCAGTAGAAGGTTAATCAAATTGAACAAAAGAGAACGAGAACAGAAAGTAATTGGTGTGAAAATGAAAGAATAATGAAGTGTGAGATGATTTACTGATATTTACAAAAGAAACAGTCAAATTTGAGACAATTGATTGACATTTTGCAAATTATGTATTTACTGTATGATTCTGAGATTTTATCAATGTGTTCTGTAAAGTTGTGTTTACAAGTATTCGATTATCCCTCCACTTGTGTTCTCGTTCACTACAATACTACCCTTATTATGACTAATACACTGACACTCACTAATGTAGAATTCTAGCTATCAGTGTTGAAGTAATGTATGTCCAGAAAAAAAAGACAAATATACCACTATCTACATGGGAAAGAGGTAAGATAATAGTAAAGATTGATGAAGAATTTATTGAAAAGATGAATAAATGCCATGTATGAATAATTGTCCGTATGGAATCCTCAATACTGATTTCTTTGAACTCAAATAAAACAAGATCTGATTTTCTATCAAAAACAATTATTTATTATCGATTATGTTACTTACTGGAAACAATAATGTTTATCACATTTGCTTTCTGATCGACTGAAAGTGAATAGTTATTGATCAAGATCATTTTAATAGTTCGTCGATATACTTTAGTCTTCTTCTTGATTAAAGTAAATTATCCATTCACTTTAATTTAACTCATTCATTAAACCGAAGTTAAGATATACGATTTATTTTAGTTATATTTTACCTCTGTATAATGGCTAATTATTCTAATCGATTATTGTCACCAGAATACATGACATGTGATTCGAACTTGTCGATCAGTGGTTAAAAGTGAGTGTTTTAACCGCCAGGACATAGTACTACATTCATTTAACTTGGCTTAGATTCGATTTCTCCTGGGAAGTATCATCGATGAACAAAGAAGTTCAGATGTAGACGTAAAGGCGAGGATTGGCAAAGCAAAGGCAACATTCCTACAATTGAAGAATATATGGAACTCAAAACAACTTTCAAACAATATCAAAGTCACAATCTTCAATACCAACGTCAACGCAGTTCTACTGTATGGAGCTGAAACTTGGAGAACTATAAAAACCATCATTAAGAAGGTACAAGTATTTATAATTAGTAGTCTACGCAAGATACTCAACATCCATTGGACGGATACCATCAGCAACAGCCTTATGTGAGAGAGAATAAAGGAGCTTCCAGTTGAAGAGGAAATTAAGGAAAGACTATGGAAATGAATAGAACATACATTACGCAAATCGTCAAACTGCATCACGAAGCAAGCCCTAACATAGAATCCTGATAGTAAGCGGAAAAAAGGAAGACCAAAGAATACATTACGTCGAGAAATAGAAGCAGATATGAAAAAGATGAATAACAACTGGAAAGGTTTACCCAGGAAAGGGTTGGATGGTGAATGCTGGTGAACGGCCTATGCTTCTTCACGATGATTAACAAGCGTAAGTAAGTAAGTAAGTAAGATTCGATTACTAGAAAATAGACATTAAATTAAACGTTGGATCCTGTATAGTTTATAATCTCTCCCAATAACTACCACACACTTACCCATGTATACACGGACACGCATAACTATTACACCACAATTTAGGGGTCGATAAAAGTTCTGCCATTAATCTTAATCAAATGGAAACTAATTTCAAGGTATCTAGTTGATAATGTATATAATAATTAGTATAGAACACGAAATACAAGTGAGATTGTATTGAAATTTTCTAACATGATGTTGTTCTTTATTTCTCTCTCTCTCTCTCTCATAATAGTTGACCGAATTTTCATCTATTTTGCCTAACTGAATTAACACAGTTCACTTTTTGTCATTATTTAATTATCTCATTATTGAAACGAACTGGTTTCTTTTTATCAAAAGTGTTGTAATTTTACACTTTAACTATATGACATGTGAACGGAATGTAAATGTAATTCCTTTAATCAATAGGAAAGTTGATGATAGATATGTATACACTTAACAAAGGTAACAATATTTTTCAAAGAATAAGGCATACAACATAACTAGTTTATACATAGTGAATTAGTCAGTGTAATAATCTTAGTCATATACTAGAGATCAGGCATGGTAATATTTATAACTGTGATAATGGGTAATGTAATTTCGAACTGCATCTGGGAATATCAATCCCCACAAAACTCAAACAATTTCAGCCGACGAGTATTAACGATTATAAAACTTACGTTAAGCAAGACTTTTTGACTGTTATCTTTACTCATTTAACCTTCAGTCAAGTAACAATAGAAACCAATCAAGAATTAGCTAGCTCTTTTGTTTTACTTTAGGATTTCTAAGGAGCGAACATACGTTAGTCTATGTGAGATATAACTTATGACCTTCATATATTGAATTCGGAGGAGTTACTGATGAGCCAAAAAAACAGGAAGAAATGACACTAGAAATAAAGTAATTGATTAGTTGAGAAGATCCATATCACATGCCTATATTTACATATTTGTTATTAAAATAAATGTTTACTGAATGGTTGTATGAGTTTTGTGGAGAACGATTGAATTTGCATAATGTTTTCATCACAAGTTAATCTCAGTTGACGTATCACTAAGCTAAAACTCATCGAACAGCTATTTCGCCCTATTAAAAAGCTTCTCTACAGTGAGCATCCATGATCAAACTTATAACCTACAGGTCACAAGGTAAACAATTGACCATTGGATTCACTGTGTCAGTATCAAACAGTGTACTTTCAACTTCAATCAATTTTCAATACAACACTATGAACATCAAATGCTTTCGGGGATAGTTATTTCACCTTTAGAATGACTGAACTTTACCAGTCATGATTTTTTACTAGAATCTTTTGGTACCATTCTAACCAAGACATTTTAGTGGCGAATAAAACTTCAAAACTGTTAACTGATCATAGCAATGAAGAAAAATAATGACGATAATTAGCGAACATACACAAATTTTTATTCTTAATAGAAGAGATTCAAATAGATCTTTTTAATGACACTTCACTTTCTGTTACCATAGTACCATGTTCAGTAGATTATTATTTCAGTAATAAATATTATCTCGATAGTGAGTGTTGAAACGTTCATTCATAATTATAATGTTACACTTCTAAGTAAAAGGACAACTAGAGAGAAATGAGATCTGTTAACTAAATCATCTGTCATTGTGATAAATAGTTATTAGAATAAAAGATTTGTGTAATTTAAAGATACTTTTATTTACACACTTGCATAAGCCGTGTAAATCTCGAAAACGAAAACTGACTAAATAACGTATTCATTTCAGTACTATATTCCTCAGCAGTGCAAATTCACAACACAACTACAGAGACGAAACTATGGACTTTCGTTTCCATCTCGACCAAGAAGTTTACATTACTAGAGTGAGTCAATTCATTATATCACACATCTGTTTTTAGTTATCATCGATAATATTTTTCCTCATAAACACTCTGCTTGAGTCCTTCGATCAAAAGTTCTCACTGTAACTTGAGTAATACCTCTTGAATTATAGTCTTTAGCAAGCATAGCGATTACTATTCAATCAGTCGGTCCAACATAATCAACATAATGCCTGACAAACATGTACAACATTTAAAGCTAATATATTATATCATTACAGTGGAATGAAATTATCAGGGTAAATCCCAAAATAGTATAAGTAGTAATACCATCGGTTGTGATAGAAAACACTAAGCGTAAACGACGTAATTTGAGAAGAATTAACTTATAGAAATACTTACAATGAATTTATTTGTCCCAATGTGATTGATTTATAGATAAAAACTCATGGAAATCACGGGGACCTCAACCAGGCATTCTTCAACTACTTACACAGGCTCAGCTTATATCTCAATGACTACATGGACTGATGCCATAAAGTGCCTTAGTCGCCTAAATGACTACTATTATTACTGTAGAAAATTTGTATTGATTGCTTAATAGGATTATAGTTCGCTGTGGGCACTGACTTGGTCTGAAGAAACTATTGGGAACAACTAATTTATTATAATCTGAGACTTTTAATCGTTGAACACTCAATGAAAAAATACATTTTGATATGTTTATTTACTATTTGTTCCATGGATTACTACATTCAATAAACTGTCTTCCTATAAATAACAATATTATTGATTAATTGTAAGTTCAATTTCATATGGAGTTTCGTATGAGGATCTCTAAGGAAGAAACAAATGTACAATATCTCGTTTAAATGAGATCGGTTCATGATCTCCATATACTCTTCCATATCGATAAACATATTATAGACTATCATTGTAAGACATTTGTATACATTTACAAGTGTATAACTTTAAGAAATGAAAGTGTACTTGCTTTTTTGTTTGTTCTATCTTAAAAAGATGTTACTTATAAGATAAATATAAGCTACATTTATGAAGATCCACCATGAACAGTCCAAATATAGGTCATTTCGACATAGTGGGTCAAAAACATTAAACACAATAAAACTTAAGGTATGCAATGAAATGTTTCAATGAAAATCAAACTCTACTACATTACATCTACTTACGAAATAGAAACAAAAACCAAAAAAAGGAAACTGACTGTCTATGTCAAATACAACATACTTCATAAACTCATCTCAATTATTCGATTAGGGGGGAAATTATTTTCTAGATTGAATAATCATAGACATAATCATATGATCTATTGCGGGATGTGTTTTTTTTGGGGGGGGGGATTATTGTCAAGTATATCTAGTCGACAGACAAATTCAATGTACTTAAAGAAAAACAATTGCCAAAATTTAGAACAAAACAAATACTTTAATAAATATTTACCGATTTTCTTCAGGGTTTTTTTTGAGAGAGAGAGAGAGGGGTGGAGGAGGGAGGAGGGAGTAGGGAGGATGGTGAGTATTTGCATATTATGTAAATCTCTTTTTATTTTCTACTTAGAATATATCAGAAGAAAGAAAAGTAACATAATAATCCATTTTCTTTTCTTTAACCAAATATTACACACCATACAAAATAATAATAATAGCAGAAGAAGAAGAAGAAGAAGAAGAAGAAGAAGGAGAAGGAGAAAATAGAGATATCCTCCTAGTTTTTACTTCATTTGGAATGAAACAACAATCGAAAGAGGAAAATCTACATCATTCTTTCATTATATTAAATGATTTTGTAAAAGAATACACATTATAAACGCTTGACCATATGTTAAAAATAAATAAATAAACTTCACTTTGTTTAAATGTTCCATTTTTCATGAATCATCATCATCATCATATTATTTTTGATATTTTTGTTGATATCGGAAAAATATGCTACAAAGACAATAACAATATTTATCTTTATTGTTGTTGTGGAAATAAGGAATGACAATATGGAAAAGAATCGATTGATTGGCAGATGGATACAAAATTGTATGGTATATAGTTCATTCATAATCAGAATATTTAAGGTATAAAGATAAGAGATTTATGATACATAGTCTATTTGATTAATATTGTCAACTAAACTACTATGAGTTTTGATTAAAATTGGAGTAAAACTCTCAGAGACAATATGAAATCATAAATCATTGAAAACATGTAAGTAATGGACATATATATTTTGTCATAGTATAAGTCAGTTAGTGATCCTAAGAAATATGAAACAGTCTTCATAATCCCTAAACCGATAATGTATAACATGTTGAAGGTTGTTTGTAGAAATAATCCTTCGAATAAACAGTTCTTTAAAAAAGGATTAAAACATTTCAGTGAGTACCATAGATAATTCAAGGATAATAGAACTTCCGAACACCCGTTGCTGGTTAAAATAGAAAACATATTCGAGCCATTGTACTTTCTGATCCCTTAAATACTATTTGTTGGATAGCCAATGAACTGAATTTCAGATCATTATCTATGCAGACATTTCTAACAACACGTGAAACAGTAATGAAATTGAATAGATTGGTTAGGAAGAATTTTCAAGAATTCCTTAAGTTAGACATTAACACCGTTGGATGCCGGCTAAGTGGTCTAATGGTTAAGTGCTCGCGCGAAGCCAGTAGGTCCTGGGTTCGAGCCCCAGGTGGCGCGGGGTCGTGGGTGCGCACTGCTGAGGAGTCCCATACTAGGACGAAACGGCCGTCCAGTGCTTCCAGGTTTTCATTGGTGGTCTAGCTTCAACTGACTCATGATTTCAATCTGTGAAATTCCTTAAGTATTGAAAATAGATATTTAGTAAGTATATTTTAATTCATAAGAATTATATTTAAAAATGAACGATACATCGTTATTCTTATTTTATGATTTCACTCAGTATATATTTATTAGACAGGTTAAGTTAATGAAAGAGCATAGGCTGAATATTTGGATCCTATCTCCCTGAAAATCCTGACACAAATCTTATGCTTTTTGAGGAACATTAGAAGAAACTTGTCTTTGATTGTTTGGATAAGAAAGCTCCTTTTAATTAATCAATAAAGACCAACTGGTGTTATATTATCTAATACATAATGTACCACGACTCCGATGGAGCCTTCAATTACTTCTAAGAGATTGCAAGTAAAACATTAATAAAAATGAGCTGACAGATGAAAATTTCCCAATGGTCCACGAGGTTATTTACAATCACAGCGATATGGTGCAATCAGTTTTAATTGTAGATGTTTGTACAAATATTTTGTAAACCATAAATGACTTCTTGATTCTTCTTTGTATAGTTATATATTTTGATGAAGTTTTGTCCTCTCAGCTGGATGGTTTGCTCGTAGAGCTTTGATCGTTCACCTGAACGACATCATCAGCACAAACGTCAGGTAGAAGTACCGATGATGTCATTCAGAAGAACGATAAAAGCTCCATGACCAAACCATCTAGCTCAGAGAACAAAACTCCACCTAAATCATCCACCTGAGCTACAAAATTTCCACACCATCTCATAGTTATATATACATAACACTGAAATGAAAGATGAATAACCAAACCATCCACTTCTTATTGTATCTGTCTAGATAGATAGATAGATAGATAGATAGATAGATAGATAGATAGATAGATAGATAGATAGATAGATAGATGAATCGACAATTAACTCAATGTTTAGACTAATATAAAATGGTGCATTATTTCCATTTTCCAATCAGTTCAGTTTGATATCGTTCACACAGAAGGGACATTATTTATGTAAGCCTATTTGTCTAGAAAAGTAGTTGTGAGATTTTTCTACTTTGTTTATGTATGTGCTTTGCACAAAAAATATTTGTGTGTATGGTTTGGAGACTGAAAAAAGATTTACTAATACTGTTTGTATAACTATCCATAAAACTTCTCGTAAGTAATGTACATAGACACATTTATATACGCATATTAAGTGTATGCATGCAATGTGACATTTATAGCTGTGAATAAGCAATATCTGTCACTGAATATTGAATCAATAATAGTTGCCAATGCCTTGCCTACTTTACACCAGTTACCTGTCCATTACAACTGAACCGTTATGCCTTGTGCTTTAAGATAAACTATATGCTTCAATGAAAAAAAAGAGATATCTGTTTAAACGAACTAGACCAAATAATATCTATTCCTGTTTATATGCGTTGATGTGTGCAAATGCATGGCACAAAAAATTATTGTGTAAAATATTAATGATGAACAATTCCGTATCTTCAAATACCATTTCACGGATTGATTTTAGCTGGATAATCATTGAAAGTCAGGAAGCACTAGATAGCTCATCCACGAGTGAACCAAGGTTCGAACCTGGGACATGCAGGTCTTTCAGTGAACGCTTAGTATTTGGGTACTAACTTACCAGTTTAGAGTTAGGGCACTTACTGAATAACCTGCAAACCTAGGTTCGACCCTAGAGTTAATGTGAATTCATACAACTAGAAATTCTTATACTATAATGAATCAGCTGAAGAATGCTTCCTAGTTTTCAGCGGTTGTTCAACCAATGTGAATTCAAGAAGTAGAGTATAATAACTTTTTTAACTGATTGATTACTGACTAACATACGAGACTACAAAAAATTCTTTTATATTGAACCATACTTATGTTATTAAAAATATTAAGTAACATATTCATTATCATCATCATCACGTATGACAATATTACAGTAGAATGAAAGTAGAATAGACCCATTAGCTTGGTGGATGAAATAACATTCTAGGAGAAACGTGCTACGTTCAAGTTTCAACCTGAACATTAACACACATGGATGGAAGTATATCCATCTACCAGACTCTTACTAATATGCTTTATGTTAACTCACTCTAAAGCGTTGAAAATGTTTTGGAAATAATTTTCCTCATCGTAAATTTTCATTAAAAAGACAGGCACAAATAGATTATGTTAATGGATTAGATATACTCAGTAACAATGAAAGATTTATTTCAACAGCGTATGACTTTCAAAAATCTAAACATGACAAATAATTGTTCTAATTTTGAGTACTATACGTTTAGCCCCTAAATGCCCTGGTACAGCCGAGAGTGGTGAGAATTCGCTCTCCCTCGCAAAATGCTCTCAAATGGCCTCTGCCAGGGAAGTCCTGCTCACTGCCTTCTCGTGGCGGGGGTGTTGTTTACGGAATTGGGAAGACGAAAAGCGAATATCCGGCGCTTTAACCGGGCCGGTGGACATGGAGAGTCCACCCAGGGGAGTTGGGAAACCCTGATTCCAAACCAATGGTGCAGACGGGCTCTAATACCGTGGAGGAACAAATGTCGAATGAACCAATCGTTGGTCTCCGGCTACCATGTGACTGTATCTCCTTACGATGGATCAGACTTTTAGGTCGAAGGCTCCCGGTGTGGCCTTTTAAGAAAACTACCTGCTTCGGTTTGGAAACCTGGGCAGTATCACAGCTCTCACACAAATCAAATGAGATTTGTGTGGGGCATATGTATTTGGTGCCTCCTTGTAACAATATCTATGACTAATGCCTAAGAATTCGATAGTAAACCATTAGTAGCTGAATAACACTAGCTAAATTAACTGACATATACATATATCTTCAGCAGTCGTCGGCATCAACTATTTATCAGTTGTTATCTATGCATTATGATAATTCTCTTTGTTTGAAAAAGAAAAGAGAATAGAAAGAAGATAGATGGGATTGATCTAAGTCATTAGTTGACATTAAGCTTTCAGCATTAATAAAATTCAATGAATATTATCAATGTTTGATCTAACATAAAAGCTCCACTGTTAGACAATAATTATTGTATTAGGTGTTGATTAAAACATTAAGCCTGGATGTAATTGCTTTCTAATGTTGATGTTTGAAATCAGTCTCTTTTTATTTATAACATTATCTTATTATTCACTGAGTTTATGAGCTCATACAAGACTCATGAAGTTTATATGTTGATGCTTCATTACAAACATCTGACAAGTTCCAAATAGAACAGGATGCATATGCTGGATTCCATTGTTAGCCTATATTTCAATTTGTTTTTAACTCGTTATTAAACAGAAAAATAGAAACAATATTGTTCCAAGGATACAGATATGTTAATAAAGACTGGCCATTTGTTGTCTTAAACATTAACAATAAGAAAGTATTAACATTTACAAATTGTTTTAATAGTTGAATTCATAAGTCGATCAAAGCTAGACCACCATGGATATACACTACTGAGGAGTTTCATACTAGAACGAAACGTCCCTTCACTACTTCCAGGTTTTCCATGGTGGTCTAGCTCTAATCAATTCATGATCTCAACCACAAACCCTCATTCTGATAATTTACAAGTAAATCAATAAATGAATATTACTAGATATGTAGTTACAAAAAACATCTAGTTGTTAAACACTAAAATATGAACACACGGTCTATTGATGAATAGTTATACAAAAAAGACGTCAGTTTCGTCCTAAGTTTTCAGACTTCATCAGTACAAACAAAATCTACTACACTTTCATATTGTCCAGCGTTTTCAGTTTCCAACCTCAACTTATCAATTATGTAGGTATCAATGCAAAGGTTGAATTTGATAGTTTCGAATAAATGAGGAATTGGAGTAGAAAGTTTACAATAAATATATTTTGATGCACAAATTAATATAGTGACAGGCCATACAAATTCATCATGACCGAAAATAACTCGACATTCATAATATTTAAACTTATTATGATCTCGATTGTAATAAAAATATTCTGCATTTTTTTTTCTATACTACTTAAACTTGTGTTAATTTTTCTTCGGTTATTGAATAACTCTGAAGAAATGTCTTACTTTAAGTCACGAAACGTCAGAAACGTTCATTGGAATATAAAATTGGAACATATTTATCATTATCAATGGTAGTTAATAATTTTAGCAATAAAAATTACAATTATTATTATTATTAAATAAACTGACTAGTTATTCCCTTTCAACTCTAACTTTCATTCACTACGTGAGGAAAAGGCATTAAATAGGGGAAAAATAGTAGAGAAGGCAAGTAGATAAATAACTTTCACGCAATACAAGTGTGTGCGTGTGTGTGTAAGTATGTGTGTATGTGTGCATATGATATACACAATTTGATTGAAAATCAATTAATTAGTCAATCAATCAATGAATGGCGAAATATTTAAAGTAATGATCATTAACATTCATTTCTATATAAAAAAAAGAAACAAGCGACATACCATAATATATGACATAACACAGTTCAATAGAGTTAACAAACTGATACCATATTATGATTGAATGACTCCTAGACTTCTTTTAACTAACTTATAGCCTTTTAGAATAAGCAGTAATTGTACAATATAATTATCATTAAAATAAATTCACTTGGTGTCGTTTACTTGTATCTTCCTATTGCTATTTAAGACTGTAATTGATCAGTCTCTTGTTGGCACATGTGATCTCACACGGCCACGCGTACATAGCCTCTGCCAGGGAAGTCCTAATCACTGCCTTCTCGTGGCACCAGTGTTGTTTACGAAAATGGGAGGACAAAAAGCGAATGTCCGACGCTTTAACCGTATCCCAAACCAATGATGCACATGAGCTTAAGTACCCCGAAGGAACAAATGTCGTATGAACCAATCGTTGGTCACCGGCTGCCATGGGACTGCATCTTCTTACGATGCTTTGTGGGTCAGACCTTCAGGTCGAAGGCTCGGGGTGTGACCCTCTAGGAAAACCACCTGCTTCGGTCTGGGCAGCCGGACAGTATTACAGCCCATACACAAACAGAATGAAGTGACGATTAACCCATTATTCAAAGTGCTAATTTGTACCAATGTTTATTACCTATTGGATGATAAAATATATATACTCATGGAATAATTTAAATTTTATACAATAAGTTACATTAATTTACAGTCATATCCATCCAATTGTAGATTCTATTGAAATTTCAATAAAATTAATATTCACTGTCAATGTAGTGAATGAGAACACAGGCGATGACAATTAAATGTATTTCAATACATTATAGAATCTGTTAATCATTTGCAAAATATCCATCAATTATTTCAAACTTTGATGTTCTATCGTTTCTATACCAATCGCTCTTTGTTCTCATTCTCTTCTGTTGTATTTTCTTAACCTTCTGCCATCAAGCATTCCACTTTTGATTAGTGATACATACTACTTATATCTGTCGACGCTCTGTGACTACTGAGATTCACTTGTCTACTGATAATTACTGTTATGGTATATTTATATTTATGACAAACTCTATTCTTCATTTGAGACTTGAACCTGTATTGCAATTTTCTGAAAACCGAGCCCTGATAGATCAAACAAGCCAAAATTTACCACAATACTCTCACCGCACAAAATGTCAAAGAAACGCATCTATTCTCACCATGCACCTTGTAAGTTAGTTAAAAATAGTAACCTAAAATGTTTCTAACTTTAGAACCCAAAAAAAACTGTTTAGTCATAAAAGCAAAACTATCAACATGAATAGTATCTACTCAAAACGTTATGCATTCCGATTCGGAATTGAAAATATTAGCCATTTGAAAGTTTAACAGTCAAGGATTCACTAATTCGTTCCCATTATCCTTCAAATAAGAGTATTTATAAAAATAAACTTTGAAACAGAAGTTTAAGTTCTAGAATGTATTCCACACAGTCACATGAGCAATAGAAACTCACTTTCACTAATTAACATTAACTCAAAAGGTTTAATCATATCCTGAAATGTGTGCAGAACTACAGGAATTAGAGCATACTTTTTACTTGAATAAGTTTGGCTGGTAGCTAATACTGAAACCAAGGATAGGCATTACTTCAGATTCTAGATTCGTTAACTGAATGTACTACCATCTCCATGTTAATGTTCACACTGTAACCCAAACCCTTAAACTTTCGATTCAGATCATTAACTTTTTATCCAATTAAAATAAATATTGATCTGCGTTACACAGATTGGTAATCATCCCCACTTAGTAGCTCAAAGAATAACACACTTGACATTTAAAGTGAAATATAATGGGTTCGAGAATTGATATAAACATGAATATATGGATGTTTGTACAGACAATTAATGGTTGCCGAAATTGAACAAAATAGACATCTTGAATTCCACTGCTAGTTGTTATCTAACTTTGTTTAAAACCGATAACTTGTTCATATTATCGAACTAAACCGCTTTGGATGTTTATGTTTCAAAAAAAAACATACTGATTAATTACAGTCCTTACTGCCAACAACATGAAGATTTAAACTCAAACAAAATAAACAAATTGATTTTTGACTTAACGTGGCAATACTGATTCAAGGTGAATAATGTTAGGAATCGATACAAATTTATTGATTTATTAACCAAAAACTATATTTTCGAATTATATGAATCGAATACCTGTAATAAGAATCGATCATTTAAACATTTAATCGGTTAGTCACTAACGGACATATGTATTGACAATTTTTTTTATTAGGGTGAAGTATTCGTTTAAAATCGATCTAATTTCTATTGGAAAAATGTCGCTCGATCTTAAACGAAGTAAGACATTTCTAACTATCTTATTATATTACCACGTTAGTATTAGTAATGATTTAAATAATTCCCTGTTTGTTATGAAAATAAAAAAATAAACAGACAAATAACTAATTTCAATGGTTAAGATCATGAGTTAGTTAAAGCTAGATCATCATGGAAAACCTGGAAGCACTGGACGACCGTTTCGTCCTATTGTGGGACTTCTCAGCAGTGCGCATCCACGACCGCGCCCTCTGCAAGATCCGAACCTAAGACCTACTGGTTCCGCACGCGAGCACTTAACCACTAGTCACACAATAGGACGAAACGGTCGTCCAGTGCTTCAAGGTTTTCCATGGTGGTCTAGCTTCAAGTGACTCATAATCTTAACCATTGAAATTACTATAATATCCACAAAACCTATCTGATATTAAATAACTAATTATTGAGTTTTTCAGGACACCTTAATAAAAACATATTAGTTTTTCTGATACGATTATTTTACTTTCCATTGAATGACAAATAAACAGTACAATAGTTGATCTCATTAGTTTTATATAGAAACTATTTGAACATAACATAGGAATGAATCAGTATATCAATACATCAAAACACATGCCAATAATGTTCTCTTGGATGATAATAATAATAATATAAGCTTTACAATTTAATCTATTCAGCCTACAAAAGGTTAAGAATTTCTCATTAATTGGCCTCATTTATTTAGCATTGAACAAAAGAAAACTAATTGCACTGAGATGTTTCTTTGCTTACCTAAGTGTTCATAATTCAAATGAAATCATGCTAATTTGATTAGTGTTACAAATCAAGTAACAAAATATTGGTCAAATAATATAAGAATGAAGCAAATTAGTTTAATTATATATCTTTAATTAAAAAGATAGTCATTTCAGAATATATTCCAAAACCTACATAAAAATACTATTCTTACGATAACGTCATTTGTGTTCGTTAAGTTACAAGTACTTTTGCTTCATCTGCTATGAAGTAGATCGTAAGTTACGTACTTACTTACTTACTTACGCCTGTTACTCCTAATGGAGCATAGGCCGTAGACCAGCATTTTCGAACCCACTCTGTCCTGGGTCTTCTTTTCTAGTTCCATCCAATTCTTGTTCATTTTTCTCATGTCTATTTCCATTTCCCGGCGTAATGTGTTCTTTGGTCTTCCTCTTTTCCTTTGGCAGAAACAAAATGTAGTCAATATGTCTCCTTCTTATTGTCATCTAAGTTATTCCGTACTCATAGAACCGCTAATCAATATAGAAATGGCACTAGCCAAAATCAGTAATAATGTAATTCAAAAATATACTAAACCTCAATGTAGACGTGCACTGACGATGCACTATGTTTCAGTACATGAAATGGCATACATGAGAATTGTTGAATTTTCAGTTTATTGAAAAAGTCAGTGTTCGTATGTCAAATTTTAAAAAGGTTGGATAAAACCAGCGAAGTATGCATGATAAATATTATCCAAAGATACTCTACTAGTAGAAAAAAAAGGATACATCACGAAGAAACTTTCACTGGACAGTTGTTGAAAACTAGGAAGCTCTTTTATTCTAGAGTGAGACTCGTTAACATGCATAATTGATAACAAGCTGGAAGTATGAACGATCCCTTTCTAATTCATTGATCTAAAAGTCATAAACATGTAATGAGACTTGAAGCTATCGAATTCCATCTTGATAAGAGTATGAGTATGTACTACTAAGAAATCTCATTGTAGGATTAAAAAAAGCTGATCACAGCTTCTTTGTTTTAATTAGTTCATTAATTAAGGTCACACAGTGATGTAAGCCCATATTAATTTTTTACTAACAAAACGGTCTTGTAATTTCGTGGATTGGTTGAAATTACACATTAACACCGTTAGATGTTGGTTCAGTGGTTTAAAGGTTAGGCGTTCACTCTTGAGACCGAAGGCACTGGGTTCGAGTCCAATGTACAGGATCGTGGATAGACATTACATAGCAGTCACAATTAATTGATCGCCATCCAGTGATCAATCAATTGTCATTACATATCAGTCCTTCAGGATGTCAGTCGCGGCTCGGATAGCTCAGTGGTAACGTATGTGACTGTGAAGCTGGATGACACGAGATCGAATCCGTCAAGGAGCACCAGTTCCCTCAAGGTTACAGGTACACCTTGCTGACGAGTGCCAAGTAGCACGAAACACGGGTTCAGGGTTTCTTGTCGACTACCTCCAACCACCATCTAATCACTTAGAAGTATTGTACTGGAACGAAACCGCTGTCCATTGCTTTCAAATTTTCAATATTAGTCTAGTTTAAATTGACTCATGAATTCAATTAATAAAACACTCCATGTAAAACTGTTTCCCAGTAGAAGAGAATAAATCTGATAACTAATATTATAACTATATTAACATTTTTTTTATACAAAAAAAGAGACATTCATTTGAAATCCTAAATCTATTACTGATACTATTATTAGTATTATTATTATTATCGCTGATCAATACATTGATAATTAAGCGGATGTACATTATTTGTTTAAAATAGAATTGTAGACTTCAATTTGCTTATTTACCGGTCGATTTAAACTAGAAATATACTTATTTTTTGGTAGAAAAAAAAAAGAAAAGAACAAAGATCAAATGTATTTATGTTTATGTGTGGGTGTGAATGACAATGAAAAAGTATAATTTCCTCATGGAAACTGACTCAGCCATAGAGAAAAAAGAAGAACATATTATCAATTATAATGAAAGGATTAAGTTGGTCATTACTTTAATTTAAGGCTTTAGAATACAATAATTCATTTTAACTTACTAATACACTTAAATAATAATAAAATACAGTAGTAGAAGTATGATTTTAGTGTATCTTCATTGTTATTAGTTTGGAAAAAATACTATATAGATTAGATGACTACAAAATTGAACTTTTATGTATAGTGAAAGTATAATAATTTCAGTATGGAGGTTGTGGAGATTGTTAAGTTTTTTGGTTGAGATCATGAATCAATTGATGTTAGACCACCGTTGGAAACCTGCAAGAACTGGACGGCCGTTTCGTCCTAGTATGGGACTCCTCAGCAGGGACTCGAACCCAGGACCTACTGGCTTCGCGCCTGAGCACTTAACCATTAGACCACTGAGCCGGCATCCAATGGTGTTAGTGTCTAACATCAACCAATCCACGAAATTGCGCGACCAACTTCCATTGTACTGAGGTAGATAACTGTCTCTACCCGACACGGATTAGCTCCACTGGCCACGACTTCTCACTAGAACTCCGAGAATTCCCTCACGAAGCTAGTCACTAGTGAGCACATGTTAATTATCAGTATGGGAGTTGTGGAGATTGTTAAGTTTTTGGTTGAGCCAGTAGGTCCTGGGTTCGAATCCCACGTGATGCGGGATCGTGGATGCGCACTGCTGAGGAGTCCCATACTAGGACGAAACGGCCGTCCAGTGCTTCCAGGTTTCCAACGGTGGTCTAACATCAATTGATTCATGATCTCAACCAAAGAACATAATAATTTCAGTTGAACATTATGATATATTGCCAAATTGATGAAGTCACCATAAGAATTCTATGGAAGCTAAGTCTTTTTAATATGATATATTTGTGGGGAACAAGGAATAGATAAACTTTAAACAAAACTATTTTAGTGTCAGAAAAGGTTTTGTGGATATTATAGTAATTTCATTAGTTCAGTTCATGGATCAATTAAAGCTAGATCATTATGGAAAACCTAGTAGCACTAGACAGCCGTTTCGTCCTAATAGTGGACTCCTCAACAGTGCGAATTTGTGCTCTACATATTTGTTAGATAATCATTTTATTATATGTTAATGTAGAGCTGTGATTTTAAAAAAATTGCATATTCAATATTCAACTTCTAACCTGCATAATCAACGAAAATTCTCTACATTATATGAAAAGAGTTAGATCACATTATACTATAATGATCTTCTATCTTGTTCTAATGTCAACTAAGAATTACAACAGCATTCACTGGTTTTTATCTTAAACAAATGAATACATTTACTAAACAGCACCAGCTTAAATCGTTAAACATACTATCAGTCACATTCTAGGCTGAAATTAATGGGGTTTTTTTGACAAGATAGACCTACCAAACTAAGAAAATCATACATAGTGACGAATGTTTTCTATCATTGTTCAGAATCAATTATGAAACTAAGAAAATACAGTAAAATCACCAAATTAAAATAATAATATTGTGGTGTGTGCTACTGATTTCAACAGATATATAAGTAGTGTGTAACGCCAATCGGAAGTGAAATGCCTGGAGGTAGTAGAGGTTTAAGAAAATCAAGGAAAAAAGAACGAGAACAAAGAATGATTGATGAGGAAACAAAAGTTTGAGACGATTGATTGAAATTTCGCAAATGAAGTATTCACTATATGGTTCTCAGATTTTACTAAGATGTTCTGTAATTTTGTGTTCGAAATACATTCCACTGTCCCCACTTGTGTTCTCGTTCACTACAGTATTACTTGTTAGTTGGATGAAGCAAATTAAGAATATTATTAAAACACTAAGGAAATGAACAATCTTCAAAACCAATGTGAATATATTGGAAGGTAAAATAATGTTACTCAGAAAAAAGAAAACGTTACAACCACATTGAATGTTGTAGATTACTGAATAAGTACAGAGAAAGAAATTGCATATAATTCAGTACAGATGAGTACAGTTGAATAAATTTACTAATATGTGGGTTTTTAGGGATTGGTGAATTTTTTTATAGTTTACAAGTTGACCTCATATAGATAATCACTAGAAACTAGGATGTCCTGGAATGTTATTTTATCATGAACAACGCCCAACCACTTGAGTGCTACGAGTACCATCTACAATGAGATCTTGGATACACGCTACTGAGGAATCTCATATTTGGACGAAACAGACGCAAATTGTTCTTTTGGTTTTTTTTGCTTAATTAACTAAGATCAGTCCATGATGTAAACTATAAATATATGATTTGTGTAACGTAAAATATACACGATTTCAGGAATACTCTATATTTTGAAGAATGAATAAACATCCCAAGAAATTTTTCATCGCTTATTGTTTAATCCATGAAAAATTTACAACAATGGGATCCCATTTATATCAGTAAAAATGATGTCTAAGTTGACATAGGAATTTATTTCGATCAAAAATCTTTTGAAGCTATAATGTGATCACTTTTGAATTCAAACTCAGTGTCTAGAAGATCTGAAAGACTTGACTTTAAACCTTGACATAGTCGTCAGTGCCTACTTCTTAAAAGGTTGAAAGCTACTCAGCAGTAACAGGTTGCCAATTATTTCTCAGTTATACAATGCTCCTTGAGAAAATTCCACTCCAATTGTAAATCATACAGATAAGATTGCACTAAAACGCTAACAGCTTCTAAATAAGGGGTGTTATTTAAGTCATGTAAATTTCAAAATACATTAAAACACAAAATCACCCCTCATATAGTTACCATTGACTGCATATATCAATTTAATTGTGTTTATTCATGTCTACAGCATTAAAAGATTGAAACGTAAAATCATACAAATTTCATATATACGAAGGTTACACAATATCAGTTCGTAGATTATCCATATAAAGTAAACATTTAATACGGCTGTTCACATCTTCTTATACTAGATGATACATAGCGCGAAAACTGAAAACCCGCTTAATCTATTTTCTTGCCCCCAAGGAAAAGAACCAATTAAAATTCATCTGGAACTATTTCAATTATTTTCGAATTAGACCACTTCTAAGTTATAAAGCTTCAAATCATAGATTGTCAGTCTATTAAAACAATCAGTGAAAACGTTTTCAACACTAAGCAAAACCCAGCAATACATAAATAAGTAACAAGTTAATTAGTTGAAGAAATGGCTTTCATCTTTGTGCTAAGAAAAGCACCATATGACAACTAGGGATCTTTTTTCTGTATCCATGTTGTACAAAAGATAATATTTAGCATTGTCAATACGTAAATACATATTATTATTATTATTATTATTATTATTATTATTATAGAAAAGAACTCACTTTTAACTGTATCCTTATTATGAATAAACATTATTATTGAATAGATTGTTAAATATTAAAAAGATCCGATATAACACAATGGAACGGAATAAAAAAAAATCACCCCATACAATGAGTATGTGTGTGTGTGAGTGTGTGTGTGTGTGTGTGATTGTGTGAGCGCACGAGAATATATATATAAATACTATGTACAGATAATGTTGAATATTCCAGGAAAACGATATTTATAAATCTCTATATGTAATAGACTGAAGGAAAATGAATTAATCCCAGCTACACAGTTTATAAATTCAAATATGAATTAGAATTTTTTTAAAATCTATTTACAAACAAACAATGAAACAAAAATCATTAAAAAGACAAGAATTCAATCCAAATATTTCGCTATATTTTTTTTCCTTCTTCTTCTTCTTCTTCTTCAGACTTGATAAATGGGAACTATTGTACAATTGGGCATTGTCCTTATTATAATTATGTATTGGCACACTTATGTATATATATGTATGTATTCGTCTTCAACTATCAATATCTTTGTATGTGCGCTTGCATTTACAAACGTATACAAACAGTATAGTGTACAATGAGATTCCTTGTAACTAACACTATGTTTCTTATAATAATAATAATGATTATTATTATTATTATTATTGCTATCAGTAATATTAGTTCATCTCCTTGTTATATAATATAGATTACATGAATAAATCACCTCTTGTCTATTGTTTTTTTATCCAATTGGGAAACTATTACATTTTTAACAATGAAATTATTGGTTTTATTGGTTAGTTGAACTAGCCAATTATAAGTAGTGTTTAATGGTCAATTCATTATTCATAGTTTAAGTTTCTTCATTTGAAAAAAAAAAAGATTTAATCTTAGATTCAGAAATAATGGACAAACGTTTCGTCCCAATATGTGATTCATCAGTAATACACATTCATGTTCTCATAGAAGATCTATATCCAGAATCTATGGTCTTGTTGGCAAATACTTAAGCTCTAATTTCATATCAGTAATTATAATTATGTGAATATTTCTTAAGTTTTAAATGTTTTAAATAAAATACTTGATACTTATGTTCAACTATCCATTGCTCTCATAAATAATTAGTATACCACAAATACGAAGGTGAACTGTGTCCCACTCGACGAATTTAAAGTGAATCATTTAATTTAAATAGTTGACCATGGAAAGCGTAGAAGCACTGGGTGGCCGTTTTGTCCTATCCCACCTCGCACTATTCGATTCTAGGACCTATCAGTCTAGCACGCGAGCGTTTAACCACTAGACCACTCAGCCGGCATCCAGCGGTGTTAATGTCTAAATTCAACTAATCCAAGAAGGTTAGCGACACGTCTACCATTATCATCAGTGAGTTATTATATCAAAACAGACCTGGTTGAACTCCTTTAGTCACTGTTTCTCACTAGAACTTCTGTCACTAGTGAGCAAATCATTTAACGTTTTGATGCATGTCAGTGAACCAAAATATTCATACCATAATTATGATCACGGCCTAATAATTAATTTAGATGATAATAGAATCAAATATTTACTGACTGTTGAATTTTCTGCTGCAGGTCGCCTGCCCCAACTCCTCTTAATGTGTCCAAATGAATACAGACTGCATTGTTTTAATACAACTAACTTTTATGACTTCGATTTCAACTGAACCTACCAAATTGTCCTTCAAGTGATCATTCTATTTATTCATTAGTGTCTAACTGAAATATATGGTTGATTGTTATCTTGATTAATTTATCTTTGCATAATATTTAATTTCGTTTTTTCAGTAAAATGTATGTTATTACATTATTCTAAGAAACAGTTCCTTCTATTCAGTATAATATTAATATTAACTACAAATTGGAGATTGAATAGTTCCAGAAGATTAAGAACATTATCAACAGCAAACGCCAGAAACATACTGATTCATCAAAGATGAGCATGTTCCAACCAAGAGAATTTTCCGGACTATATCATTCACTTAATTCATATATACTGCTTGTTTAAAACGGTAACTGTTTAGCCTTTTTTTGACATATGTGCATCCTGTTAGAATTGCCTCAACACTGTTATTAAGTCATAGATGGCTAGCAAGGGTACCTAAAGCACGAGTGTCTTCCTAATTGGGACTCGTCAGTTGGATGCCCAGCATTCCAGAGTTGATTTTCACTTGATTTATTGATAATATCTAAGCAATACTCATACGATGCACATAAACCCACAGATACTGATCATTCACAATCAATAACGTGAACGGAATAACACAAGCAATCAATATATATGAATTAAAAATCACCCGATTGGACAAACCATTGGCTAAATGAATAAAATGATGACGTTCGTAGTGTAGGTTGTTAAGTTCTCGCCTTAAATGAACATCAACTCATGGATGCAGCTATATCCAACTTACGAGTCCCAAAGAGAACAAAACGCATATCCTGGATTCCACTATTACCCATCATCTATCTCAAGTTGTAAAAACGTATTTAGAGGTCATTTTTTACATGTATTAGTCTATAGTAAAATATAAGAGTGTTACAACTATGTCAAAGATAGTCAAACTTATTCAATGTTGAAATATAAACGTTCATGGAAATGAAGTACTGTTGCATCTTTTAATCAAATAATCAAAGATTATCAAATGATTTCAAGTACTGAATATCATCAATTAATAAATCATAGGGCGCTATTTCAGAATAATTTAAGTTATTAAAAGTTTTCTTTAGCATGGTAATCAAGAATTCTCAAAAAAACTCGATTCATGTAATGGTTTCAAAAGTATTAAGAAATAATAGTTTCCACAATAAATGCATGAGACAACTACCCACTTTACAAAGAAGAAGAAGAAGGTAAAGAATGAAATAATATTCAGTACTTCCTTATAAGCAAAGATGGATGGTGGCTAGCAGTGAACTCTATGACGCAAGTTTCGCCATATTTGGGTTCGAGTGCCAGAGTGAACATAAACTCTGGAATGCAGGCACATCCATCTGACAAATCCCATATAAGACAAACGCGCGTCCTGGATTCCACTGCTAGCCACCAGCCATCTTTGCTTATAACACTTGTGATTTAAATCAATATCAAGGCATCAGTTAGTACTTTTTATTCATAAGATTAGGTGTGCTAATACAATGACAGAATAATAGATTGAATATGGCTGTTCTGTACAAAGATGTCGGATTTTAAATAATGAATTGGTGTATGTTCAGGTGTAAACCAATTCCTTACTTTTATGTCTCGATAAGCATAATGAATGGTAACTTTTTGGATCCATTTATGGACCAATACTATGAGTACATTTTCATCGTATAATTGTCAAATGGTAAACTGTTCATATTCATGTTCCTCTTATTATAAGCTTTATTTTGACCTATGAACCATTATTATACGTTTTACTATTCTTGAGTTATACCCAGTATATTAATTACTACCTCCTACATTCACAACCACATTTGGCTAACTCTTGTACAAATGTTGTTTCCTATTTTATTAGTACGTTGTGATCAGTTTGATTAGTATATAAACACAGTATTCTTGAAATATAATGACTCATATTGCAGAGGCTGAGACTTGTGTTCTGAACTTAACTGACTGGGCTAAGCGGGAAGCAGAATCAATAACGACTCTAGACTGCTCGCACAGGTCATTGGTCCGATCGATTATTCACTGTACTTTAACTGGCAGTATCATTACGTATACATTCACAGAGTATTCAGGCCACAAATTATAACACTTACCTTTACCATTTTCGAACTAATTCTTTCTACCTTATAACTGTTGTTGTTGAATGATAATTCTCCATATTTGTATCTGTCCAAAGTTTACCATATGTTTAAGGGTTTTCATTCCTTTTTTTAAATAACCTTATAGAGTAGTGTTTGTCTATTCGTTTAACAAGTGCACGCTTTATACAAATAATATAATCTTATTATTATCAATAATGAATGAACGAATAGCAACAAATACTTGGGTGGTATAATGAATAGACATTTATAAATATGTAAGAAAATTTTGCATAGTTATATAATAGCTACTTAGAGATAGATATATTTCCCTATTATGACACTTTTGATTAATAGAATTAAAAAGACGATTGTCTGTTTAACATATATGAATCGATCTATACATGAATAGTTTCTTTATATTTTTGTGGGTAGGTGGGTAGGTAGGTAGGTAGGTAGGTGGGAAAGAATATGAAAATTACAATTAGCTTACCTTATTTTTGTCGGTATAAAATAATCATCATTCAGTCGGATCAATAAATTGAATAGTTTTGCAAGAAATCTAGGTTAATACAAATAGGCGCGTAAATGAATTTAGTTTTTTGTTTTTTTTGTTTCTGTTTGCTTTAAAAAAACAAAATGTGACTTAGAAACTTGTTAAGTTTTAAATTAATTTGATTTAATGATAATTCATATTCCCTCTTTCCTCCTCCCCCCCTATGTTTTTTTAAAAAAAGGTAGTAACTAATGCAAGAGAGAGAAATGATTTTGTTAAAAGTGATTTAAATTGTCTCATTCGCCGGTGTAATAATAGGACAATTATTCAACATAGAGAATTATTATCGATATCGTAAACCAATCCAAGTAAGCCGAATACTATTAAACATGAAAGCATAAGACTGTTAGTTTATTTCTATTATGGGACTTCTTAGTAGTAAACAACTATGACCTAACTGGGGATCAAACCATTGACTTCTGGGCTTGTTCTAAAAATACTTAACCTCCAAATCAAAGAATATCGAATTACAAATAATTCGTATTACTAAAAGATCATTCTCTGTTGACTTCGATTGATAATTGTATCACACTTGTAACATCTAAACTCCACTGATCACAGATTCTGACTAGAATTCCCGAATTAGTTTTGGAAATTAATCATAGATTGGTTGCAATTAGACATATACATCATTAGTTCCTGATTCAGTGGTGTAGAGGTTTATTATCAAGCTGGACGTCCTGAGTTCGAGCTCTTCTGGGGTTATGAACGCTTATTGATATGGAATCCTATACTAGAACGGAACAGTTGCCCAATGCTTCCTGGCCTTCGGTGATTGGTTAACTTAGGTTTGTTCGTAATATTAATAATAATCTATGATCTTCACATTCCACTTTCCTAACAAAAACAATTATCTGCTTTAGTCTCAAACAAACTACTGAATATAAAAAACAGTATTGAAAAGTTTCAAATTTGTGTGTAGTAGTTTATGGTAATTCCCAACCAGGAATGGATTCAGATATTTCTTTAAAACAAATTCGATCGTTAAAACATCAGTTAACCGGATGAGCGAGAAACAACACCAACAATAACTTTCGCCACAATAGAGGTCCGAAAGAATTTAGCGAATCATGAAAAAACTTTATACTCAAGATGACACAACTAGTAACGAAGCAACTATGAACATATGACGATTACTCGTGACCTTGGGGAATATGAGAAAGTAAGTAAATGAAAGACAAAAACAATCAGTCAAATGAAAACAGACCTTGATAAAGAAAAATGAATTTAAAAAATACAATAACAGTTATTCATGCATGTAAGAACTATCATTTTAAAGCGTATAAAAGATAACGTCTATCCAAAAAAGATTTATCTTAGTCCAGGTCATGTCTTATTTTATACGACCTACCAAGCAGAACGCATTCATGTTTCAACCATAAAGCGAACACAGAACCTTCTAGTTTCATTTTAAGCGCTCAACTATTAAAAACATTAGGTTAATCAGTTTGCAATATAGTGCGTCGATTACCCAATTCAATTGGTTATATCTATTTTATTCCCAATATGTTTGAACTTCACGATTCACGACGAAACAGTTCACCCATCCTCCTTGGTTTTTAATAGTGAAACAACTGAGATTAATCGCTGACATTTTCTCCAATGACTATTATAAAAATATTAAGTGTATATATTTGTCACACCATACATTGACGTATATACCATCATACTCTCTCTCCTAACAATGTATGTTATGAGTAGTAACAGTTATTCCTGCTTTATAGCTGTGACACATGGCCGGTAAGAGTAGAGGATAATCGTAAGTTAATAGTATTTGATCATAGGTGTCTTCGAGGCATTAATCGTATATACTGAGACCACCGAGTAAGTAATGTGGTTATTAAGAAACGATTACTAAGTAAGGATAGTAAATCAGTTGATGAAGTAGTGAAACTTCATCAGTTGAGATGACTACGACACGTGTTACGTATGCCCAACCACCGACTGTCACGACGTGCAATGTTTTATGGTGTAGGAGTAGGGTGGAGGAAATCTAGGGGTGGCCAGACCAAAACATGGCACAAATCCATGAAGTCACGGAAAAGTGCACTGAACCATGTTGGAAGGTGTAGACTATCTGGTTGGGATCCGCAGGACGATAGCAACCGATGGTTTGAGACCTTGAATGACATGGCTCAAAAATCGTTTGGAATGGCACAGGTTCATCCACCCTCTGTGTTCTTCCGAATTCTAATTTTCTGAATTCTTCATGTCGCTTTTTTCCTCTTTCCAAATTTATTTCACTGGATTATACTCCTTGAATAATATCTTCAAGCCCTAATCTTTCCGATTACTGCTTATACTTTTACTACTTGTACCACTACGGAATTTGAATCGACAATTGTATCTGTGTAATGATGTGATATGGTAACTCGAACTGATATACGAACGTACGAAGTTTTACGTTGTACATTGTATAACTGTTTCATAAGAATTGTCATTGAAATCTCAACAAATAGTTCCATAATTAGTTAAATATCGAATGAATGAAAAATATTTAAAGAAAAACGAGAAATTATATTTATAAAATGATCAAGGATCACAATTAAAATGACTATAACCTTTCACTTTCTATCGTCAATCTAATCTGAATAAAATATTGAAGTTGGTTTAATGTCAATCTCTGAGAATTTCACACACATATACCGTCATTTTTTATTGTTAGAAATTGTAGATCTAAATATCTGTATAGATCTGATTTGTCCAGGGCAGAGTTCGACGGAGAATGTTAGTGGGAGGCCTATGCTCCTCCACGAGAGGTAACAGCCGTAAGTAAGTAAGTAAGTAAATAAGTATCAATCTGATCATATTATCTTCGATACTAAGACTAACCCCAAATTTCTTTGTTTCTTTTTTCAAATGAAATTATTTCAAATCATGTAACTGTTATATCCGAGCGAAGATTAAATCACGAGTAACTTCTGAGATGTATTAATTGACTAATATTATCTATACGCTCTTATGGTATAATTATTCAATAATTAGATTATGTATATTTATATTCCTCTTATTATAGGCTTTATTTTGATCTATAATATATTATTGTACGATTTACTGTTCTTAAGCTATGTTCAGTTTATTGACTACTGCCTCGCATGTTCACAGATACTTTATGGGTTTATGGTGTACAAATGTTATTTCCTATTTTATGGTGCGTTGCGATCTGCTTGATTGATATATAAACCCAGTATGTCTGAAATAAATGATTCGATTCGATTCGCATATTAGAAGCTGGTATTTGATGTTCTGGACTCAAGTGGACGGGCTAGGCGGACATTGGATCAATAAGGACGCCAGACTCCTCATACCGATCGAACGTCATTGGTTTTGGCACAATGCTAATATTGTATAAGTCGTATTTTAATTGGCTGATAAATCACGTGATAAAAAGCCGGACATAAAGTCACAACAGTTACCCTGGAAATTGAATAAGTTTACCATCATTTTGAATGTATACACAGAAGTTAAGAGATTATAATAAAACTAATAAGAAGATTTGAACATTTGCACATCCGAGATAAATGATTATTCTATAGTATTCAAACAAAAGCTACAAATATCTTATCTGAATAGTCTAAACAACCTTTTTATAACAAAAAAAAGAGAGTACAAACATCGTTATATTGATGGTTTAAAGCTTCATCTATTTGGTAGAAGATTAAGTTGCAACAATATCTATTATTGTTTAACGAATGTTATCTCACAATGATTTAATATTTAAGAGGTAATATTTGTTCTTATATTTTAATCTATATATACACATATGGCTAAAGGTAGAATCCATGATGTATGATTCATTATACCAAGGACTCATTAGCTAGATATACCTGAATCCTAGTGTCAATTTCCATAATAACACTCAAACCTGGTAGTTTTCACTTCAAACACCATTAGGTTACTGATGAAGTTTTGGACCTAGATAGGCAATGATGAGTAAGAAAATATTAGTAGTGATCTGTAATTTGCTGTTTTTTTTATATTTGGGACTAGTCCTTGTTAAAAATACATCTCTAATTTTAATGCCTCAATGTATTAGGATGTCTCATCGTGAACATCAACACTGATCAGCTCTAAAAATATGAGTCATGAAATCTAATGCAATCTACATACTAAATATACTAAAATCGACTTATACTACTAATTTACTGGTGTGTAGACTGTTCTACAAACTCTAAAATCACTAACAAAAAGAGTCAGAAATGAGACAGATTGAAGTTATTCCAAGTGTATTGAACAAACAATATTATGATGTTAGAAAATAGTTTTTAAAGCCTGCTTGAACAAATGAACTATACTCGTTTCTCAAGTTTACATAGCAACTCTCTCGTCAGCATATTCTTATAAATGTAGTCACAATATGATGTAACTCAATAATCTTAGTTAAGTTTTAAATATTTCAAAGTGTTGAAAAAACACAGTTTAATTTGAGAACTACACTTTTGATATTGGCCATTCATGGTCATCAGATGAAAATTAATAGACGTTCAAAACTCACAAGAAACTAAATCATCTCTCCAATCGACAAATTGAACCAATCTCCTTTAAAATTCCTTCAATTAAATGAATAATGCGTGTATTTGACGAATGCAACCAATTGATCTTAAAATCAGATACATAGTTTTACTATTAAAGTTTAAACAATAAAAATTCAAAGTATACGAAGTGATATTTTCTATTCGTAAAGCGATATTTTAGTTTGCTTAGTAGCAATGTACTGGAACCGGAATAAATATCATCTTACTTATTTGAGTTAATGCAATCACAAGAAATGAATAAAAATGAACTGAACAAATTTTTAATTCATTACTTAATTAATTACGCCTGTTACTCCTGTTGAAAGAGCATAAACCGCTCCATTCAACCCTATCCTGGGCAATCCTTTACAGCTCCTTCCAGTTGTTAATCATCCTTTTCATATCTGAATCCATTTGCCGACGTAATGTATTCTTCGGCCTTCCCTTCAGGATTCCAAGTTAAGGCTTGTCTCATTATGTAGTTTAATGATTTGCGTAATGTATGTCCTACCTAATTCCATCGTCTTTTCCTAATTTCTTCGGCTGGAAGCTGGTTTGTTCTCTCTCAGAGAAGGCTGTTATTGTTGATATTCATCCAATGGATGTTGAGTATCTTGTGTAGACAAATATTTATAATTACTTGTACCTCCTTAATGGCGGTTGTTATAGTTCTTCAAGTTTCAGCTCCGTACAGTAGAACTGCCTTGACGTTGGTATTGAAGATTGTGACTTTGATATTGGTTGAAACTTGTTTTGAGTTCCATATATTCTTCAATTGTAGGAATATGACCCTTGCTTTGCCAATCCTCGCCTTTTAATTCATACTATCTTTAATTTTATTTACCAGTTTACATGTTCGTACCAAAACACTTACAAAGGAAGAGGTGATAGGTAGGTCGTTGTTTGCATCTTGAAGCATATCCTACAACAATTAAGATTAAAAGGCCAACAAAACTTTTACAGTGCTATTGTCCATCATCTGTTTGATAGCGGATACGTGGTTAATATTCAAATATAACTAAGACCTAAATAGCTTCGAATATATTATATTACTGTTATAACTTTTGACCTCCGATTAGAGAGCAGTGAACTATCGACCGGAACAATGATGCGTAAAACACGTGCGAGCAGCCTAGAGTCCTGATTGACCCAGCTTTTCGGCTAGCCCAACCAGTTAAGTCCAGAACAACAATCTTAGCCTCCGCAGTATGAATCATTATATTTCAAACATACTCTGTTTATATACCAATCAAACAGACCACAAGGTAGCATAAAATAGAAAATAACATTTGTACAAGATTTGGCCAAATGTGGCTGTGAGTGAGGGAGGCAGTGACTAGTAAACAGGGCATAATTCAAGAATGGTAGAACGTATAATAATGAATCATAGGTCAATATAAAGCTTATAATAAGAGGAACATGAATATGAATAGTTTAGTTATTTAACAATTATACGATAAAAATATACGTTTAGTACTGGTCCATCCATAGATTCCAAAAGTTACCATTCATTATTCTTGTCGGAACATAACACTTAATTAATGAGTATCTCTAATCGATTTCTATAGAAAACACTTTGATATCAAACAATTCACCGAGAAAAATGGTACTTTAAGATGAATCATTTGGAAAAAAAATGCATTTTGTTTAGAATCGATGTTTGTATGGAAAAAGAAGACAAGTTTAGGTAATTCGTCAGTGAATGAAATTCTTAGGTGATTTCGAACCATGACATCTTTTGAGATGGAAATGTAGATATTTAAATTTTAAAAACGTCATATCACACTTGAACACCGATATTGGTATCCACCGAGATGTGTATATATCCAATTTCAGTCATCATGATATATGAAATCTAAGGGTTCAGTGCAAAGATATATATCCCAATGTCTATCTGTAGTGAATGAACACTCGAGTGAGGAAAATCAACTTATTGCTTAATCGAGATCAAGAATTGACCAATGTGATACCACCATTGAAAACTTGGGACGACTGGATGGCCGTTTCGTCCCAATAGAGGACTCCCCAGCAATGCAAATCCATGATCCTGCAGGTGGGGCTCGAGTGCGAACGCTTAACCTCTAAACCACTGAGCCGGCATCCAACGGCATTCAAATCTAACTCCAATCAATCTGCGATATCGCGTGACGGTCTTCAGTCGTCTTCAGTGGACAGCTGCCTCACACCCGTCACGGATAAGCCTACTGATTATGACTTATCATTAGAACTCGGAGCTTTACCTAGTCACTAGTAAACAAAATACAGTGTACTTTAGAAAAATATAAAAACTATACATTGAATACTTCATTTGCACATCTTCCATCAATGTTCAATATCTAACTAAAGAGAATAGTCATCAAACGAGTTTATTCTAAAATGAAATTTATAGGGAACTAATTATATTTACGTACTAGACATGAAAGAAAGCCTAGAAAATAATACCGTAAATAGCCGTCTTCATAACTTAACTCTCGACGTTTCCTAATTAAAAATGAAAAGAAAATAAGTGTATAAATACAATAATCTCATATTAAATAGATATTCAATGTCTAATGTGAGATATATTGCACACTGAATAATTTTTTAAAAAAAATAAACCCTACTTCTCTACAGGGATCTAAAGTCAGAGAGTCAGTCACAACGTAGGACCAGTCACATATATGAATTGATTCAAGCTGCCATACCTCATTAGCACAACAAGATGAATATCGGATTCATAGAAGTAGTTAATCCAATGGTACTTACTACTTACTACTTTACTCACGCCTGTTACTCCCAATGGAGCATAGGCCGCCGACCAGCATTCTCCAACCCACTCTGTCCTGGGCCTCTTTTTCTAATTCCAATCCAATGGTGGTAATACATAAAAGAACGATTGCATATAAGAATATAGTACAGATAGAAAGAATTAGTACGTAGAAAGATATGAAGCGATTTTAATCTCTTAGTTTAAGGGAAGACAGGGAGTGTATACACCGACGCCATTGTGACCGATTCTGAGCCATGTTACCAAGAGTCTCCAACCATTGGTTACGAAAGTCACGCGGACCCCAACCAAGTAATCTGCATCTACCAACATGGCTCAGACTACAAGTTAGTGACTTCAAGCACTAATGCCACGTTTTGGTTTGGACGCCCCTAACTTTCTTCCAACCATCCCGAACACCGGTTAGCATTTCACGTCGTGGTAATCGTTGTTCGGGCAAACATAACACGTGGACCAACCATCTCAGTCGATTAGGATTTACAACTTCATCAACTAATTTGCCATCATTCTCTAATATCCTGCATCTAACCTCACTATTACTAACCCGGTAATCCAGCAATTGTGAGCAACATTTCTAGGACATCTGTGATCAAATACTAGTAGCTTACGAGTATCTTCTACTCTTAATAACCACATTTCGCAGCCGTAAAGTAGAACAGAACGAACTGTCGCACAGTATACTCGTCCCTTAATTGATAGATAGATATTTCGCCCTCGCCGTAGATGACATAAGTTGACAAAAATCAAACGAGCTTTCTAAATCCGTACAGATATTTCGTCAGACACTAACCCATTAAAACTAATCAGACTTTCAAGACAAGTGAAGTTGTCAACGCGTTCGACTACTTCACTCCCTATCCTTAGTTCAGGTGTTGACGCAGGCTAGTCTTGAAGCAATAACTTACATTTAGAGGGGATCTAGAAGTTTAACTCGATCATATATATATATATGTACAATTTTTGTTTAATTGATAGCTTTAAAGACATTATTTCATATTTCACGTCATAAAATGTTACGATGGTACAATGAAAGATAAATTTATGCGCGTAAATCAGTAGACAGATAACTAGCATTGAAGAAAAAAACAACAAGTAGTTGTTACCTTAGTATTTGTCATATTCATATTGAAGAAAACAAAAACGAAAGGAACGAACGAATGATTGGTGTGGTTATATGGTTTTCTATTTTCTCCCCCCTCTCTCTCTATCTTTATTACATTATGCACGAAATATTAAAATAATATTTCATTTTGTTAAGATGGTAGACATTATGACGTGTTGCACACTTGCACAGACAGATATACACAAACACTAGTAGATGTAAATACATACATACATACATACACACATACAGACATCATTATAAATAGAAGGAAAGCAAATGCAAAGGAAGAAAAAAAAGTATCCTTAATGTTTCATATATCAAGATGTCAGCAGTTTTATTCGTAAATTCTTTTAACGAATAGTTAATCTTTGATTATAGAAGAACATGAATGATGATACTTTTAATTACAGTAGATGTAAGTAAAGAGATTTGATTCGTTCATAAAAAGTAAAAATCATCAATAAATATTGATTTGGACACAACTGATTGATCACTGGGTGGTGATCAATGTCGCGCGTGTCTAGTCCTTATTAGTGCAGATCGAATGTTATCGACTAGACACGCGTGACTTTGATCACCACCCAGTGATCAATCAATTGTGATTACATCTCAGTCTTACAGGAGGTCGGTCGCGGCTCGGATAGCTCAGTGGAAACGTTTCTTACTGTGAAACTGGGTGACACGAGATTGAATCCGCCAGGGAGCACCAGTTCCCTCAAGATTACAGGTACACTTTGCTGACGAGTGCCAAGTAGCACGAAACTCGGGCCCAGGGTTTCCTGTCGACTACCTCCAACCACCGTTTAATTAATTTGGACAATAAGAATAAAAACTCATGGATCCGTATCATTTATCGCATAGTTTATATCATTGATTGGTTTTCGTTAAATAACTTCCAGCAGTATGTATTATTATCTTCTCTGATAATTTAACCTAAGAACTTCGAATATTACAGTGAAAATTTAACTTCTAGACCATCAAGTCAGCATTCAATGATTTATATGTCAAACATCAACCGATTCACTATAGTGACCAACCATCTTCTAGTGAAATCGCCTAGCACATGGTATGGTTTAACTTCATTGATCAAGTTGTTTTACAGGAACTCTTGAAATTATCGCTAGAGCTTATTCACTAGTTATTAAACGACTATAATTACTATGGTAATTTGGTGAAGATGGTTGAATTTCATAGATTAAGTTGCTAAATGTTAGAAAACAGTTAGATTTAAACATCAACACCATTGGATAGTCTAGAGAGAAATCACATGAAACAAGACACAATTTTTCTAGGTTCAATTCTTAGTGGAATCATTGGTAAGCACTGCTGATGAGTCCCACACTAGAACGAAATCCCCTAACGTTGGTTCCTGACCTTTATTGGATGCCTAGTTAAGATCGATACATAATGTGAACCATAAAAGCCAATCATCACCTCAAATGCCGTAAAGTAATAAGAATTACCTAGTTAAAACAGGATTCAGATAATGAATCCTAATGTTTATTCGAGCATAGGATATTATATAACAGGACTTTTCGTAATGATAAGATTTAATTCACAATTGAAGGTTAAAACTATATGAGCCTTCTAGCAATATTTCACGATATGTTAAATCTAACTAGCATAGTTAAATTGTGTTTTTTGCGAATATTTGTGGTTTAATTTTTTTCTGAATTATGTGTAATGGAAAGTTCGGAGAAATATTATATCGCGGACCAATCCAATTTTCTAGGATTATCTTTTCCCAAACTTCGACACTTTAAACTTGGAATCTACGTAAATGGAACTGCATAGATATCCAGATTAGTGTAAAATTTAGGTAAACCATGTAAGTTACTCATGAGTAATCTTTTCACAGTCGAATTCACGAGTTGACCTAAGTTAGACCATCACTGAAAATCATTTCATCGTAGTATAGGACTCCTCAGAAGTGTCTATTCACGTTCCTACGCACGAGACTCAAATCCAAGACCTTAGATCTAGCGCACTGAGCTAGAATCCAACGGTGCTAATTTCTAACTTTAATCGACCCATGATCTTGCGCAACCCTTCATCCGTTGTCTGAGGTGGACTGAAAACAGCTAGTTGAAACACTTTCGATCATTCGCTAATGTATAATAAATTTACAGAGTGAAAAAACTCGATTAGTTGAACTACGTAGGAGATTGGATATCTTTTTGCTATGTTTGAAGAGATTACATGATTTCCTAATATCGGCGAACGGAACTAAGGATCAGCGACACAACGACAAGACAAGCTAAAAATTTTTGATGTGTCCCGGCCCTGCTAACTAAAGGGAGAAGACCAGGTTCAGATCACAGAAAGGTATATTCCACAGCACCCAGAAACACGAACAACAACAAGCATACAACTCAAGAGTATATTTACAACATAAAAATGTCTTAAGGAAATATCACAAAATAGTATATTCAAAAAAGGAACGGACCAGTGACATTTAGGCTCCTTTCAAATAGGAAATACAACCTGAAAGTAAAAATGTGTGTTTTTGGCGCGAAAACGAGAAATTTAAATTTCCAATATAAAATTACAAAAATAAAACATTTACTAGGTGATTTCTGGGGACCTAGCATCCCCAACAATTTTTTAACAATGTGCTCAGCACTTGGAAACACGTAAAACCGTTATATCATTCTTTGTGCTTAAGTGTAAACCCTTTATACTCCGAATTTAATCTTTGTTGTCTAACTCATACAGACACGCTCTTCAATAGAATATTTAGTTAATGGATTCTATCAAATTAACCATCCCATAATATTTCATAGTTAGTGAGCATGAAATACTTGAGATCAGCAGTGAAACGATTTATATTAATCAGAAATTAATTTATTGAGTTTACAATCATAAAAGGACCTACTTAAACTTTTTATTCTACAATTAATCATGTACATACTAGCGTCTAACTTTTGAATTCATTCTTAGAACTCGATCAAGATGTTATGACTGATAAAGTTTAGCTATCCCTAGTATTAGACAAACATTAACAATGATAACAAATGTTGATCACCCGATATCATGGATTGACTGAGGTCGAAAATATGAAATAGTGGCTACCAACCTAATCTATTAAATCTCATACACCTAAAGTAACACTCTTTGATATGATCCCTGATGCAGTCTTAAATGAGTATTCATTTGATACTTTGGCGAGACTAACTTATGGATGACCTTTGAACGAATTTTAAGTGACCTTGAGAAATATTAGACAATCAGCAAAGAGTCAGTAGAGTTAAAACATATTACACAAAACCAAGGAAATAAAGTGGATACACTTCTTATACGTGGTTCAAAAACTTGTCAAGGTTAGAAAGAGGTTCAGAGGTTCTAAAATCGTAATGCACACAGTAGAGGAAATCATCCATACGGCTACAGAATAGTCGGCCTCTGGGGCCATAATACGGTCTCAAAAACTCTTTCAGTCTCGACCACATAGCTTCAATATTGTTTGTGTGCACTCCTGTTTTTCAGTGCACAAAATACTACTTGTGCATAACGACACTATGCACATAACCAAGCCTATGTAGGAGTCTGTACGCTCTCCATTCATTTGTATATATTGTAGTACCCGGTTGCAGCCAGTGTTACTGGTGCTTTTATTATCCAGTCCGCAATAATTGTCGTAATTTGCCTTAGTTAGGAATTATATATGGGGTTTTCATCACGAACTGACATCAGCTATAATGCCAAAAATTTATTTAGCCAAATGGATGAAAGGCTTTCGCGTTAAATTCCGAGATCAATTATCTTATACCTGATTGATTAGTACACAAATTATAGTCCCGTCATTTTATTTTTTATAGTCGCTCAATTATCACGTTTTGTACAAAATTCCGTCTGAACCGATCGTACGTTAGCATTATGCACTGAAGTTGGCGCCGTAACCTTGAAATCCTTCAAGCGCTTCCGATTGGCTCGTCCATAAATTAGAGTCTCGCCGAAACTTTCATACATGGATAAAATAATTCAATGCTCTTTGATCATAAATTGTTGTCTAGCTAATATCATTCAATATTGTCCAGTGTAAATAACAATTGTTTGTTATCAACTTCAATGAAAATTGAAACAATATTAATAATAATTCACTTGATATTGTTTTATTTGAATCTTCCCATTGATGTTTTAGGACTGAAGTTGATTAGTCTCTTATTGGCATATATGCATACTGTGCGTACGCCTCGATATTGCCTTAATTTACAAGCATTATAAGCAGAGATTGATAGTGGCTAGCAGTGGAATCCAGAACGCACGTTTCGTCCTATTTGGGACTCGTCAGCTGGATGTATCTGCATCTCACAGTTGATGTTCACTCTGGAACTCGAACTCAGTACCGTTCGCTTCAAACGTCATCGCGTTATCCACTTAACTACTGAGTCCTGATAGCACTTGTCGATCGTTTCCTCCTATAATGGTAGGAATCCCATAATAGTCTAACTTCAATCGACTCATGATTTCAACTAATCATTCTAATAAACAATTGTCATTAATGAAATTTTCATTATAAAATTCATTAAACAATCAAATTAATATTGACTTTAAATCAACATGAATTGAAACGAACAATTCGATCTTATAAAAGATCGTCTAATTTTAATGAATGTCAATGTGTTTATCTGTTTTTTATGTTTATATTGTTATAAACTACAGGAAGTAATTATAAATTACAATTACAATATATAAATGAAATCAAAACAATTTGATCTATTATTCAGTTGGGACTTTTTTCATTATTAAAATTTCTCTATTTAATTATAATCTGTGTAGATTGATTAAAAATGGTTACAACTAATGAGAATAATCAGTTTTTTAAGAAATGTGAAGATTGTCAAGTTTTTGATTGACATTATGAGTCAATCGAAGTTAGATCACCATGGAAAGCCTGAAAGCACTGGACGGCAGTTTTGTCCTAGTATGGTACTCTTTAGCAGTGCGCTCCACGATCCCGCGCCCCGCGAGATTCGAACCCAGTACCTATCAGTCTCGCGGCAGGCGCTTAACAAACTAAACCACTGAGCCGGCATCCAATGGTGTTAATGTCTAACCTCAACCAGCCGTGACCAGTGGAGCTAATCCGTGTCGGGTAGAAACAGATGACTACCTCAGTACAGTGGAAGATGGTCGCTCAATTTCGTGAATTAGTTGGTGTTAGACACTAACACCATTGGATGCTGGATCAGTGGTCCATTTAGTTAAGCGTTCGTGCGCGAGACTGAAGGCCCGGTGTTCAAATCTCGCGAGCGGGATTATTAACGTGCACTGCTGAGGAGTTCCATAATAAGACGAAACGGTCGTCCAGTGCTTCTAGGTTTTCAATGATGGTCTAACATTAATCGGTTCATGATCCGAAACAAAAATACTTAACAATCTCCATAACCCCTTAACTGATAGTCTGCTCAATGCTCAATTTATTCTGAAATTATCAAGTCAAATATTGATAATGATACCTATAATAGTTGAAGTTTTATTTATTTCATTGAAATTCATTTGATAGCACTAAAACACGCATACAGAAATAAATATTCAGTTTTTCAACGTTAATTTAAATGTTTAGTAATCATAAATGATATACCATAATATGTATTACACTGATATATTTCAGTTGAAAAATCTGGGCACACACAAATCTACACACAGAGATGAATGCATGGGAACTTATATATGTCAATTTATATCAAGCAAAAGTTGAGACAACCCATAATGGAAGAAGTAATTTCATCTTGTAAGCTAATCTGTGTGCATATATGTATATGCCTGTACATAAGAAATACAAGCATAACACTCCCATACAAACAGATTTCATTCAGTCTCATATCACTAATTCCAATATAACAATCAATACAAAATTTGGTGACATTATATTTTTTCTAATAAGAAGATGGGAATCGGTAAGAAAACATTTAACTATCAATAAAAGCACATTATTATTAAACGTGAAACGAATAAAGAAAATAGTTTGATGGGTACAGTATGATGTATCCGAGTAGCAAACAAAAAAAAAATGACAGTATGAAAGCATTTTTATCATTAATACAAGTTACGGTGGTCGGTGTTCCATATAATCCTTAAACTTCGTATGCAGTTCGTCTTCATAACCGTCACTAGATAACATCCCAACGGTATATTGATCAGAAGGCGAATACGAAGTGTTGATTATGTTTATTATTGGACCACATACAGATATCCAAAATTACAAGTGCGTTAAACAAGCATGAAAGAGTTGTGCCGAGAGGCAAGCAGCAAAGTGAGCGAGTCAGCGAATATGAGTACGAGTACGCGAGTACAATTAAGCGAGAGAGAACATGAATAACATGGACATATATATACATAGTGAAATGAATGAATCATCGAATCAATTAAAACGTTAGTAGTAAGGCTAACAGCGTGAATAAATGCGTAGACAGTAAACAATACTCAAGCATACATGTTCATACATTTACAACAATAATAAAGATACAATGATATAGATAAGTTGTTGTTGTACGGATGACTCAGTTCGTTATTAAGTTAACAAAATGACTTAAGCGAATTAAATGTGAACAAACTCAATTGCACGTGAGTTACTATAAGGTTTTAATAATCCGATTTTTAATATTCAAAACTTGATTTTGATCAATCCTGGATGTCATCACTGTTGTGTCTGAAGAAGATTGAATTATGAATAACTTCTGATAATATTTATGAACTGATATAATATATATATATATATATATATATATATATATATATATATATATATATATATATATATATATCTTATTATAAGCTTTCATTTGACCTACTGGCTACTGCAATACAATTTACTATTCCTAAGTTATTCCTAATCTATTAGTCAGTTTCTCACACTCACAGCTGCTTTTGTCTTGATCCTGTATAATTATTATTTTTCATTTTATGGTATGATATGATCTGGTATGTTTGTATAAAAACCATGTATGTTTGAAATATGCGATTCACAATAGTGGGGGCTGATATTTGTGTTCTAGACTGAACGGTCTGGGTTAGTCGAGAAACTATTCTATACAGAGCCAGTAGGAACTCAGAGTTGAATCAAGGCTCCTTGTGCTGTTTGACTCATCGTTAGTTTACCACAGAAACAAGGCCATATAAGTTGGTGTTTTAAATTGCGATTTTGTCATGTGATAATTGATGGGTCATAGGACACATCAACCACTAGCTACAATGTATCCATTCTAAAAACTTATAACAAAACGACTTTATCCAGGCAATCCATTCAGGTTACACAAATGCCGACCAAAACAAAAAACGGGATCAAATTTCATTTATGAATAACAAAACTGAAATAACTCAAACTCATACTACTGGTAAAAATATAAGGATTAAACAGATTGGATAAGTTGGTGACTATCTGAACTGAAAATGTTAGTGTTATATCCCGATGAGAATAATGAAGGGTAACAGTTGAAATCTATTTCGGGATTAATACTATTCATGTTCCTCTTATTGTACGTTTTAATTTTATGTATGAACAATTGTTATACAATTTACCATTCTTAAGTTATGCCCAATATATCAGTTTCTATCTCTCACATTCACAGTCACTTTTGGCTAGATCATGTACAAATGTTATTTAATATTTTATGGTAGAATATGGTCTGTTTTGTTTGTATATAAACCCAGTATGTTTCAAATACATGATTCATATTGCAGAGGCTAAGATTGGTGTTCTGGACTTAACAGTCAGGGCTAGGCAAAAAGGAGGACTGATAAATACTCTAGACTACTTGTACATATTGTATGTGTTCATTGGTCCGGTCAATAATTTACTATTTTCTAATTGACGATATCATTACGTTATATAGTAATAGAGCAAAAAGTCTACAATTTATAACAGTTAGTAGGTAATGCATAGATATTTCAAGAGAATTACACTGTATTCACATTTCAATGTGACACATCATAACTGTCGTACAAATATATTCAGTTGATGAAGATCAAACAAGATGAAACTCACACACAATAAATTCCACTGTTAACCATAATTCATTCATTCTTGAAGAATGATTGTGTTGTTGTTTTTTTTCTTTCTTTGTAATTTAATACTTTATGTCAATTTCATTTAGTTTGTAAAGTTTCTTCTCCTTCTTCTTCTTCTTCTTCTTCTTCTTCTTTTTTATTCATTCCATAGTTCATATGAAACCTAAAAACATGAACAGAAT
Source organism: Schistosoma margrebowiei (assembly GCA_944470205.2). Lineage (NCBI taxonomy): Eukaryota > Metazoa > Platyhelminthes > Trematoda > Strigeidida > Schistosomatidae > Schistosoma > Schistosoma margrebowiei. Next base: position 9,767,287 of record OX104027.1, read on the forward strand.
AAAAAGAATAACATTTCTGTCATTAATATCTTATTTGAAAATGTCAAATTTTTCAGGATTTTAAACATACAACGATTCGTTTGTTTATTTATTTGTTCAATACACCTATACATGCCCAAATAATCATACCGCTTTTTTTTTTAAAAAAATACAAAACAAAAAAAGGATTTTCTTTACATTAAAATACATAGTAACAAAAATAGGATTACAATTATGTATCCATGACTGATTGAATATAGAAAGAGTTTTGGTATTTTATAAAGTACTATTAATAACAGACAAAATAAAGAATAGTTCTCTTGATAAGAAATCATGTCAAAAGTTTTCCCCAAATATTATTGTGTTCTTCTTTTTTTTTTTAAAAAAAAAGAAAAGAGAAATATCATATGAACAACCTTGAAATTTGGTTGACTTGTAATTAATCAATAATTCCATTATTTCTACAATTACTTGCTTATTTACTTACTTACTTACGCCTGTTACTCCTTGTGAAGGAGCATAAGCCGTTTACCAGCATTCTCCATTCAACTCTATCCTGGGTAATCATTTCCACCTGTTTCCAGTTGTTATTCATCCTTTTTATATATGCTTCTATTATCCATCGTAATGTATTCTTTGGCCTTCCACTTTTCCGCTTACTATCAGGATTCTATGTTAGGGCTTGCTTCGTGATGCAGTTTGACGATTTGCGTAATGTATGTCCTATCCATTCCCAACGTCTTTTCTTAATTTCCTCTTCAACTGGAAGCTCCTTTGTTCTCTCTCACATAAGGCTATTGCTGATGGTATCCGTCCAATGGATGTTGAGTATCATGCGTAGACTACTAATTATAAATACTTGTACCTTCTTAATGATGGTTGTAGTAGTTCTCCAAGTTTCAGCTTCGTACAGTAGAACTGCCTTGACGTTGGTATTGAAGATTGTGACTTTGATATTGATTGAAAGTTGTTTTGAGTTCCACATATTCTTTAATTGTAGGAATGTGGCCATTGCTTTGCCAATCTTCGCCTTGACGTCTGCATCTACAATTACAATTTAATATTTTTTTTCTTCTTTTGATAGATTATATTAACAGGGATAATGGCACTGATTCATTAAATGTTAGAGTAAATGACACAAAACAATGATGCATATTTCAGTAGTTGAAATCCTGAGTCAATTGAATCTAGACCACCATGGAAAACCTGGAAGCACTGGACGGACGTTTCGTCTTAATATGGGACTCCCCAGCAGTGTGCGTCCACGATCCCCCCAGGACCTATCAGTCTCGCGCGCGAGCGCTTGACCATTAGACCACTGAGCCTGCTAGCATTCAACGGTGTTAATGTCTAACTTCTATTGTGAAGATATGGTGTTAAGAAGTGGCATGTAAACGAAACCATAAAAACTAGTTTAGGGAAAATCAACGTGTATACTATTTTACTAAGTATCTTCATAAATCAGTCGATTCATAGTATATGTTTTTTTAAAAAACACAGTCTAAACGGTAAACTATTTTCTACTCCACTGCCTTATGGATAAGATCTTTAGTTCGAAGGCTCCTGCTTCGGTCTGGGCACCCGGGTAGTATTACAGACCACACACAAATCAAGTGACTTGTGTGGTGCATATTGTATTCACTGTCATTTTGCATCAATATTTATGTGTTCTAATAGATAAATAAATAATAATTACTATTACCTTTTACAATTAACTAATGAGTTTAATGTTCAGTATCTTTTTAAAAATGATCTTGTCATATACATATTAAGACCTACTGATGTTGATATATTGTATTATGGTATTTTGCAGATCTAAAATATACAATGTCTCTAGCTAGTTTCTTAATAATATTATAATGTCGTAATGTTGTTACTGTTGAATCCATTAAATAATTCAATAGAAGGAAAGTCAATCGAACGATACAAAGACAGTATGTGAAGATTTATTTAACCATTCCAAAATAGATTAAAGTAACATTTGAATAATACCGATTGTTACATGATTTACACATTGATACATAGCTAAATTTGCATACATTAAACTAACTAACACTTGGCAACAATTGATCATTCATTTACTGTTTTGATCATTGTTATAACTTATGAACCTGTGTACCCTGTATATTGAATAACTCAACGATACCGCCAATTAGAAAGCAGCGAAACTATCGATCGAACTAGTGACGCATAAAACACGTGCGAGCAGTCTAGAGTTCTGATTGGTCTCACTTCCTGTCTAGCCCAGCCAATCTCAGCCTCTACAATATGAATCCTTATATTTCAAACATACTGGGGTTTAGATACCAACCAAACCGACCACAACGTACCATAAAATAGAAAATAACATTTGTACAATATTTGGCCAAAAGTGGCTGTGAATAAGGGAGATAGTAATTAATAGACAGGGCATAATTCAACAATGGATATGAATATGAATAGTTTAGTTACATAACAATCACACGATAGAAATATACTCATAGCATTGGTCCATAAATAGATCCCAAGAATTGTCATTCAGTATTCTTGCCGGGATATAACAAACACATTTACAATTTCATTAAGAAAAACAACAATCATCCCTAACTAATATATTTAATTGACAGTATGGGAGTTGTGGAGATTGTTAAGTTTTTGGTTGAGATCATGAATCAATTGATGTTAGACCACCGTTGGAAACCTGGAAGCACTGGACGGCCGTTTCGTCCTAGTATGGGACTCCTCAGCAGTGCGCATCCACGATCCCGCACCCTGCGGGATTCGAACCCAGGACCTACTGGCTCAACCAAAAACTTAACAATCTCCACAACCCCCATACTGATAATTAACATGTGCTCACTAGTGACTAGCTTCGTGAGGGAATTCTCGGAGTTCTAGTGAGAAGTCGTGGCCAGTGGAGCTAATCCGTGTCGGGTAGAGACAGGTATCTACCTCAGTACAATGGAAGTTGGTCGCGCAATTTCGTGGATTGGTTGATGTTAGACACTAACACCATTGGATGCCGGCTCAGTGGTCTAATGGTTAAGTGCTCAGGCGCGAAGCCATACTAGGACGAAACGGCCGTCCAGTGCTTCCAGGTTTCCAACGGTGGTCTAACATCAATTGATTCATGATCTCAACCAAAAAATAATATTTAATTGATTTACTACGTTATATCATTACTTTTTGTAAAAATTTGATTACAATCGAATGATGTTTGGAGAAAACAAAAACAATTTTGTATGTCATTTACCCTTGAATCAATTAAATTCATGCTCATCTTATCAGAGATCAAATGAGTTTTATGTAGGCTTATCGATTGTGAACAGTGATAAAGTAACTAAGTTAGAGTTTAATCAACTTTATTAATTCATGCAAAATTAAAACATATGAATCTATAATATTAAAAAGATTTAAGGTATGTTGAAATGGATAATACTTAATTAATCAATATCATATCACGAGGAATGATAATGGAAATGTCTGGGGAAAACTGTCACCATGATAATTCTCTTATCGTAAACCATTGATTACATGATATTTCTAAGTAAATGATTTTACATTTATGTATCTATGACATTTTATAAAACACATGCTAACAATTTCCGATTAACAATTCAATAGATCAGTTTTAAATAGCTATTATGAAGAGTTCCTGAGATCTTAAGGTGTACCTTAGGATATTGAACACCAAATGCAAGATATCGATAAGTGAAGGATAAATTTAAGTTCATTTTAAACTATGAGTAAAGCACTAAATTTTTATATATTGTATAGTGATTTGTTATACATTAGGTCAAAAAGCAATTTCACTAAATGATCAAGTATCATTAATTGATTATTAACTAATAATTAATGTTATATATGTAATTGGGCTACCTGTATCTTAACCAAGATGTCAGCCAGCAATCAAATACCGTGTATATTGTATTATTCTATTTCAGGTTTGTAATCAAAGATGTCTTCAAAACATTATTCACGTATAGTAGAACAATCGAGTGAGCAATTTTGGAGCTAAGAATAGGGTTATAGACAAATAAGACAAATTGGTTAGTGAGATAGTGAGTCATTGAATAAAATGGTTGTAACATGTGTTCTGTGTGTGTCTAGTCACTGCCTACCTCGGTTACTGATTTGGGGATGAGTCGGACAAAATCTAGGGATGGCTAAGCTGAAATGCGACACTATTTCTTAAAGCAATTGATCACTAGTCTGAATCACTTTAGTGGATTTGGTCACTAGACTTGGTTGCGGTCCTCTAACAGTGGTAAGAGATGTTCAGTTAGATGACACAAAATCAACAACAGCGATGAAAATGCAGTCACTTACAATCTTCTAGATCTTGAGTTCTACTGTTAATTGATACATACCTTTTCATTTTGTTCTTTTTCACAGTCAGTAATACTACATTATCTCGACCTTTCTTGTGATTCATCTTTTTGAACTCATTTTGTTATGCGTATTAGTTAACACAAGACAATTGGCGACTTGCTTAAATATCTGGGCTACCTGTTCTTACCATCAAGTTATCTGAATTTGTTTGTTTTAAAACATCATTATGTCTACTGATTGCATAACCTAATTCAGGAACTTTTATGAACAGTTTACGACCTTACTCTGTTACTTACTTACTTACTTACGCCTGTTACTCCTAATGGAGCATAGGCCGCCGACCAGCATTCTCCAACCCACTCTGTCCTGGGCAATTGATGAAAGCCGAATTCCTTACTCTGTACAAGCTGCAAAAACGTACAACCAGAAATATCGTGGTAACTGGTAATATGCATTGAAAAGAATGAATATTATTCAGAAGTTGATTCTTGAATTGTTAACATCTAACTGGTGATCACTCAATATTCATCGTCAGGATCGATCAAGAAAATAAGAAAAAGAAACTTGTTGAAATACTTTGTATTGAGAACTCTATATTGTGCCAAAAATATAACATTGAATTAACCCATTAATAATAATGATAATAATATGTGCTAAGCTGTGCGATGATCATTACTGACTGTAAAAGTATATAAATCCAATGTGATTTTTCATAAATGATCGAATACAGTACTGAATATTTCAAACTAGAATACTGTATTAGTTAATAATAACTCAAGAGTTGCATGTATAGTTTAGGAGTGAATTGTTTCTTCATAATATAATCCATTACAATTTGCACCAAAGAAAGTGATATTACTACACATTAGATTGAGCCAATATATTAGTATTTCTAACAGTGACAATGCATGACAGTGTTCACAGTCTTTAGAAAATGAATAAAGTTTCATTAAATAGTATAAGCCATGTAGGTAGGTTCAGATGAACTGAATAAAGTCTGAATGATTATCGTCACCAATAGTTAGAGACTTGAGGTCGAATGCCTCAAAACTATTAGTAATGGTGCAGATATATTCGCTTTTTGTCTTTTATTACATCCTAGATTTCTAAATCCTTTTCATTATTTCACTGATTTATGTTTTCTTCTTTTAGTCTTTTCTATTACCACGGATAATGATACTCTTGGATTTGACCTGATAATTTCACCTTAATAGAGTATGGCAACTTAAACCAATGTACATATGTGCTATGTTTACATTAAATTCAAACTGAATGAAATAGTACGATAAACTCCGTGAAGCAACACTTTATTCTCGCTTTAATTAACAAGTCAATTAACTTTTCCAGAGTGATTAGTACTTAGATCTATATCTCAGTAATATGATGAATAACACTGTGACATTTGAAATGTTTGATGGTAGATTTCAGTCTGAATAAAAAAGTCGATGAGTCGTTAATAAGGCAAAACTAGGCTTATCAAACTCAACACTAGTTACCATTCAAATTATAATAATGAGGCTTTATTTAGAGACTTCAATCTTATATAGTTGTTAGGTTTGAAGCTTCACGGGTTCACTTAGACTGCGAACGAGAACAATACTCAGTGACCGAAGACCAGTAATCTAACTATTGACGCGTCCCAGCCCCGCTATCTAGAAGGAGAAGTCCAGGCTTGGTATGGAAAATATATTCTGCAAACGGCCAGAGAAACGAGCGAGCAACCAAGCAAGCAAGCAGCAGCGAACACTCAGACACAATTTAAACGTATATATATAATATATAAAATCGATATTGTCATATTAAAATGTTTTTTTTAAATATGACTCATTCAGTTCATCACTCGACAGGCATTCGAATATTTAATCGATAAGTTCATCATGTGACTTCATTCAAATATTTAATCGATGAGTCAATCGATATGAAAAAATTACAAATATGAATTTTGGGAATATACCGTCCCAACAATAGTTTAATTAGAAGTAAATAGTTTGTCAAATTTTAAGCGCCTGGAGCGAGACTGATAGGTCTTGGGTTTCGAATCCCGCGAAGCCGGATCGTGGATGCGCACTGCTGAGGAATCCCACAACAGGACGAAACGACCGTCCAGCGATTCCAGGTTTTCCATGGTGCCCTAGCTTAAATTGAATTATGATCTCAACGATTGAAATTACTACAATCACCACAGAAGTCCTTCTGATATAAATGTTTACATATAAACAATTAACATTGAATCTTAAATAATGATTATATAATGTTAACTACTACTAACTGATACAATCTTTAAATTGTCCAATTAAATCATTACTTACCGACTTGATAGTCAATTAATACTGATCATATATCATTTCATCGAACTAAGCAATATACTATGTTCATCTTGAACAATATATCATGATATACCTGAAAAGATCTATGCCGACATAAAATGAAATTCCAGGTAAAATAATAAAAAATAAAGCGTATATTACATCCCATCAATTAAAAATAAATCATTATTGACCAATCACATTATGAACGGAAATTATCCTTTAATTTTTTTCCAATTCATGAAAGACAAAAAAGAAAAGAAAAAGAGAGAAAAGAAGTGTAGTTTTAAACTATTCCGTCTTATTGTATTTAATAATAATTAAACATTAAATGAAAATAAAACCCATAAAGTAAAACTTATTGACTGTTAATAAAATTTCACAGATTGAAATCATGAGTCAATTGAAGCTAAACCATCATGAAAAGCCTGGAAGCACTGGACGGCTGTTTCATCCCAGTATGGGACTCCTCAGTAGCGCGCACCCACGATTCCGCACCCGTTGAGATTCAAACCCAGAACCTAGCAATCTTTCAAGCGAGCGCTTAAACACTAGATCACTGAACTTGCCGGCATCCAATGGTGTTAATGTCTAACTTTAATCAATCCACGAAGTTGCGCCACCGTACACCATTGTCTTCAGTGAGTTGATTTCTCACAACAGACCTGGTTGAGCTCCACTGGTAACGGCTTCTCACTAGAACTCCAGGAATATCTTTTGAATTCAGTCACTAGTGAGCTCATGATTATTATCAGAATGGGTTTTGTGGAGATTTTAGAAATTTCACCGGTTGAAATCATAAGTCAATTGAAGCTAGACCACCATGGAAAACCTGGAAGCACTGGACGGCCGTTTCGTCCTAGTATGGGAATTCTCAGCAGTGCGCATACAGAACCCCGCACTAATCCCGTACTAATCATTAAGAAAAATGTACGAATCTAAATTTGAATGAATGTTATACAAAGATTGGAAATTGAATAGACCAACTTTGATCTATTCATGTTGTAAATAATTGATTGACGCGATCAGTGGTCGGACTAATTATTACATGTGATGTGAATGAATTGTCCAACAGGGTGATTGGTACCTGTATGGTTACGTCATAGGATTGAGCTGTACTATTCAAATTGTGGAGTTAAAGCCTATATAGTGTCTGGGTCTCCAGTAAAGCGGGATTGATCTGTACTGCTCGGGTTATAAAGTTTAAGCCTGGATAGTGTGTAGTTCTCCTAGAAACGGGATTGAGCCATACTATTTGAGATACAAATTTTAAGCCTGAGTAGTGTCTGGCTATCCTGAGAAACGGGATTAATCTGTACTGTTTGGGTTTTCGTGTGAAAGTCTGGATGACGTTCGGTTCTTCTGAAAATCAATATAAAATTACCGTGGTCCACAAGGGTATCTTATATATAACTGCAAGAAATAATCAATAAAAGTGAATGAAGTTGAATTTGAATGAATGTTATATAGAGATTCAAAAGATTCAACTCCTTTCAACAATAAAAAAGAAAGATTTGTTTTACGTAAAAGTCAATTTAAATATTCAATAAAATAAAGACATTTCCATGAAGAAATACTTTTTTTCTCAGTTATATCGTTTACTAAAAGAAAAAGCAATTGTACTGTCATATTTATAGTTATTCGACGAATGGTAATCCTCAACAAGATCGAATATTGTCCCATCGTTAATTAAGATACTGAAATAGTTGAAGTCATGAGTCAACTTAAGGTAGACCACCATTGAAAACCTGAAAGTATTGTACAGCCCTTTCAACCCAGTATAATACCCCTAGTGGTGTGCATCCACAATCACAAATGTGGGATTCGAGCCCAGAGTCTTCGGTCTCATGCATGAACTCTTAACCTCTAGACCACTGGCCTGGCATCCAACGGTGTTAATGTCTAACTTCAGTCGATCCTGGGTTTGAGTCCCACATTCAGAATCATGAATGTGCACTGCTGAGTATTCGCATACTAAAACAGAACGGCCGTCTACTGCTTCAAGGTTTTCCATTATGGTCTAGCTTTAATTGGCTCATGATCTCAACCAATGAAATCATTACATTCTATTGTCAACTCACTTTTATTCTTATAAATGTTATAACAGTCAGAGTATAGGAAACGTTGAACTTTTAAAACTATCTTAATTGAAGTTATTATTAATAATTTATCTCATTAATTAATGAATACTCAACTTCTTGTTCTATATTTTCTTATTTCTTTGGTTTTTCCTAATGCATAAATGGTTGTTATAAGTTATATTGTTAATTTATTATGAACCTATTACTCAATCCTATTCATCTTATACCGTGGTTATGTCGTCATTGTAAATTCCGAATTATTCTAATGTGTGGTCAAGATTTTACTCAACATTGTTACATACGCTATGAGTCGTAGGTGAATTGAATATAACACAGTTATAACATCCTCTATATATATGTTTTCTGATTGTCCACTTGCTTAGAAGGAGCTTGAAGAAAAATAGGCAGTAAGATCTTAGTTGTGTATATGTCGATCGGTACTGAGATGGTCACTAGTCAACAATCAGTATTCTTCCTGATAAATTTAGCACATGATATCGATCAAGGTCCGAAGACATAACAACAAAATGTCTGCCATATGTTTAAAGATGGTGATAAGTTCTATTTTGATGGCTATGTAGAAATTCTGAAGACAAAAATCTAGTCTTCGTTGAAAAAGATGATTTCTAATAGGCTGTATATGTGGCTCTAAAATTCAGAAATCAGATGAAGGTTGGCTCAAAGATTTCAAAAGTTAACTCGTAATAAATTACGGTTCACTAATTCCTCTGTTTTCAATCCAGTTAATTATCGATTTATCCTGTAACACCAACTTTCAGCTGATCAGTAAAAATAGAAGAGAATTTGAATTTCACTTTACGAATATCCTAAAGATTACTTATACCAAATTCAGGTGCTGGATCTATCCTATGTTGATTAGTGAATGTAGCCTATTCGAGTAACTCACGCTTATTATGTCTATCGGCCTCTAAAATTACTTACTTACGCCTGTTACTCGCAATGGAGCATAGACCAGAGACCAGCATTCTCCAATCCACTCTGTCCTGGGCCTTCTTTTCTAGTTCCATCCAATTCTTGTTCAGTTTTCTCATATCTATCTCCATTTCTCGGCGTAATGTGTTCTTTGGTCTTCCTTTTTTCCTTCAACCTTGAGGATTCCATGTGAGGACATGCCTTGTGACACAATTGGATGCTTTCCTCAATATGTGTCCTATCTACTTCCAGCGCTTCTTCCTCATCTCTTCATCCGCTGGGATCTGATTTGTTCTCTTCCATAGCAACAACTTACTATGGGAGAGAACAAACCAGATCTCAGTTTACATTGTTTCAATGATCAAATTCTTTTATAACCAATGAATGACAACTATATAAAAACAATTTTTTTCTTCAAATTTATCTTCTTTTCAATAAATGATTACTAAACTCCAGACAGTAGTAGATAGATATCTGAAATCTTTTGACAGACAACATAAAACTAAAACTTTTAACATTATTTCAATCTAATAGTCATAAGATTGTCTACTTCTTATATGTACAATTGGAATTACACAAATTGTCATTTGGTTTTGTTGCTTTGGTAATAATATTTATCTAGATTCAATGGTACATTCAATAGTTATGATTGTTGTCATCATAAGTTGACATTGAAACAACAACACAAATAATTCAACTGTCAATTTAATCAATATACAAAGTTATCCATATGCAACACTTTTATTTTAAATACCAATGATAAACAAACAAACAGCCATGAGAGAAAGAAGATTTTAAATCCGATTTCAAAAGAAAATTATTATTATTATTATACATATGCCAACGAGAGACTGATCTTCAGTATAGGGGTTGTGGAGATTATTGAGTTTTCGATTGATATCACGAACCGAATGATGTTAGACCACCGTTGGAGACCTGGAAGCACTGGAAAGCCGTTTCGTCCTATTGTGGAACTCCACAGCAGTGCATATTCACGATCCTGCTCGCGGAATTTGAACACATGGCCTTCCGTCTCGCGCACGAATGCTTAACTTAATGGACCGCTGAGCTGGCATCCAATGATTTTAGTGTCTAACATCAATTAATTCACGAAATTGCGCGACCATCTTTCATTGTAATGAGGTAGATACTTGTCTATACCCGACATGGATTAGCTCCACTGGTCATGGCTTCTCACTAGAACTCTGAAAATTCTCTCACGAAGCTAGTCAATAGTGAGCACATGTTAATTATCAGTATAGAAACTGAAGGCCCTGAGTTCGAATCACGTGGGCAGGATCGTGGATGCGCATTGCTGAGGAGTCCCACAATAGGACGAAACGGTCGTCCAGTGCTTCCAGGTTTCCAACACTGGTCTAACATCATTCGGTCCATGATCTCAATCAAAAAGGCTGATCAACTACAGTCCTAAATTATCAGTGGGAATATATACCAGGTGAATTTAAACTTTACCCCATTACACAAGCAAGTGGCTATCAGTATTCAATAGCTAAGTGGATAGCATGATAGCATTTGAAGTAAACGGTACTAAGTTTGAGTTTCAGAGTGAACATTAACTCTGAGATGCAGGTACATCTAGCTGACGAGTTATAAATGGGACGAAACGCGCATCAAACTGAATTCCACTACTAACTACTATCCATCTTTGCTTATCATTATATTTTGATTGGATAAGACAAAGGAAACTTGAATATTGAAATAACCAATCAAATTTTCAGTTCTGTCATAATGTTATATCCCTTTTTTCATGTCAACAAGATATACCCATAAACAAACTAAATTAAACTGTCAAACTATATGGAACTATACATGTATATTGATATTGAACACAAAAATGCATAATTCAAATTTAGCAATATTGAATGAATCTGAATGTAAATTCTTATTTGTATATTTGTCTGTACGTTTGTATTAGTTGCAAGCACAGTAATAGTAATAGTAGTAATAATAATACGAATAGTCATAATACAAGATTCTTTTACTTTTTGTTGTTTCAATATGACAAGAAAATATTTCTGTCTAGTGGTGTTATACACGGTAATCATCTTTCAGTGATTTTTACGAAACTAATGTATGTGAAGAAGAAGAAAAAACAACTTTATTTCGTATGATTATAAGGAAGTATTGATTTTATGAAAACCAATGAATATATGGTTATTTATTACAGTAAGTAACGCAGTTGTTAGGAAACGGGTACTAGGTAAGGATAGTAAATCAGCTGGTGAAGTAGTGAAACTTCATCAGTTGAGATGGCTGGGACACGTGTTACATATGTCCAACCACCGACTGCCCCGACGTGCGATGTTTTATGGTGTAGGGGTAGGATGGAAGAAAGCTAGGGTCGGCCAAACCAAATCATGGCACAAATCCATGAAGTCATTGACAAGTGGACTGAACCATGTTGGTATGTGTAGACTACCTGGTTGGGATCCGCGAAACGACAGCAACCGATGATTAGAGACCCTGAATGACATGGTTCAAAATCGTTTGCAATGGCGCAGGTGCATCAACTCTTTGTATTCTCTCAAATTCCAATCTTCTGAATTCTTCATGTCGCTTTTTTCCTCTTTCCAAATTTATTTCACTGGATTATACTCCTTGAATAACATCTTCAAAACCTAATCTTCCCGATTATTGCTTATCCTTTTACTACCTATGCCAGCACGGGATTTGAATCGACAACTTCATCTCTGTGCTAATGTGGTATGGCAACTCGAACTGATGTACATACATACGAAGTTCTACGTTGTTACTGACTGACTGACAATGACACTTTACTATTATGTAATGATCATGTGTATTAAACGAACAGTAAACGATATCAATTAGTTAGTTATAAGTTATTTATTTAAAACCTGATACATATTTGTATAGTTAGGACTATACATAGTAGTATCGGAAACCTGATTTATTTGTTCAAAAGGAGATGATTGTTAATTTTCCTCTTTCTTGGTGACATAAACATTTCCTCATTACATTTGTAAAGTTTTGTAAAGATCTTTCTTTTGATTAATAACATCATTGTCTTTTTTGATTTCTATTGTCTTCTAGATTAGTTATGTCATATTAACTAATGGAGCTTAACTCATTTGACTCATACTGACTGTCATCGTGTTTTTTTTCAGTATATGACCATTTGTTCCTGGGTCTGTGGTAGAATGTTCTCTCACATGGCATATATTGACAATATTAAATCTAGTCTCTTAAATTTATTTGCATCATTGATATACTATACTGATGTGTGATTATAGAAACTTATAATTAAATTCCTTCATGTAAGTAATTTAGACCCATTTTGTAATAATGATTTTTAAATATTACAGGTTTTAAGCAGCAAGCGAGAAGCAAACAAAATAAAATGACAATAAGGATTTATGAAGATTGTTGATTTTCACTGAAATCATAAGAGGCCGTGAAAGGTGGAGCTAAACTGTATCCCGTGTGAAACAGTTACTCATCGAAGACAATAGAAGATAGTCGCGCAATGTCGTGGATTCATTGAAGTTAGACATTAACGCTGATGGATGCCGACTTAGTGGTTTTGAGGTTAAGTGTTCACATGCATGACCAAAGATCCTAGATTCAAGTTACACGTATGAGATCGTGAATGCACACTAATGAATAATCCTATACTAGAATAAATAGGTCGTTCAGTGATTCCATGTTGTTTAATGGTGGTCTAAATTAGCTCAGTTCATGATCTCAATAAATTAAAATAATATAAATTCATGTTATGTTGCCTACAAATTCGAAATCATATCAATTGAATCATTTTAATAACCTTAAAATATCCAGTTTCTCGATTGATTGATCATTGGGTGATGATCAATGTCATGTGTGTCAAGTCCGGATAGCTCGGTGGTAACGTCTCTGACTGTGAAGCTGGGTGACACGGGATCGAATCCGTCAGCGAGCACTAGTTCCCTCAAAGATTACAGGTGCACCTTGCTGATGAGTGCCAAGTAGCACGAAACGAGGGTCCAGGGTTTCCTGTTGACTATCTCCAACCACCATCTTATATTCAGTTTCTGTTCTGAGAAATGTATAACTTTACAAAAGTAGATCAACATTTTATTTAAACAAATCTGATGGTTTCTCAATAATATAAAAGTCAATAAAACTGTATAGAAATAAATGAGCAAATGAATTGATTGTATAAATTCAATATCTATTATGATACATCAATCTGATGTTTCTTGTACATATTATATATTAAATGGTGAAAATTCAGTTCAGAATATCAGTAATAGAATCATTTAGACATATACTATAAATACTATACTCATCGAACAAGTTAATGATTATTTGAACTCCATGGATTAGTATTTAACATGTTAAGCGTCAGCAGTGTTAGGCATTTAGTTCTACTTTCAGTTTGATTAATAATACTGAGATTTAAATACATTCATTTGATGATTTCTAGATAGCATAGAATGAAAGTGCTGAATTCCATTCTTAATCATTGTTCGAAAAACTTAGTCAGACTATTGTGTCACTTTAGAGAGACGTTTACCGTAAAGAATAGGTTTAAAGAAAGTTAGATTCTTTTTCTCATTTTGTACAACTATATAGGACTTTGATAGGACTTTAAAAGATTAAATATATGTGTAAAGTACGACTGAATCGAAGGTGAACATGTGAATAGATGAATGTCAACTCAATATCTTCAAGATAACCAGATCATTTTGAAACATCGAGATACTAATTATGTCCTTTTTCAGAAGCTGAACTGGTTACCAAAATTTGACTGGTCGTTATAAACTATAGTTGCCATCATTTAGAGCATACAACGAGTCAATGGGGCTGATGAGTTAGTTAGCATTCCCTTATTTGTTTCAGAAAAAAATAGAACAAAATCAATTCATAAATTTGTTTCACCAAACTAGGCTGGAAAAGGATATACTGTGGCTAGAATTTTAATGCATAAAATTATTTATTGTTTTTCATCATATCTTTTCAATTCAGTCCCAATTCCTCCCATAAACATCACAAACGTTTTAGATATAGGAGCCAGCATTTATGGTAGCTTCGTGTTAGATGATCCGAGATATTTGATGTGGAATCCTGAATCAACGTTTCATGTTAACTAACACTAGCCAGTAAGTAGTAAGTGAAATTTTGAGGAAATCTATTTCTAGTCACTTAGCCATATTATAAAGTGGTTGATGGGATTAGACCATTACTAAGGACTAGACTAAAATAAAATTGGTCACTAATCAGAAATCAATCAATGTAAACATACCATTCGTGCAGAAAGTCAGCCACTGCTCGGACCTTTCAGCGATAAACCTCCACACTATATAACTGCATGGCGTCGATTCGAATTAATCAATGAAATCAGTTCTCTCAATATTACAAGTAGGCCTTATTAATTAGTGCAAAATAGTTTTTATTATTTATTTCAACACATAGATAATGGTACAAAGAGGCACCAAATACATATGCACCACACAAATCTCATTCGATATGTGTGAGGGCTGTGATACTGCCCGGGTGCCCAAACCGAAGCAGGTGGTTTTCTTAGGGGGCCACTCCCCGAACCTTCGACCTGAAGGTCTGATCCACAAGGCAGTGGAGCATCGTAAGGAGATGCAGTCCCATGGAAGCCGGTGACCAACAATTGGTTCATTCGACATTTGTTCCCGCAGGATACTGGAGCCCATGTGCACCATTGGTTTGGAATCCGGTTAAAACGCCGGACATTCGCTTTTCGTCCTCTCATTTTCGTAAACAACACCCCCGCCACGAGAAGGCAGTGAGTAGGACTTCCCTGGCAGAGGCTATATACGCGTGGCCGTGTGAGAGTATTTCGAGAGGGAGAGCGGACTCTCCCCACTCTCGACCGTACCAGGGCATTTGGGGGTTCATGTCGACTATCATCAAATATCTCAAGATAATGCGATCGATATTAGTTTACTCAGGCCTTTAATTTTATTTATAGAATTCGATCACCACCAAGAATTAGATAAACGCAACATTGGTCACTACTCAGTGACTGCTCAATATCTAATATCCCTATTTCTTTCTACATATAACAAGACTATTGATTGAAATCATGAGTCAATTGAAGCTAGACCACCATGGGAAGCCTGGAAGCACTAGACGACCGTTTCGTCCTAGTATGGGACTCCTCAGCAATGCGCATCCACGATCCCGCACCCCACGAGATTCGAACCCAGGACCTATTATTCGTTTAGTATTTGATATCAGAATTTCAATGTCTCCAAATGTTCATTTTCCCATAGAATGAGTACACAATTACATATATATATATACATATGTAACTTAGACTGTCAAAATATTTTATCATCCCTGGGGTCAGAAGGTAATTTGCATAGAATGAGCAAGACAACACCAACAACAACAAACTTAAGTTTTTCATAATAATTCAGACAAGTTATTTTTCATCTTTTCAATATGATATTCGATTAATACTAAATATATTACATACATACTTCCATACTTACTTACTTAGTATCCTTTGGGAATTTCAAATCTTCAGTGTATTCTCATCTTCAATTTATAATATTGATTATAGTTAGACAATAATTTATACAATGCCATTGATAACTAATATTAGTTTAGTTTCTTTTCATATATCTATATACATATATTCTGGCAAACAATCAGTAAAACAGTATCAGATATCCAATATAGATATCGGTGAATAAAAAGATGATAAATGATTTGTAAAAGTGCGTGTTACTTATTCACTTGTTAAGACAAAACGATTATCTTTTTTTCTTTTTTGTTCTTCTTCTTCTTTTTCTTCTTCTTCTGGCGGACAATTGGAATTTACATCAAATTTCTTTCATATTTTTTTTTGTGTGTGTGTTATTTTCAAAGTCTTATTGAACAATAGTTATAGTAGATCTAATGATTCGAAAGAAGTAAGTAATAAGAAGAATAATAAATCACTGTTTTATACAATTTAATCGATTAATCATTCCCAGATATACATGAATTGAAAAATACAATTATAAACTCTTCTCATTTGGTAATGATGACGTCAATAAGTACTATTGAATGTTTAATAAATTGTGAATGTCTTGTCTATAAATTACAATTTCTAATACTGTTAGTATAAATTTAATAAAGTTAAGATAAGTATTGTAAACTTTATCTAATAGTATTCAACTACCATTTATGATGTGAAAAAGATAAATTAATAAATGTACCATTTCTATTTTAATGGTTAAGATCATGAGTCAACACTGAAAGGCCGTTGTGTCCTACTGTGGGACTCCTCAGCAGTACGCACCGATGACCTCGCCCCATTCGAGACTCGAACTCAGGACGTACTGGTTTCGCGCGCAAGTACTTAACCACTGAGCTGGCCTGCATCCAAAGGTGTTAATGTCTAACTTGAACTAATCTACGAAACTGAGCAACACATCCGCCATTGTCTTCAGTGAGTTCCTATCTCACAACAGACCTGGTTGAACTCCAGTAGTCACTGCTTCTCACTAGAACTCCAAAATATATAACTTGAAACGAGTCACTAGTGAGCATATGTTGATTAATATGAGATGGGTTTTGTGGATATTATAGTAATTTCAATGGTTAACAACAAGCTAAATGTAAATAATTTTATAGTTGAATTCATGAGTTAATTAAAGTTAGACCACCATGAAAAACTTGGAAGCATTATTTCAATCCACGAAATTGCGCCATTGTCCACCATTGTATTCAGTGAGATACTATTTCAAAACAGACCTAATTGAACTCCATTGGTTAGGAATTCTTACTAGAACTCCAGAAACTATTTCTTGAAGCTAGTCACTAGTGAGCATATGATGAATGTTATCAGAAATGGGGTTCCATGGTGATTTAGATTCAATTGACTTATGAATTCAATAATAAAATTACTAAATGCCCCACAAAACCCACTTCTAAAAATATAAATAACTCTTGATCCCCTAAATGTTCATAACTTAGATGTGATTATTCTTTGTTCATATTCAATATGAATAGTTTACTTAAGAATCTTGGTATTCCCACTATAACTTACGTGCTTCATATTATTACATACATTATATAGTCAATTACGGTATATTCTGTAACAATAATTCATTATAAAACTCATTTTCGACTACAATATAAAGATTGGATGCATCTGAGCTAGTGGAAACGACCCTGAACCATCAAATATCTTCAACCATTGGTTACTATAATCATCTTAACTCAGACAGTAGATGTCCATGGATCAAATGAGATGTTCTACTTCTAAGATTAACCTTTTTTCCTCTCATCTTTTCGTAGTGAGAATCATTACTACAGGATACTGGTTGTTTGAGTGAAACACCTTACTGCTATCACACCTCGGTATAATCACCATTAGGACTTCGATATTCAACCATAAGTTTTCGCTTCTGATCTTACCGTTCTCAAACCTACCTCTCTGACATGATAGATACTAAGGGAATAAGAGTTAACACTTGATTGGTTTATTACGATAGATAACCTTGATCGCCACATTAAGGTAGCAGCTCATGTTTGGATTTTAAATGAAAAACACTATCTACATTTATTCCGATTATTAACTATACTATATTAATTAAGAAACCTACTTTTTTTTACTGCTTGTCGGAAATGCATGTCCATGTATAATAAAAACAAATGCGACAACTTAAACACAAAGATGTTTTACTTAAAACAAATACGTTCTACGTCCTCGCACAAAAACTCATAGTTTTCAAGTGTTTTAGCAACTGAAAATCAAAAATGAATCAACATCTTGATTAACGAGGTTCTTGTCAACCAAATAGTTAACACTAGTCTATATATCATACTAATTTCTAGGGATATATGGAACACTTTAGTATTCCCCAAGGTGAACAAGACCATTCAAATTTTCAGAAATGTATCAGATGATCTAATAAAATTACCCAAAAATTTATTTGTGATGCCCTATTTTAGATTCAAAACATTTTAAAGCAGACATTAATTCTCAAATTGTCAAAATCTCAAACTACTTGAAATCGACTGAATGGTAAAGTTATCATAGTGAAATATCCTATAAAATTCTGTTTACTCATAAGTATATCTAAAACGACTAACGATTTCAGTGAATATGACACAGAATATTTTCTCAAAAAACGGGGGCATATTTTAAAAAGCAGGACTATACAATTCAGAAAATCAATTACATTCATTTCATATGACACTTTAGTTTAACGATATTAATAAATTGGCTTAATTCCACTAATTGCTAATTTATAAGTGGTGTTTCATATGTTTTATAACTTGAAGATTTGAAGTACTAAAGTATTTAGATCATATAAATTGAGAAACGGTGTCAAGCTCATATTTGATTTGAATTATACCTCTGCCTACATGCTACTCTTTCCATACTCGTATTGAATCATATAAGTTCGTCTGTCGTTCCAAAAAGAGTTGTGTTGAGCCTAGAAAAGAGGAAACTTCAAAGTGAATATGTTCAGTGACACTTGGTGTTTGATCATGATTGGCTCTAAAGGATTGTTGTTATTCAGTAGCAACACTATCTTCTGGCATGGTGACGATAACCCAGAAGGTGTCACCATAAAAAAACATAGACTTCAGTGGCTT